>BSBK01001169.1:1240000-1927500 GCA_027943335.1 Chamaecyparis obtusa
TTCTTGTAACTTTTCTTTTTGTTCCCCAACTTATTTTACTTTCTCTCTCCAATTTGAGCATTGATGTGTAGACCACTTTGTTGGTATTTTTTTGACACATTAATTTTGTATACATTTTTAACTCTAGAAAAATCTATTTGGATGCTGCTAATGTGAAACTCAGAGGGATCTTTCTGACTCCGTGGTACATTTTTTTTTGGAGGCATAAAAACAACGTACTCCATCAATTCTTTGTTTGGGTCATATGTGGGAAATACCATGTTCGATGTGGGTTGTTATTTTATAGTTGCATTAGACACAATCCTCTTCATTATCTTCTTATTTTCTTTACTCACGTTTGTTTTGTCTATAAATTAATCAATGAAAGTATTGTAATGAAAATGTAGGGTTTCTCATGCAATTGAATGTTTTAATGGTGAAATAACACTTGCAATGATGTAGGAGCCTCTACCCATGCCTTAGTTTTAACTAATGAATTTTGAGGATTAGCAATAACCATTCCTAATCATGCCCCGACTGTCACTTATAATTGGAGTTATTGGAATCTTTTGAGGATTTTTTTCTAAAGTTACAAACAATATCTTTGTAGTGGAAATCGATGGAGTTGGAGTTGTACTCGTCATTGTTTTCATATCCTTTTGCTTCTTCACATTGCCCTTGATCACTAGGATCCTATATAGTATCTTCTACTATTGGCCTCTTCTGAGATATTTCTTATTGTTGCAATTATTCACCAAAACTAGTACTAGTACCCATACCATCCCCACAAGTGACAGTAGCACTTGATTCACCACCATGTTTTGGTTTTGATTGGATATGAGTTTTGATATATTCTAGATTTGTAGGTCTTATAAAATGAGGGTACATGTGTAACAATAATACCTTTCCCTATTGATTCAAATCCAATGGCTAGTTGTTCACTATGTTTTCTTGGAACTTCCACCAATAATGGCATTCAAGGACCTTTTCCTTCAGTCCCTAAACCACCACCTTCATAACCCATTTTTTCCAGTATGGCTACCACTTTAGTATATGTGTGTTTCACTAAATCACTCAAAACAATTTTTTTGTAGAGTCTCTAGTAGATATTGGAGTGGGACCTGAGGGTATCTCCTTGGTCACCATTAGTATCACTATCAATATATGCTTCAGTGAGATTCTCTTTATTTCATAATTGGCTAAACTCAATATCCTCTAAGATATCTTCAAAATCTACACTAGTTTTTGGTTTACCTAGATTCTTTCTCATAGTCTAAAAATCTGTGATTTTGTTTTGAGCCTAGTGTACATCCACACAAGCTTTATATAGAAATTGTGACATATTTTTTTAGTAGATGGAACATCAACTCTTTTCTAAAAAAAATCAGATCTCCTAATTTGGGTGCCTTGCTATATTGTTCTTTATTGGTGTAATACCATAATTTGTTCTTATAATTGTTCTAGAGAAATACTTTTATCACTTGTAATTTCCTCCATCACTTTTTTGACCTCATCCCAAGAATCTTTATTTTTCAAAATTTCTAGAAATGGTTTAATTTCATGTTGAATTCTACTTGTAGAGTTCTTATTTGCCACAAGCCTTGATTTAATGACATTGCATGGATCAAATTGCTAGTAACTATCAACATCAAAATTTATTTTTTTCAAAAATTCATGTGCTACATTGAATGGTTTTCTCTCACATGTGAACCCTCCACATGAGAAAGGTAACAAAGGAAATATGGTCTTCTTTTGCTGACCATGAAAAATTTCATCTGTACTCTCCATCTATTCATACACATTCCAATGCAAAAACCCTCTTTATCACATGTATTATGCGTTTGTAGGGTTCTACTCCTGATCCATAAAACCTTAACACAATATATTCTTCCACGAGGAACCAGTCAACCAATTGTATTTGAGGTCCAAGTTGAATGAAATCTCTATAAGACACGAGAAATCTAGGCATTAGAGTGTTTGTAATTTCATGATACATTGGTGCAAAAAATAAGTCTACAAAGGTGTAGTTCCTTTTGTTATCATGCATCCTTATCTTAGGGATACATTCATATATTGGAGCAATTGTTCTCTTCTCATCATTCTTATACACCTTAATTTCAATCTTGTTGGTCTCGAACAATCTATCATATTTTTCTAGAAGAAGACGACACAAGTAGGTTGTGAATCTAGATGTCTTAGAGGAACCTCTTTTAATCATTAAAAATTAATTTTGCAAGATTGCACAATTTTCTACACAAAATTATATCTACCTGGTTGAGTAACACAATATATATTAAATATTATTTCAAGAAGGCTTGCACCCACTTCCCTATTATTTTCCAATCCAAGGAAAAATGTTAGCAAGGATAACATTATCTTGAACCCATGACACAAAAATATCAACATTATAAGGAGGCTTATGATTCTGATCCAATTGGGTACCCTCCACTATTATACCTCTCAGAATTTTTTTTTTAATCTTCATTGATTCTCTCATAATCCTTTGTAAGATTTTCTAGGTCAATGTGGAAGGTTGAATTTTCTATTCTAAACCCTAAGTCCAAAAAAAATTAAATTCTTCCTCGGTGATGGATAAAATTTCTTTTTGGGTATTTTTATTAACAATTTCTCTTCTTTTTTCGTTATAATTTTGGGTGCAAACCATGACAATTTTTAGACAAGGGAAAACTTGAGGGTAACATCATGCTTGCCCAATCCAACATCACACGATGTAATTTTATTTGTGTTTGGTCTTAACATTTTGTTAAAAACTTAATGTCGCACCTTGCCCCTTGTATTTTCTACCTTATTCTCCGATGATTTTTTTTTTTGGTTCACCTACCATGAATTATAGGATCATAAATATCATGGTATTCATCAGTGAAACCAAGGGTTTTAACCAGTTGGGTACAATCTAATTATTTTCTATCATTTTGCCTTTTAGTTTCCCATCGTTGCTAATGGTCAAACATGGTGGTAGACAAGCTAAAAAATGTAAACCCTCAACCCCTAATTCTACAATCTAAACCACAAGATTAAAAAATAATAAACATGAGATGTACCTGTGTTTTATATTTTAGCTATAATTTGAAATTGAAATGATGAATAGATAGACAGGTGCACACAAACTTTGTTGCATCGACCCTTAATCTCATTTCTGAATCTCCTTGGTTAACTGGTTAGTCCAAAGACAAATCTCCCTTAATTTCAAAATCCTCAAAGCCTAAAGGGGAAAATTTGTAGAATCATATTATCCTGGATGTAGTTCTCATTACTTTAATAATTTTATTCCTTCTCTCTAAAGATTGATACGTCACACATGTCACCTTTCCAGAAACTTTTTGAAGAGGTTTTTATGCTTCAAAACTTGCAGCTTGAAATAGAGCTTATGTCATTGATCTGTTATCATCCAATGGTGATTTGTGAATGAATTTATTATAGTTAATTACATATATAATTAAAATTTATTTATAGTTAATTAAATTTGCAACTACCAAAATTTAATGACAAATTCGTGACACTAGCTATCTATGGGTTCCATAACTGTTAGTGTTTGTCCTTGTGGACATTACTCAAAGATTTCGTTCATTCAATCTGACATGTCACACTGATACATGTCTCTTTTCTAGAGGAGTTTGTCAAATTATTTTTATCCTTTACAATTTTTGGTCCAAAATAGAGATTACGTCATTGATCCGCCATCATCTAATGATTATTAAATTGATTTAGATTATAGTTAATTAAGTATAATTTGTTAAATTACCAATGTCCAATGCCAAATCTATGCCTTGTGGGTATCAGTTGGATGGTGGTTCCCATAGGTTGTTTTGCCTCATGGATGTTACATAACTCAAACCTTTCATTCATTCAATTTGAAAATTCACACTGACACATGTCTATTTCTGGAGGAAGTTTCTAGAATTTTTTATCCTTTATAAATTCAGCCCAAAATAAAGCTTATGTCATTCATTTACGATCATCCAACAGTCATTAAATTGATTTATATTATTCATTATAGTGAAATTTGAACTAGCTCATTATTGAGTAATAAGTAGTTAATATAGTATACTTAGCTAAATCACAAATTTCCAATGACAAATTTGTGCCACATGGGTATTAGTTGGCAATGGACGATGAGTCCCATGGGTTGTTTCCTATTTGGCCTCATGGACATTATGAACTTACAAAAATCAGAACTTTTAAAATTTTATTTAATCACTCTAACACATCATCCTGACATGTGTCTCTTTTCCAAAGGAAGTTTGCACAATTTTCATCCTTCAAAACTTTAGCCTAAAATAAAGTTTACGTTATTGATTTGTGATCATCCAATGATCAATAAATTAATTGTAGATTATGCTACATGGGTATCAGTGGGATAATGGGTCCCATATTCTATTTAGGGTTTTATGTTTTAAAGTATTAAATTATAGATTTTGGTAATACAATTGGTTACCAGTTTGGCAATGATATTTTGTGGAGCTAAGGAACTAAGTGATGGCAACTATTAATGATAATAACAAATAAACATTTATTCCCTAATTTTTTTTACATTTAGTGTACTTTGATTGGGCATAAGGTGACATGACCTCCCTAAATTTAAAAAAAGGGCAAAGATCATATCGTTTAATTTAATTATTTATGATCACAAGGCAAGATCATATGATTCATATTGCTCAAGGTAACTTGTAAGTTGTAAGTGAAGTGTCCACTATCAAATTGATTGTTTGCATATAAATTATACATTGAGGTGGCTCTAGTATCACTTCAAAACTAAAAGAGTGTTGGAAATGATAAGTATTGAGTTGGGAGAGATGGACACACCCAATGCTCAATACAACAAAATCACAAGGAACATTTATTGGGGAAGTCACTGATAAGTGATTAAGGGGTGTACTGATGAATGGCCACATGTACATTATGCATGCAATTAAGACAGTGTTGGGTCTATATTTTTTACTTATGTATTGGAGGCACAAGGTCATCTCATACATTCTAGCTTCTTTCATGGTCATGGTCATATATATGGGGGTTTCCAAGTAATGGGCAAAAAAGCTCACCTAGATGGTATTTGAGGATACATATCTAAAATACATTGATGTTGTGCTTGATAATTTAAATGGGAATCTCCTCATTCCCCTACCATAAAAGTACTACATTTAGGAATCTGAGGTGTGAAAATACCCAATTGTGCAAACAAAAAATGTGGAGTTGCTATAGGCTTGGTGGGGTGACATAAACATCAACATTATTTTTCTATTGTATTTGGCCAAAATCAATGAACCCGAAGTGGATGATTGACATTGCGACTATATAACCATTAAAGGGTTTCTTGATGATTCATATGGATTCAATGAAGTGGATGCGACCAATATTTTGGAAAGATGGAGTTGTAGAGTAGAGAGGAATGGATTTTTGAAGACCGGTGGGACATGGAGGACATCACAAGAGGGGAATCCCATTCCAACTATGGAGAGGACTTCTTAGTCATCCTTAGTGCTAAGAAATTCAAGCTGGATATAATGGAGGAAGAATGAGAGGCTATGAATGTAGCAAGGGATCGACAAGCTCAAAATGCTTGAAGAATGGGGCACTCTCTGGTCTATATTTTATATTTTTGAGTTATTGCTAGTTTGGTAGATGAGTCCTCTCACCCTTGTTTTGTATAACATAAAATATAACATACACACAATCCAAATATAGGTCTAGACCCTGGTATAGACTATAGTAATATTATTAATACTTAGTATTATGATAGAAAGCTTCATGAATAAAACTTCTTGTCTTGTGAAGAAAGAAGTTTATATATATATTTTTATAAAAGAGGTTTTGGAAATAGTCCTCTATTTGGAAAGCATGAATGAAATGATAGATTTTATGTATTTGTTAGTTATGTTATTAGAAAATTCTTAATTACTCGGTGAAATTACTCTTTTCAGTCTTTTAATTTTGGTTTATAAATTGAATCCAAGTTAGAACTAATTAAGGTAGTCAATTCATTTAGGAGCATAAATAAATAATGAATAAATTAAGGAATTCATAAATAATGCAATGCATTTAGGAGCAATAATTGTAACTTCAATTTGTTACATTAGAGATTCACAAAATCACACGCAATTTTATTGCAAACCCTTTCTCCATTTCATTCAAAAACTGAAATCTACTCACTATGACAAAACATTTTTATATAATTTGAAAAATTTTCATTAATATTTGACATGTCTATGAATATTTATATTGAAGAGTAACTGTAAGACATATAGAATAATAAATTCTCATAAAAGTTTGATTACACTTCGAAGTGGAAATACCCCTAATTCTACCAAAATTTACAATAATCCCTTCGAGATCGAAATCCAAAAGGTGGTATAGAAATGGTAGGGTGCTCTTCATTTCAAAAAAGTAGGGCCACCTACAAAATTTAAAAAAACCTTTCATTTCAAGAAATTAGTGTGCTCTCCTTCCCTTCATTCTAAGTGGAATGTGTCAGAATTGATAAGCTATAAAAATCCTCGAACCATCTATAGTATCATGTTTCATCAAGGAGAAACCATTTATGGAAGAAACCCCTCCTAATCATCGCCCATTGCCTATGTTGCTCCAGTTTCTCATCATTCAAGTTTATAATAAATGGTTGTTGAGCCTTATTTTTTCCTGGTTGTAAGGGCTTGGGTATATCCCTTGGCGATGGGATCCCCACCCCTATTTGTTCCAAGACATAAACTTGAATGTGACCCCCCAATAATTCTTCTTTAAAAACCTTCTTTAGCAACAAAAGTCTCTCCACCTAGTCTCCTTTGGTCCAGAAGAGAGGCCAAAAATTGGGACGTAATGTCCATATTCACTTGGTGTATGTCAATAGATACCAAAAATTAATGGCTCAACACCATCCTTACGACCTCATTTATAAATGTTCCAACCTTTGTAAAAAATAATTTCAAAGTCTCATCTATTACAGTGCCCAAAAGGTCATATGTGTCTCCTCATTTGTCAACCGAGTAGGACCATCCATCTTTATATTCTATAGTGTACACCTTGCTACCAGCCTACCACACTCTATCTACCCAAAGTAAAAGAGAATTTAGAAATAAACATGATATTTGAAAAAGGCCTAAACTAGACTTTCAACCAAGTACTATACTCTATCTACCCAAGGAGAATTGAAGAAGAACAAAGCCTAAATCATCTATAAATAGCCTAAAGATGCTGCTCAATCTATTTATCATTGGTTGATAATAAATCCCAGTCCTTATTATTTCCATATTTAACCCTATTAAAATTCTTTGTCCTTTACAAAGGCCAAAGCAAGCCATGTATATATTATATTTCCAAATGTATTGCGTTAAATCTTTGATATCTCTTTGTAAATCTTTGCCATAAATGGAAGAGTGTGCAAAATTTGGAATAACGTCATTCCATCAATACCAAATTGGACAACATGTGTAGATGATCATACTTGAGAATGTTAGTGACCAGACATTTATTTAACATCTATCACAATAGTGCAACATTATCAACCTTGCTCGTAACTAGTCGTGGTCGACGTTCAAGGTTATGATGCAGAGTTAAGTATACAAATTTGACATGCCTCTAAAATAGAATTTAAAACATTGACCTTGGATCATCTAAAAATTGTAAATAATAAATTTATAAATTATAATAGTGAAATGATGGTTGTTAGGTATGTGTTCCTTTCCCTATGGACACAATTATCGATACCACCATGCAAGAAAGTTGGCAACAAATCAAGGCTTTATTCTCTTGAGATTTGATGTGATGTTGCCTTAATTATTACATTAATTACCATTTAGCATTGACCCATCATAATGAGTCACGGTTCATGGAAAGTAGCTATTAATACAATGTGGATTAAAAAAAATGCCAAAAAAATTATATTTTCCCCATAAACAACAAAATATTAGCCAATTTTTTGTACAATTTTTGTATGATTTAAAACACTTTACCAATACAACTAAATGTTTTTCCTTTACAATAAAAAATTTGCTAATACACTATATATATATTTTCCTTTAAAAGTAAAACATTCACCAAATTCATTATTATTTTTCTCCACAATAATGATAGATTTGCGAAGAATTTATAGAATTTCATAATGATTAAAAAAAATTCTTTAGTTTTTCATGCTCAGTTTCACACAATGGTAAAGCATTATGGCTATGGTCAGTTTTCTATATATAGGTGTCCATAGTTCAGATCACGTGGTATTAATTTTGGCCTTCTTTTTTCCCACGATAATGGTGGTTTTAGAATGGTTCTGTTGGTTGGAAGTGACTGAGTTCCTTATGGTTTTTTTTTTGGTATCAAATTTTTTTAATCATGGATCTCACCTGTTGCTTCGAGATGTTGTATTTTGATCAGGGTACTTGCTCAGTTTCGCTCCTAGATGCTTTGATGGCATAATGTTCTCTAAATTTTGTTTGATTCAATGACTCAAAGTTATTGATTTCTTGGGCTTGGCTTTCCTGTGGTACCATTGGGAGTTGAGAAGATGTGGCTATTATTTTTGATAGTTCATGAGCTTTGTGCCTTCTTTGTAATGTAATGTATATATCATGAACAAGTGGTTTGGGTGTATATGTATAGAGTGGGTTTATTTTTGAAATGGCTCCCTTTTGTTTGGAGCCCTTATGTATTGGGTTTGGGTGCTCTTGTAATAATATATGGTGTTGTAGATAAACAGATACACTCATTAGCTACAGACACTTCTTTCTGCTTATTGTAATAGGCAATGAATGGATTTTTTCTTTACTGGTTCTTTTCTCTGGGAGCCCTTTTTGAACCAATTTTTATTAATATAAATATTAAAGTTTCTCTTAATTTTTTTTTTATTTCAAATTAAAAAATTTCACTAATAAAATTAATATTCCCCCCAATTAATGAAATATTTGTGAAGATTTTACATCTTTATCCTGGGGGTGTTTCTTAAAGTTATCCCTATATTTGATGTTGTTTTGGTTTCACAAGATCTTGTTGAGATCCACCCTCATGGCATTTTGGTCAATGGAGTAATGTTTATCTTATTGTGTGATCATTTAAGGATCTACTTGCTTGGTAAAGACCAATTGAGTAAACCATGTAGAATGATGATATTATGAATTTTACATCCTTTGAGGATGCTATTGTTTCCTTGGTTGTGGCATTGTACCTCCTTCATTTGTGAAGCCAAACCTTAGGATTAGGTAATTTGATATGGCAATTTGCACATGTATGAGCATGTGTCAGTTATTCTTATATGTCTAATATTCTTGTCTTGATGAGAGGGTGATTTATGTTGGGGAGTAGTGTGGTACTTGTTCTCACACTTGATGAAATTCTCTATGCTTTCTACTCTAACACCTAAGTCTTAATAGTATGAGTAGCGCCTTTTGGATATTAGTTTCTGAAGTATGTTTAGTATTGCATTATAATTTATGCCTCTTCATGTTGAGTGTAACTCTATGTTTCTATTATGCAAGCCTTTGATTATCTAAATTTTGTATGTACTTAATGATATGATTGTAAGCTTTTACCCATTGTTTTCTTGCTTCCTTGTTTGGGCCATGTGACTATCTCCATGAGCATGGCAGGGGTGGCCCTAAAGGTACCACATGGTTGAGTGGTGTGACAAGCCACTATTGGGGACTAGTGTACAAGAGGTGGACCAGATTCAAAGACTTTAGATCATGCCTTACTACACTTCTCTATGCTTATTTTAGTTTAGATTATTCTTATTATATTTAAAAATCATAATGTAATTGATCTTGTAATTATAATAATGATATTATACTTGAGTTTTCAAAGTGGCCACAAGAATCATGTAATTGCACACCCTGATGAGGGAATATATGTAATTTAGTCATACATTAGAGTATGCATATGTTTTTGGTTAAATTTCCTTGTATTTAGATTGGAAACCATGGATTAGCATGTGTGCCTTCATTTCAATGCATGCACATATTAGCATGGTCACTTAGTTTTTAACACCTCTACCCCCATTAGTATAAGAATTTTTAGGCTACTCGACAAGGTAAAATCATGGATCAGTGCCTACACTTGTAAATTGGTGTATGGTTTTGATTATAAGAAAAAGTAGGTTTTGAAGGGACCCATATCCCTTTACAAAGAATTACAACAAAGGAACAAGAATTAAAGACCATAAAAAAAAATGGGAACCAACAAAAAAAGGTCTACAAAGAGGCAACCATCCTAACAACAAAAAATACAAAAAACACTAGCAAAGCATAAAACCCCCAGAGGAATAACCAGATCAGACCCTACTAGAAGCCTCACAAAGCTGACCCTTAAGGGCCTCCTCCATTTTTTCTTCAATTTCCTCCATTCTACCAATGATAGTCTTGATATCATTGGCACACTTCCTTGCGGTAGGGGATTTCTTCTTGACACTTTCCCTGGTCCTCATTCCCCGTCCACCTCTTTCTCCCTGAGTAAAATCCTATTTTTCACCACCTTCATCCAAGCCCCTTTCCAACACATTGACCAGAGCTTTGAGATTAGTGCTAGAAGCCCTCATGATTTCATGAGTGTAAATTTTTGTATGGTTACTTCAACATCTATAAGTATATTGGAACCTATGTGTCCATTAGACAAACATTTTTTGTGAATTGGTGCCTACACCTATAGAATAGTATTGACACCTATCCTTTGGCACCTTCACCTTATCAAGCTTGAGAGCTTGGTTTTAGAAGAAAATTTTCTTGTCCTTACTTTTATGATTATTCCTAATTGGGTGATCACCTTAGGTAATGATTAAAATAAAATGGTATGCCTAATTATTGTAGGAACATTTCAATTGGTATTTAAAATGATTCTTGTGGTTAGATGAATTTGGAGGATTGACCCAGTCTCTTCTACAGGTAGTTGTGTGACTTGAACTAGCTTGGCCTAGTAGGTATTTCAATGGACCTTGTCCGATCTTATGAGGAAACTTGAGGAATGTGGGAATTTTGTTCCAGTTGTAGATTTGGGTGCCTTGGAACTCTTGGAAGTGTGTCAAGAAAACTTGTTCATGATCATGAAATAATAATTGTCCTTATGCATTTATTGTTATAAACGTTATCTTATGTTATGCACATGTTAAGGCAAATTATTTCAAAAAAAATGATGTGCATGTTTTACCCTATTTTCTAAGGGTTATTTGGTGGTGCATTAAAGGTTTAATGGAGAGAACATACTCTCCCTAGGCCCAAATTTTCTCCAACACTAGATTTTAGTCCTTGAAGAATAAAAATATGCAATAAAGAAACCCTTAGCATAGGGGAAGAGCTTTATCTTACCAAAAACAATGAGCTTCCAAGAAGCTAGTATCTAGTTAGGAAGATCTAGAAGAGTGGTCCAGAGTTTGGAGAAATGACACACAAGCCTCATTGCTGGTAAAAATCTTCAATCTGAGAAACAACGTTATGTAAAAAACCACCAATGAGGATTGAGTACAAGAGAAAGGTTCACATACATGTGGAGGGTAAACACAATTGATTTTATTACTTGAGCAAAATTTAAAGTCCTAGAAGACCTAATGGAACAAGGTGTAAAAGGGTAAAAGGATCCCCTAGGGCCACCTACATTAGGACAAACACTAGTAGATATGTCACCGGGACTTGGAGGCATCACCTACAAAGAAAGAGGAGGCACAAAGCTATTAGCAATAGAAACGAAGGGAAAGCCTAGTCCATACTTCTTCGTAGATGGCCAAAATATAATAGAAGCAATTAGTAATGTTGGAAATTCCTAGATTTGTATGAGCTAATATAGGCCCAACAAAATTTGTAAGAATAAGAGAAAAGAGGACAAGGCAAGAGTGGAAGCACTTATTTTCAAAAATATTTTAACAATAGTATAATTGTCGCTAAATTCTTTAGAGTTCCTTTTATCAAAACAAAAATAGATGAAATTTCTAAGGGTAATCTCGCCTTTAAGGGCTAGATATTTTATTTATAATCATTAAAAGGGATTTTATTTACAATATATAATAAGTTAGCTCCTTGTCATAATAATGAAGCTAAAATCTTAGCCTATCGCTAGGTATTAAAATTATTGTCATATAAAACCTCACAAAGATTATTATCAAAGAATATTCAATGTTCGTTATCAATGCTTTAAGAGATAAAAAGCTTCATTCATGAACAATTGAAAATATGACGGATTTGTCTTAGAACTTTTTATCTTTATTTGAATATATTGAATATAAATATTAGTCTTAAGAAGAAAATAAGGTGAAATATAGGTTATCCAATTAGTCCATTAAAAAATATTTTAAATATTTTGAAAACATAATTTATTAAAGGATTGGAATTAACACACTCTCTCTATGGTGGTACTATGTGGGGGATTAAAAATTGGACAGGGTGGAGATTTTGGTGGATGAATCCATTTTATCATATTCTTAGTGTTGAAGTCTTATATTTCCCACCATTTTTATTGCTAGGTACATTATTTGATCCAAGTTTATGCTCATCTCAGTTGATTTTTTTACATTATTTTAATCATTTATGTGTACTACTCTATATATTGTTAAGCAAACAATTTTGAGGATGTAATTTTTTTTATGATGCTAATATTTTGACAGATTTTGTCTAATAAAAAATATCGTGCAAGCTAAGAATTAATGGATTGTTTAACTAATAAAGACTTCACTTTTCATTTCTTGGTGGGTGCTCCTTTTATGAATTATGTACTCTTCATGGTGTTTTTCTCTCCCAAAATGTTTCTAGGAGCATCTCAATTCCAATTTACATAATAAGAATAAATTGGATTGTATCTTCACCTTACCTTTGTAATCCTATAGATGATGCAATTCAACCAACTATTGGCAAGAAATGATTGAAGGATAACTATAATATCCTATTTTTTTAGGTGGCATTAATGTTCCTCATTTATTGGATGAATATTCTACGAAGCAACTATTTGGTCAAATTTGTAGAAGGAACTTGTTTTTGGCCCTTTATCCTCTCCATTTCATCTTTTAAAAATGCTTTGGTGAGGAACACAGTTGACTCCAATACTTCTCCACCAAGCGAAATTTTCTCAAAATTTAACCTAGTGAATTCACCTTCTATTCTCTTAGTTATGCAAGTCATCAAAATGGACCTTGTTGCTAGCTCTCATTTGGGTTCCCTTCTTTCCATATTTTGTGGTTGGATATTCTTGAAATTCTATATATTTGGGCTTCAAATATTTTTTATCTATATTAATCTACCTTTAAAACAAGTTGAGGATATAGATTTTTGTTGGAAAAAGGTGTTATACACCTTGCATTATATTTTTAATGTTATATTTTATTATTACATGTCTTGCACTTAGGAGTACCTTGATGGACATGTGTCACATATAGATTCCTTAAATATTCCTTTCTTTGGGTCACTTGGTGAGTTTTCTTGTAACATTGGGAATATCTTTAATGTGGGTGTCACATTGGGATATGAGATTGTATTTAATTTAATATTGGGGAAAAATAGTTAATAAAGTACAAACTTACTACCCAATTATTTTTTTTGGTAGAAGCTTATGATCTCAATAGACACACAAAATATGGAAAAAAAATAAATTCTCATGTCTTTTATGACCTTGTTTATGACTAAGAAATAAAAAGAGCATTAACAATACCTCTAAAGGTTGCTTAAGGCTAGTAGTGTTGTGAGCCTTACACAAATAAGGACCTAATTGAATCTTCCTTAGATGCATCAAATCTAAAAGTTTGTATTTTCAAAAAGATATTAGATTTTCCAAAGAACCAAGACCCACCAAACATAATATCCTTAATATCTCCTAAAGGTCTTGGGAGGAGAAAAGGAAGAAACAACTAGGAATAATAAACACTTGCAACCTATCGATGACATTCTTTATGTTTGAAACCTAACTGCGAACATAGTCTAATTTTAGACAAGAGCTTGAGAACGCAATGAGAACATTCTCCATTAAAATAATTTTTTTTTCAAATAAGGCATCTAAAATTTGAACCTGGAGGCAAGGGCCAACATGGAAAAGGGCATCCTATTAAGGGTGAGGAACAATCATACCAAGAAAAGGCTCTACAAAAGGAAGACCAACCATATTAGGATAGCCCAAATGATCCTTGAATGGCCCACCTAATTGTGAGGTAACCTCCTATAAAATGAGACATGCGAATATCCAAGGGATACATCAACCATCCTATAACTGAAAAGAGACGCTTCCTCAAATAGTGGCCCATCAAAATTAGGTCCCCTACCAAATATAATTGTCTAATCACAAAATTAACTCTCTAAAAATCATAATTAGAGGATTCAAGGCCTAGGAGAAGAAAGCATTTTAGAAGGCCAACTTTGAATTCCCCTTCAAAGAATCATTGTGAATAGTGGATACACAAAGGGAAGATGCTTCATACAATTTCTCTTCCAACAATATGTCCATAAGGAGCTCATCCTCATGTATCTTCATACACAAAAAGTCCTTTCTTTCTTTGTCGCCTTAAATATTGGCTGCATCCTCATCCCAATCATATTTTGAACTACTTTTCTCACAAAGGTTTAAAAACCCATCTTTCTCATGTTCATTATCAAATATTATTTTGAACAAACACAAAGACAATGCTAAAGTATTTTATATTTTCATTTCATCATTTTCCATTTTATTATTTCATTACTTCCATAACACCAACACACACATACACAAAATGAAGGGAAATAAAAAAATATGTTTGGACACACATAATCCATGATGAACACATACCAAAGGCTAGGAGTGGGGGGGTGAGTCAACATAAAACCAAAACCTTACATCAATAATTAACTATCAAATTTATTCACCACACAACTTATAAAGAAAATGATAAACTAAAACAACAACACAACAACACCAATTTTTTTGTTGGTGGAAAACCCAAACTACTCCAGAAAGGCTCACTGCCTATACAAAACCAAGATAGATGGGATCCCACTTCTCTGGCCTTGCATACAAAGGCTCAGTGGCAAAGTAGCAAGATATATAATGAACTTGTGCACCCAAGACTAACTATCTAAGGGATAAGATACATTAAAACTCTTCACAATAGATAAATAGAGATTATCCTAATAATGTAATTGACCTGCACAACATTATCAACCTCAATAACCCACAGTCATTTCCTTCATTAACTAAACTTCTTCTCTTCCAAAATTCTACCTGTAGATCTTCACTTTCTTGTTGACCACACATATAGTATCTATTCTTTGCATTTTTCCAAAGCACACACTATACTTAAATACATGATAGATCATTGGAGTTTACAATAAGGTCAGCCAAGATAAAAGCATCTTACAATTAAGTTACAAGTCATCCAAGACCACAAAAAAATACAATAAGGTCCCATTCCAAAAGCATCCAGACCAAAATAAAGATTATAGAAAACATGGACCCAACTTGATAAGAGACAAACATTAAATACATAGGTAACACAGAGCACAAACCCATCTAGATAAGAGATAAACATTAAATGCAATACCTAGCGAAAAAACATGAAGCAATATCCAATCCAACAGAGAGGGACCATGAACATGCTATACATAGCCCAATACCTGATCCACACTTAATGAAACCACTTCCATATCCATCTCAAATGTGTAGCAACACACTATTCAAAGAACCACATCACTAGTAAGCTATATTTAGACCTCCACATGCCATGGTGAGATCTACACACCATGTCAAATATAATATCTCTTACAAACAATCCAGATTAGAAGCCATCGCAACACAATTTCAGACTAGACCACAAATTGATCAAAACTACAACACTTGAAGACATTATTTCTAGATCAACAAAAACAATTTTCAAATCACAAGGAAACACCACAACCAAGACCAAAAATTGAATACAATTAAAATAACCTATGCATATCTTCAACATTTATTTCTGGAGTAGAAACCTTCTACAAAGTACAATTGTATCATTTTCATATGCAAATGTAAAACTTTTATCTTCAAATGTAAAACTTTTTCATTGAATCATAGACATCTAGACCAAACTGACTTTTGAACAAAAAATTATAAAATTAAAGCACTAATAAACAACATCTTTTCATGATCATAGAATAAATACCTATCCTCTAATTTTATATAGCACTATTAACTCTTGCACAACCCTTCTTCTTCCAGACCAACCTCCTTCTTTTGGACATAGCCAGACTACCAGATATGCTAAAACATATCTTCAACAAATACCTTTGGATTGCAATGTTTGACATCAATGACAACTAGACAATATATTTCCAACAATATCCCCCTTTGTCATTGATGGAAAATAACTACCAAAAATGTTTCATTAAGATATTACCGTTAACTCCCCCTAAGTAAAATAGCCAAAACAATCCTAAGTATACACTGTGAAATGAACATTTTCTTATCTTTCTCCCCCTTTGCTATCAAGACAATGACAAAAAATGTACCTATGGAAAAAACATCAAAAAACTTGCAATAGTCTCAAAAATTAAAAAAAAAGCAAATAATAGACATTCTTAGGCCAAATTTCTTTGAACCTCTTCTTCAGACTTTCCACAGTAGGGTTCCAATCATTCATAGCAGAATCTAATGACCTGTTATGATATTCAATTTCAATAAAATTATTCACAACACCATCAAAATATGTTATTGATGCAATCAAGGATAGAGAATCCTTAAAGGAGATTTCAAATCCTTGCAGCAATAAACACCAAAGTGGAAATATCAAAAAATCAATAGACAACACCAACTAATAAGGAAGTATGATTTGTTAGGATTAGGTAATACTAAGAGGGGGGGTGAATCAATATTAATACACTTTAATTTAAACTTCAACCAATTATAAATAAACCAAAGAAATGCTGAAATGAAAAGAACATATAAGCATAACACATAACTCATGACACCATGATTTTTTCTCGAGGAAACCCTGGCCAAGGGAAAACCCCGGTGGGGATGGTACCCACAACTATGCACTAAAATATTATATCCCTATTAAGAGATCTAGCCTTGTTAGGAGCTGATTATTATATAGTACATTTCCTTATTGGAAGAATACAGAACCCTGTTAGGGGTATACAAAACACTTGGTTAAAGGTGGTGAGCAAACTGCTCTTACAAAAAAACTATCTCAAAGAGTTCTCCAAAATGTGAACAATACAAGCACTTCCTTGCTTAGATAGTTCCATTTATAGATCTGTCAAATATTGATCTCGCATCTACTATCTACTCTTAGATCTACAACCTTGCTTCATCATCACATCTCATACATATCTTCGCTTCCACAAAATCATTCTATACTTATACAAAATCTATCATCTAGTTGGCTTCACAAATACCATACAAAACATAATAATTAACTATGTAAATGATAAGTATGGAGTCAAAGATCTTATATTACCTAAGTGTCAGCAATATACTTCATTCACATGACTTAGCATGTTACCATATCCACTAACCTTGCCTTAATCTTCACAACTGCTCACATGCCATGTTATACTGATTCTCTATCTTCACATACCTTCAAATCATTGAATCTCATTGATCTGATTACCAAAACTCATGCGCTCTTAAATGAAGCATATACATATCCCAAAATACCTTCTACTAACTTTGCAGGTAGTAATAACTCAT
Source organism: Chamaecyparis obtusa (assembly GCA_027943335.1). Lineage (NCBI taxonomy): Eukaryota > Viridiplantae > Streptophyta > Pinopsida > Cupressales > Cupressaceae > Chamaecyparis > Chamaecyparis obtusa. The sequence goes on from BSBK01001169.1 coordinate 1,257,584, forward strand.
ATATTTCCATCGCTAACCAAAACTGTAACACTGTACCCTGTTACCTTGATTCAAGACTTAGTCATTTTTATGACTGTGACTCCAGTAGAAAAAATGTTTGCATGTGATCACTCCAGCATAAGTGTTGTCATGAATGACAACCCTCAAGTGATCCCTAGTGCTCCATAACATCACTTTCCAACAATCTCTCCCTTTGGCATTGATGGCAACACTTAGAAAAATGACTAAGTGTTAAAAGCACTACCTTTAACTATGTACATAGAACTTTTCTTTTCTTCTTTATATACTTTTTTTTTATTTACATATTTTTATTTTTCTTCTTATTCTTTTTTTTATATTTTACTCTCCTCATTTTTCTCTTTCTCTTCCTCTCCCTTTGACATCAATGGCAAAGATGCATTCAAAATTTCAAAACTTAAGCACAAAAAGGACTTAGTGCTTACACACCAACTTTAAGATATCTTGGAAAGAGTTTTCCAAGGTCTTTACTTCCTCCATCCATGATTTTATCAGAAGCTCACTGACATGGATCAATCCATTCAGTGCATATGATCCTATTTCTACTGATTTAAGTTTGGTAGGTGTAGACATAGTCATTGAACCTTCAACCTTTTCCATCTCTGATAGATGAGTCTCAAGCATCGAAAGCTTAGGGGTTATAAGGCTCTTTAACAAGCCAAATCTATCTAAAACTCTCACTTTCTCTATTTCCAAAACACTGATTTTGTCCAACAGCCTGGATGCCTCTTTATCCATTTCACCCACAGTTAGTGAAGACGTTTCACAACTGTCCATCAGATTGTCTAGAGTAGCTCTATCCTTGGCTATGATGTCTTCAATATTCTTTACATGTCTGCAAGGACTTATGTAGTAGCTATAAATCCTTCTACCTTTTGCTATGCAATTCTTGGCCTTAAGAGTAGTAGCCTTAAGAATGTCTAAGTCCCATGAGATGCATTAACAAACTTCTCTCAACTTCTTCTCCAAAAAGTTCTTCTCTGCCTTATCTTCTGCAGTCTTTAGCAATGAGTCAAAGTGAATGTCAAAACTATCTAGTACCATACCTAGGTTCTTAGCTTCATCCTTTTCTTGAAAGATAATAGGTGTAGGAAGTAGTTTATTTACTGTCTCTATAGCCCTAGCCATCACCTTTACTCTTTTATCCCCTTTCTGTACTGACCTTTCTTTAGCCTTAGAGAAGGCCATGAAGGATAGCCTCATAAGTTCATCCTCATCCATGCTGTCTACATCAACACTCACCGGTTTGGCCATGCTTTCTAACAATAAAGAGGTGTCAGATTCCTATTTTAATTCCATTCTCACCTCAGCTGCTTTTTTCTATTCTAGTCTCTTCTTCCTTCCTTTCTTTTTGCTGAATTTATTTTTCTTGTGACTTCTCTTCATGTTTCTCCTCTATTTTCTCTTCCTCTATTTGTCCTTGTGCTCCAACTTCCATCGCACTGTCCAAGTTGTCTAGAAATGGATCATTTATGTCATGCAAAGTGTCAAGGGTCACATGCACACCAACAATAAAGAAATCTGGTTGCATGCTAGCTTGTTCACTTCCTTCTACTACCTTGGAACTTTCTCCCAATCCCAAAGATGTAGGTTTGGTAACCTTGGGAGGTGAGGTTTTCTTTGGCATATCACTCATTAGGATTTGATCTAATGCCTTTTGAGTGTCCTCAATCACTTCATCATATTTCCTAGCCATGATTTTTACTAGTTTGGCCTTTGTCCTCAATAGGGGTTTTAATGCATTTATCATTCTATCCCTTTCTTGTATAGAGACAACAGGTAGCATGTCTTCTATAGCTTTGTTTCTTATATTCTCATCTGCTGACTATGCCAACTGCTTCCTGATTTCTAGTTTTCTATACAGTTCTTTAAGGATACTCCCTTCAATTTCTAACATATTTTTCTTGAAGATTAATAAATGTTCAATTATGGTGTCTTCAATAATTGCTTGATCCTTAGAACCATATCTCTCATAGTACCTATCCACTATCTTCAAGTTACCATCTTTTATCACTCTCTTCTGTAGTGACTTAAGGTATGGTTTCTACAAGGTTTGTGGATCCTTCTATGCTACTTTCTCTTCTACTTTCTAAATTACATTTTCCTCTTTCTTCTTCCTTTTCACTTCTACCTCTTTCTCCTTAGGACTGTCCTACTTACTAGATCTTGTAGATCTTCTAGGAATGTTCATAGACATAACTTCTTGTGCTACCTCCTCTGGAGTAACTCACAAATGAACAATATCAATAGTAGGACTTACTTTCTTTTCTACCTCTGAAGGAATAGGAGCATCAATGGCCATGCTTGAAGATGCTTCCATCTTATTTCTTATCTTTATCAACTGCTCCTTAGTGATTCCTACCTTTATAGTGATATCTTCCACAATTTTACCGATCTTTCTCTTCCTTGTTACCTTCTCATGTTCTTCTATGTTCTTCCTTGATTTCTTCCTATAAGCTCCCCATCTCTCTTGAGTAGGGTCTATTTCTGCTGCTAGTACATGCTCAACCTGCATAGTCAAGATTTTAGCATTGACTTCATATCCCATAGGGTAACACAATTTCATTCTTAGTTCCATTGCCTCAAAAAAAACATAATCAATTTTAACCATGAAACAAATAATGTCCTCGTACTTCTCAACAATGCTTTTAGGTATTCTATACATTTCCTTCATCTGCATTTGTAAGATTTTGGTCATAGCAAATAGTTCACCATCAACCCAATTCTTATCTTGTCTTCTGTAACTCTCTGAAATCTCAATCCCAGTGGGTACATTATCCTTCCATGCCCTAGGGTGCATGATAGGAAACTTGTGAATGATATGAATGCACATATGGACTAATAATGACCCAAACCTAAATGCTTTAGATTTATCTTTCTTTATGGCCTTTACATTTTCTAGGAACTGCATTACAACTCCAATAGAGACTGAGTTAGGTCTAATACTATAAAATAATTTGTATCCCAACAACATTTCTACCAACCTAACATCTTGATGAAAGATGTCATTGACTCTAGTCACCCTCTTATCCCATTTGGAATGGGTTAGGGTTTCTGCCTGTTTCCTTAGGTTCTTTTCTGCAACTGGAAGGGCTCCTTAATTATCAAGACCTGTTATATCATGGATAATTTGTGCACATATTTTCACTGGTTGTTCTCCAATCCAAACAAACTGATCATGTATCCTACTGAGGATAATCTTGAACCATTCTATTTCTGTGAATTCCATGAGTAGGGTTAGTTTAATGATAGATTGGTCTTGTAGGTGTTTGAACTCTTCTACCATAGATCCATCTGCCTCTATCATAGAATCCAATTCACTATAAATGTTTATATCTCCAATGATTTCATACTTGCAATGTATGTATGCCCTAATGTCTTCAACATGTAATATGCTAATAAGAGTTTGTGAAAATGCTCCTTCCAGATCATCCTCACAAGACTTAAATGGATGTCTCTTAAACTTATACCTAGGTCTATCCACAACATCATAAACTACTGGTGCATCCATAACTTCTCAATGAGTATAGGTCTAAATACCTTTAATGCGCTAAAATCCAGATCTCTGCTTTACGTGATCACACAATCTCTTGATAGATGACTTGACATTCTTCACAATTCTGCTCTCCTTAGTCGCTGATCAACAAATAGTGTAGAAATGATATCTTCCAAACCTTTTTATCCTTCACAAGTTAAGTAAGTGCATTAAACACAAGTAGCTCAACTTCGCATCCTGTCCAGTCAACACAAAACTTGTGAACTTGAAAAATGAATCTCCAAGTGTTGTGCTCTCATCCACAGACTCCACAGTGTCTACACACACCATACCTAATCTCACATGAGCTTACTCAACATATGCAGGGCTGGATATATTCTGTTCTCTACATCCAATGCTCCCCTTAAGACCATGCAGCCTTCTAGGCTAGTGCCTCAAAGAACTCATCATGCAAAGAAACAATATCATCTATTATCTCTCCCTGAACTGATGCCTTGTTTAATAATTTCACCTTCCATATCTTGTCATCCTCCTTGTTCTCTAATTTCTTGAAATGATTCTCAAAATTATTCATGTACTCATTAAGACTCTTACCACTTTCACCAACATTATTTCTTATAACCATAAGAGGTGGTCCTCTCGGTTCACTTGCTCTTCTTGGTCCTCTTCTATTGTCCTCTCCATTGTATCTACAAAAATTTTCTATGTGTCGAAGGTTGTTGCATTTTTAACATGTAGGAGGTCTCCTTCTATCCTGATTTACTTGTAGCTTACAATATCTTGTAGTGTGTCCAAAGTTATTACATTTTTGGCATGTGATCTTGGCTGTTGATTCTTCTCTAACATAATCTTGTTTATACCTAGACTAATATGGTTTTCTACAATCTGCTTTCTTGTGTCCATAATCATAACAGTAAATAGTAAAGGGTTTAGAGGTACCTTTACTTCTACAATCTCTTTTCATGTGTCCAAATTTGTTGCATCCAAAGCATCTACCTCTGAAAGGTTTGATATGTTCTTTAGGTTCTTCATGAGTAGGTCTTTCTTCAGTCTTGGCTTCACTTTCTTCTTCATTGGTCTTAGAATATTTTGCTTCATTGAATCCAACTCCAGTCATGTCTCCTTTAGGTTTCTGTCTTTCCCTTTGCTCATCAATTTTGTCACTACTCATGTGCAACTTCTCAATGTGTAATTTGGATTGAGTTAGTTTACCTTTAATGATCTAATTATATTTCTCCAATTCTTGATATTTATCTTTGTAATGGTCAAGTTCAGTCTTCATTTGTCCTATCTATTTATTTGCTTCTTTTAGTGACTTTTCAACTTTGTTCCTTGCATCATTTTCATGTTGAATCTCTTTTATCATCAAAAGATTGATTTCCTCTTTTTCTTGCTCCAACCTCTTCACTTGATCTGATGTATCATTGTTTGAATCTTCTTTGATCTTGTCCATAAGGTCTTGTTTTTGACATCTTGAAGTTTCAAGTTGCTCTTTTAGTTTTTTGATGAAACCTTTTTCTCTCCTCAATTTGAATTTGAGTATACCATTCTCAACCTTCTCTTTGTCCAGATCTTCAAGTGCTACATCAAAGTTCTCTTGCAAAATTTCTGAATCCATTCTGATCTCCCTTAAGTTGTTAGGCTTTCTCTCCAAGGGCCAATAGCTCTGATACAAATTGTTAGGATTAGGTAATACTGAGAGGGGGGGTGAATCAGTATTACTACACTTTAATTTAAACTTCAACCAATTATAAATAAACCAAAGCAATGCTGAAATGAAAAGAACATATAAGAACAACACAACTCATGACACCATGATTTGTTCTTGAGGAAACCCTGGCCAAGGGAAAACCCCGATGGGGATGGTACCCACAACTATGCACTAAAATATTATATCCTTGTTAGGAGACCTATCCCTGTTAGGAGCTGATTATTACATAGTGCATTTCCTTGTTAGAGGAATACAAAACCATGTTAGGGGTATACAACACCTGGTTAAAGGTGGTGAGCAAACTGCTCTTACAAAAAAATTGTCTCAAAGAGTTCTCCAAAGTGTGAACAATACAAGAACTTCCTTTCTTAGATAGTTCTAGTTATAGCTCTGTCAAATATTGATATCGCATCTACTATCTTCTCTTAGATTCACAACCTTGCTTCGTCATCACATCTCATACATATCTTCGCTTCCACAAAATCATTGTATACTTATACAAAATTTGTCATCCAGTCGGCTTCACAAATACCATACAAAATATAATAATTAATTATGTAAATGATAAGTATGGAGTCGACAATCTTATATTACCCGTGTCAACAATATACTTCATTCACCCGAGTTAGCACGTTACCATATCTACTAACCTTGCCTTAATCTTCACAATTGCTCATATGCCCTATTATACTAATTCTCTATCTTTGCACACCTTCAGATCACTGAATCTCATTGATCTGATCACCAAAAATCATGTGCTCTTAAATGAAGCATATACATATGCCAAAATACCTTCTACTAACTTCAGAGGTCATAATACCTCATACATTTCCATCGCTTACCAAAACTATAACACTTTACCCTGTTACCCTGATTCTGAACTTAGTCATTTTTATGACTGTGACTCCAGTAGAAAAACCATTTTCATGTGATCACTCTAGCATAAGTGTTTCCATGAATGAAAACCCTCAAGTAATCCCTAGTGCTTCACAACATCACTTGCTAATATGATCTTCTATTAACACCACAATAAAGGATTTATATCAAGTTGGTCTACAAAAATGCAGTCTTACATTCTGGGCATATAGACCTAATTATTTACAAAATCATACGCTATTCTACCACCTATCTCCCTCCACTAGCACTACCTAAAACAAGAACTACTACCTAGCTTATATACAAGATCACTAGCCACAAGTCATCTTATCTGATCACAATCTCCAAGATAAAGAAATGATTTACAAATATATAGGGTAGGACCTATATCCATAAGAATAAACCACAATAATTATATATCATGACATGTAATTGTATAAGGAGGTCACCCATGATCATAAGAACATCAAACAATTCACCATAAACAATTGCAAACTATGAATCTTTACCGCAAACCAGATCTTTCCACCATGGCCGTAAGAACAAGAGACCAAAATAGGAATGGACCCAAATCATAAGATAACTTTATCTAGAAACATAAGATTTAGACGCAATTATAGAAATAAGGTCTTCATGATGTCAAGAACTCATCATAGAAACCGCATAAGATGACATGCCAACTAGATTGGCCGCACCTAAAAACAACATAAACTACCCAACTAAAAGAATAAACAAACAAATTGAAAGGAAATATTTTTGGGTGATGCAAGATTTCCAAAGATCCAAGGATGCTCCTGCATCAGATAGTCTAGGTGAATAAAAGATTTTCTATAAAGGAGTTTATGAATATCTTGAGGGATTCAATACATAAATCCCATGCTCATTTCTGACCCACAAATCTTCTTTGTCTGCAACCTTATTAATTTGCAAATGAATATGCCTACTATCCAAATATTGTATTCCAGTAGTGTACCTTCCTTCACCTGATTAAGATCTTTTACTATTTTCACAACCTCAATTTTGATTCTTCACTTTACACCTACTTCTTCTTTGATTGCTCCTACAAACAACAATGACTGTTTGCTTCCTTTTTTCAGTTCAACTCATCTTCTGATATCAGGTTGTTAGCCCACTTTTGTTCTTCCCACTTTAAAACAAAAGTGAGTACCTTATGTTTAGATTGAGTCATGAGTTTTGGGATAATAAATTGAAGTCTAAGTCTAGATTTTCCCTAGGATAGGTGGTCTTTATCAAATAACCCCCTCATGCTTCTTTCTACTTTTAAGCTGGGTTGGTTTTTAATTTCATCCTAGGAATGGGTAAGTTATAGTTCCTAATTTGATAAAGACTTTATTTCTTTCAGTTCTGATCGATGGTATTCATATGGATGTGAAGCTCTAAAAATAACATTTTTCCCCTTTGTCAGAAAATTGAAAATCACCTTCTCCTCGGTGGGTTCCAACCCATGAAGGTAATTTTCTACGGGAAGAGAACATAGGAATCATCAAGCACACAGACAAGGCTTGGAGATCAAGATTCTTAGGTTAAGAAGGATTTGGGTCCAAAAAAGTAGCTTGGCGAAGAAGTTATAATGAACTTCTACGCTTGCAGAGTTTTTCCTATAGAAGTTGTTTTCTGAAGAACAATAGAAAGTGTATAAGAGATTCCTGAAGCCAAACATCTAGATTTTGAGGAAATAAGATTGAGTCCATGCAGTGGACAAAATGGTCTTAGAATATGAGAAAGTGAGTAAGAGACCTTTTTTTTCAAAGAATCAATTTTCAGCTTCTCCCTTATCAGAAAATCACCTGAGAAGGTCGGTTTCTGAGAAGCGACAACTTGTGAAGAAATAAGCATAAGAAATCATGGGGATTGAATGATCTGTTATGATGAAGATAGCCCACTTTGATATCTAAAAGAAATTGCTAAAGAAATGGGTCATTTGCGGATTTTCAAAAAATCACTCCTCAGCTTCTCCACAGTCGGGTTTCTACCTTTGAAGTGAGTTTTTCGACAAAGGCGTTGAATTGAGAGAAATGAAAAAGTAAAAATCCAATGCGTCAATAAAGTTACCGTTACAACTACTTCAAATGGGTAAAAGTGATTTCCTAAGGCTGTTAATAAGATGCATTTAATTCAAATCTTAACGTTAGAACTTTAACGAATATTTTTAAAAATCTCTCACTCGTGTGGCATGAGATATGGAAAGTAATGGTAAGGAAGAAAGTTGTTTATAAAAGACCCAAGTGATCACTCAAAAATTACCATTTGTTCACATCTTTCTCATATGCCTTTTATTCGTCGCGATTTCAAAAATCATCTGCCGACATTCTCCAAAGCTTCTTAGCAGTAAATCAAGAGTAGAATCGAAAGCTATGGTCACCAGATTCTTGGCTTTGATGGGATGAATGGGATTACATCTAAATGGCATAATTCAATAGATATATCCCTTAGATTCTAGGATCTAGGCAATCTACATAGAAGATTGAGCGAAGAAAATCTCCACCCCATGACACAAAAGCTCAAAGGTAGTGGTTTGGTTGAAGCTACTAGATTTCCTATTGTAGTACAAGATCCCAAACTAATCTGGGAATGTATAACTAGGTTCAACCTAGATACAAAAAAATTTTTGTTTCTAGATGACATGGTACTCATCTCCATCAACAAAGAGTCTATGCAGAACAGTTTCCGTATCCCAGAGCGAGTGGAATTTTCAAATATGAACTTCTCAATCGCAATTTCAGAATATAATGAGAAGAAGATGAGGTGGAGAAAAGAGATCATGAAATCATGGTTTCAGAAGGCTAGAAGCATAAATGGAAAAGTTCCAAAGACACTTTTCAGGACAGATCTAAAGGCCAATATCATAGACATCCTGGTGCTCCTTCATAGGATAAAAGGTGAAAGTGATTCATTGAATTTCATAGAACACTACTTCTTCTTGGTCTAGGTAATATGTGCTGAGCACCATTATATAGACTGGGCTCAAGTGGTGAGTGAAAATATGTCCAATGCCTTGAGTCTCACCAAGTACCAAAACAAATTTTATATGTCTTCCTGTTTGATCTATGTTTTAGCTACATTGCAAGTATGGCCAAGACTCCCTAGGCTAGAAGAATATTCAGATGATGTGAAAATTTATGATTTCTTCCCTCATTTGAAATTACAAAATAGCTATGCTAAGTTCATTAGAGTTAATGACTCATTTACAATGAGGTTGTGCAGAGAGTTACAAGGATGCCCAGAATGGAGATTCTCACCAGAGGCCATGAAATTCATCACCCAATTTGGGAGTTTCTTCATTCAATTTGCTAGTTTCTCATACCTTCGTCTTGTAGGTTTTGATGATTTTCCCCTGAAGCTACCAAGGTACCTCAATGATATGATTTTGCTCATAGAGGTGATCTAGTAGATGTTGCAAGTGAGCCTGATCAGTGTGGGAATTAAGAAGAAAGGTTACAAATTCCCTGTCACCATTGGAGCGTATAATTGTGCATCAAGATCAAATTCTAAGAACATGATGAAGATGTTTGAGATTAGATATAAGCCAGAAATGTATGAAGTATTGAGGTCTCAATTTGATCCAGTAAGTTATGCCAAAAATCATCTACAGATTGGCATTGTGGTCAGGCACATCCCTGAAATCAAAGATTATTGTGCGAATTGCAAGGATGAGTTAGAGAGAAGAGAGAGGTTTTACTCCAGGTTGAATATTGAATAAATCAAGTTGTTCAATGTCAACATTAATGTTGAAGGCATTGTTGATGATGGAGAACATATGTATAGCGACACATATAGAGATAAGATCAAGCCCTATCGTGTGAGCTTTGAACTAGTTCAAGGTCAAGCTATAGAAGATTTGGAGACCTTAATGGCTAAAGACATTAAGAGAACCGATAAGTGGGTTCAGTGGATGATGGGAAGGAGAAAGAGATCCGGGAAGCCTACTTCTCAACAAGCTCTCGTAGTCAAGCCGACGAGTGCTCCTACATCCTCCTCTTTTCCAATGTCATCTGTAGCCAAAGGACCAGATCAACCAGTAGGTGGAGATGATGAACCACTCGAAAAGGAGGTTCGAATTGAGAAGACTTATGGAGTAGGTTCATCTCCAGTCATCAGTTTGAATGAAGAAGCTAAAGTTGAGAAATATGACAAGCTGGAGGAAGAAACTATTGGAGCCACCGAACCAGAGTAGTAAGCACAAGGAGGAGACATTGAGATACAAGGTGAAACTCCTACTCAAGAGGCTTTGACCATTGTTGAGGTTGGTGATGATAGTAGTAGTTTAGAAACTAATGAGACAGATGAGCACTTGGGGTCTCCTCAAAAGGAAAAGAGCATTTCTTCTCCACAGGTTAATCCTTTCGCTTCCAAGCCTAAATCTTCCCCTCCTGTTATCAAGAAATTATTTGTTGAAGATTTGATTTCTGCAAAAAAAGTTATAAGTGTAGAATCATGGCTCGAGAATACTCTGGAGTGGAAAAGAAAAAGGGTTTAGCAAGGTGCTCCCAGTGGTGAGATGTTCTTACAAGCGATGCAGTCGGGTTCAGCCGTAAGCAAGGCTAAGAAGATGAGGACTCTGACCACTCTTGGTCAAGATCCAGACATAGGGCACCTGACTATGGAAATAGCCAAGCCTCTAAAGGATGGCATAATTGAAGATCTTGTTTCCACAGACTTTTCACTCTAGTCCTTGGACATGGGGCTCGCCCGCCATGATACTAAAGTAGAGTTGTGGAATTCTAGTAACATCTTGATTGAGGAAGAGCTCAAAGTCACTAAGAATTGACTTAAGGAGGAGATTAAAGAGATGAATAACTTCATCAAGTAGTTGGTCACTCCTGTAGCAAGCTTACCTAGTTCTCTAACAATGTTTGATCCTGTTGTAGCCGAGAACCAAGCAATACTTGCCAAATTACAAGAAGATAGACATTCGGGCATATTGGTAGGAGGTGGATTTAATGACTTAATTCTAAAGGTCTGGTAGCCATTGAGCAGCTTGTAAATGTCTTTTTACACTTAGAGGTAGAGAAGGATTCTGTCAAAGGACATATGCAAACACTCAAAACAAAGAGGTTGAGATGTGAAGAATGCATGGTGCTACTACATTGGCTAGTCACGATGAAGACTAAAGATACAATCAAGGCCAACATATTGTAGAAAGGGGATGAACCTCTAATCAAATGGCTCCAAGGGGTAGAATTTAGAATGGAGATGATAATCAAGGAAAAGGCGGGAGTGAAGGAAAATGATGAGGAAGTCACCAAAGAGAAAAGTAAAATCTTTGTATATTTGACAGGTCTTCACTCTGAGTCTCAAGTTAGCGGAGATGGAAAGAGTCTGATCGGTATAACTAATATGTAGAAGTCATTCTCTAACTACTTGGACCAGCTTGCAGAGTTATCTGGGTCTCACCTTGATAGAATACCTCATCTTCAGAAACTCGGTGGATGCATATATAAATCCATTGAGAAGAAACAACCCCAAAAGGATGCTATAAAATGCATAGTGAAAGATCATGCCCGCTGGCTCATAAGATTGAAAAAAATTTACATTCCTGATTCTGAAAGGATGATTTTTATTCTTGCGGCTGCCAAAGCTCATAAGGCTAAGTTGGAGAAGGAAAAGAAGCCAACGAAGAGAAAATAAATTTCCCCTCTTTCTTTTTGATATACATTGTATAGTCGGTAAATGGCCGCTTGTCATTTACCAACCTTTGTAGAATATGAATCGATTCAGTGGATTTTGTAACGGCTTATTCCTTGAAGCCTATATGTAACACTTTGAAAATCAATGAAAAGGTCAGCTAATTTTTGGTGTGAAATACATCTTGTTGTGGAGTCAATCTGGAATGTTTTTTGTGCCATTTATTTACTATTCCATACTTTATAAGTTTGAATGTTTGTTTTCCTTAAGTTGGATTGAAATTAGAAAATAGATGGAGTTCTGTTTCTACTCTATAGTGCAACTAATCGATAGTAATCAGAGCATTACTTGGAGGTTGGGAAAATAATCATATGTCCTATTTTAGATTAGATTCTTCTATTTTGTTTCACTGCATTTTCATTTAATCAAGTAGGATTCATTGTTGCATTCCCACTAGCGCGAATTCATAAGTATTGTGAAATCCCAAAGTTGGTTGGAGTTTAGAATCAAAATCTTTGCTTGGATTAGTTTCTCACTGAGAGCTAATTTGGTTACCTCTTCCATTCTGATGAACTACAACTGATTGAGAACATGATTGAAGAACTATAAGTGATTAGAGATCACCGGGCATTAAACTGTTATGTAAGATAATTGAATCAGTTTTATGTTGTCATTGATGTCAACTAGTTTTGACAATACTTATCATGGAGTTGCAAATATCTAACACATTTTTAGAAGAGAAGAGAAAGATGAAGAACTAAGATATCTACATGGAGGAAGATGGATATGACAGATGAGGATAAGAAATACCTTTGGTAACTTATTGATGAGTCTATGACTTCATATTGTTGACTTGATTATGTTGCATTAATTTGTTATGAAGTTGGGAGCAAATTGTTACAAAGTAGTGTGGTTGGTTAATGAAGCATTCTAGTATACATCAAGTAGTGTAGTGTATACCGAGCACAGTATAAACTGAGCTTGTGTTCATTGATGCATTTCTTTGTTAACTGAGTATGAACAAAAGAACTAAATGATTAGTTTAGCCGACATAAGTTGATGAGTTGTAAAGTACCTCATGATTAGAGTGGAAAGATAAAGTTTGTTATAAGATCAATGACTAGCAAAATTCAAGGAAGATCTAAAGGATAGAATTGAAACGTGTTATTGACACATTAGCCGAGGAAGGTTTAAGTGGCAAAATCATCGAAGGAGATTAAGTGGAAAAATTTGATGGATGACAAGAAAATGGTTTACTTGTCTATTTAAGAGACTAGGGTTTCATTATGAAACTTATGCCGGAGGAAAGGATACTGCAGAGCTATCGCATGAACAAGCTTCATGCATGCCTGATCAAATTGGTTAAGGAGAACTGAACTATAGAGATTACCGAGCGTTAGAAAGCTATAATCGAGAGATAGTAAGTTATTGAATAGTGTTGAACAGAATTGATATATTGATTAGAGGATTTGAATGAGCATAATATATATCTGTACATCTACAAATCAAGTTGTATTATATTTAGATCACCTATTGTTACAGTTTAACCATTTTAATCAGATAAATCTCTTAACTGAGTAGACTTGAAAGTCTTGTAATGTCATTCATAGAATGTACATTTGTTATCTTGTTAACCCCATAGTGAATGCTGGTTGGATGATAATGGTTAGTGTTAAATCCTCTAACAAGGTCACACCTTATAGTGTGTTTTGTAACCTTTAATAGGGTTGGCTCTTCACCGAGCTCACTTCAGAAGAGTGAACAAATTTTTGGGTTACTGGTCCCAGGTGGTTTTTCCCTTTACAGGGTTTCCACGTTAAATCTCTTATGTTATGTGTTGATTGTGATGATTGATGGATATCATACTTTACATGTTGCATATTTGATTTGATCGGTAGTTACTATAAGTTATTAACTGGTAATCGGTAAAAGCACAGATAGTTTACTATTCTATGTTACCAAGCTGCAAAAATTTGTCTAAATTATTTTTGGATATACATTTTGTAATCAGGACTGTGGATAATTGAGTCACCCCCCTCTCAGTTATTCTAACATGTTCTCTGGTCAAGAACATACCCCATTAGGTTTTAGAAATTTTTTTGTTGTTGCATATCTTTACATAAGGGAGCTATACCTGTTAAAATTCAAAGGAAAGTTAGTTGAATAGATAACAAATTTCCAACTGTTCGTATTCACATTATTTCTTAAGAATATTTTTGGCAAATAAAGAGTTAAATCTAAAAAGAACAATCTGTTTACCAACATATTTTTGGTGACTTTGCTGGGGAGAGAAACAATTTCTAGACCAAAATATTTGTCATGAGGAAAAATGGTGTTACCTCATGAGAACGTATTTCCTGTGGTTCAACCCAATCTTGGTTTTCAAGATGATCAAGAAGATATAGTCTCATCTTTGAATACTTTTTCTTGGAGATATAGAAGAAACATAGAGCATTACAGGAATGCGAGTCGAGTGCTTGAATAGGAAGAAACAAAAGCAGAAGCACTTGAAAGAGCAATTCAGAGAAGAAATCAATGTAGAGCCGAGCGTGAAGCTAGGCAAAAAAACTAATCCGAAGCTCTAGATCAAAGAAGATTTCTCAAAAGTGCCAAGGGGCAAGGTGGAAAAGACCCTATATTCGAATGGCTCGTTGAGCTTGGTTTTCCCATAATAGACTTACCTCGTCAGAAGGGTGACAAAAAAAGTAGGGGTAGACCACCTTCACCTCCCAAGACACAAACTTCATTGCCTACAACTTGCTAGGTATTAACTTTACATGGATTAGTTGCTCCTCCTGTTATTAATTTTCCTCAACATCATGCACATATAGTCATGGAAACTCCATGGGCTGCTGCAATTGGTCTGTTACAGTTTGCAGTATATCACCCACTCCCTTTAGGCTCTAGAAATAACTTTCCTAAGTTCTCAGGAGATGGAAAAGTTACTACAGACGAACACATAAAAGCCTTCTTCACAGCCACTCATATCCTAGGAGTTGGTTATGAAGATGTTGCTATTAGGCTATTTGTTGAAACTCTAGTTGAAGCAACGACTGAGTGGTTTTATCACTTAGATGATGCTTCAATCACAAGTTGGGATACTATGAGGATGAATTTTGAAGCCAGGTTCAAAAGAACTAAAGATGAACATGTGTTGTTGACACAATTGACCTCTATCAAGAAATAAGATTCTATAAGTATGAGGGAGTTTGTTGCTAAATTCAATAAGATCGCTAATAGAATTCCCATGGCTGATAGACCCACTCCTGTAAATCTGAAGATATTCTTTATGAGTGCCATGCCACCAGGTATAAACTATGATTTGAGAAGAGCAAGCCCTATAGATTTGGACGCTGCTCAAAAAATAGCCATTGAGTTAGAGGATGACATGATTTTCGCTGGCAGATGGAAAAGAGAGATACAAACAGGTGCTAGTTCAAGTGGCACTACATCGACCAATGAGATGATGCAAAAAATGTCCAATGAAATCATCTCTTTAAAAAGGCAACTCCCTAAGTTCAATAATCAGTACTAGAAACCATTTCAAGATCAGAATAGTAGAAATACTGATAGAAGGACACTATAATTACCTACTCCACAATAGAGGCTTGCAATTGAGGCTCCCCCTAAGAAAGGAAATATGTGCGTATTTCATCTAACGATGGACTATAATGGTGAGAGCTATCCTGAAATAGCTCACATGATGCAGTTATTATCTACTAACAAGTTAGACACTACAACACCAAACAATAAACTAGATTCATGCTCGCATGGCAACTTTGTAAATTTATTTTTTGAGTATGAATCTGATTCTGAGAAGCAGGGAGAGTGTTAGGCTACCATAGATGGCACCACCTATGCAGTCCTAACTTGGAGTGAGAAAGACAAAACTCTTGTTATTACTCCTTCTACAAGAACCAACGATGCATCTACTTCAGGTATGAAAGAAATCAGTCAAGGAGTGAAAATCTCACAGCCGGGTAAGGAAAATGATTCTTTTGATTTCATTCAGTTCTGTAAAAATTCTAGAATCCAAATTTCTCCCATAGATTATTTAAGATCAAATCCTACTGAATTGAAAAGATTCATGGATTACTTAAAAGGAGATAGTATAAATTTGAATCAAAATATCACCTCTTCCAATGAAGATGATTCCTCACTGGCAAAACTATTTGAACAAGGAGAAACCACTATATTGGCTACTTTCCTAGGTCAAAAACCCGAACCATTTTATGTCTCCTTCTATATCAATGGTTGTAAAATTAGCCACTATATCATAGATTCAGGTGCTTCTGATAACATGATGCCTTCCCCAGTAGCCAAAACCTTAGGCCTCACCATGACAAAGGTCCACACTAGATGCTATTCTATGGATGCTAAGCAAGTTCCTCTGCTTGGCCAAATTAAAGATGCCCAAGTAGCTCTGGTTTCCCATCTTGAAAAGAAGATGCTATTGACGATTCTTGTTGCAGATATACCAAAAAGTTATGGACTACTACTAAGCAAAATTTTTTGCAGAGACTTGGGTGGGGAAATTAAATTGGATTGGTCCTAGGTGGTAATTCCCGTGAGAAATAAGAAGGTTAAACTAGAGCTTGAGGAGAAGTCAAAGTTCACAGTTCTAAAATCAGATGATCCGAAAGCTCAAATCCTGTATCAAGAATTGGAGTTTGGTAATTACTTGATGTTTACCCAGGGCATTGTTGATGAACCTAAAAGTGAACAAGAAGAAGTCAAAGCCTCTAAGAAAGAAAAGACTCCGGAAGTCTAGACACTAGAATTTGATGGTAGTTGTTCTTCCTTTGGATTTGGTGCCGGAGTTGTATTAATTCCACCCAAAGGTGAACATGAGCTGATGGCCTTCAAATTGGAGTTTGAAAATATGAATAATATGACTGAGTATGAGGCATTGTTACTTGGGATAATTGTTGTGAAAGAAAAAGGTGTGAAAATCCTAAAAGCTCGAGGCGATGCTGAGTTGATTATGCACCAAATCAAAAGTCAATACTCTATTAAAAATTGGAAATTGAAGAGTTACCAAAATAGGGTATGGGATGAGGTTGAAGGACTGGATGCCTTTGAAATTGAATATATCCCTAGAGAATTAAATTCCAAAGTAGATTCATGGGCAGTCTTCACTTCCTTACTACTACCCCATTCAGAATTTAAAGACAAGAAGTACCAAGTAGAAGTAATGTACAAGCTGTCAGTACCTGATAACATAGATGATTGGCAAGTATTTGACGATGACAAATGCCTGCAACTCTTCCTTGAAGGTAATGATAGTTCCCTTGAAGAAGAGCCAAACGATCTCTCACAAGATCATCCTAGGAAATGGAATAAAGATGAACTGGGTGTGACTCAATAGCAAGGTAACGTCATTCCCCCATATTTTATATCATTGGAGAAATTATTCAATCATCATGATACTTATGTTAAGAAGAAAAGAATAGAGAAAGGTCTTGCGACTAGAGAATACAAAGGGATGAACATTGGGAATGAGTCAAATCCTAGAATGATAAATATAGGGAAGTGTTGCACACCTCAAGAGAAAGTGGAAGCTAGAAGGCTCTTTCTAGAATATCAAGATGTCTTCGCCTGGAGTTATGAAGATTTAAAAAGCTTTATGGGAGGAAATTTCAAGCATCAAATTCCCCTAAAACCTGATGCTACCCCATTCAGACAGAAACAAAGAAACTACAATCCTAAAGTGGCAGACACCATCTTTAGAGAGGTTGATAAAATGCTCAAAGCCAGGATTATCTACCCCTTCCACCACTCTACATGGATAGCAAACATTGTTCCTATGAGGAGAAAGAATGGAGAGATAAGGATATGCGTAGATTTTAGAAATTTAAATCAAGCATCTCTAAAGGATAATTATGCACTCCCCAACATGGATCATTTGTTACAGAAAGTTGCAGGAGCTGAAATGATGTCTATGGTCGATGGCTTTTCCAAGTACAACCAATTTGAAGTAGAAGAGAAAGATCAACACAAGACCGCATTTACCACTCCCTGGGGCACATTTTCATACCATAGAATGCCATTTGGCCTTATCAACGCTGGTGCTACATTTCAATGAGGTATGGATTTGTCTTTTACTGATATGAAAGATAAAATCATTGTCATATATTTAGATGACTTAATTGTGTTCTCTAAGAAAAGAAGCAATCATGTTAAGGATTTAGAAAGAGTATTATGAAGGTGTAGAGAATACAGGATCTCTTTAAATCCTAAGAAGTCACTTTTCTATGTTACCGAAGGAAAACTACTGGGTCATTTTGTATTACAAGAAGGTATCAAGATCGACCTAGAGCGAGTCAAATCCATTCAAAGGCTAAGTTTACGTGTAAGTAAAATTGGAGTGAAGTCATTCTTCGGTCAGGTAAATTTCCTCAGAAGATTCATCCCTGACTTTTCAGAGATCACCAAGTGTATTGTAGACATGATGAAAGGTAATCAAAATTTCAAATGGAATGACCCTGGTAAAAGAGCCTTCCAAGATATAAAGGATGCTATAGCCAATGCCCCTGTCTTATGCCACCTAGATTATAAGAAGGATTTCATGATTTATTGTTACGCATCTGAACATACATTGTCAGCTATTCTTATGCAAGAAAATAGAGAAGGAGTTTAGGATTCTATTGCCTTTATGATTATGCCACTAAAAAATCATGAGCTAAGATATTCTCAAGCTGAGAAGCATGCTTTCTCAGTAGTGAAAGCCTTGAAGAACTTCAAATTTTATATCTTACATTCTCACTCCATGGTATTTGTTCCTGACATTGCGGCAAAGAGTGTATTGACCTAGCAAGATGTAGGATGTAATAATAGAGGGGCTTGGGTAGCCAAAACAAAATAATATGACATAGAGATCAAGCCAACTAAACTGGTACAAGGTAATTCATTGTGCAAAGCTATGATAGAAAGTGAAGGAGATAATCAGCCCGAAATAGAATAATTAGTTTTTGCAGTAAGTTTACAAGACCCATGGTTTGAAGAAATTGTATATTTCCTGACTTATGGTGAATGCCCTGAAAGATTGATAGCTAAAAAAAGGAGAGACCTAAGATTGAAAGCTACTAAGTATGTCATTTGGGAAGGTACGTTATACAAAAGGTCTATAGATGGAACTTTTCTTAGGTGTGTTGACAAGCAACAACAGGAGAGACTGTTAAAAACATTCCATGACGAAGCTTGTGGTGGGCATTTCTGATCTTTTGTAACTGCATTTAGGATTTTGAGGCAATGCTATTATTGGCCAGGAATGTTCAAGGACATGTATCATTGGGTGGCCAAGTGTGAAAAATGTAATATGTTCACAGGCTGACCTCAACTAGCAGTTCTTCCTCTCAGACCAGTAATAATAGAAGGTCCCTTCTAGCAATGGGGCCTTGATTTTATCGGGCCTATCAATCCTGCATCAAGTGCTGATCACACTTATATAATCACTGCAACTAACTATTTTATGAATTGGGTAGAGGTGAAGGCAACAAAGAAAACTACTTCTGAAGTAGTGTGCGAATTCATCAAAGAGAACATTATGGTAAGATTTGGCGTGCCTATTAAAATAGTCATGGATAATGCAACTTACTTTTCTTCAGCTGAGATTACCAATTTCTATTTTGAGTATGGCATAACTGCTAGCCATTCATCTGATTATTTCCCACAAGGGAATGGTCAAGATGAATCGAGTAATAAGAACCTGGTAAATATAGTGAGAAAACTTGTATCGAATAACCAAAGGACTTGACCAAAGAAAATTCACAAAGCACTCTGGGCTGACAGGGTAACTCCAAAGAGGGCAATCGATATTTCACCTTTTGAGCTGGTATACGGAGTTGAAGAAAGTCTTCCCCTACCTCTGGAATTGGCCACTAACAAGTTGAGAATAGTGGTAGCAGATGGCATCTATAAGGATGGGTTGGAAAAATGATTTATGTATCTGAATAAACTAGAGGAAGAACAAGAGAAGATTATTGATCATATCATAGAACATCAGATGTGGATAAAAAATCTCTTTGACAAGAAAACCAGACCAAGGAAGTTCATGGTTGGAGATTCAGTACTGCTATGGGATAAACGAAGGGTGCCTAAAGGAATGCATGGTAAATTTGAGACGCTTTGAAAAGAACCATTCATCATCTAGCAAGCCTTTGATAGATATTCTTTCAAATTGGTGTATTAGAGTGGTGAAGTACTACCCTTGACCTATAATGGTCAAGATTTGAAATTGTATCAAGTTGAAAATTGAAAACAGGTAACCCCTGTATTGTATGATAGTTACATTTAGTTCCAGTTTCTATTTTCCTTAGCTTAGGTTTCCTCGCTTTGTCTTTCCTTTCCTATTTCCTTCCTTTGCTTTAGTTTTATTGTGAGCCACCTTTTCATTTAACTTTGCAAAACCAGATATTTAGATTCCTTTCTTAGATATGAGCATATACAAGTCCCCAGACAGAGCTAGTTGTTGCCCCACTTTTATTCTTCCCACTTTAAAACAAAAGTGAATACCTTGTGTTTAGATTGAGTCATGAGTTTTGGGATAATAAACTAAAGTCTAAGTCTAGATTTTCCCTAGGATAGGTAGTCTTTATCGAATAACCCCCTCATGCTTCTTTTTGCTTTTAAGTTGGGTTGGTTTTTAATTTCATCCTAGGAATGGGTAAGTTATAGTTCCTAATTCGATAAAGACTTTATTTCTTTCAGTTCTGATCGATGGTATTCATATGGATGTGAAGCTCTAAAATAACATTTTTCCCCTTTGTTGGAAAATTGAAAATCACCTTCTCCTCGGCGGGTTCCGACCCATGAAGGTAATTTTCCATGGGAAGAGAATAGAGGAATCATCAAGCACACAAACAAGGTCTAGAGATCGAGATTCTTGAGTTAAGAATGAGTTGGGTCCAGAAAAGTAGCTTGGCGAAGAAGCTATAATGAACTTCTCTGCTTGCGGAGTTTTCGTACAGAAGTTGTTTTCTGAAGAACAATTGAAAGTATATCAGAGATTCTAGAAAGAAAAATGTCTAGATTTTGAGGAAATAAGATTGAGTCCATGTAGTGGACAAAATGGTCTCAGAATATGAGAAAGTGAGTAAGAGACCTTTTTTTTCCCAGAATCAGTTTTCAGCTTCTCCCTTATCGAAAAATCAACTGAGAAGGTCAGTTTCTGAGAAGAGACAACTTGTGAAGAAATAAGCATAAGAAATCACAGGGATTGAATGATCTATTATGATGAAGATAGCCCGCTTTGATATCTAAAAGAAATTTCTAAAGAAATGGGTCAGTTGTGGATTTTCAAAAAATCACTCCTTAGCTTCTCCATAGTCGGGTTTTACCTTCGAAGTGAGTTTTCTGACAAAGGCGTTGAATTGAGAGAAGCGAAAAAGTAAAAATCCATTGCGTCAATAAAGTTACCGTTACAACTACTTCAAATGGGTAAAAGTGATTTCCTAAGGCCGTTAATAAGACACATTTAATTCAAATCTTAACATTAGAACTTTAACAGATATTTTTGAAAATCTCTCACTCGTGTGGCGTGAGATATGGAAGTAACGGTAAGGAAGAAAGATGTTTATAAAATACCCAAGTGATCAGTCAAAAATTACCATTTGTTCACATCTTTGTCATATGCCTTTTATTCCTCATGATTTCACAAATCATCTGTCAGCATTCTCCAAAGCTTCTTAGCAGTAAATCGAGAGTAGAATCGGAAGCTATGGCCACCAGATTCTTGGGTTTTGATGGGATGAATGGGATTACATATGAATGACATAATTTGACAAACACATCTCCCAGATTCTATGATCTGGGCAATCTACACAGAAGATTGAGCGAAGAAAATATCCACCCCATGACACAGAAGCTCAAAGGTAACAGTTTGGTCAAAGGTGCTGGATTTCCTATTGCAGCACAAGCTCCTGAACTAATCTGGGAATGTATAACTAGGTTCAACCCGGATACAAAACAAATTTTGTTTCCAGACAACATGGTACTCATCTCCATTGATAGAGAGTCTATGCAGAACAATCTCTGTATCCCAGAGCGAGAAGAATTTTCAAATATGAACTTCTCAATCGCAATTTCAGAATATAATGAGAAGAAGATGAGGTGGAGAAAATAGATCATGAACTCATGGTTTTAGAAGGCCAGAAGCATAAAGGGAAAAGTGCCAAAGACACTTTTCAGGATAGATCTGAAGGCTGAGATCGTCGACATCCTGGTGCTCCTTCATAGGGTAAAAGGTGAAAGTGACGCATTGAATTTCATAGAACACTACTTCTTGGTCTAGGTAATATGTGTTGAGCACCATTATATAAACTGGGCTCAAGTGGTAAGTGAAAATCTATCCAATGCCCTGAGTCTCTCCAAGTACCATAACAAATTTTATATGTCTTCCTGTTTGATCTATGTTTTAGCTACATTGCAAGTATGGCCAAGACTCCCTAGGCTAGAAGAATATTCAGATGATGTGAAAATTTATGATTTCTTCCCTCATTTGAAATTACAAAATAGCTATGCTAAGTTCATTATATTTAATGACTCATTTGCAATGAGGTTGTGCAAAGAGTTACAAGGATGCCCAGAACAGAGATTCTCACCAGAGGCCATGGAATTCATCACCCAATTTGGGAGTTTCTTCATCCAATTTGCTAGTTTCTCATACCTTCGTCTTGCAGGTTTTGATGATTTTCCCATGAAGCTGCCAAGGTACCCCGATGATATGATTGTGCTTGTAGAGGTGATCCGATAGATGTTGCAAGTGAACTTGATCAGTGCAGTAATTAAGAAGAAAGGTTATGAATTCCCTGCCACCATTGGAGCGTACAACTGTGCATCAAGATCAAATGCTAAGAACGTGATGAAGATGTTCGAGAACAAATATAAGACAGAAATGTATGAAGTTTTGAGGCCTCAATTTGATCTAGTAAGTTATGCCAAAAATCATCTACAGATTGGCATTGTGGTCAGGCACATCCCCGAAATAGAATATTATTGGGCAAATTGCAAGGATGAGCTAGAGAGCAGAGAGAGGTTTTACTCCAGGTTGACTATTGAACAAATCAAGTTGTTCAATGTCAACATTAATGTTGAAGGCATTTTTGATGATGGAGAACATATGTATAGCGACACATATACAGATCAGATGAAGCCCTATCCTGTGAGGTCTGAACCAATTCAAGGTCAAGCTATAGAAGATTTGGAGACCTTAGCAGCTAAAGTCATTAAGAGAACTGGTAAGTGGGTTCAGTGGATGATGGGAAGGAGAAAGAGATTTGGGAAGCCTACTCCTCAAAAAGCTCCTGCAGTTGAGCCGGTGAGTGCTCCTACATCCTCCTCTTTGCCAATGTAGTCTGTAGGCAAAGGACCAGCTCAACCAGTAGGTGGAGATGATGAACCAACTGAAAAGGAGATTCCAATTGAGAAGACTTGTGGAGTAGATTCATCTCTAGTCATCAGTTTGAATGAAGAAGCTGAAGTTGAGAAATATGACAAGTTGGCAGAAGAAACTATTGGAGCCACGGAACTAGAGTAGCAAGCACAAGGAGGAACCATTGAGATACAAGGTGACACCCCTACTCAAGAGGCTCCTACTATTGTTGAGGTTGGTGATGATAGTAGCAATTCAGAAACTGACAAGACAGATGATCACTTGGGGTCTCCTCAAAAGGAAAAGAGCATTTCTTCTCCGTAGGTTAATCCTTTCGCTTCCAAGCCTAAATCTTCCCCTCCTGTTATCATGAAATTATTTATTGAAGATTTGATTTTTGCAACAAAATTTACAAGTGTAGAATCATGGCTTGAGAATACTCTAGAGTGGAAAAGAAAAAGGATTGAGCAAGGCACTCCCAGTGGTGAGATGTTCTCACAAGCGATGCAGTTGGGTTCAGCCATAAGCAAGGCTAAGATGATGAGGACTTTGACCACTATTGGTCAAGATTCAGACATAGGGAACTTGACTATGGAAATAGCCAAGCCTCTAAAGGATGGCATAATTGAAGATCTTACTACCACAGACTTTGCACTCCAGTCCTTGGACATGGGGCTCACCTACCATGATACTAAAGTAGACTTGCGGAAGTCTAGTATCATCTTGATTGAGGAAGAGCTCGAAGAACTCAAAGTCACTAAGACTCGACTCAATGTGGAGATGAAAGAGATGACTAACTTCATCAAGCAGTTGGTCACTCCTGTAGCAAGCTTACCTAGTTCTCTAACAACATTTGATCCTGCTGTAGCCGAGAACCAAGCAATACTTGCCAAATTACAAGAAGATAGACATTTGAGGCATATTGGCAGGAGGTGGATTGAACGACTTAAGTTTGAAGGTCTAGTAGCCATTGAGCATCTTAGAAATGTCTTTTTACAGTTAGAGGCAAAGAAGGATTCTCTCAAAGGACATATGCAGAGACTCACAACAGAGAGGTTGAGATGTGAAGAATGCATGGTGCTACTGCATTGACTAGTCACGATGAAGACTAAAGATGCAATCAAAGCCAACATATTACAGAAAGGGGATGAACCTCTGATTGAATGGATCCAAGGGGTAGAATTCAAAATGGAGATGATAATCAAGGAAAAGGCAGGAATGAAGGTGATCGATGAGGAAGTCACCAAAGAGCAAAGTAAAATCTTTGTATATTTGATAGGTCTTCACTCCAAGTCTCAAGCTAGCAGAGATGGAAAGAGTTTGATCAGTATAACCAATATGTAGAAGTCATTCTCTGACTACTTGGACCAGCTTGCAGAGTTATCTAGGTCTCACCTTGATTGAATACCTGATCTTCAAAAACTTGATGGATGAATATATAAAGCCATGGAGAAGACAAAACCCCGAAAGGATGCTGCAAAATGCATAGAGAAAGATCATGCCCGCTGGCTCATAAGATTGAAAATGTTTACATTCCTGATTCTGAAAGGATGATTCTGATTCTTGCGGCTGCCAAAGCTCATAAGGCTAAGTTGGAGAAGGCGAAGAAGCCAGCGAAGAGAAAATAACTTTACTCTCTTTCTTTTTGATATACATTGTATAGTCGGTAAATGGCCACTTGTCATTTACTAACCTTTGTAGAATATGAATCAATTCGGTGGATTTTGTAATGGCTTATTCCTTGAAGCCTATATGTAACACTTTGAAAATCAGTGAAAAGGTCAGCTAATTTTTGGTGTGAAATACATCTTGTTGCGGAGTCAATTTGGAATGTGTTTTGTGCCATTTATTTACCATTCCATACTTTTACAAGTTTGAATATTTGTTTTCCTTAAGTTGGATTGAAATTAGAAAATAGACGAAGTTCTGTTTCTACTCTTTAGTGCAACTAATCAACAGTAATCAAAGCATTACTTGGAGGTTGGGAAAATACTGATATGTCCTATTTTAGATTAGATTCTTCTATGTTGTTTCACTACATTTCATTTATTCAAGTAGGATTCATTGTTGCATTCCCACTAGCGTGAATTCATAAGTATTATGAAATCCTGAAATTGGTTGGAATTTAGAATCAAAATCTTTGCCTGGATTAGTTTCTCACCGAGGGCTAATTTGGTTACCTCTTCTGTTCTCTGGTCAAGAACATACCCCATTAGGTTTTAGAACAAACAAAATTCATTTCATATCTTTACATAAGGGAGCTATACCTGTTAAAATTAAGAGGAAAATTAGCTGAATAGATAACAACTTTCCAACTGTTCGTATTCACATTGTTTCTTAAGAAGATTTTTTGCAAATAAAGAGTTAAATCCAAAAAGAAAATTATGTTTACCAACATAGGTAACATTTTAGATCTCCACACAAGATCTTGTTTTTCAACTAAATTCAACTCCCTAGTAACATGCTACAACATCTGATTATCTACAGCCTTGTTCCCCACCAGTTTAGTTTCATTCATCAATTACCCAAGAAACCGTGCAACCTCAATAACCTTCTCAACCACCTGCTACAATTCCAACGCCTTATGATGCATAGTAGTGTGATCTCCTAAGGTGTAAGTCCTCATCACACTCAGATTCTTAGCTTTCCTTCCTGCCTCCTTCAAAGGAATTAAAGTAAACCCTTTTCCCTCCTTCATGATAGACACCACATTCCTTTATCAATCATGAATAGCTCCAACATCATACTACCAAGGTCTTTCCAACAAGACATGGAAAGCACTCGTATCCACCACATCGCACAACACCTCATCCTGGTATGGACCAATATTGAGCTTAACCTAGAATTGATATTTTACCTCCACCATGTGATAATCCTGAAACCAACTTATCCCATAGGGACAAGGGTGTGTAAGTCTCCTCAAAGCCAAATTTTATACCATCTCCTCTGATATAAGGTTTTTTGTACTACCACAATCCATTATCACTTTGCAACATTTACCTCTTGAATTGTAGATTGTCTCAAATAATTAACTTCTCTACTTAGAATTTGGTTCTTTGGTGCTCAACATGAATCTCCTGAACATCATATATTCTCCCATCTCAGGTGCCTCTTCATTTCCAACAAGTTCTCCTTCTATCAGTTCCTCATGTGCCACTAAGTTCTATTTTTCCTTGCTAGAACTACCAGAACATTGGAAACCTCTATGTCCAATATTTCCACATTTGAAACAACTGCCTTTGAAATCCTTGTTGCCTCTTTTCCTGACAGGAATCTTCTGATTAGGTGATTCTTCAATCATCAATTTATCCTTGCTCTTATCATTCACTATTTTATTCCTAATCCTAAGAGTAACTTGTCTTCTTTTTAACTTATCTTTTTCCTTTAGGACATACTGATAAGCATCTTCAGTTATACTAAGCCTTAAGATACTTAACTCATCTTGAATATTAAGCCTCAAGCCATTGAAATACCTAGCCATATTTTCCTTATATGACTCTTTGTGCCTAGATCTGATTGTCATCTTGTAGAACTCCTCAGTAAACTCCTTCATAGTCAATTCTTTCCGCTTTAGATTCTGCAACTTCTTGAACAATTCTAGTTCACAATCTTCCAGTATGAACTTAGCCTTAAGTCTAGAAAGCATAACTCTCCATCTAGTGGTCTTAGTTTCACCATTATCCTCTCTATATTTCTACAATTCCTTCTACCATAAGGCATCATGACCCTTCAACTTAGCCTGTGCTAACCTAAATCTCTGTGGATCCTTGATATTTTCAAGTTCAAAGTAGTCTTCTAGTTCATTAATCCAATCTATCAATTCATTTGGATGCAATGAACTGACAAAATAAGAAACATATATTCTATGACTCTCACCCATTTGTGTCATAGATCTCAATAATTTTTCTTCCTCTGTACGAATCTCAACTTCTACTATTTTAAGATCTTCAAAAACCTCCTCATATTCATCTTCAGTCTCAAGGTTCCTCCTAATGCTAGCCAAAGAAATTTAGATTTATGTGCTTATTTTATTTCTAAATTCCTCCATCATTTTCTCTAGCCTTCTAGGATTCATCCTTCTAGGCGGCATGATTCAAGGATGTCAATCTTTAATTTCAATCTCCTCAAGTTTGATGACCTGATTACCATTATTGATCGCCCTAATGTGATCCAACAATTTTCCAACACCAATAATCTGCCTCAAACGACTAAGTCAACTGGTAACCCAAAAACTATGAACACTCATGTAATGCCCCACCAGGGAACCCAAGAGAATTTAACCTAAAACATGTTGCTATGATTACAGAATAATTTGTTTCTTAAGATTTTACAAAACAATAATGATAACAATGTGGAAGCAATACAACATAAGATACAAACAAGTACATAAGTACAACTCCATTACAATTAAAAACTCTCAAGGGTTCCATGACATAGAATTACAGATACATTAATTAATTGTTCTAGATTAAGTATGTAACATCCTTTGCACAAGTTGTAGGGTATGTAACAATAAACAAGTACAACATATAGTCCAATATCCCAAAAGAATCTTATCTAAAGCATTGATACAAGGTAAAAATATAAACATCACAAGATAGATATGAGAAAACCTCCAATGAAGAACAAGAAGAAGGTAAAAACAACAAGCATCATCCAACACTGATACAAGAATGTTAGAATCTCAAATGGTAAAAGAATCACTACCACCTGACCTCATTGAACCAAAGGTCCACTCCCATCATGCTAAGGTGATAACAAAAAACCCCACTCGAATAACAATCACAAAATCTAACACAACAAAACAACTACCTCTATCTCAAAAGGTACCACCAACTAATGATAAAGAAAAGATAGTAAATATCAAAATACTAGCAAGTACCAAAACACCAAATACCAATTGAATACCAACCACCAAATACTATTAACCAAATAATTACCAACCACCAAATACTAAATACTAAAGACATACCACCATAGGAAAATGAAAAAACTACATAGGAGACTCAGGCTACATTCTATGGGAGTGTCATCACATGGTCACAGTGATGACCCTTAAGCGTCACCTAGTTGAGTTACCTTGGACTGGTCTCTTTGGACCCCAAACCCTCAACTAGAACCATGTAGAGCCAGAATACCCTCTCACGAAGACAAATAATTCTAATCATACCTACTCTCTAGGTATCATCCCATTCCCATCCTTATCCTATACAAGCGCTCAAGGCATGGACAAGGCATCATAACTATTTTTTTTAATGTTATCCCTAAATTTTATTATTAAGTTATCACTTATTAATCACTTACGATAGGTTACCCTAGTACTGGCCTCTTTTGGCCCCAAACCCCTATTGTAAGCCACTCCCCTAAGATGCACCTAGATAACCTCTCCTAGAGCTTAAATAGGAAAACATCACCAATGATCAAATAAAACTCATTAAGGTTCCTTCGCATTCTAGGAATGACTTGACACTACCATAGCCATGGTAATCATACAAAAATCCCTAAGGTACATATATGCAATCATGAAAAAAATCATACTTAATATCAAAGTCAAGAATGATGATCGAGACAATAAAATATTCACATGAAGAAGTGTACAATAAAATACAAGTGCACCATAGCCTATAGCAAGAAAATCCCTATCTAGGGCTTTACACTACCCGTAAATGATAATTACACAAAAAAAAAGACACCTTGACATAAAGATCACAAGTGAAAAAAAGTACAATATCCTATCAAATCCAATTTCTATATATATATATATATATATATATATATATATATATATATATATATAGATATATAGATATAGAACAAAAGATGATTACCAAAATTAACTATAAACACATACATTAACTAATTAAATACACATCACAACATCATTAATTAAATAAACATAACAGTAAAAGTGTTTAATTCATAATATAAATACTACACTTTTTAATTCAAATAATGATACTTTAATTCCCTCTATAAGATATTAACCTAACCCAAATTAATTTTAATTCTTACTATACATTAATATGCAAGACTCTTTAAATCACATAATAACAAATAAATTTAGTTATAACTAAATAATTATAATATAGTTTTAGTTACTAATTCTTATTAAATTATAACTAAATCTAATTAGAATTATATATTAAATTACAATCAAAACCCACTTATAATTTCCTAGACATCATATATTATTAAAACAATAAAGAAGACCCTTTAAAGCAAAATCCAAATTAACACAAAGTTGAAGACTTTACAATTTAAAACAACTAATATCTAAAAAATAGGATTTGAAATTAAAGTAAGGTAAGGTAAGACTTAAATTAGCATCTAGAGGAAGGGAGGAATTTGTTCCCTTAGAGCCCGTTTGGTTCCTGGTATTAATCTGGAATAGTCATTATTTAATGCGAGAATTAACTAATTCGTCATTTGTGGCCATTTTTTGAATTCTCAAATGAGAAAATTAATCCCCATTTTTGGGCCAATGCTTGCATTAATTAATTCCAAAAAAAACTTGAAATTTGTTTCTTATTCCAGAATAAGCTTTTCATGGATTCGAAATTACAACAAAATGTATAAGTTTTTTGAGTTCGTGTGTAAACGGTTAAGGGATTATAATCTTATTTTTTTAATAATTTTTTTTGTTTTATAATTTTTGTTTTATAATTCTTTTTTAAATAATTTTTTTTAATAATTTTTTTATATCTTATTTTTTTAAAGTTAATAATACATATTTTAATTTAAAAATATATAAATTAAAAATACATATATATTTTAATTAAAAAACTAGGAACAAAAATGATAAGTTCAAAAATTAAAATTTGTAAGAAATTTTTTTTTTATAATTATAATTTTTTAATAAGTTAAAAATACATATTGTTCAAATTAGTTAAAAAAATGAAAAATAATCCTTATTCCAATTCCACATTATGGGATCCAAACGCAGAATAGATTATTCCAACTTTCATTTTCAGGATTAATCAATCCGAGAATAGGTCCTTATTCTAGAATAGGCCTATCTGGATAAATTAATTCCATGCACCAAATAGGCCCTTAATTATAAATGAAGACTACTAAACCAAATCCAAAAATTGCCCCTTAAAAAACCACCCACGTTAATTCTAATTTGCTCCTTAGTAAAGAAAGCTCACTTAAGGATGGGTGTGTAGTTTTCAAAAAGAAATATGGTCAAACCTCCATCCATACGTACTATACAAAGGATAATTAATTTTTTTATTTAAAAGAAAACAACCACTACATGGCTATCCATTCATTGGGTGTGCACTATTAAAACAAAGGCAAGCCCATGATTGGTGCTGGCTTATAAAAGGTACAATAAAATTTTCTTATAAATAATATTGTTCCCATATAAAAATCGGCGAAGTATCTCATGTATACTAATGTATATATTTTTCATTCACGAAAACTATAACAATCTATTTTTTTTCAAATTTTCTCAAAAGACAATGAAAACATAATACAATCACTTCAAAATCATCAACCAATCTGGAAGACACAAAGAAGACAATCTTTTCCAAAGAAGATCTGTAAAGGGGTTTCAAACCGTACCTTAATCAACTCATGATATGCAACCACAAAGACTAAACTTGACCCAAAAATTCAAAATTTCAAAAATTCCTTCAATTCACCCAAGAGAGCTCCTTCAACACTTGATAAACGCAATGGAAATAATAACCCAGAAACCTCTCATAAAGAAAACCTATTCCACCTAGGGTTTCTAGAACATGCAAATCCTAAAAATTAAAACTTAACTCTCCACCTAGTTTTTATCAAACCCTTTTTGCATGATTAATTATAATTTAATAATAAAAAATGCACTTTTCCAATTATCAACTTCTAACTCAACTTCAACTTAAATTTCTAATTCAATTTTATTAAAGTGAATGTGTAACTTAAATTGCATATTAATATTTAATCAATTAATATTTTAGCACATTAATAATTATACAATTGAAAATTAAATATTAAATAAATCAATTATGCCTATAATTTCATATTTGGATTTAATAATTAATTAAATCATTTTATTCCAAATTAAAATTTTAATTAAGTCTTTTAATTAAAAAAGGTATTTAATTAACTCATAATAATTAAATATCCTTATATTTAATATTCCCATATTCATAAAATATAATTATTTTAATCTCATTATTAATCTTATTTTAATTATTTTAAATCAAATAATCCACACAACAAACTCACTTGACTCACAACACACGAAAATCAACTAACTCAAATAACAAACAAACTCCAGGGAGGGGCCCACAAATTCACATCATCTGGACGAATTCAAATAGGTAGAAAAATAGATACTTGTCTATTATTTCAAGATAATCAACAACTTGGGTTGGGATTTGGATCTGTATGTCTTCTCTCCTCTCTTACCATTGATATATTGTGATAGGGTATGCTCGTCCTGGAAATTCAGGGAAGTTGATGTCTGATACCTACAAATCTGTATAAAAATGAGCATGTACATACATGTATAAATATATAAAAAATAATGGGGGGGGGGGGTCGACTGATTGTGTGGATCTCACAAGTAAGTAACTACGACTCTATCCCTCAACCACATCAGGTGCATCACACAGAAGAGTAAAGCACATACGCCAACCAAACACATGCAAGTATGGGGTCAGTAAAACCATAAGCATTAATGAAATCCTAACATATAAATCATCATCATCAAATAACTATAGCATATATATAACATCACCAATTACAAGTTTAATCAACATGAAAATAACCAAAAACATCTAACTATAAACACATCATATCTCACAATTATCCAATGTAATGTCATACATTCATATCCTCAAGTATCTCTAAAATAAATAACACACACATGAAAGTGGCCTAAAAGAGTTTGACGATAAAAAGTGAAAAGCAAGCTATGGGATGGGTATTACATCTCACTTTCCAATTACAAATCAACCTTGTAGTAGGTCCTTCTACAATTGTAAGTTAGATCTCATTATTGTCACCCCACAACCAGAAATTTCAAGATCCACAACTACTGAAACTCAATCTAACCAATCCCTTAATTGTTGTCACCCTCTACTATGTTAGTTAGCAACAAAACCTATTATCGACCACCTTGCGCTAGCTACCAGTTGATGTAGGTCAGATCCATGGTTCTACCAACCCAAAAATAATAAGGAAGAAGTCACACAATAGTAGTAACTTGGTTCTATGCAAGTCAAAAACTGCAACCATCTCTAATACCACTTGATGTAGTCAAGGATAAAGAATCCCCAAAGGAGATGCCAAATCCTTGTAGAAAGAAAAAATATAGCGAAAATGATCAACAAAGCAATAGATAACACCAACCAATAAGGAAGTATGATCTTCTATTAACACCGCAACAAAGGATATATATCAAGTTGGCCTACAAACATGTAGTCTTACATTCTGGGCATACATACCTGATTATTTACAAATTTGGATGCTATTCTGCCAACTCTCTCCCTCTACTAGCACTACCTAAAACAAGAACTACAACCTAGCTTATATACAAGATCGTTAATCACAAGTCAGCTTATCCAATCACAATCTCCAAGATAAAGAAACAGTTTACAAATATATAGGTTAGGGCCTATATCCATAAGAACAAACCCAAATAAGTATATCATGACATGTGATTGTACAAGGAGGTCGACCATGAATATAAGAACATTGAACAATGTGCCACAAGCAACTACAAACTGTGAATCTTCACTGCAAGCTGGATCTTGCAACACTAGCCTTAAGAACATGAAACTAAAATAGGACCTAACCCAAATCACGAGATAACTTTATCTAGAAACATCAAATCAAGATGTGGTCATAGACATAAGATCTTCATGATGTCAAGACCACATCATAGAAATTGCATAAGATGACGTGCCAACTAGATCGACTGCACCTAGAAACAATAGAA
Source organism: Chamaecyparis obtusa (assembly GCA_027943335.1). Classification (NCBI taxonomy): domain Eukaryota; kingdom Viridiplantae; phylum Streptophyta; class Pinopsida; order Cupressales; family Cupressaceae; genus Chamaecyparis; species Chamaecyparis obtusa. The sequence goes on from BSBK01001169.1 coordinate 1,290,639, forward strand.
ACTACCCAACTGGAACAATAAAAAAACAAACTGAAACATAATCTTTTTGGGTGATGCAAGACTGCCAATGACCCAATGATGCTCCTGCATCAGTTATATTTCCTATAACTCTTTCAAAATGTTTGACACTCTCATGTATCTTCATCTTAAAATTAAGTTTTTCTTCAACCACATTTTTGAAATCATAAAAATTTCTAATATATTAATCTCCCTTTCTCTTCATTATATCCAATTGTAACTGTAACTCCTTTATTTATTTTTTTCTTCTCCAAAAACATCTCTAAAGATGTTTAATTTTGTCATAGCATTATTTAATTGGGACTCAATGAAATTTCCTTTTAGAAGATTTGACCAGTCCACACCAAAACTGTATAGAGCATATGCAAATTTGATGTCTTCTAAACTGCTCCATTTCATGTATCAACTCTAGTTAACCCTTTTTGTACTTTTCAATCATTTTGACAGTCAAAATTTCTTCTAAATTTTTTTCTTCATAAGAGCTAGAATGTTAGAATTTATAATCTTTCCTTGGTGTTTTATTTAAATTTAGATAAGCCATGGTATCCTATTTGTATTTTGTACTCTAGTCCAAGTGGGAGGACAACTCATATTTTGTAATTCCTTTAATAAGGAAATTAGTTTATTCCTTCTTATGAGGATGCTCACACTTGGTACACACTTAGTATGAATGTGGCATTCATTCACATGGGAGTTACATTCTAACTCTATCACTCATCTCTATTTAAGAGATGCTTCTCCACACACTTGATACAATTTTCTCACATTCTTTCACACAATTTTCTCACTTCTTTCCTTAGCTCTCTCATTATTGTATTGAGCTTATCTCTCTCTCTCTCTAGGCTCTTTTTTGCCTCATTCATATTATACACAAGGGGTTTTCTTTTCTTTCCCCTTTCAAAATCTCTTGGCTTGTTGTTTGGATTCTTGGAGCATTCTCATGTTGGTGATTGATATTGAAGCATTATTTCATTCTTGGTCTATGGTAAAATTTCTTCTTGCATTACACTTTCTTGGGTTATTTCCTTAAACTTCTTTTCATTTTTTTCAAACTTCTAACATATCTAAACATTAGCAATCATATTTTCTCTCACAACCTCAATAAGTTCTGAAAACACACATCAGAGAGATTATTTAGCACTATTTTGTTATGTTTCACATATTTTTCCAATCCTACTTTAATAGTGTCTTGATCATAAGAGGAAATTTATGGAACATATCTCCAAGAATCTTCAGTCCTTTAAAATGAGTTAACATAAATTAAAAATTTTCTCCACCAATAAATCATCTTCATTTGATGAATAGGAGAAACACCATTCTCCTCATCAACAACTTATTCATTCACACCTACAATTTCATTTTGTTTACTAGCATCTTTATAATCTTCCTCTTCATTGTCACTAGAAACAATCACTAGAGTGGAGGAGCTCTCCAGATGCATTATTCTAACTCTCCTCTATGGTATACTAGAGGATGAAGCCTCTACTGACATCTTCCTTGTCCTTTTACCCTTACCTTTTCCTTCATTGTCAGTAATGAATTATTTTGCCACAACCTCAACTCTTGTAACATTAGAATCCTTTAGAAATTTGAACAATCTTTCAATGATGCTCATGTAATCATCCTCAATAAAATCATAGAATAACTTATTTACCCAAACAATTCTAGGCACTACCAATTCTATGTAGAAAAAATCCTTATCAACATAGAAGACATCATCATCCTTATACCAAACAATCAAATTCCTCAGACACAAGCTAACCTTTAACTAATCAAAGAATCTTTTTCAGTCAACAATACTATTATCCATACTATCCAAGTAAATCTTAATGTGTGACCCAACAGTTATATCATTTCTCCAATCTACACTCTGAAAATTTGGCATAGATCTCAAAAGGTAGAAAATTAGATAGACAATTAAGGAATCATATCAGAATGGATAATATTCACCCTTTTTTAGTCTCAAGTTGTCAAACAACTTTCTCCTCAATGTCTCACAAAGATCATAATCAACATTCTCCTTAAGCATTTTGTAAGTAACATGAACTCTTCTAGAACCACATGAACCTTCTCTATTTTTGTAGTAAACTTTGTATAATATTCCCATTTTAGCATATCTGACTCCCAAATCTTTAATTGTATCAATTCTCAAGGATTTACCATTTGATAGAATTCCAATCAATTTATGTACCTCTATATTAGTAACTAATTTTTGCACTAATACATCACTAGTAGCGCAAAATATTATCATAGCTCTTAGGGAATCTTTTGTAATTATATAAAGCATATCTAACTAGATATATTCTTCATGTAGTCTACTCAATCCAATCTCTACAACATAATCATCTTCAATCATCGAAGAATTACTGTTAGGAATAATAGTCCACAATACAACTAAGAGGGGGGAGTGAATCAGTTGTATGGAAGATTATTAAACTTTAAACTTTAAGTAGCAGCAATATCAGATACAATGAACACAATAAATCTCAACACAATAACACAATATTTTGGTGTCGGGGAAATCCTGTTAAAGGTGAAAACCCCGGTGGGAATTAACACCCACAAATGATGTACTGAGAGTATAGTATCCTTGTTAGAATATTTAGCCATGTTAGGAGCTTATTGAAACATTACACTACATAGTCCTTGTTAGAGGATAGAACCTGTTAGGAGTCAAGAAGAAAGGGAGGGCTCACTGCCCAAAGAAGGTTAAATCCACTTTCAGAACTCACTGTTCGCAATACAAGTGTATATGAAGAAATACACAATCTTTTGAACTATTTGGTAGCAACTGTCTTTGCTTGATCAGTTCCAATGAAGTCCACTAGTAAACCTGTGCTCTACATACAACAGACACAAGCTCGCAACTTTCACAATCTCTTTATATCACCTTTTTCCATCCATATCTTTTCCAAAGAAAATACCTCTCATTTATACCTTATTATAATTCTCATGATCAGGTCGGCCCATAAGCCTTTCCTAATTACAAATAATTACATAAAACCTTGCTAAGATACAGATGGTATCTAAAACAAGTATACAATGATTACATTACAATATTTAAGGACCAACATCCTTAATTTATGTTTGCTAAGAAAAGCACACGGTACATCTCCTAAGTCAGCTTCCAAATAGGTCTTCTCCAGAACACAAGCCATAGTTGATGTCACCAAGCATTCCATACCTTGCGCTGACCAATGAACATCCTTCAGTACCTTGTCTATCATCCCTCAAGCTCTCATACCTTGAATCCATATCATCTGGAAGATATACCAAAAACACAGAGACTAACTCTGTCATTTCTCACTATCACAGTCCAATGACCAATCTTCACCAAAACATCTGTAACTCATCCAATATGAAACATTACATGATGAAATCTTGGATATAAGATCACAACACCTTCCTGAACTCTCATTTGACTTCACAACATCTGAAACATCCATACAATGTCTGTACACTATGATAACCAACCTATTCTCCTCACATAAACATATGTTGACATCAATGACAAAACACAAATGACAATAGTATGAGTGCTCATTCAGTAACGTAGTGATTAAACATATAAAATGTCTCAATCACCTCCACATGCATTAGAAATATCCAACAATCTTCCCCTTTGGCATTGATTTCAACATATGGGAAAATCCATCATCCCAAAGTTATATCAATCCAAATTTTTGCAACTAAACAATACTACATACAATCTCCCCATACAATAGGGATTTTCTCATAGAAACACTCCCCCTTTGACAACAATGGAAAATGGTGCCATGAGTCATCAACTATTTTCCAACATCTTTCTTCCATGATCACTCCCCCTGAGGAGTAGATCCCTACATCCAGTCTAGAATATGATAAGGCTCTGAAAACCTCTGGACTAATGCATCTTTGCATCATTTAATTCTAACTAGGAGGGGCTTGAACCCCCAACATACCTCTGAGATATTCAAGGGTATCTTTTGGTAGTGACTTTGTGAAGATATCTGCAATCTTCTCTTTTGTACTAATATATTCTAATTTTATTTCCTTCTTTGCCACCTTGTCTCTCAAGAAGTGATATTTTATAGAAATATGTTTGGTTTCAAAGCGCATCATTGGATTCTTTGACATATTCACTGTACTAGTGTTATCACAATGGATAACCACTGGTTCATCAAAATTTATTCCAATATCCTTCAACATTTTCTTCATCCAAACAATTTGAGTGCAGTTAACATTGGCAACAACATACTCTGATTCTGTAGTATATTGAGCTATACAATCTTGCTTCTTACTTAGCCATGAAACCAACTTTTTTCCAAGAAACAATGCACCACCACTAGTACTCTTTCAATCATCAATGTTTCTTGCCTAATTAGCATCAATATAAGCATGAAGTACAAAACTATCATTCCTATCATACCACAGGCCATATTCAATTGTCCCTTTCAGATATCTGAATATCCTTTTCACAACAGCTATGTGTGTCTCCTTTGGCTCTGCTTGATATCTAGCCACAATTCCAACAACATTAGCAATATCTGGTTTGGTATGAGTCAGATATTGTAATCCTCCAACCATTGATCTGTACTTGGTCTGAAATACACACTGAGTCTCATCATTACATGATAGCTTATTACCGGTCACCACGAGTGTTCCTATTGGTTTACAGTCTTCCATTCCAAATTTCTTTAGCATTTCTTTGAGATACTTAGTCTAAGAAATAAAGATAACATTCTCATTTTGAATTATTTGTAGTCCAAGAAAGAATTTCATTTCACCTATCATGGATATTTCAAATTCATTTTCCATCTCCGTAGAGAATTTCTTGCATAATTGATCATTGCCTCCAAAGATAATATCATCAACAAAAACTTCAATTATCACAACTCTATCTTCACTAGTTCTTAAGTATAAATTTCTGTCAACATTACCTTTTCTAAATCCAAGGCGAAGTAAGTATTTGTCCAACCTTGCATACCAAGCCCTTGGAGCTTGCTTTAGTCCATATAGTGCCTTCTTCAATTTGTATACCATGTCTCTATCTTGAGATAGGGGAAATCCATCCCATTGTTCTATGTATACTTCTTCTTCAAGATCACCATTCAAGAATGTAGATTTCACATCCATCTGATACACCTTGAAGTCTTTATGTAAAGCATAAGCTAAGAACAATCTCACTGCCTCTATTCTAGTAATATGAGAAAATGTTTCTTCAAAGTTTATGCCTTCTTGCTATGAATATCCCTTACATACCAGTCTTGCTTTGTTTCTTAGAACAGTTCCTTGTTCATTCATTTTGTTTCTAAAAACCCATTTTGTTGCTATTACATTTTTATTTTTAGGTCTAGGAACCAATTCCCAAGTGTTATTCTTCTTTATCTAATCTAACTCTTCCTTCATAACATTTATCCAAGATTCATCTCTACATGCTTCATCTGTAGTCTTTGGTTCAACTTGAGAAATCAAACAAATTTATTCTCTAGCTTTTGATCTAGTCATTACTCCTTGATTAGAATCACCAATAATTTGATTTTTAGGATGGTTATTCTTTACATACCTCGAAGTCTTAGGAACCTCACTAGCCTCACTTGTTTTAACATCACAAGTCTCTTTTTCACATTCTACCTCAACAAGTTCTTCTTCTTCTACAACAACAGTAGCCTCTTTGATCTCTGTAATCTGATTATTGTCATACATTCTTTCTTGTATCTGAAACTTTTCATCTATCCTTACATTGTTACTCTCAATCATCTTTCTTAATCTCAGATTGAAATATTTGTAAGCCTTGCTCTTGGTAGGGTAACCAAGAAAAATTCCTTCGTCACTTCTAGCATCAAACTTTCCTATCTCATCATCTCTCTTGATATAACACTTACTACCAAATATTCTAAAGTATTTTACAGTAGGAGTATGATCAAACCACAATTCATAAGGAGTCTTACTTGTACCTTCTCTGATTTGAATTCTATTCAATGTATACACTGTTGTCCCAACAACCTCTCTCCAATGTACATGAGATACATTTCCTTCAAGCAACATTGTCCTAGCAGCATCAAGTATAGTCTTATTCCTTCACTCTGCTATCCCATTCTGTTGTGGATTCCTAGGAGTAGATGTCTATCTCTTTATTCCATGCTCTTTGTAGTATGAATTGAATAAGTTTGAAGTAAACTCTTCACCTCTATCTAACCTTAAACACTTAATCTTTAAACTTGATTCATTCTCTACTTTTTCTTTGAACAACTTGAATTTATCGAATGCTTCTGATTTTTCTTTCAAATAAGTAACCCACATCATTCTAGAAAAGTCATCAACAAAAAGTATGGAATATCTTTCACCATAGTATGATTTTGTCCTTGTAGGTCCACATAGATCTATATTTACCAAATCCAACTTTCCTTTTGATGTATATGCTTTTCTTTTGTAACTGTTTCTAGTTTGTTTTCCCATAACACATTCTCTGCATACAGTGTTAGATGGTTTCACAATCTTCAACATATCTCTTACTGCATTAGCCATATTTGCCTTCACAATGTTATCAAAATTAACATGAAAAAATATTCTATGCCATAACCAACTATCATCAACCTTCGCAACAAAACAAGAGGCTTCAGATGTATTTAATTCAAATACATTACCTCTAGATTTAGTACCGGTTGCAATCAGCTTACCTACCTTACTTCTGATAAAAAATTTACCATTAACAAAACTTAATTGAAACTCTTTATCCATTAACTATCCAACACTCAACAAGTTATATTTCAGTCCATCAACAAGAAGCACATTATCTGTATTAGTCTTTCCATCCAAAGTAATAGATCCTACACCTATGATAGCTTTAGGAAGATTGTCTCTGAATCTCACAATACCACCATCATACTTCATTAATTTAAAAAACTTGTTTCTATCTTCAGTCATATGATGTGAATAACAACTATCTATTATCCATTCAGTTTTCTTGTCAACATGAGATACTGAAGCCTTTTCCTCATGTACTGGTTCATCTCTAATAGCAACAAATCCAATCTCTTCATAATCTAAATCATCATCATTAGAAATGCCTTCACTAGCATAATAACATTCTTTAGCCCTTTTAGAATTGAAAAACTTAGGTTTGTACTTAGGGACTCTTGTAGGACATCTAGATGCAAAATGACCTACCTTATTGCATGAAAAACATTTCAAGGGTAACTTTCCTTCAAATTTGCCCTTACCTCTCTTTTCTCTTCTAGCAATCAGTGCAAAAAGTTCATCCATCTTTCTTTCCTCTGCCATTATCTATTCCCATTCCTCAGTATACTCACCAAGCTCTTCTTTTAGGTCTTCACTGTTGGTGCTCGAAAGTGCAGACATTTTATTGTGTGCAGATGCCTTGAATGCATATTCCACTTTAGGTACCGAATCTCCCATTTCAGCAGCCTCAAAGGTGGTTAGCTTTGCAATCAACATCTCTCTGCTAAAATTATGAGTTAAGGGTATAGTCTCTTGAATAGACATAGCCTTGAACTTGTATACATGTGTCAATGATCTAAGGATCTTTGCAACAACTTCTTCTTCATCATAAGTGCCTCCACAATTTCTGGTTCCAACCACAACTTTTGTAACCCTTTGAACATAAGCCCTAATGCTTTCATCATCCTTCATTTGTAGCTTCTCCATCTTGGTTTTCCAGTTCTGTAACTTCTCTTTCTTGGTATATTTGTCTCCTTCATATAAAGCTTCTAATATTCTCCAAATCTCATATGCCGAATCCAAGTCTTTTACTTTAGTAAACTCACCTTCAGATAGTGCGCTTATCAGTGCTTCCCTTGTGACCATGTTGTATGTGAATACCTTCTTTTCATCATCAGTAGCTGATGGAAAATTACTCTCAGTCTTTATAGCCACCTTATTCTTTGTGATCAACCAATAGTCGATGCCCAAACATAGAAAATGAGTTCGCATCTTGTTCTTCCAACTATCAAAGTTTTTAGGATCACATTTTGGACCATCCTTCCTATGGAGTGCCATCTCCAAGATCACCTCAAGTTTTTAAGATTTCTCTTTGAGGACCACAAGCTCTGATACCAATTGTTCAAAATAATAGTCCATAATACAACTAAGTGGGGGGGGGGGGGGGGTGAATCATTTGTATGGATGATTATTAAACTTTAAACTTTAAGTAGCAGTAATATTAGATCTAATGAACATAATAAATCCCAACACAATAACACAATATTTTGGTGTTAGAGAAACCCTGTTAAAGGTAAAAACCCCGGTGGGAATTGGCACCCACAAATGATGTACTAAGAGTATAGTATCCTTGTTAGAAGATTTAGCCCTATTAGGAGCTTGTTGAAACATTACAGTACATAGTCTTTGTTAGAGGATAGACCCTGTTAGGAGTTCAGAAGAAAGGGAGGGCTCACTGCCCAAAGAAGGTTAAGTCCACCTTCAGAACTCATTGTTCACAACACAAGTGTATATAAAGAAATGCACAATCTTTTGAACTATTCGACAGCATTGTCTTTTCTTGATCAGTTCCAATGAATCCCACCAGTAAACCTTTGCTCTAGATACAACATACACAAGCTCGCAGCTTTCACAATCTCTTTATATCACCTTTTTCCATCCATATCTTTTCCAAAGAAAAGACCTCTCATTTATACCTTATTATAATTCTCACAATCAGGTCAGCCCATAAGCCTTTCCTAATTACAAATAATTACCTAAACCCTTACTAAGATACACATGGTATCTAAAACAATTATACAATGATTACATTACAATATTTAAGGACCGACATCCTTAATTTATGTTTGCCAAGCAAAACACACACTACATCTCCTAAGTTGGCTTCCAAATAGGTCTTCTCCAGAACACACACCACAACTGACATCACCAAGCATTCTGTACCTTGTGTTGACCAATGAACATCCTTTAGTACCTTTTCTATCATCCCTCAAGCTCACATATCTTGAATCCATATCATCTAGAAGATATACCAAAAACATAGAGACAAACTTTGTCATTTCTCACTGTCACAGTCCAGTGACCAGTCTGTTAAGAATAGTCCCAAGAGATAACTGGGGGGGGGGGGTGAATCGATTATCTACAAGTTTTAATTCTTTATAAAATTAAGTATACTTAAATATAAAACATAAACACAAAGAAAGAACACTTGAACACAACACCAATATTTTGGTTATGGGGAAACCCAAATAGGTAAAAACCCCTGTGGGAATTGACACCCACTAATAATCTGTACTAGTGTTTTATGATCCTTGCTAGAAGATCCTTAACCTTGTTAGGAGTTGTCTTTATATTACATTTAGTACAGTGACTTGGTCAAGGGTCAAACCCTGTTAGGAGTCTTTTACAATTAACCTTGTTATGGGTGAGGACGCATTGTCTGAGATCACACTGCTCAAATAGGTGAAGGCTACAACCTTTTGAATAACAGATATACACTATATCTGGATCTTGGTGAACTATGCTTTGACCTACTATCTGGATCAGTTCCAATGTATAACATCAACTCTTTATTTGGTCACATAGACCTTTTATTGATGGCTCAATACTTCGCACACTTTGCTCTACTCTTCACAATCAACTCTGAGCCATGACTTAGCAATCACAAATGACTGCCTATAAATATCTTTCCTCTAAATGATATAATCAAGTCAGCCTATTAGAAACACCTCAAAATCATATTAGAGAAACCATAACATACTCCAATAATAATTCTGTCAGCTCTACTAAGCATGCAACACAATCTGGGATCTGTCCAATATTAATAAATGTAGATACACACTACACATTGTCGACTCTACCAAATTAACCAAAACTTCCTTCTCAAGATGAATTACATCATTAAATCTTAACCAAACATTTTAACTCTTCTCCAATCATTAATCCAAGGGTGCATACCGTAATGATAAGCGCAACTCCTGTACTAATATAATCTTTGTCGGCTCTTCTGAATAAACACAGGAAACTGCTACTGGTGAATAACGACTGTATAACTTCACTTCTACTGATCATCAGACTCCACGCTCATGAATGTAACATCACTAGTATGTCTTCATCACATATCCAAAGGTACAAGGCTCCATGATGACTGTATAGACAAACACTCACACAACACTGCATGTAACTTTGTCAGGAACACTGCTGACACAAGCTGCTATATAACTATCTGTACTAACAGTTAACCTCTATGTCCATGATATCATGTTGATAACATGTCCATGCTACATATACTCAAAGCTTACTACATAAGTCTTCCTCACATGCTACTTACCATATGTTGTCATCAATGACAAACATACATTCAGTACTGGCTTGCTGGCAAATCTCTAACAATCTCCCCCTTTGGCATTGATGGCAACATATGGAATGAAAAACACCACCAATCCAAATGAGCAATTCTTTTATAACATTCTCCATTTCCTCATTAAAAACTCCCCCAAGGATGGATCCTCCATTTGCTGCAATATTTTCTAATATTCTCCATTTTCTCAACTGAACTGCTTCCATGACTAAATACTACTCCCCCTTAGTATATTACTCCTTTTTTACTTCAATTTTTCATGACTATATAGTACTCCCCCTTTGACATCAATGGAAAAGGGAACCATTCATTTTAAGCATTGGTACTACTCCTGAAGTAGAGTAGTCAACCTTCCATCAGTCCTTGAGGACTAATGCTCGTTCTTCTTTCTTATAAGTAGAATCAGTGAAGGGAATTACTCCCAACTTCTCCCTAAGATACTTAAAAGTATCCTTTGGTAAGGGCTTTGTAAATATATCTACTAATTGATCTTTAGTACTCACATAATCTAACTTGAATTATTTCTCTGCCACCTTTTCTCTAAGGAAGTGATACTTAATCTCTATGTGCTTTGTCTTTGCATGCATCACATGATTCTTTGACATATTGATAGTGCTAGTGTTATTACAATGAATAACAATAGGATAATCAATCTGAATACCAAAGTCCTTTATCATCTGCTTGATACAAATAATTGTAGAACAATTCAGGGCTGCTGCAACATACTTCACTTCTGCTGTTGACTGAGAAATATAATTTTGCTTCTTGCTCATCCAAGTGACAAGTCTGTCACTAAGAAACACTACTCCACCTAATGTACTCTTTCTATCATCAACGCATCATGCCCAATTTGCATCTATATATACACGAAGCTCAACATTCTCTAAGTTAGGATACCATAGACCATAATCTATGGTGCCCTGCAAATATCTAAATATTCTTTTTACTACCATGAGGTGACTTTGTTTAGGCTTTTCTACAAATCTTCCAACAATACCAACTGCATTGGAAATGTCTGGTCTAGTTTGAGTAAGATATATGAGTTTACCTATCATAGACTTGTATAATGTTGTATCTACTCCTAGAGAATCATCTTCTTTTGTAATCTTGCATCCTATTATCATAGGTGTGCCCATTGGTTTGAAATCATCCATCTTGAACTTCTACAATATCTCTTTCACATATTTTGACTGATTAATGAAAATACCTTTCTCTGTCTGTTGCACATATAATCCCAAGAACTATTTGATAGGTCCAATCATGCTCATCTCAAACTCACTTTGCATCTCCTTAGAAAATTCTGCACTAAGTTTGTCATTACCCCCAAAGATAATGTCATCAACAAATATAGATACAAGTAGTAGACCTTCATATGTCTCTCTTATGAATAGATTACAATCTACTTCTCCTTTCTTGAATCCAACTTTTGTTAGATATCCATCAATTCTCTCATACCATGCTCTAGGGGCTTGCTTAAGTCCATAGAGGGCTTTCTTCAATCTGCATACCATATCAGGTTTGTCTGATAAGGTGAATCCTTCTGACTACTCAATGTATACTTCTTCCTTTAGCTCTCCATTCAAGAATGCTGACTTAACATCCATCTGATAAACTTTGAAGTTTTTGAAAATTGCAAAAGCTAAAAATAACTTAATAGCTTCTAATCTACTCACTGGTGCAAAGGTGTCTGAATAATCAATACCTTCTCTTTGCGCATATCCCTTACATACTAACCTTTCTTTGTTCCTTACTACTGTGCCATCTTCATTCATCTTGTTTCTAAATATCCACTTTGTTCCAATCACATTCTTATCACCAGGTCTTGGGACCAGTTCCCAAGTATCATTCTTGATAATCTGATCTAGTTCTTCTTTCATAGCATCGTGCCAATCTGAATCATTACATGCATCTTCAACACTTAAAGGTTCAATTTGAGATAGTAAACATACTGCCTCATTGCTTGCTAAATTCTTTGCTTTTGATCTTGTTGTGACTTTGCCGCTTTGATCTCCAATGATGTCATCCTTAGAGTGATATCTAGATGTATACTTTGAAACTTTAGGTGATACTGACTCATCTTCCTTCTAAGTTACTTCTTCACTTATTTCAGGGTCATTGAACAATACATCAATGTTGTCAAACATCTCTTCAACAAATATCTCACTAGTGGAGGGCATGGGTTCTTCTTCAATCATAGGTGAGTAATCATGATATCTTTCTTGAACCATAAAATTTTCATAATCTTAACATGAGCACTTTAAATGATCTTCTTCAATCTCAAGTTAAAACATCTATAAGCTTTACTTTTAGTAGAGTAACCAAGAAAAATACCTTCATCACTTCCTGCATCAAACTTGCCTATTGCTTAAGCCCTCTTGATGTAGCACTTGCTTCCAAAGATTCAGAAGTATTTCAATGTGGGAACATTACCAAACCAAATCTCATAAGGTGTCTTGTCCGTGCCTAGCCTCAATTGTATTCTATTGATTGTATAGACTGTTGTATTGACTACATCTCTCCAATAGGTGTGTGCAACTTTTCTTTCAATCATGATGGTGCACGTTGTATCAAGGATGATCCTATTCCTTCTCTCTGCAATCCCATTATGCTAAGGGGTTCTAGGTGCACTCAACTGTCTCTTTATGCCATGTTCTTCGCAGTACTTATAGAATCTGTCAGAGGTGAATTCTCCTCCTCTATTTGACCTTAGACATTTTATCTTTAGTCCAGATTCATTCTCAACCTTAGCTTTGAATATTTTGAACTTCTCAAATGCTTCTGACTTATCTTTCAAGAATGCAACCCACATCATTCTAGAATAATCATCTAAAAACAAGATGAAATACCTTTCACCATAGTATGATCTTGTTTGAGTTGGTCCAAATAGGTCTGTATGAATCAGATCCAACTTGTTCTCTGCTGAATTATGCTTGCTTCTGAATGAGTTTCTCACATACTTTCCCATCACACATTCCCTGCAAATAGTATCAACTGGATTTGCTATGCTAGGCAGGTCTCTGACTGCCTTAACATTCCTAATCTTTACTATGTTATCAAAATTGATATGACATAGTCTTTTGTGCCATAGCCAAATTTCATCTACTTTAGCAACAAAACAACTTGCTTCTTGATTAAGCTGAAAAACATTACCTTTAGTCTTTGATCCTAATGCAATTATTTCTCCTTCTTTGTTGTTAATGATGCACTTGTTTCCATTGAACTCCAACCTATAACCTTTGTCAAGTAACTGCCCAACACTTAGTAGGTTATGTTTTAAACCATCAACATAAACAACATCATCAGTTCTATTATTTCCATCCAAGGTGATGGCTCCTCTACCAATGATGGGTTTAGGAGTGTTATCTCCAAATCTAACCATGCCTCCTTTGTATCTGTCCAAATGAACAAATCTATCTTTGTCTCCTATCATGTGATGTGAGCAACCATTGTCAATGATCCAATCTCTCCTGATGTCAGCTTGTGAAATCAGTGCTAACTCTTGTGAATTCTTTTCATCTTCAAGAGAAATGAATCCAATCTCCTCCTCAGCTGATTCTTCATCTGATACTCCATCTTCAGCATAGTAACATTCCTTTGTATACTTAGGCTTGTAGTTATTCTTGAAATTTTTAACTCTTGTAGGACACTTAGATGCAAAGTGACCAATCTTATGACATGAAAAGCATTTGAATGGTAATTGACCTTCATATTTTCCTTTTCCTTTCTTTTCTCTTTTAGCAATCATAGCAATGAAATCATCTAGAGATTTTTATTCATCATCATCATCAAAATTACCAGAGGTGTTCAAGGATTTCTTACCATGGACCAAAGCTTTGAAGGTTGTCTCACTTTTAGGCTCTGTCTTTAAACTTGATATCTCAAATGCAACAATCTTGTTGATTAAAATTTCTCTTTTGAAGTTTTTTAAAAATTGCATAGTCTCATCAAGGGTGTTTATCTCATTCTCATATTCTGGTGTCAAGGTAGTCATCACCTTATCCATGATGTCTTCTTTTGAGATTTCTCCACCATTTTTTCTGATTCCAACAACTACTTCATTGATCCTTTGGTTGTAGATTCTTATGTTCTCTTCAGGTAGCATCTCCAATGTATTGTACTTTTTCTTCCATGTCTTTCTGCCCGCATTCTTTGCTTGTTTATCTCCTTCAAACATGTCTTCTAGGTGCTTCCATATCTTGTATGTTGTGTCTACTTTCTTTATCTCTAAAAACTCACTATCAGATAGGGCGTTGATAAGGGCTTCTTTTGCAATTGCATTCTGATGGAACAAATCCTTCTGCTTGCTAGTAGCATCATCCTTTGCAAGATCTGCTAGAGAGAGGATCTGAACTTCTTTGATAGCCACTTCAAAAGAAATGCACTATAAATGTGTCATCATCTTGTTCTTCCAATCAAGATAATTCTTTCCATCAAACTTAAGAGTTTCTTTTCTAAAGAATGCCATCTGATCAACCTCAAGTTGTTAAATTTTTTCTCCAAGGCACTTGGCTCTGATACCAATTGTCAGGAATAGTCCCAAGAGATAACTGAGAGGGGGGGGTGAATCAGTTATCTACAAGTTTCAATTCTTTATCCAATTAAGTATACTTAAATATAAAGCATAAACACAAAGAAAGAACACTTGAACACAACACCAATATTTTGGTTACGGGGAAACCCAAATAGGTAAAAACCCTAGTGGGAATTGACACCCACTAATAATATGCACTAGTGTTTTATGATCCTTGTTAGAAGATCCTTAACCCTGTTAGGATTTGTCTTTACATTAAATTTAGTACAGTGACCTGGTCAAGGGTCAGACCCTATTAAGAGTCTTTTACAATTAACCCTGTTAGGGGTGAGGACACACTGTCCGAGAGCACACTGCTTAAAGGGGTGAAGGCTACAACCTTCTAAATAATAGATATACACTATATCTAGATCTTGGTGAATTGCGCTTTGACCTACTGTCTGGATCTGTTTCAATGTATAGCATAAACTCTTTACTTGGTCACATAGACCTTTTGCTAATGGCTCAATACTTCGCACACTCTACTCTGCTCTTCACAATCAACTCTGAACCATGACTTAGCAATCACAAATGACTGCCTATAAATATCTTTCCTCTAAATGATATAATCAAGTTAGCCTTTTAGAACCACCTTGAAATAATATTAGAGAAACCATAACATACTCCAATAATAATTCTATTAGCTCTACTAAGCACGCAACACAATCTGGGACCTGTCCAATATTAATAAATGTAGACGCACGCTACACATTTTCGGCTCTACCAAATTAACCGAAACTTCCTTCTCAAGATGAATTACATCATGCAATCTTAATCAAACATTTTTAACTCTTCTCCAATCATTAATCCAAGGGTGCATACCGTAATGATAGGTGCAACTCCCGAACCAATATAATCTTTGTCAGCTCTTCTGAATAAACATAGGAAACTGATATTGGTGAATAGTGACTGCATAACTTCACTTATACTAATCATCAGACTCTGCATTCATGAATGTAACATCACTAGTATGTCTTCATCACATATCCAAAGGTGCAAGGCTCCATGATGACTGTACAAACAAACACTCATAGAACATTGTCTGTAACTCTAACACAAACTTCTATATAACTGTTTGTACTAATAGTTAACCTTTGCATCCATGATATCATGTTGATAACATGTCCATGCTGCATATACTCAAAGCTTACTGCATAAGTCTTCCTCACATGCTACTTACCATATGTTGTCATCAGTGACAAACATACAGTCAGTATTGGCTTGCTAGCAAATCTCCAACATAGTCTTCACCAAAACATTTGTAACTCATCCAATATGAAAAATTACATGATGCAATCTTGGATATAAGATCACAACACCTTCCTAAACTCTCATCTAACTTCACAGCATCTGGAACATCCGTACAATGTCCGTACATTGTGATAACCAGTCTGTTATCCTCACATAAACATATGTTGACATTAGTGACAAAACACAAATGACAACAGTATGAGTGCCCATTCAGTAATGCAGTGATTAAACATATCAAATGTCTCAATCACCTCCCCATGCATTAACAATATCCAACAATTACTCCATGCGTCCAAACCTTTGTGCCCTATCCCAACATAAACATTTTTAAATTGCAAACCCTTAATTAAATGATCTTCTTTTAATAGCCTCATTTTTCTATGATCATACTCATCCAAATTAACATGGATATATCTATAAACATATTCCTTGTAAATAACCATTTTGTCAATATTAGAAAAAGAACCAACTGAATCCTTACTAGATGGAACAAATAAATTCTTATTATGAATAGGTTTGGCTACATCATTTACATTTACCAACTTTCCCATCTCCATCTTGCAATCTCTTTTGCACTCCATCACTCTAATCTTTCACTCTTAAAATCTCCAAATTAAAATTGTGCAAATGATCATAAATGACCAAATATATATTGTTTCTGACAACATCAAAAAGATGATACACTGTTTACTGAACCAAATAGTCACATTTCCAAACCACAAAAAATGGATCTTTCCTCTAGAAACTTCTTCAAGACTCACTTTCATGTTGAGGAAATAGATTTTCATGAAAAATCTCCCTCAGACCTTGTAGCCTTAGTCATTTATCAGAAGAGGGAACACCACTTAGAATGGATGTCAGACTACCTTTAGAAGCATATTTAGTCTCCTTCATCAAATATGTTTTGTTTCTTTCTTCTGAGTTTGCTACAACCATCAAATAATCATCTTTTTGTCCCATATTTTTGCAAAATTTTGTAATATGTCATGTCATGTTATAGCTATAACAAACCAAACCATTCTTCTTCATTTTTTCAGTTCCATTCTTTCTGACAATGTTATATATTTTGCATTCAACCATTCTGTGACCATATCTATTACAACCATAACAATGGCCATTGAAGTTCTTAACAATTCTATTCATATCCATTCTACTTTTTCACTAAAAGGCCTTATGTACAAACTTATTGCAATGATAGCATCTTCCATTAAAAATGTGACTCATTTTTAGACTTCTACATTCATTAGCTTTGAGCCCTACTTTATTGCAATAAAAATAAACTCTCTTAAAAGATGAATGCCTTGAATGAATAGGAGAAGGTCTCTGGTCTATTAGGTTTTTTTGGTATTTTGTCTATATTTTCTCTACCAAATCTCTTTTGTCTTCCATTAGTTTTTTTATTTATTCTTTATTTCTTTAGAGTTCTTCAACAATGTAGATTCTAGATTTTCCTTCTTACCTTTCAACCATCTGAGTTCCATTTTGAGTTTTTCAACTTCAATTCATAGAATTGTATATTCCATGCTCTTCTCATCAAGCTCTATATTAAGTACTTCATATTCATCTTCCAGTTTTAACCCTTTTTCAATAGCTTCTTTTATTTCCACTTCTAGTCTAGAACAATCATTAATCTTGCAGTTCAACTTTTCATCAAGATCTTCTATTTTCTTCTTTGCATCATCCAAAAGTATTATTTTGGAACATAATCTTATTTTTACCCTTCATCAAATTAGATCTAGTTCTATTCAAATCAACCAAAGTAGTCTTCAGTAGATGATCCATATTAACTTCTTCATCCCAATCACTTTATTCAATCGAATCTTCTTCAAACATGGTGTTCAAGACTATGGATCAACTTGTGTAAATATTCTTCAAGAGGAACTTGGATCTAATACTAATAAATGAACACACACCGAAGTCTAAGAGGGGAGGTGAATCAATATAAAACCAAAATCTTACTTCAATAATTAACTATCAAAGTTATTCAGCACAACTTATAAGAAAAATGACAAACTGAAATAGCAACACAACAATATTGAGATTTTTGTACGTGAAAAAACCAAACTGAAAAAAAACATGGTGAGCACTTGCCCACAAAGATAAATTATTGATATATATAGTTTGATTACAATGATAATAGGAGCTCACTACTCTGGAAAGGCTCACTACCTATACAACACCAAAATAGATGGGAGATCCTTGCCAAAGTAGCAAGATATAGAATGAACTTATGGACCCAAAACTCACTTCCTTAGGGAAAAGATACATAATAAATTTTCACAACTGTGCCATCCTAAAAAGTTAGTGCCCTTTATTGGATTCTTTATTAGGACCTATAAGACCCATTTTGGCGATTTCAAGATCTCAATGTCCACTATGCTTGATCCTAGCAAGCTGATTCCTATTTTCTCACTCCTTTTCACTCTGTTGGAGCTCTAGTTCAAATTTGAGCCCATTTCTCATGGGACATGTTGCCAATGGCAACATGTCCCTGGATTTTGGGGCCCAAATTTTATCCAGAGCCTGATGTTTGGGTTTTCTTAGGGGATTTTCTTTTTTGGTTTTCCTAGATCAATTTTGAATCCTTAAATGATGGAGTAAGTATAAAATCCCATATCTCTCCTCATTCTGGATATTAAACCCATACTCAATAATTTGCAATCAAGCTATTGAGATTTTTAAATATTCAAGAGAAATTGAGCATTTGGATTCAAGATTTGAAGGAAAGAACCCAAGATCAAGATCACATGAAGATCTCTAAGTCTCTAATTCTTCAAGATCATTCAAGTCAAAGAAAATATTTTCTAATTGATGCAATTTTCTCTCCCATGATGGTCAAGTAGAGGAATTCTCAATCAAGCAAGAAGATCCATCCTTCCATCCATCTTCTCTCTCCTTCTTTGCAAATGGTTATCAAGTATATCTACATTCAAGATCTAGGAACTTGGAATTCATATATCTATGCATTTGTGAGGATATCCTTGATTCTAAATCACATTCCAAGCTCATCTTTTTGGATTTCAAACATCTTCATAAGTATGAGAAATTTTTACATCTATCTATGTGGGTTTATGCAAGATGAATCTATTATTTGCCTTCCTATTTACTGTACTTTATGCAATTTCATTTCATTTATAAGGTTGATTCCTAAACAAGGGTTTGACCAAGGAAAACTCTTTTAGCCAACCTTTTTCCCAATTTTTTGTGTGGATGAACAAGTTACGGAGCTTTCGGATGAGATCTAGAAAGAACAAGAATAGTTAGACAATCTATGAAAAGTTCAATAAAAAATACCAGAAACACATCACCATTCCCATCATGTCCTACGAACACATCACCATTTCCATCACGTTCCTGCTATTTTGAGCTTAGATTTTAGCCATAGGTTAGATTTGTCTTTTACTTTCTATTTCTATGAATTTTTGTTCATTGTCTATCTATTACACTCTGGCTTTATCATTTTTAGTAACTTTCCTAATTAATCAGTCACATTACTATGTCTTATCATTATCATTTCATCAATCACATATTTTAGTAGGATACATTACTGTCCCACTTAGTGTTTGAATCTCCTATTGAACTTAATAAGATATTTTTCCTTTTGAAATGTGTAATCCATTAAAAGAAGTGATTTTACCTAGTTATGTTATTGCTTCCCTTTTCACCCTATACAGTTTTTGTGAGCCTAACTTATAACATTTTCAATTCTACTTTGGTGTTTAGATCTACATCATATGCATTACATTAATCACATCTTTGCTACATTGTATGAATTTAGATCACTATTATATGCATGCTTTACATTAGATGTGTTTTTCATTAAACAAATTATTATTTTAATTGGTTGAATTGCACATCTCTTTTAAATCTTAAGTTTACTTTTAGATCTATCTTTATTTCATTATCTTGTGAATGGGTGTTATCACTTTGAATCCTAGTTATAGCATTACGATTAGATGTTGTAGACTTATGGGTTTCTTTGGTCCTGAGCCTTTTATTTTTCCTAGGAATCTTAATGAGACCAACATGCATATTAATGACATTAATCCTATTATTGAGAAAAAATCTCCCCATTCTTCTCATGATGAAGATGAGGTCTTAAGAGTCCCTCATATGCAAATTCAAAAAATTTCCCATGACTTTGAAAATATTGAGCAATGGTTAGAACAAAAAAAACTCTAATCCTGAGGTCATTTATGTTGTAGAAGGTCATGATGTTAATATCTTTTATATCATCTCTCATATCAATGATAAAAATGTCAAGCCTATTAGAGATTGTTCTCAAGACCTAGGTTACTTCCATTCGAAACCTCAACCCTACACATTTTAGCATTCCCAATCCTATTATTTCCTCTATTCCTTCAAGTATACCATGTGTTTCTTTACCATCATCAATGACCACTTACAATAGTGTTCCTTTTTCATTTTCCACTATTCTTTCCATTTCTCATAATGCTCCAATTTTTTTAAACATATCTCCTTCTACCGATTCTACTATTAGTAGTTTGGCTCAAATTGCGCCTTCCTTGCAACAAAAAATTACTTCCATGACCCAATCCAAGTTCAACATTCCTACTTGTGACATTGCTAGTCCTTTTTCCTTGGATATAATTCATGCTTTAATTCTAAGATACTTGGAGATTCCTCACCTTGAGACTTATAATGGTAAAGGTGATCCTTTGACCCATGTCAAAAAATTTCAAACATTGTGTAGTGATTTCTCTCATGATCATAGGTTCATGCTAAATGATTTACTAGAACCTTGCGAGATAAGACCTTGCAATGGTATTGTTCTTTGCCTCCTTATTCTATTGAATCCTTTCAAAATCTTGCTAATGCTTTCATCCATCAATTTCAAAACAATATTGGTCATAATATTTCTTTAACTGACTTAATCATTGTAAACAAGGTGTTAAAGAAAAAGTGACTGATTTCATTGGTAGATTTAAGCATTTGCATGCTCAAATTTCTTATCCCATGCCTGATATTGATGTGCAACACATTTTTATTTCTAATTTACAAAAAGACAATAGAAATAAGATCCCGCTTTTTGAATTATCCTCTTATACTCAATTATGTGGAGTGCTTCATAGTTATTAGCTTCAAGTGAGTCAATTTGAGAGCACCAATCCTTTGGCTATGGTTGATAAGAGTGATACAGAATCCCACAAATTTAACAAGTTTTAAAAACCAAACAACTTCATTAATATTAATAATTCATCCAACAATGTTGATGAGAAAGTGTCAGTAGCATCCAAAGGTGTGGCTCCTTTGTCATTTGTTTTTAGACCTTGTAATTTTACTCAACTTTCTGAATCTTTTCATAATGTGAATTAATACTTAAGTGTCAAATCTTCCTCTTGTTAAACCAATTGACACATCTAAACCTTTTATCTAAGTCCTTTGATCACAAATCTTTTTGACAATACCATTGTCAACTTGGTCATGATACTAAAAAGTGCTTCTGTTTGAAATTTGTTACTCAAGACCTCATTGATTTCAATGATATATCTATTGAAGGTGTTAATGATCAAGGAAACAATTCTATAGCACCTCCCAACTAGAACTTGTGAATCTATACCTACCATTTTCCATCACATTTGACCAATCATGTTGAGTCTACCCAGCCATTGCCTTCTTCTTCCACTCATGTTGTTGACTATGATGATAAGTGTGTTGAAGCTGATAATATTTTTAACCTAATTAATCAATCCCCTCCTGAACCTAAAACCAAGCTAAAACTTGAGCTTTTCATTACCTTTGGTCCTAGCGAGATGATTAAGGAACTTGATGGTCTTCTTTACATTGTTGCAAAGGTTAATGATCTCTATTCTCATGGTGTCCTTATTGACCCTACTTGCATGTTGAATGTGATAACTAAAGAACATATTTATAATAGATGATTGCAACATGATTTCTATGATAAGTCTAATGTCACAATCCAAACGTGCAATTGCTTCCTTTATTCTACCCATGGTTGTCTTAAATTTCCCATTGAAGTTGGTGGTAAAACTTTAGATGTTACCTTTGTTTTCATGCCAACTTTTGATCAATTTCAAGTCAAAATTAGTCTTCCTTGGCTTACCTCCATGAAAGTTCTATCCATAAGGGTTTGATTTTTTTCCCACAATGGAGAAATCATGATTATTAACCATAGTCTTTGTCAACCTATAGTGCCTCGAGAGTCTATTGACCTTGATTTATTTTAGCCTTCCATACCTCAACCAAATCAACCTAGTAGAGATAATATCTTTTGATCATATCAGAAATAAAAGATCCAAAACATTTGTAAGCTTAGCAATCCTAAGAATGTTTCATCTCCTGATCCTGGACCTGGACTTCTTCCTACACCACCTACACCTCCTTTATATTCTTCTATTCTACCTCTTATATCTTATAAATATTTTGTTGATCTTATCTCTCAACCTAGTGAGGCTCCTTCCATTCTTCCTCCTAAGGAAGAAAAGGGCCCAATGTTGATTGATCCTGAACCAAACCAAATTTCTAGCAAAACTAAGTGTAATCATTGTGCTCGTGATCGCCACCATAAATATTGTGCTAGAGCCCATCAATGTGCTTCCCAAAACATTTCTTCACCCAAAACACCTACTAATGCTTTGGTTCCCTTTGACCAACCTATGCTTGAACCAAAGCAGGAACTTAATTTGAAAAAAATTAAATTGAACAAACATGATAATTCTATTTGTATCTTGAATTCTATTACAATTAATTTGGATGAAGAAGATACTCTTCATGACGATGGTTTTTGATGCTCCTAGTGCAACTAATGATGATATTCATGATAATGATTTTGATGTTAATCATGATTTTCCATCTATGTTTTCACAACAATTATCTCTTAGTCCTATTCATGAACAAAGTGACCCATCTTCATAGCATGGTCCTTGTTTGAAATTGGCTATTGTTCCATTTTCCATGCTTGATGTTTCTTCTCTTGTGTGTTTCCCACCTTCTCTAAACACTACAGACCAAGATTGCAGGTGGGGGGGGGCGGGGGTGATATGCTTAACTAGCTCCTCTTGTGCAATGGATTCTTTGTGTCTTGTTGTTGTAATGTGCTTCACCTGTGATGTGCTTCTTGATATATATTTTGTCTAGATTTCTTTAGACGACCCTTGTTTCTCTATTAGTGCAAGGTGATAAAGGAATCGATTTGTCATGAAATTCCTCTATTTGTATCTCACTTCTATATGTTGTTGCATGTTATGTTGTGCATGTGCCACTTTCGTAAATGTCTCTTTGTTTTGTTTGATTAGGGATGATGCAAAATGGTAGCTACCTATTCTTTTTGGTCTCTGTGATGTCATCCCCAAAAGACTCTTCTTTGTAACTCTTATGTGACATTATTCTATTGTGCTTGTAGTTCTTCTACCTTTGACGAATGATGACATTTATTTTTGATATAATAACTCATGTATTATTATATGATCATACAAACCTCAAAGTTAGTAGATCCCTTTCCTGCTCTCTTTTGTCATGTGTTCATTTTCCTTGATTTGTCCTTTCTTGGGGGCATCTCATAGTGGAAATGTTTCTTGTGGGTGCATGTATGCTTTGTTAAAGCCATTTCTCATGTTAGGGCATTTGCAATTGCTTTAACATGGGGGCATATACTCCGCTCCTTGTTTCACATTTTTCACACATGTACGTAACGAGTCAATACAATCTCTCTTGCAGATGGACAAGGAGACAATGCTTTCCTTGTGTTCATCCTTTCATTGGATCCATTCCTTAAGGACTAGTCCTCATCTTAGACCCATTAATGGAAACAATTCTTTCCTTAAGGACTAATATTTCTTTCTTTGATCCCTTTGGAGACAATTATTTCCTTAGGATTGATTGATTTTCTAGATCCCTTAATGGAGACAATGGTTTCCTTAAGGACAAATCTTCCATTCTTTGATCCCTACGGAGACAATGCTTTCTTTAGGCCTAATTGCGCTCGTTGGATCCCTTAAATAAAGAAAATGATTTCCTTAAGGACTGATCCTCTTTGATGGTTTGACTAGCATAACACAACTTGCTAGACTTTCAATGCCATATTTTGCAATTCTTTCTCTTTATGTGATCCATAGTAAAGCAATACCTTACTAGGAAAGTGGTCATCTCTCTCTCTCTCTCTCTCTCTCTCTCTCTCTCTTATCTTGGTTTTGAATTTGATGAAGACTTAAGTCACTTGGGGGTTTGATGTCTCTTTGTCTCCTTGACCTTGATAAGATTTTTCTTATGCATGGATCTACTTTACCATGAACATGAGTTTTTCTCATACTCCCACTAAAGTGGGGGCTAGATGTACCATCCTAAAAAGTTAGCGCCCATGATTGAATTATTTATTAGGACCTATTAGACCCATTTTGGTGATTTTAGGATATGAATGCCTATTATGCTTGATCCTAGAAAGTTGATTCCTCTTTTCCCATTTTCACTCTCCCCAAACTCTAGTTAAAATTTGAGCCCATTTCTCATAGGACATGTCACCAGTGGTGATGCGTCCCTAGGTTTTAGGGCCTAGATTTTATCCGTAGCCCAATGCCAAGGTTTTCTCAAGAGATTTTCTTTTGTGGTCGCCCTAGATCAAATTTGAATCCTGAAATGATCAAGTAAGTATAAAAAATCATTTGCAATCAAGCTATTGATATTTTCAAGCATTTAAGAGTAATTTAGCATTTGGATTCAAGATTTGAAAGAAAGCACCCAAGATCAAGATCTCCAAGTCTATAGTTCTTCAAGATCATTCAAGTCAAAGGAAATATTATCTAATTGATGCAAGTTTCTCTCTAATGATGGAAAAGTAGAAGAATTATCAATAAAGCAAGAAGATCCATCCTTCCTTTCATCTTGTCTCTCATTCTTTGCAAATGGTTATCAAGCATATCTACATTCAAGATCTAGGAGTGGCATTCATAGATGTATGCATTTGTGAGGGAATCCTTGATTCTACATCACATTTGAAGGTCAACTCTTTGGATTTCAAGCACATTCAAGAATCTTCATAGGTATGAGTGATTTCTACATCTGTCCATGAGGGCTTATGCAAGGTGAATCTATTATTTTCCTTCCTATTTAAATTGTCCTTTATACAATTTCATTTCATTTCTAAGGTTGATTCCTAAACAAGGGTTTGACCAAGGAAAAACCCTTTAGCCAACCTTTTCCCCCAATTTTCTATGTGCAAGAATAGGTTACGAAGTTGCTAGGTCAAATCTAGGAAGAACAGGAACAATCAGACGATATGTAAAAAATTCTATTGAAAACACTAGGAAAATGTCACCATTCCTGTCACGTCTTAGGGACATGTCACCATTTTTATCATGTTCCCACCATTTCGAGCTTAAATTTCAGCCATAGGTTAGACCTGTCCTCTGGTTTCTAATTTTTGTGAATTTCTGCTCACCATCAGTTTGTTACAGTTTGTTTTTACTAGTTTTTCAATAACTTTCCTAATTAATCTTTCACATTACTATATCTTATCAATCTCATTTCATCAATCACATATTTTAGTAGGAGGAATTACTATCCCACTTAGTGTTTGAGTCTCCTCTCAAACCTAGTGGGGCATTTTTCCTTCTGAAATGTTTAATCCGTGATAAGGAGAAGTGATTTTACCTAGTTATGTCATTGCTTCCCTTTTCACCCTATACAACAACATATAAATAGAAATTCTCTTGACAATGAAACTGATCTGCACAACATTATCAACTCAAAAATCCACTATTACTGCCTTCATAAACTAAATTTCTGCTCTTTTGAAATTCTACCCATAGGTCTTCACTTGCTTGTCTACCACACACATACTATTTATTCCTTGCATTTTTTCAAAACACAAACTTTACTTAAATACATGATAGATCATTGGAGTTTGCAATAAGTCAGCCAAGCTAAAAGTATATTACAATTAAGTTACAAGCCAACCATGACCACAACAAAATACAATAAGGTCCCATGCTGGAATCATCCAAACCAAAACATAGATTATACAAAACATGGACCCAATCGAATAAGAGATAAATATTAAATACATAGATCACACATAACATGAAACCATTTAGATAAGACATAAACATTAAATGCAATACATGGACCTAAAAAATGAAGCATGATCCACTCTAGGAGAGAGAGGGACCTTGAACATGCTACACATAGTCCAATACTAGATCCACAATCACCAGAGTAACTTCCATAGCCATCTCAAATGTGTAGTAATGCACTGCCCAAAGAACCACATCACTAGCTAGTTGTATCTAGACCTCCACACACCACGTCAGATGCCATATCACTAGCCAAAAATCCATGTCATAAGCCATCACAACACATTTTCAAACCAAACCACAAACTGATCAGAACTACAACACTTGGAAACATTGTTTCTGAATCACTAGAAATAATTTTTGGATCACAAGGAAACACAACAACCAAGACCAAAACCTGAATACAATTCAAATCAGATATGTATATCTTCAACCTTTATTTCTAGAGTAGAAACCTTCCAGAAAGCACAATTGTACCACTATCATCTACAATTATAAAACTATTATTTGCAACTGTATATCTCTATTACTAAATCACAAACATCTGGACCGTGTTGACTTTCGAGCATAAGAAGATATATAACATTGAAGCATTGATAAACACTATCTTCTCATGATCACAAAATACATACTTGTCTTCTACTATTCTATAGCACTATTAAGTCTTGCACACAACCCTTCTTCTTCCAAACCAACCTCCTTTCGGACATAGTTAGACTACTAGATATACTGAAACATGTCTTCAACAAATACCTTTGGACCACAATGTTTGACATCAATGACAACTAGACATTTAGCTTTAAAAAATATACTCCACATTGCACATAAGGTAAAGTTCAAACTCAAAAACACATACACTCTACATAAATTAATTTTCATGTACGCACATACCCTCATGAGGTGAATGTCAAAAGTTTATCACAAAATATATATATGCATAAGTTAAATGTCATACAAAGTTCACACATTGAAACACATAATTCTAAACATACTTTACACAAAGCACAATTAAACACTAGTTAAAACATCTCAAAATATGTAAACACACAAAGAGACTAAAGGTTGAAGTTATAAAACACGGTAAAGTACAAACATACCACACATAAAGTCTATTCAAACATGAAAAAGTTAAAGCACAAATACAACCCAAAATGAATGCCAAATTTATTTCAAACACAATCAACACAAAGCGAATGCCAAAGTTCAAACACACCACATAAAATTTTAAATGTACAAATCGAAATGCACACAATGCATGCAATTACACATGCACGCTTGCATCCATCCATACAAAGAACATTATTAAAGTTTTTTGAACACGCATAAAGCCCAATCAAACATGACAAAGTTAAATCATACATGCAACCCAAAATCAATGACAAATTCATTTCAAACAACTCAACACAAAGTGAATGCCAAAGTTTAAATATGCACCACATAAAGTAAACTTTTAAATGTACACATCCAAATGCACACAATGGATGCAATTAAACATACACACTTGCATTCATTCATACAAAGAACATTATTGAAGTTTTTTTAAACACACAATTCACAAAAAAAGTGCAAATCAAAGTTCTTTCATACGCTCGACACAAGATGATATAAAAAAATGAATGTCAAAATTCTTTCAAACATGCACACAGAATGAATGCCAAAGTTAGTTCAAACAAATACTACAAAGTAACTAGCTTATATATATTTTATTATATATAAAATACGCCGAGAGATATCTTTTTGAGGTGTCTATTTCCATCAAATTTTCAACCTAAAGTAAAATAGATGAATATGATTAAAAATAAGTGCTTCAAGAAGAATATCTCTCAAATATATTATATATATATAATAAAACAGTTCAAATTTTGCCAAACATTTCGCGTGCCTTGTCTGTGCTTCCACATTTCACATACATGTTTACCAAGGTAGTTGCAGGATAAAATTCCTTTAAATGGTGGATGTCATACCCTGTTCCAAAGCTCCCATTTAATCCTATTTGATACGCACGACCTGGTATAAGGAGGGTTCCCACAACTTCCATTTCAATTTTTACTATACCAAGTAGTACTTTGAGTAATAAGACAACACAAATCCATTGAATTGGCCAATTTCCAAAGAGAATTGTCAGAGAAGCAACATGAAATAAACTAAAAAAATGACAAAAATATAAGGGGCTAGAGTGGTAAAAGTTCATTAGAAAATTATGAAAAAAACAAGCAGAGCTCAGAAAAGTAGGTTATTGGCAGTGAAAGAGGATCCGCTTTCCCTGTCAAAGGATGCTTTTCCCTCATCATGTAACGACGTACATGGATATCAAAAAATCATTGTTAACCAACTTTGCTCTATCTATATAGTTAAAAACATTTAGTGACAGTATGTTAATTCAAGCACAATATAGAAGCCCATTAGCGAAAACTTTAGTGGCGATTATTCACCAATTGGCGAATGTCGCTTGTCGTCAACCCCCGATTTGGTGAATATATTGGCCACCTAGGAATGATCATATCGCCCCTCAATTATGAAAATTGGGTCCAATGCCTGGGCTCATCGCCAATTGGTTTATGAAAATTGGGTCCAATGGCCGGGATCATCGCCAATGGCATGTAATTTTTGGGCACAATATTTTTTTAACATTCGCCTATAATTTCAAAGCAACCCCAAATGGACAACCTATATTTGCCAATAGTTATATATATATATTTTTTAGGTGGACCCAACTTTGCCAACCATTTTACAGACGCGTGTCTCAAACCAATTGATTTTCGCCAACTTTTTAATATTACCATGGTATTGGATGACCCATAATCGCCAAGGATATAAAAGAAGATGTGTTATAATTACGCAAGCTTCACCAAATATTTGGACACCGACCTAATACCTCCTGCTCAATTCACCAATAAAGATTAGTATAAATACATCCAACATCAATGTTATTGTACACAATTTGGATTGGTTCAACTTCAATTTGATCGATAGCAAAGTTCAGACTATTGAGTCTTGACTGCTTTGGCAAGTCACGACTGCGATTGAATTTGAGGAAAAGGTAAGTGATTATCATTATACTATGTAAACATTGTATATTATAGTTCTATTGTCATTTGTCACTTCTTCAACAAGTAAACATTTTTTTAACATTTTTTTTACTGGTAGGCTGGTAGCCTTTATTTCGTTGAAGAATCGAGATGTCAAACAAGAATAAGGGTAAGGCTCTTGCATATGGGGAAAGCCAAGAGAGGCCAACAAAATGCATAACCTTATCATCATACTTTGGTCATGGTGTTGGAAATATTTCTGGCCAAAATCAGGAAGCTACTTCATCACAAGAAGATTTTTAAGATTCACAACCTGAGGCTGAACCTATGCGACATATTGAAGAAGTCAGCGAACCTGATATCTCAGATCACGATGAACTTGAAGAAGATTTTTAGTTAAATACCCAGAGTAGCCATAATGATATAATCGACTTGGATGAGACTGAGAATGTCAGAGAAGATGATGGTGCAGGGAAGAAAAGAAAATACAAATCAAAGAATGATAGAATGTGGGATCTGTCAAGGAATTTTCAAATAGAATGGGTGTCAAAGTATCCATTCATTGAACCAGTGGATAATCCAATTGAAGGGGAGCCTCCGGTAGAATGCAGATGTAAGATTTACAGTGAGATAAATAAGAAGGAAAAGAGGTTGCAGCTAAAAATCGACACCATAGAGAAGCATATGGGTAAAGTTTATGAAAAGAAAACGATAGATGGAGTTCAAAAATCAGTGATAAGATGGAAAAAAAAGGAGGAATCTTAGCATGTTAGGAATGCAAAATTATATGAATTTCAACATAATATAAAGACAAAGCCTGGTGAAGTTAAAGGCTCTATTGAAGCTTGTTTTGGAAAAGCATTGGAAGTAGAACTAATGGGAAAAGCTGTTCAGTTAAGTGTTGTGTTTAATATTTTGAGCAGAGGGCATCCTATGATAGACTACCCATCATTGAGTGCTTTATTATACTTTCTAAAAGTTTGTAACTATCCTAACAGTCACTAGTCAGTAAACAGTGGATGGGAATGGGCAAGTTGTCTTTTCGAGATTGAAGAAGAGGATCTGAAGGAATAAATTAAAGAGTCAAATTTTATTGCATTGTCTTTAGACGAGGTTACAATAGTAGACAATACTTCCTAGGTATGCATGCATGTTTATACTATACAGAATTTTGTTCGCCAACCTCATCTACTAACTGTTGCTAAAATGAGGGATAATGCAACAACGGAAAATTTATTTGAACTAGTAAAGAGTTCTCTAATTGAATATGGAGGTATAAATGACATGACCATTGCCAAAAAGTTGGTGTGTGCTAGAGCAGATGGAGCTTCAGTAATGCAAGGCCATAGGGGCGCTCTTTGCACAAAGATATAATCTTCTTGTGCACCCTACGTTACTCCCATTCATTGCATGGCCCACAGAATGAATCTAGCTTTTGGAGTTGTCAGCAAGCATGCTCCAGTACAAAAAATTGAAGCTTTAATCAAAGAGCTCTACCAATACTTCTATCGAAGTCTGAAATGATTTAGGGAATTTCAACACTTTTCCAAAGGACTAACCGATGGGAACAAGCTTCTTAAGGATAATGATACCAGATGGATCTCTTTAGATGGACCAGCACATCGAGTTTTTTCAGAATATCAATTGTTGCTTGGTCTAATGAACTCAAGTCGTGACGAAGTCGGGCAACCAAAATTTTCTATGTTGCTAGCAATGTTAACTAATGTAGAGACACTATTAACATTAGCACGTATTCTTCCCGTGCTTGAGGAAATGAGAAATTTAATGAAGAAGGCCCAGCAAAGAGCTATGTATATTGCAGAATATGCTTCGCTACGTAAATTGACATGCGTGGTGCTTGATAGTCTCTATCAATTATGTGAAGATGATGTAAAATTTTCCAGTTGGCTGAAAGTCACAGATTTGGACAATCTTGATAACTTTTTAAAAATAGGTTCAAACGGGGAGTTATGTGCAGAAGTTCGCAGAGTTGAGATACCAATGCACTACTTTGCCAGGATCGAGTCTGAGGAACTAGGAAAGAACACCTGGACTCGGCGAGTATTAAGTATTAAAAGGGAAGACTTTACCAAGATTGTTGAGTCTGTAATAGCTTCTATGAAGCTCATTGCCTATGATCTTTCCTCATAGATTAGAGCAAGATTCTCTCCAGTCAAACTACTTGAATCCATGGCTATTGTGTTTCCTTGATATTGGAGTATGAACAATCCAAAAGATTTTAAAACTAGGCTACTAACTTTGATAGATCATTTATGCAAAACCAAAGAGTTAAATGGAGTAACTCTAAATGGAATTTTAGATGGAAATCATTTGAGAGAGCAATTAGGTCATTTTTCAATAACAATGAGGGAACAATATAATATTATGCAGAACCCTTGTGAAGATGGATCAGTATCAAGGCTTTGGAAAAATCTAGCTGAGAGCGAATTGTTGACTGATTCAATATCAAAATATTTCAAGCTTGCTGATTTATGTCTGACCATGATATTGGGGTTGGTGGAGGATGAGAGAGTTTTCAATGCTTTGGGATTCCTAAAGTCAAAGCTAAGAAACAAACTAGACAAGAATCTGAAAAATTGCTTGATGGTCTATACATCCAGGTATGAAGTCAATACTTTTCCTTACGAAAGGGCACTAAAATTGTGGAGGAAGAAATGTCAGAGAAGAGGGATGGGAAACATTTCAAACCAAAGTGGGACTGGGAGTGGGAATCCCATAGACAATGATATCATTAACTCATGTACTACTGGTACTGGTACTGCTAGCGGTGAACATCAGTTAAGTGGTGGTATGCAGAGTGAAGAAAACATATCAAAGAACCAAGGAATCTATGAAGTTGATGGTGCTGAATCCGACGATCTCAATGATGATATGATGTGGCAACTTGAAGTTGAGCCATTGTAGAAGTAGCAGTTCCTAGCCTCCTAGGTATTTATTAATCTTTTTCCTGAAGTCTACTGTCAGTTTCTGTATCTCATCATCAATCATGCATAATAGAATATTCCAATGTCAAAAACATGAATGTGGTTGATAATGTCATCAAGATTCAATTCCACAATTAATAATGGTTTTCATTTGCATTAGTCAGCTCACATGGTACAATTCTTGTAGATTTTTCATTATTTGTTTTGACAACATAGCAATTCATATGTTAAAATTCTTAGAGTTAGAAATACTGATTCTCATTAATTTAATTACAAATATGATACAATGTAACAATTCATTCATTAATACTAGTAAGAACACAACTTTGTGATTCTATTTACAAAACTCAATGACTCAATACCCATTGGCAATTTGGCACATTGCCCAATTTCAATTTCATTACCCTAACTCTAAGCCAATGAGTAATGACCCTGAATTCCCTTTTATAGAAACAAGGGAGCAACAACAGCTTCAGGTCGATTTGCCTAATGTGAAGTGAGAAGTCTCAAAATCTAAATCAGTAAGACAACTACAAGTCTACAACATTTCTACAACTTTAGTTGTACATTTCTACATTTGACAGACCGGTTTAGTAAATTAGCATTGGCAATAGCATCTACAAGACTGCAGCATTCATCCTGTTCAAAAAACAAAGTTCAAACTTGTTACATTAAACTCAATTCTAGACTCTAGTATTTAGGATAATATCAAAGATATATACTAAAGATACAGAGATGATTGAAACTTAAAGTACTTTCACATACTATGATTGATGAGATCAAGATGATTCTATCAGTTTCTTTAGCATGCTCCATTCTTCGTCGGTTGGAAGGGAAAAATTTGTCATGTTATAGTACATGACCTGCAACCTCCTCAGCCATCCATACTTGGAAGAGTGAGTTGTAAGCAATGTTCCTTCCATTACTGCATTCAAATTTGTGAATGTTTTGATGCACTTTGCAATGCCTTCATAAGTTATGTCCTGAGGAAGGTTGCCTAAATCAGACATCACTGTGTCCTCCAACTTTTTTTTGTAAGCTTCTCTTCCAATGAAACTCGCTGATGAGAAATTAAGACCAGGACTCAGAAAACCAAGAGATATCAATTTGCTTGTTTTACTATTCATCTTGGCGAGCTTTGGCCCGGATAAGGAAACATTTTCTTCTACTTCTATTAGTTTCAGACATTTTTGAAAGACATAGTTCGCCTTTATTGTTGCAGCAATGCAGTCCTGAATTCCCTTGCTTGCCAAATGCTTGTCATTGCTTCTGTTGATTTCTTGCATAATCTACTTTGTAGTTTTCTTTCTTTGACAAAAACTTTTGTTCTTCTCAATGTGCTCTCTCAGCTTCCCAAAAACATCTATAAGAGTTTCATTCAGTTCAAACCAATCACACAACCTATCAGAAGACATCTTTATTTGGCCCCAGAAGAATTTTTTTATTTGCTTGACTGTATTATTTACATGGTCATTCAAGCTGTTTTCATAATTTTTAATTGTATTATTTTCCTTCTTTAGGTCTTCTCTTATTTCTGAGAACTTGTGTTCACTATCTTTTCTTATTTCCTCTGCTTTCTCTTCCCACTCTTTTGCTTTCTGTTCCCACTGTTTTGTTTTTACCCTCTCATTCTCCAATTCTTTCTTTAAGTTATTGGTTGCCTTTCCCGCAGTCTCCAAGTTTTTGTAAAAACTTAATGAAGAGGCTTTTTCATTTTGAAGTTTTTGTTCGCTTTGTTCCAATTTTTCCCTTAGAGATTTCAGTTTTGTGTCAATATGTTCTTGCTGTCCAACTCCAATTGCTTCTTTAGAGGATGAATTTTTTATCCTTCTCTCTAATTCTTTGCACCTGTTTTCTGCTGCTTTCTTAGTTGCCTTTACATTTGCCAGGTCTGCCTTTAACTTATCTATTGTGCCCTGAAGCTTTCCTTTCTCTCTCTCCAACTTCATCAGTGAACTGTAGACCACTTGGTTGGTCATTTTCGACACATTTATCCTGTCCACATTTTTAATTTTGGATAAATCCATTTGGAGGGTGCTAACTTGAAATTGAGATGGATGTAACTAACTCTCTGGTGGATTGTTATCTCTACCTGGGGGCATAACAACCATGAATTCCATCATATCTTTATTTGGGTAATATGTGGGAAATAGTCTATTTTTTGCAGGTTTTGTCTCACAAGCAGCAGTAACTACTTCCATCTTCATTGTCTTACTATGTTGTCTATTCTTGTTTTTTGATTGTTCATAGTTAGTTACAAAATCATTGTAACGAAAATCAGGGTTTTGTGACACAATTGAATGTTTGAATGGTGAAATAGCACTTGCACTGATGTAGGAGCTTCCACCTATGTTGCTTGTGGTGCTGCTAATTACACCATGAGGATTAACAACACCCTAACCCATTACAAGTGGAGTATTTGGACTGTTCTGAACTTGAGGGTTTTATCCTCAAGGTTGGGCAATTGTTGGAGTCCCAGTCACCATTGGCATTGTTGTACCAATACTCGTCAAAACCTTTTGCTTCTTTACACTACCTTGATCTGTGGGAACAATTATTTTCGTGTCTGTTTGTAATGTCCTTTTCGAACCACTAGTTGTAGTTGTAGTGCTTGATTCAGATTGGATCTGAGTGCTTGGAACAAATGGAACTATATTTGAAGCTAGAACAAGTGGAATTGACTGAGTTGATGAATATGATGATTGAACTCCAGGCCCAAGGCCTATTTTCACACCATGTTTTGGTTGAGCTGCTGGGTCAAGTAAAGACCAAACCCCTTGTCCAGTAGGACCCAAACCACCAAAACCTTGGTAGCCCATTTTTTGTATAATATCTGCCCCTTTGGTATATTGATCTTTTTTGGAGGCATCAACTCCTCTACTAATTGAATATACTGTACTGGATGTGGGATTCACAGAATCCTGGTCATCGTCATCGTCATCTGGATATGCTTTAGCTGGATGCTCCTTATTCCACAATTCGTTAAACTTTGTATCCTCTTCCATGTCATAAAGATCTGTAGAGGTCTTTGGCTCACCAAGATTCTTCCTCATTTCCCAAAAATTAGAAATTTTGGTTCGAGTCCAATTATCATCAATACATTCATTCATTAGCTTTTTTGGAATAGAATTTGTAGATGGTTGAGCAACTTTCTAGTAGAAATTGGACGATGTCATACTCATGGCCTGCACTTTTCCTTTCTGTTTGTGCAATGCCATAATTTTTTATGACAATTCCTATATTGACATATTATTTTCAGCAGCATATTTCTCCATCTCTTTTTTGACCTCCTCCCAGGAATCCATGTTTTTAAATTTTTCAATCAATGGCATACTTTCATGTTGACATTTTCTTGTAGAGTTCCCATTCTCTCTAAGCTTTGTTGCAATTATGTTGAGTGGATCATACTGCCAGTGACTGTCAACATCAAAGCGAAAAATTGTAAAAAAGGCTTTTGCCACTTTGAATCCTCTTCTCTCAAATGTGAACCCTCCAAATGAGAAAGGCAATGAAGGAAATATCATTTTCTTTTGCTGACCACTAAAGAGTACATCTGTGCTCTCCATCTGCCGTACATATTCCAATGCAAATAATCTCTCTATGACATGTATTGGAAGTTTGTAGGGTTCTACTACTGAACTGTAAAACCTTAACACTGTGTACTCTTCCATGAAGTACCAGTCAGCCAATTGTATTTTACTTCCAAGTTGAATTAAATCTCTACAAGTAGCTGGTAATCTAGGCATTGGAGTGCCTATAATTTTATCATACATTGGTACCAAAAAGAAGTCTACAAAATTGTTGTAGTTCCTTCTGTTATCAATCATCCTTATTTGAGGTTTCAACTCATATATTGGATTTTGGCCCTGACTGCAAAGCTTGTTTGTCTGAAATATTGCATGATGCTTTGCTAAGAGAAGATAGCACAAGTAGGTTGTGAATCTAAATGTCTTCTGTGAACCTGTTTTAATCATTAGTAATTGTTCTTGCATGCAACAAACAATGTGCTCAATAAAACAATATTTTACTGGTTCTTTTTCAAAATGAATATGAAAAAGCATTTCAAGAATGCTGGCACCCACTTCTTTGTTACTATCCAATCCCCAAAAAAATTATAGCAAGGAAATACTGTCCTGAACCCATGGCACAAAAAATTCATAATCATAAGGAGGCCTGTGATCTGGACTCAGGCTTGAACTGTTTGTAATTGTTATTCCTCTGATATAAGAATCTCTCTGTGTTGCATCTATTTTTTCATAATCCTCTGCCAACTTTCTCAGGTCAATTTGCATGTTTGAGTTTCGTTGTTCAAACCCTAGGTTCAACAAACTAGCAAATTCACTCTCAGTTATGGACAAAATTTTCTCCTGAGTATTTTTATTCACAATTGCTTTTTTATTTTCATCATAATTTTTGACATAGACCATGACAATTTCTGGGCAACGGAATACTTGAGGTAACACCATGCTTGCCAACCCAACATTCCACGATGCAACTTTATTTGTCATTGCATTTACGTTTGGGTTAAATTTAGAAAATTTAGAACCCTTATTTGGATCGTTCCACTTGTTTTCAATTGCAAATCTAATTTCCATTATTCCCTTATTTCCATGAATAATAGGATCATAAATATCATGGAATACATCCATGAAACTTGGTGTTTTAAGCAGATTGTGAAATTCTATTATCTGACTTGTCCTTGTACTCATAGTCTTATTCTTGATAATTGTTTTGCCCATCGTGGTAAGCTAGTAAGTGGTAACCTAAACCGGTATCACTATTTACTCATAGGAAAATTCAAATATTTATACACAGCTACAGCCTACAAGCCTACAATTTACAGGGGTGATTCAAGAATCAAAATTAAACCCTAACAAGTAACAGGATAATTTTTTTCTATAATATAAACAATAAAGTTGTAAATCAAAAGATTTGAAAAATTTAAAATGCGGGACCTACGTGTTCAGGATTTTAGTAGTTACCCATTACCCTTAGCTTTGATTTTTGCAGACTTTGACTGGGAACAGGTTACAGAGCTTCAGTTGAGAGACTTTGTTGCACTTGCTTTCCTCAACATAGAAATTTAGAATTCGTAAACCCTTTCTAAATCCGTAGACTACTGGAAAGTGAAACTTAAAGCGCCAAAATTTTACATTTTAGAGTTGTCACCACTCATCTGTGATCTGACGGCTGACTCACCTAACGACTACGAGTCAGACATGTCACGTCATCATCATCAAATGGCATTATTGGTAGGACCATGCGAGACTGAGTGGAATGTCTTACGTGTTTAGTGACATGTGTCATGATTCCATAACGGGGTTTGAAAAGATGGGGTTGCTTTTTCCCTTTCATCCCAAAATACAACTTCGTTCGTTGATCTATAATAATCCAACAATCATAATGGCATTGTTTTCCTGTGGTACTAGTGGCCCTGGGCCCCCATGGCCGTGGGCGGTGGGTCCCATTAACTCACCTAGTCACCACTCACCTGACGGCCGAGTCAGACATGTCACATCATCATCAAATGGCATTGTTGGTACTTGGTAGGACCATGTGAGACTGCAAGTGGAACGTAAGACTCTTACGTGTTTAGTGACATGTGTCATGATTCCGAAATGGGTTTCAAAAGATGGGGTTGCTTTTTCCCTTTCATCCCGAAATACAACTTCGATCGTTGATCTACAATAATCCAATGGTCATAATGGCGTTGTGCACCTGTGGTACTGGTGGCCCCAGGCCCCCGTAGGTCCCATTAACTCACCTAGTCACCACTCAACTGATGGCTGACACATGTCATTATTCCAGAACGGGTTTCAAAAGATGGGGTTGCTTTTCCCTTTCATCCTGAAGTCCATCGTACATCGTCGATCTGTGCTCATCCAATGGTAGTTATTTGCAACAGACATTGTTAAATGTTATAATGTTATTTTTTCCTTTATAAATATTAATTAATAATGGATAATAAGTTAATAACATTTAAAGTTATTTAATTGAATAGTAACAATTTTAGCCAATCAAATTCAAAATGCACTATTTTTTTAATAATATTAAATTCTAATAAATTTCAGAGGCCGGAGTTAAGGACCAAGGTTAGTGTTTAGAGATAACGAGATTTCTGTGGTCGCTGAGTCGCTGACTCGCTAGGTCTCCCAAACATGAGTTAAAGTAATATTTTTTATTGATTAAATAGTATACTTAATGTTAAAATGATATTTTTTATTACTTATAACTTTAACATTGATAATGATAATTATAATCACATATAATTATCATACCTTAAAATTAGAAAATAATAAATTCTTTCTCTAACCTTATTAATTCATTTGTTTGTCAAATTGATTATATAGTATTCTTAAAGTTAAAATGATATTTTTTATTGATTTAGATTATAACTTTAACGTTGGTAATTATAATCACAGATTCACATATAATTATCATACATTATAATTAGAATACCATAAATTCTTTCTCTAACCTTATTAATTCATTTGTCCTTCAAAATTCTATAAATCTTTCATATTAAATGTACGAGTGTGTGAATTTTGATAGGTAACATTACCCAAACTTAATGTCAGTACTCAGTGATAACTGAGAAGACATTTCTTTTATTAATACGCAAATAAATCATAAAGCAACTAATTAAAATATTGCAATCACAGTGATATAGAAGCCTAAGAACCATTTTTTGTACAAATTGAAATGAGCTAAAGCTTGCAAATTTTTTTATTGATTAAATAGTATACTTAAAGTTAAAAAGATATTTTTTATTGATTTAGATTATAACTTTAACGTTGATAATTATAATCACAGATTCACATATAATGCTCATACATTATAATTAGAATACCATAAATTCTTTCTCTAACCTTATTAATTCATTTGTCCTTCAAAATTCTATAAATCTTTCATATTAAATGTACGAGTGTGAATTTTGACAGGTAACATTACCCAAACTTAATGTCAGTACTTAGTGATAACTGATAAGACATTTCTTTTATTAACTATAAATGTCTACATTGTACAACTGTGATACATGTAACATCACACATATCTAATACGCAAATAAATCATAAAGCAACTAATTAAAATATTGCAATCACAGTGACAGAGAAGTAAGAACCATTTTTTGTACAGATTGAAATGAGTGAAATTTTCATTGTTTTCTTTTCATAAAATTATAATTACATAAAGATTGTGCAATTCCACTTCTAGAACAAAGAGGAACCTACTATAAACAAAAAAAACAAAAAAATGAGGTTTGTTTTTATAAAACAAAAACCACTAGAAGACTAGTAGTCTAGTCACCAGTGTCTACTTCCAGTACGATAGTAAATACTACAAAAAGAAACATACTCTAAACAAGAAAAAACCATAAACTTTTTATCAAAAAAACCAATAGTAGTCCTCTACTGATTTTGGCCTTCGGCTCCATCTAAGTAGAATTCACAAGAGATGATTATCTGTGCGAATTCATCTAGCCACCCAAATTCCCCCACCTTAGCCTCCTCTTCGTCAAGGGAAAACCACTTTCGGAGGAAATCCCTAGCAAGCAAGGCCCATTTCCTATGGCACTTATATTGCCCAGCATTGAGGCCCAAAAGAAAAGGTTGCCTAGCCACATTCTGGCCTAGGAGGAGAAGCTTGGGTATTTCACTTGCCCAAGAGATCCCCACCCCTATTTTTGTGAACACGACAACACTAATGTCGTCCCCCAGGTACTCTTCTTTACAAACCCTCCTTAGCAGCATTAACATCTCCACCTTCTCTCCTCTGAGGTTCAGAAGAGATGTCAAAAAATGGGACGTAATGTCCATGTTGACTCGGTGCCTATCTTCATTGTTCTGAAACTCTCGGCCCATCACCATTCTCACAGCCTCTATAACAAAAGGCTCACCCTCCTTACAAATAGATTTTAAGGCTTCATCAGTAAAGGAACCTAGAAAGGCCTTTTGGGCCTCCTCAAATGTGCATATAAGCCTAATTGGAGTGTCCATCTAAAATAGTAAAACTACAGAAAACCTAAAAATAAATTATTTGCAGACTGCAGACCCTAAACAAACAAATTATCTAGCAAACACCAAAGACGAATCGATGAATAATCAAGATAGATCGTCTATTAATAGCCCTTGAATTTTGGATCGTTACTTAGCAATAAATTATTCTGTCTTTAATGGTATTAAATCCATTGTCCTTACCATGCCTTTAAATCTTTCATGTAAATATTTCCCCTAAATGCATGCGTGTGAGAAATTAATATTTTGTCCTTAATCTTTCATATCTAGCAGTAAATCTTTCCCATAAAAGCAAAAAATGTCAGATATCGGTTATAGCGTCTGTACGAATTTGGAAGTGGTGCGTGTCTACTCTGCATAACAAGTTAAAGAATGTCGCTTCTCACTGACAAGGTATTTATTGCTTACCGATTTAAAAGGTTACAAGTTGCACTATAGTAATAGAACCGTGAATATTGATACCAACATATGTACACTGTAGTCTGCAGACAAGTAACCCTTATTTGATACGTGTCAACATTCCGGTGACTTCCTCCACAACTTTGTTTCCTTCAAGAAATTGGGGCCGAAATTAAACTTCAGCCATTGATCTTGGATCATCGAACGGTATCAAATAATATATTTAACATTATAAAATAATGTATGTATGTTAGGTATGTTAGTCTAAGGCATTGTAACAAAATATTTCCCATCTTTTGAAAATCGCCAACAAAATAAATAAATTTTCAAACGGTAGATAAAATTCGCCAATAGAAATATTTTTTTACCCTTCAAAAGAAATTCATTCGCCTCATATATTATTATTTTTTACTTGAAAAGAAAATTATTCGCCTCATATATTATTATTTTTTACTTGAAAAGAAAATTATTCGCCAGCAATTTATGAAATTTTCATTCAGCGGGGAAAAAATCGCCAATAAAAACTATGAAAAATCATGGAATCGAAATTTTTTTTTGGCTGCATTAAAATATTTTCCCCCCTAAAATAATATACAATTCACTAGGAGTTTACACTTTTTCCTAAAAGGGGGTTTCTTAAAGTTATCCCTGAAGCCCATACCAATGAAATTTTGTACAAGTAATTTTGTAAATGATTTGATTGATGGGTAGCCAAGAAAGCAATCACTTCTAACTTATAATAGGAAAGAATTTTCGTCAAATGTCCTTGTACAAAATACAATACAACCTTTACACAGGAATATTCTAAACTACGAAGACACAAAGAAATCTAAGATAGGAGAAAGCAACATTACTGATCATAACTCA
Organism: Chamaecyparis obtusa; assembly: GCA_027943335.1. NCBI lineage: Eukaryota > Viridiplantae > Streptophyta > Pinopsida > Cupressales > Cupressaceae > Chamaecyparis > Chamaecyparis obtusa. Next base: position 1,332,082 of record BSBK01001169.1, read on the forward strand.
TATTGAGAACCAAACAAGTTTACAATCAATTCAATCAACACTAATTGAAAACTCATACTGAGGGAAAAATAGTCTTACAGTTAAATTGAGATAACTAATCAATATTTCCAATCTTACAATCAATTTGTTCAACATTGATCAAAATCTACAATCTTACAATCAATTTAATTTGATCAAAATCTAGAATCTTACAATCAATTTCAATGCAAACCCCAAAAATGCCCAAAAACAATCCAAATGGCTTTGCATTGTAATTTGAAATAGAGTGAAATGAGGACAAGCTTCAACTAAATAAATTTCGTTCCTAAAATCCCAAAATTGCTTTGGACTTGATTGATAATTGGACTTAAAATGACGTTTTCTAAAATAAAATGCAGGTCATGCCAAGCATAGAGTTTTAATTTCACTTGGAAATCCTGTGCTAAGGAAAGGATAATGATAGAGGATAGGATTATATCTAATGGAATGTTGTGCTAAGGAAAATATCCAACTCCAATGTCTGGAAGATATCAAGAATGCTTATGATCAAGGATATGTCTCGAAAATACCCATCTTCCACCTCCTAAAGATCTAATTCATTGTGCAAAAGTTTCTTTAATCATAACGAATCTCCATATTAATTTAAAACTAGCGATGGACACGTATAGAACTTAGAAGAGAACCCACGTTGTTTCTTGTACTCCTGAGAATGGTCATTCTTGAAAGGTAACTAGTTAATAGTGTCGCTTGCTATCCTCGCTTTCTGGCATGCATTTGTAATTGTCATCCAAATCTTTTTTATGTACACGAATAGACTCATTCTTTTTGTTGCTAGTATATAGAATGTCTCTGGTGTAAATACTAAAATTAACTTTTAGACATGCACATACAAACAAACCAATAAAAAATTGATTCCAGACACACTTCACACAAAATACAACAAAAAACACAAAAAGTGAATGCCAAAGCTAATTCAACGACACATCATGCAAACTAAATGAAAAAGTTTGTTCAAATATAAACACCACACAAAGGGAAAGTCAAAATTACCTTTCAAACACACATGGAAACACAAAACATGAAATTTGTTCAAATGTACACAAAGGAAATAAAAACATATACAAAGTGAATCCTAAACTTCATACACATTTCACACTAAAATTTAAACATAGAACATAAGTAATTGTCAAAGTTTGTACACACTTCACACAAAGTGAATGTGAAAGTTCAAACATACACAGACACATATTTAAGTACAAAAATGAATTACAATTATCAAAGGTTAAAACATATTTCTCACACAATTTGTTCAAAACATAAAATTCACACACAAATCAAATGCTAAAATTTGGACATACACAAATTTAGTTCAAACATACCAAAAAACAAACACATAAGTCGAATTATGCTTATTTCATAAAAAGCTACATGAATGACAAAGAAAGTAAACATGTGGGTTCAAACAAGTCAAAATACAAACACAAAAAAGCATGAATGTCAGTGTACACACATACAATATAAGTTCTTTAAGGATATAAATCAAATATCTAGGAGCTAAGATGGAGCTGTCTATTGGGAGTCCATCGGTCGCTAGTGCTTTACTGGTTGCTGGTGTGGCGCCAGTTGATTCGGCTAGGGTTTTGTCTACTGTTGGAGGCTGTCTTGGGAAGTTGCAGGCCTCGAAGGTTGATGGAGGTTCTAGGGTTTCACCGGTTGCTGGTGCTTCACAATCTGCTGAGGTGTTGCCGGTTGCTGGTGCTAGGGTTTTGTCTTTTGCTGGAGGTTAGCCGTCGGTGGGGAAATTGCAGGTGTCTTTGGATGCAAGAAACTCTAAGGTTTCATCTATTGTTTCTCATGTGCGTGACGGTAGGGTGAAGGGCCCTCAGGTGGTCTTTGTTGAGCCCTCTGCTACTTCCAGGGATGTTGCGTTGTTGAATCTCGGGGTTGCTCGTGGGCTTATCCCTGTCTCTTCTCCTTTATCTATTGTGGTGGATTCAGATGTTGAGGAGGATATGGCTCACAACATCTCTATTTTCTCTTCCCATGCCTTGATTTGCAAGTTTAGGAGTTTTTGGCCCAGCTTGCTGATGCTTCATGATTGGATCTCTCATCACTGGGAGCTTGTCCTTGATGATACAGTGCATATCTTCCCCTTGGCTAAGGGGTATTTTATTGCAAAGTTTGAATATTCCTCAGACAGGAATAAAATGTTGTGCGATCATTTCTTCAGCTGGGAGGATCATTTTATGGTCATGGTTAAACCTTGGCATATCGATTTTAACCCCATCTCAGATTCCTTCACTCGATTCCCCATCTGGGTTTGTCTTCCTTACTTACCTCTACATCTCTAGATCGATTCTCTTAATGAGGAGATTGGTAATGCTCTTAGGGAATTTTTGTTGGTAGATAGTGCCTCTTCTAATATGTTCCACTCTACTTATGCTCGCATTCTCGTTGATATTGATCTTTCTAAGGGTCTTTTTGCAGAGATGGTGATCAACTCCTCCAAAGGAAGCTAGACGCAAACCTTGGATTATGAAGGGATTCCCTTTAGATGTCGTAGATGCTTTAATACTGGGCATATGGTTGCTCAGTGTGGTTTGGGTAAAAAGAAATCTACTTCGTTATGGTGGAAGGGTGCCTTGGCTCATCACTATTTGGTGGAGAAGAAACCTGTTTCACAGAAAAGATTCTCCCAAGTGGCAGCGCAGGTCCCCCCTCCCTCTTTTGTTGATCAGGATTCTGCTCCTGGGAGTCCGCTGGTAGCCAGTGCTTTGGCTAGGGTTTTTTCTCCCACTGGAAGTCTTTCTGGGAATTTGATGGCATCACAGGTTACTGGTGATGCTATTAGTGGTGTGTCGCTAGCTGCCGGTGTGTCATCGGTTGCTTCGGCTAAGGTTTTGTCTCCTACTGGAGGTTTTTTATGGGAAGTTGCAAGCTTCAAAGGTTGCTGGAGTTTCTAGGGTTTTGTCAGTTGCTGGTGTGTGCTATAAATGTGTCACACTTCTATGAATCATTACATACAAGGAAACTCAAGAATGAGCCCTCACAAATCGATCCATAGCTCCCTAGGCATGGAGTGCAAGGGTTTTTAAGAATGCTCTCAGCTAGAGCTATTTAGCCTATAACCTTGCTAGTAAACCATCCAATGGGAGATTCAATGAAGACAAGGGCAAGAATGCCAATATCCTCAAGAATCAAGAATGAAAATGCAATGCAACTATACTAGAAATGGAAATGCAAGCTAAGCTATGAAAGGAAATATGCAAGTGTTACAACCCAAGCTAATTAATCTATGTGAGCTAATCTAGAGCATATAAATGAAGTTAATCTAAGAAAGCATAAATAGGAAGCCAAGCTAAGAATGCAAGAATGAGATGTAGAATGCAAGAATGAGATGTAGATGCTAAGAATGCTCTAAATCTTCAAAAGCTCCAAAGTGACCTAGAAATCTTGCAGCATAAAGTTAGCATAAAAAAGTTGGGGATCTAGAATGAAGAAGAGAGCTCTTCTTTTAAAGGAAATGAGGAGGAATGGACCATGGAGATTAAGAGGCAAAAGATTTAATCAACGGTGGAGCTTAAAAGAGGAGCAATCCATGTGCACAAATATCCTCCAATGAGAAAATAGGAGTTGACTTTTGTGTCCATATGAGACAAAAAGTGTTTTTTCCCTTTTTATAAAATAAGAATAATGTTTTATTTGTGCAACTTAGGATAAGAGGAAAAGTGGGGGCTTTTTATTTATTAAAAGGGGAGGAAATATTCCTTTTAAATAAATAAAAACTTAGGATAAGATGGTTAGCCCATAGAAAATAATCAAATAAATGATAGAGCTAGGATTTGATCAAGAATAAACAATTTATGATTTAGCAAAAGGGGCTAATAGTCTAGGTGACCATTTTTAGGTGTATACATTTTCCCCTCTTTGACTAATGTGTGATCGATCTGGGAACACATGTAGTCAAAGAATGAAGTTGAAATGTGAGATCGATTTGGGATCACAAAGCAACTCAGATTAGCCAAGAAAGAAAGAGATAGCCAAGAAGGGAAGAAAATAGCGATCTGACTCCAAAGAATGAAGTGCAGAGAGATAGCAAATCCTGCATGGTCAGCCTGGTAGCGACAGTACTGAACACTTAGGAAAGAGATAACCAATAACTTATGATGTGTCTGCCCCCTTGGGATCGAAAGAGAAATCTAGGTAGAGGGAAAGCAGAAGCAAGAGCAACATGATCAAATCACTAGAAATCATAATCGAAGAGAGAGAATGGAATAACCATCAAGCAGTGAAGAGATGCCCCACACATGGGACACGGGACACGAACCTATCGGTCCCTCAACCCGTAAACACCACGGAGGGGGATTTGAACTTGGGATTTGAAAGTGAATGAAAGACTGGAAGTTTGAAAGAGATGGGGATGAAGAGGTGAAGAATGCCCTAGCGAAGATGGAAGGATCAGGCCTCAAAAGGTTAGCCAACTACACGGAAGAAGGAAAAAGATGATCAGGGTGAACTCGGATTTCGGTTTTGATCCCGAAATAAATAGAAAATGATGGGATATGAAAGACAAGAAGTGAAAGAAATGATCAGGAAGAAGCCAAAGGTGAGTGCAGTTGATTAACAAGTCCACGTAAGATGAAAAGAGAGCTCTCTCCATATGCAAGATGCAAAACTAACTAACATGAACCTAAGAATGCAAGCTACATGAAAAGTGGTTTACTTGCAAGGTCACAAAGCCAATAGACATCTAATATTCATCATTGAGCATTATTGGTAGCATCGCAAGATCATACAATACACACTAGCATAACTATGTGGATCTGAATATGATCTATATTAGATAGAAATGTGGAAATCCCACCTGGGCATCAAAGACATGTAGGTCAAGATGACTAGTGCAGTGAGATTACCTAAGTTTGATATAGCAAGATTATGCTCGCATCGAGACACAAGAAAGTCAAGATGACTAGAAGCATGCACTTGCGAAACAGTCAAGGATAATACCTTGTAGGTCCATAGTGTCAAGTAAGACTACCATAAATGCTCATGATAGTGAGGACCAACAAAATATACCCACAAGTAGATAAAGAAATAAAACATGTTCTCATACCCTCAGTCTTTTAGCTATGCATCATCGAAAATGATCATAGGGGGAGAACACTCAGCAAAGAAATCATCATAGACAGCACACAAAGAAATAAAGTCAAACAAATCTCAACGAGTCAAGTGCGTGTGTGTAAGTCATAGAGTCAAACTTTGAGTATCGCATCTGCCAGTGAGAAATATCATATCATACTAGATTGCGGGTAGGACATCTGATAAGTGTTAAGAAACACTTGACGCTAGGGTAGTGTTGAAAAACACAGTTGAGGTGGTGTTGAAAAACACCGTTTGCGAGGTGCCTAAGAAACCCAGATGCACAAAGAGACCCAAGATGAGCTTAAAACAACGTATGCCCCCTAGACTAAGACAAGAGTCAATTCCAGGCTAGGAGAGGCAAAGCGAGAAGTAGAGCGAAGGAGCGCCACGCAAGACTGATAGACATAGGTGCAGAGGGTTTCAAGCAGTGCCTATTTCTAGGTTTTCACCACTTGATAGATTTATTACAATTTTTTCAGGACTTTTTATAATTTTTTTTGTATTTTTGTTACCAAGGCACCTATTTCTAAGTTTTCACCAAGGCACTTTTTCAATTTTTTTCAATTTTTCAATTTTTTTGGTGAGACATCAAAGTGCCTATTACTAGGTTTTCACTAGGATGCTCATTTTTTCAGTACTTTTTATGATTTTTAAGATTTTTTCAGCATCATATATGAATTTTTTTGGTATTTTTTTAGGATCAATAAAATATGTACAAAGAATGCCCCAGACAGAAACGGGCATTAAGAATCTGCTTCCTCTTATGTAGAGAACTGATAGGCCCCAGGCCCAAATGTTGCAACTATGACGATAGGAGGTCTCAACCAGTTTGACCAATAATAACCAGCCCTAAGCAATGTCTGAGCTAGCGAAGGATCATTAGAATGTGATCCACATATGCCATCGTGGATTTCAGCTAGCACTTTTTCTGACTCCTCTATTTCTAGACACTTAAGGAGAGTTCCGTCTAGACCCTTCCTATACAAGTCACCAGAGACAAAGGCAAAGTGTAAGGGATGGCGGAAGGAATGGCGTGGTGGATTTGCAAGAGGAATATGAGGTGGAAGATATGAAAAGATGGTAGGATTGTAAGATTTGTAAGCATGATAGCGGAATTCATCCACCAGGAACTTGAAGTGAAATTTATGCTTTTTCATTTGTAAGATGGATGTTGAAGTAACCAAGGCATTACCAACTTTGTTCTTAGCTCTAGGAATGGGCTGAAGTATAACAGATATGACATCATGCTTGAAGTAGTGCACCATTTTTTTGTAGAGAATCAACTTGTCATCCTTTATTTGAGAAACTTTATTTTTGAGCATATTTTTATTTTTACTTTTCTTAGGTTCGGATACCGCCACAATGTGGTTTTTGCCATCCGAACCATTGCTCTTTTCTTTTGACTTGATGACCGTGATGTTTGATTTTTGATTCAATCTTTTTTGTTGCTAGTTCACTGGTGGAAGAAGTAACAGGTGTTGATGCGAGATGAAATGAAGTGACTGGTTCAATAGCATTTATGTGAAGGATGTCATCTCTGGTGACACGAGATGTTGAGCCTATAGAGTAAGCTCCAAAAGTAGCTAGATCTAGACTTGTCATAGAAGAACCAACGTGGTCCACTAAGGCAATATGAGGAACAAACTCATCAGACCCCACACAAGACCCATCAACCACGTCAGGTGGGTTATGAGAGGTATGAACCACATCAACATCCATATCTGTCATGGGAGGATCTTCTGGAAGAGGCTTAAGATGCCGAGAAGTAGAGATACTCATGTCATTATGTGAGAGATCACCTCTTTGTAGCAGTCGTGCAATGTTGTGACGTTGTCTATCATAGTGCAATGATTCTTTAGGCACATAGGTTCTAGACATAGAGGCCTCAGCCATATCATCAGTAGATATACATTCTTCTCCCCAAAGGAGTGAAGTAGAAGGAAGATCATCTCCCATTTGAGCCATAGTGTGTAGCGGTGACTCATCTATATCTGTGTCTGAATTACTGAGCATGGGAGTATTTCTAGAATCCTCTCTATAGATCCACTCTTGAATAGCTTGTTCTTCTCTTTCTGCTTCTAAAGGAATGGATGAAGGAACAAAGGTATCAAAGATCACCATAGCAGAAGTGGAAGGCTTCATTTGATCAGAAGGTCTCCCATATGACCTAGGAGAAACAGGTATAGAAGCAAAGGAACCCAGTGTATATTCACCCATACCAAGGCTCATCATCTTAAGTGATTTCTCAGCAGCAGCTAGAGATGTACTAGGATCAACAAAAGGTTCATTATGAGGAACAAATTTTTTAGTAGTAGCAAGAGCATTGATAGCAATAGTATGGTCTCCAGGAATCACAACTTCAGTGCCATTGTACAGAAATTTGACGCACTGATGATAAGTGGAAGGAATAGCCTACATGTCATGGATCCAAGGATGACCCAAAAGAATGTTATATGCGAGTGGGATGTCCAATACTTGGAAACTAATATCTTTCGTGATAGGGCCTACTCGGACAGGCAACATGACAAGACCTTTGGAAGATCTTTCCACTTCATCATAAGCTTTTATAGTAATCTTCTTCTTGGAATCCACAGCCAATTCTGACAAACCCAATTGTTGTATGACATTGAAAGAAACAATATTTAACCCTGCACCATTGTCTATCAGGACTCAGCGGACTCGGGTATTGTAGACTAGAACTTCAATGTGTAAAGCTAGATTATGAGGGTGAGTAATAGATATGTCATCTTCTGCAGAAAAGGAGAGAGATAGCGGAGATGAAATGTGGTTGACCATAGCCTGAAATTGATCTGGATCAATGTCATTGGGAACACGTGTTGTACGTAGAGCCTCATCAAGAATCTCTCTATGCGAAGAGGATAACCGAAGCAACTCAAGGATAGATATCTGTGCTGGTGTCTTTTGCAAATGTTGGACAAGATCATAGCTAGGGGTGGCTGAAGGATCCACTTGTTTGGAAGGAAAAGCTTGCTTGGGATCTTGCGCAGTTTTAAGGACAATCTTGGCTTGCCCCCTAGTAACAGCATTCAGTGTCTCACTTCGGGAAGATGAACTACCACGTGTTTGCAAGACTAACTTTGGCGTACCATGATTGGTGTTATTATCATCTTGAGACCTCATCATTAGAACACTCTCAACGGGCTCTACCATGTTAATCACAAGTGTATTAGAAGGATACGTGTAATTGATCTTTGCATCATGATTCTTCTTATGTGTTTGAGAGGTTTCCCCCTTATCATGCTTAGGTAGAGGATCTTTGAAAGCTGTGTGATCAAAATTTTTAGTTAAGCCATCAATGGAGATTGTGTCGTTCTCAATAAGATCCTGAATATCATCCTTAAGCCTAAAACAATTGTCTGTTGGATGTCCCTTGTTTCTGTGATAATGGCAGTAATGATCCTCTCTCCACCAAACAGGCTTATTTATTGGATCCCAGTTACCAGGTTTATCAGGAAGCGTAAGATATCCATTGTCAACCAAAGTCTTAAGGATCACATCGTAAGGTTCTGCCAACTTGGTATAGATTCGCTTTCAAAATGACTTCTTAGGCTTATCTGCATATTGAGGTTTAGGAGCATTGTGAGTGTTGCTAGCTTCTTGTTGTTTTGCTGCATAGATAGCGTTGGAGAGATTGAAAGCAGGCTCTTTAACTTTAGGAGTATCAACAACCCCATCATTAACAACATACTTGTTCTTATTCCAAGGTTTGTTCTTGTCTTTACCATTTCCTTTAGTATCTTTATTAATAACAATATCCCCTTTTCTTATAGCTACATCCTCAATCCGATATGCACTTTCAACCATGTCATGGAAGGAGGAGAACAGTTGCTTCCTTAGATCATAAAATAGCTCAGGCACAAGTGTGTTGACGAAAATGTCAATCTTTTCTCTTTCGGGTAGCTGACAAGGATATCGAGAATACAATGACCTCCAACGTTGTAAGTAAGTTGCAAATGGCTCACCTTGATGTTGTCTTAGATTGCCGAGATCTATCACAGTGACAGGTTGTTGGATGTTGTAAGAGTACTGCTGGGTAAATCGCTGAGCTAACTCATCAAAAGTCTTAAGTGGTGGTGTCAATTTCGCAAACCATTCCAAAGCTTGGCCTCTTAAGCTTCGAGGGAATAAGCGTAGGAGATATGTGTCTTCATGAAGAAAGTCCATACTAAGAGCATAAAAATGACGCACATGGTCATGAAGGTCACCATTTCCATCATACTTGTCATATTTAGGAACCTCAATATCCTTAGGAAATGAGACCATGTATAGATCTTTATCAAAAGGAAGAGCACAAATTGATTCTACAAAAGAGACCTTTGGAGGCTCTCTTTCTAATGCCATTTGGGTAAGGCGTTGATTTGTCCGACGTAATTCTTCTTGAAGGACTTCCAATTCAGTTGGTACTGTTTGTTGGACAATTTGTTTGACATCATAGCCGGGAGGAAGCTTGTATCCTCTAGAAGTCATATATTGAAAATATTGATCGCCATTACGCTCTAAAAGCTTATGCATCATTCGTTGAAAATCCACATCTTGTTCAAATCTCATAAGATCCTCACTAGAAATCTCATCATTAGCCTCTGCCTCATGTTGAGAGGGAGGAGGTCTAGGTGGTGAAGAAGGCATAGCAAAAGTTGGCCTTGGAGGAGATCTTGGTGGCGTGTTGTTGTCATTGTTAAAAAGAGGTCTATGCTCATGATTACTAGTCTCAGGTTGCTCATGAAATGTCCCTCTATAAGCCATGCGCCTAGTAGCATCCATCCTTTGTTGATTGTGTTCTTTGTCTAAGCACACTTGATTATCCTTACGCTCAAAGTGTTCTTGCAAGAGTTGAAACTTTTCTTGTTCAGTCAAAGTGAGTGAGACAGTGTCTGTGTTTTTGGGGGTCTTGAATGCGGAAAAGAGGAAACCTCCTTTATACCATGGTGTAGCCTTAGAATTCTCAGATTGGTCAGAACTAGAACTGTTGTTGCTAATGGGTGCTTTTGAACGTCTAGTTGGAGAAGGTAACTGTGTATAATTGAATGGAGGATGACTCTCCTGCTCAAATTGAGACCGAGTTGTAACCGGCATGAAAAGAGATGTTGGTTGACTAATAGAATGAGACAAAGTTTCTTAGATTTGAGATAAGCAAAGCTAATAAAGATCACTTGTCAAAGTAGAACAATAGAGAGATGGCTCGTCAAAAGTGCTCAAGCACTTACATCAATCAATTGACTAAAGCCGAGCAACAAGCAAGAAGCTCAATAAGCAAGTATCTAGAGAGGTAACCGTGATGCGACAAATGATCAAGAGTAGCATTCGTTAAACTCAAACCCAATAATTTTAGCTCATTTGTTTCAGTCTAGAACAAATCTAAGCATGCAGATAACAAACCAGTTTCAGGTAAGAACAGAAAAAGACACTCTACAACAGGTTAAAGTGCAAGTTTAGCAACTCCAGATTGCAATAGTAATAGGACAGCAAAATAACTCAGGATTCTTGGTTGAGGGTATGCAAGGATACTTCAATATCATATGACTCTTGACCAGTGAACGTGAAAAACTCAGTTTTGAAGTGCTTGGACCAAATTTGTGGATTGAACAGTGCAATTTCTCAGTTTGACAAGCAGTAGCAACAGATAAAAGACAGGTTTGCAAACAGTATGGGATCAAACATGTCATAGAACACTTGAAACAAGGGCAAAAGAAACCTTGCCAAGACAAGCACTTGTGATATCAAAATAGAGAACCTTATGAATGCTACCATTTGTTTGAATGTTGAGAACGTTTACACTAGTATAGCACAATCGAAGACAATTCAAGCAATTACTACCTAGAAGGACAAGGCTCATTACTTAGCAATGTGGCCCACAACTTGATGCTCCCTTGCCTCACACCAAGTGGTTTCCCACAAGAGATATTGGCGTTGTCATGGAAGTGTCAAAAAACACAACCAAAGGAACACATATGGTGAGTGTCTTGGGGTGATCCGGGTAAGTCCACTTGGATCAATCCTTGCACCAAGAAGCTAAGCGGCTAAAATAGGGTGGCCTCTATTTAATGGTTCATAGTAAGGGTTTCCGTTCATAGCACCCCTCTTGGTCCTCATAAAGGACTAGGACGTCGCGGCCTCAAGAGTACCTTAAACATTCTTGCTTAATGCTTTCCTTATGGTCACAATCCTACAAGTTACTCACATCAAGCGAAGATAAGCACTATGTTTACCAAGGTTTTGTGTCCTTGATAGCCTTGAGATTATAGTGAGTTGGAATCACTTGCCACCAAGAAAAATGATGACAAGGTTGTCCCCACTTGGGTCGTTCCTTTTGATTGCTCAAGAGCAGGCCTGCTAAAGGATCCTAAGCTAAACAAAGAATGGATTAATTCTTGAGGTTCAAGATTTTTGGTTCACCACAAGGGTGAAGAGCATACTCCCCTATCTCAAGAATCTCTCCCAAATACACCAAGCAAAGATTCAATTACCCCCTTGCTTTCAAAATCTCAAGATGAGTCAAGATTTCTGTTTCACCACAAGGGTGAAGAGCATACTCACCTACCACCTCAAAATTTCTACAATAAGGTATTAAGTGCCTATGAAAGGAAACAACTAGTATATGCCGCACTTAATAAAGAAAGCAATTAAACAAGCACTTGATTTGGTTTTTATGCTTAGGGAAGCCCTGCAAAAACATTAGTAGCCCTCTTTGACATGCGTTCTTTTGGAGAATTTCAAGCAATGAGAGCACCTACAAGCACAACTTGTTAGCTCCACAATGGTTAGCTCATCAAAAATTAGATAATCTGCATGTAAAATAGCTAATCAAATGATAAAATCTAAAAATCAAACCATCATGGTTGGATTAGGCTCAAAAAGACCTTTCCAACGATATATCACACTTAAACTTTTGATACCATTTGCAAAATTTCAAAAAAAATAGGCGAGACCAGTCGATATTCTCTACTATAGCCAGGCGATACTTCTGACAGGCGAACTATCACGCGCACATACAGAGGTATATCGCACGATATAATGAGAAGTAAAGCGCGATATACTGAGAAGTATCGCGCGATATTCTGAGACAGAAAACCAGAGAACAAAAAATACGCTAAAAACTTGCCGAAAAATTGACGAAAATTGATGAAAATGCAGAATTTAAATGACAAAGTCTATCTACTCTGCCCCACGATGGGCGCAAAAAATGTGTGCTATAAATATGTCACACTTCTATGAATCATTACATGCAAGGAAACTCAAGAATGAGCCTTCACAAATCGATCCATAGCTCCCTAGGCATGGAGTGCAAGGGTTTTTAAGAATACTCTCAACTAGAGCTATTTAGCCTATAACCTTGCTAGTAAACCATGCAATGAGAGATTCAATGAAGACAAGGGCAAGATTGTCAATATCCTCAAGAATCAAGAATGAAAATGCAATGCAACTATATTAGAAATGGAAATGCAAGCTAAGCTATGAAAAGAAATATGCAAGTGTTACAACCCAAGCTAATTAATCTATGTGAGTTAAGCTAGAGCATATAAATGAAGCTAATCTAAGAAAACATAAATATGAAGCCAAGCTAAGAATGCAAGAATGAGATGTAGATGCTAAGAATGCTCCAAATCTTCAAAAGCTCCAAAGTGACCTAGAAATCCTGCAGCATAAAGTTAGCATAAAAAAGTTGGGGATCTAGAATGAAGAAGAGAGCTCTTCTTTTAAAGGAAATGAGGAGGAATGGACCATGGAGATTAAGAAGCAAAAGATTTAATCAACGGTGGAGCTTAAAAAAGGAGCAATCCATGTGCACAAATATCTTCCAATGAGAAAATAGGAGTTGACTTTTGTGTCCATATGAGACAAAAAGTATTTTTTCCCTTTTTATAAAATAAGAATAATATTTTATTTGTGCAACTTAGGATAAGAGGAAAAGTGGGGGCTTTTTATTTATTAAAAGGGGAGGAAATATTCCTTTTAAATAAATAAAAACTTAGGATAAGATGGTTAGCCCATAGAAAATAATCAAATAAATGATAGAGCTAGGATTTGATCAAGAATAAATAATTTATGATTTAACAAAAGGGGCTAATAGTCTAGGTGACCATTTTTAGGTGTATACAGCTGGATCTGTGTTAGCTTGTGGTGACTAATCAGGAAAGTACTATCCAGGAAAGTACTGTACAATTTTTTTGAGGCCGACTACTTTTCGGTTATTTGGGCCGACTACTTATAACTCATTCTAACTCTAAAGCGGGAAAATATTGTATAATATGGCTTAGGGTTAGGGATTTTTCATTATGTATGATTTTAGTACTTGCGACAGATTTGGGCTGTAAGGGATTACGGATTGTAATCAGGTTGTAATCATTGGATAATAATAATATTGGACTCGCTGTTGGTGGATGTAGCCCAGGGATTGGGTGAACCACGTTAAATCTGTGTCTTGTGTTCTATTCTGTGTGGTTTATTATTTTCTGATATTAGTTATATTTGCACATAATTGTTATTTCTGCCTTGTTAATCCTAACAAGTGGTATCAAAGCGAGGTTATTTCGTTTGTTCTTTCATCTATTCTCTGAAGCAGGTCTCACGAGTTAGTGGGAGAGTCTCTCGGTTAAGTGGGAGAAATGGCAGATGAGGGTAGGGTGAAGGTTGATAAGTTTAATGGGCAGAACTTTCAGTTATGGAAGATGCAAATGGAGGATTATCTCTATCAGAAGGATCTATGGCGGCCACTAGAGGGAGTAGCCAAGAAAGAGCAATCAATGTCTCAGGAGGATTGGGATATTTTGGATAGGAAGGCACTGGGGAGTATTCGTCTATGCCTGGCACAATCGGTGGCATTCAATATTACTGAAGCAAAGACAGCTAAAGATCTGATGGAAACCCTAGCGAAGTTGTATGAAAAGCCTTCAGCTTCAAATAAGGTATTTCTTATGAAGCGTTTATTTAATATGAAAATGGTAGAAGGTGGATCAGTTACAAATCATTTGAATGAGTTTAATACAGTTACAAGTCAATTAACCTCAGTTAAAATTACTTTTGATGAAGAGGTTAGGGCTCTCTTGATTTTGTGTTCTTTGCCAGAAAGCTGGAATGGCTTGGTAATGGCTGTTAGTAATTCTGTTTCTGGTTCTAATACCTTAAAGTATGATGATGTTATTGGTGTTATATTGAGTGAGAAAATTCGTAGGAAAAGCTCAAGGGCATCCACATCGGGTAGTGTATTGAACACAGAAAACAGAGGCAGAACAAGAGATAGAGGAAACAACTCTGGAAATCGTGAGAAATCAAGAGGAAAATCAAAGGGAAAGAGGTCCGAATCTAAAGGGCCAAATGATTGCTGGTACTGTGGAAAACCAGGTCATAAGAAGAAAGATTGTTGGTCTCGGAAGAAAGATCAAGGAGATAAAAATGATGGAAACAAGGAGGCAAATGTGGTAAGTAACAAATCCAAGGAGGATGCTTTGCTCTTGTCCTTAGAAAGTATTGATGATTCATGGGTTTTAGATTCTGGGGCTTCATTTCATACTACACCCCATAGAAGTTATTTTATTGATTATGTCCAAGGGGATTTTGGGCTAGTTTATTTGGGAGATAATGAACCCTGTCAGATTGTTGGAAAGGGAAAAATTAAGATTAAGTTGCAGAATGGGAATCATTGGCTACTACAAGAGGTAAGACATGTTCCAAGGCTGAGTAGGAATTTAATTTCAGCAGGGCAACTGGGTGATGAGGGTTGCACAGTTACTTTTAATGATAAAAATTGGAAGGTTTCAAAAGGTTCCTTAGTAGTAGCAAAAGGTGTGAAAGTAGGCACCTTATATCTTTGTACAGGTCATACTATTCCTTCTACTTTAATTGTTTCAGAAGATAATGAATGTTCAGGAACAGTGGCTGCAGTTGAGCAGGAAGAACATCAAACTGTTGCTGTAGATTCTGACACAGCACTGTGGCACAACAGACTCGGGCACATGAGTGAAAAAAGTATGAAATTACTTCATTCAAAGAAAGTTTTACCTGGTCTGAAATGTGTCAATATGGATTTCTGTGAAAGTTGTGTTTATGGAAAACAAAAGAGAGTTAGTTTTGTGAAGAGTGGGAAGGAAAAGAAAAATGAGAGATTAGAGCTTGTGCATACAGATGTATGGGACCAGCTCAGGTATCTTCCCTTGGTGGCTCTCTGTATTATGTTACATTTATAGATGATGCAACAAGAAAAGTATGAATTTATTTCCTTAGACAGAAATCTGATGTATTTCAAACTTTTAAGAAATGGAAATGCTTGGTTGAGAATGAGGCTGGTAAAAAGTTAAAATGTCTCAGATCTGATAATGGTGGTGAGTATTGCAGCACAGAATTTGAAGAATATTATTCCTTTAATAGTATTCGTAGGCAGAAAACTGTACCAAGGACTCCACAAGAAAATGGAGTGGCTGAACGCATGAATAGGACAATAATGGAGCATGCAAGGAGTATGAGGTTGCATGCTAGGCTGCCCAAAAATATGTGGGCAAAGGCAGTGAACACTGATGTTTATTTAATCAATAGAGGCCCCTCTACTCCTTTGGACTGTGGTATTCTAGAGAAAGCATGGAGTGGTAAGAAGGTGAGTTATTCTTTTCTCAAAACCTTTGGTTGTGAAGCTTTTGCACTTATAGATTCTGAAAATAGAACCAAGTTGGAAGCTAAGTCAAAAAAATGTGTATTTGTTGGGTATGGCATTGATGAATTTGGTTATAGGCTTTGGGATTTTGAAAATCATAAAATTGTAAGAAGCAGGGATGTCATATTCAATGAGAAAGTATTGTACAAAGATCTGTTGCTGCAGCATGAGAAGAAAGAAAATGACTATGTAGTACTGGATGATACTCCACAAGTTCATGTTCCAGTAGTTCCTTATGCTCCGCAACAATAGCAACAACAAATACCACACACCCCAGTGAGTGTTAGACGGTCAACAAGGCTAAGTAGACCTCCAGAAAGATTTTCTCCATCTTTGTATTCTATTTTGTTAACAGATGCTGGTGAACCTGAATGTTATAATGAAGCTATGCAGGTGGATACAAAGCTTCAGTGGGAGTCTGCAATGATAGATGAAATGGACTCTTTGCTGAAAAATCAGACATGGGATTTATGTAAGTTACCTGCAGGTAAAAGGGCTTTACAGAATAAATGGGTTTACAGGATAAAAGAAGAGGATGGAGGTATGAAAAGATTTAAAGCCAGATTAGTCGTAAAAGGATTTGCACAGAAACATGGTATTGATTTTGATGAGATATTTTCTCCAGTTGTTAAAATGACTTCTATTCGTACTGTTTTAAGTATTGTGGCTACTGAAGATTTGCATTTAGAGCAGCTTGATGTTAAAACAGCTTTTATTCATGGTGATTTGGATGAAGAAATATATATGGTTCAGCCACAAGGATTTGAGGTCAAGGGTAAGGAGAATTTGGTGTGCAGATTGCAGAAAAGTTTATATGGCTTGAAGCAAGCACCTCGGCAATGGTATATTAAATTTGACACTTTTATGAATGGGCATGGATATAGTCGGTGTCATTCTGACCATTGTGTTTATTTTAAGAGGTTGGATGATGACAGCTACATTATTTTATGTTTATATGTTGATGATATGCTTGTAGCTGGGTCTAACATGAATCACATTAAGGGGTTGAAACAACAGTTAGCAAAATCTTTTGCTATGAAGGATTTGGGGGCAGCAAAACAAATCCTTGGTATGAAAATTTGTAGAGATAGGAAAAATAGGAAATTGTCTCTATCTCAGGCTGATTATATTGAGAAGGTGTTGCAACGTTTCTCTCTGGAAAATGCCAAAGCTGTCAGCACACCTTTGCCTGGTCATTTGAAATTGACTAAGGATATGTGTCCCAAGACACTAGAAGAAGAGACTAAAATGTCTAAGGTACCTTATGCTTCAGCTGTAGGGAGCTTAATGTATGCTATGGTATGTACTAGGCCAAATATTGCACACGCAGTGGGAGTCGTTAGCCGTTATATGAGTAACCCTGGTATTGAGCATTGGAATGCAGTCAAATGGATTCTTAGATATTTGAGAGGCACATCCAGTAAGTGTTTACACTTTGGGGGTTCTACTACTACTGTACAAGGCTATGTTGACTCAGATTTGGCAGGAGATATAGATAGCAGGCGGAGTACTACAAGTTATATATTTACTGTTGGTGGGACAACAGTGAGTTGGATTTCTCGACTACAAAAGGTGGTTGCTTTATCCACTACAGAGGCAGAGTATGTTGCTGCTACAGAGGCAGTCAAGGAGATGATATGGCTTCAATTCTTCATGGAAGAATTGGGACATCCACAAAAGGATAATTTTCTACATACAGATAGCCAAAGTGCCATTCATCTTGCAAAGAATTCTGCTTTGCACTCAAAGACAAAACACATACAGTTGCGGTACCATTTCATTCGATCAGTTTTGGATGATGGACAGTTAAGGCTGGAAAAGATTCATACTGATGATAATCCAGCAGATATGTTTACAAAGTTAGTAACAAGGGAGAAGTTGAACTCATGTTCAGCTTCAGTTGGTCTTCTAGACTGAACAAAATAAAGGAACAGCTGAGTCCAAGGTGGTTCAATTCAGTGCGGGCCTCATGTGGGTAGCGGTATTACTACAGGATCAGTCTCCAAGTGGGAGGTTTTTTAATATAGTGTGGATACTGATCAGTCACCAAGTGGGAGATTGTTAGCTTGTGGTGACTAATCAGGAAAGTACTATCCAAGAAAGTACTGTACAATTTTTTTGAGGCCGACTACTTTTTGGTTATTTGGGCCGACTACTTATAACTCATTCTAACCCTAAAGCGGTAAAATATTGTATAATATGGCTTAGGGTTAGGGATTTTTCATTATGTATGATTTTAGTACTTGCGACAGATTTGGGCTGTAAGGGATTACGGATTGTAATCAGGTTGTAATCACTGGATAATAATAATATTGGACTCACTGTTGGTGGACGTAGCCCAGGGATTGGGTGAACCACGTTAAATCTGTGTGTCTTGTGTTCTATTCTGTGTGGTTTATTATTTTCTGATATTAGTTATATTTGTACATAATTGTTATTTCTGCCTTGTTAATCCTAACAATCTGACGCAAGAGTAGACATGGAGGGGCCAGAAATGGCACACCCTAACCAGATCCACCTTGCTCAACAACACATGGAAGCAACAACATACAACAGTGAGAGAGAGAATGCAGAAACTTTCATATATTATCTTCAAATTGATTCATTCATGTCGAGCTGTAAGGCCTTCCCAATTTTGACCAGATATTACAATCAAGTACATAAGTCCTTAAACATGCAAGGATCTGTGAACAATCACTAGTCTTCTATCTCCTATCTTCTATCCCCAAAAACTCACTAAACTCTAACCAAACAACTACATTTATACAAGAGGCTACCGAACCAAGTCGGCCTTCAGATTCACAATCAACAGAAAGAATAACCAGATCTAGGTCCACACGCTTCCCAATGATGGATATCAACATTAAATTTATGACCCAAATTAAATGCACAAGTCAGCCTCAAAAGATATAAAAAACAACTCGGTAAGCAAAGAAACCGAGCGCCAGACAAGCATCACCGAGCGCCAGAGAGATAACCAACCAACACCGATGAACAAAAGAAACTGAGCAACACCGAAACAACTCGGTCAAAGCAGGAACCGAGCAACACAAGAAAACTCAAATATATTTTTGGTGACATAGGATTGCCAAGGACCTGATATGCTCTTGCATCAGACACCTGGGGTTATTTGAAATGATTCTCCGAATCATGAAATAGGTATGATCCGAGCTGCATCCAACTCAAACTGTGAAATCCATGAACTGTCTTCAATCAATCTATTTTTCCACTTTACCAGATATTCCATATACTATTTTCCTCTTGTACTTCTGCCAATTCTTTGTTCTAGAATATGCTCAAGTTCTTCATTCTGCTTCTTAAAATAATCCATTGATACTGCCATGTCTTCTTCAGGTTCATGAAACTCATACAAATCAACAACGTTGAATATAGGTGATATAACCATGTCATCAGGTAACTCAACTTCATATGCATTTCCACTGTCAAATTTTTTCAAAATCTTGCAAGGTCCAAACTTCTTCATCTTCAGCTTCCCATATGTTCCAACAGGAAATCTACCTCTTCTCAAATGAACCATCACTTCATCACCAACATCAAAAGCTTATGTCTTCTTGATCTATCAACTCTGTCTTTGTATTTCTGATTACTCTTTTCCAGTTTAAGCTTCACATCTTCATGCAATGTCTTCATGTACTTAGCAAATTTTACTCCTTCAGCACTTCTTTTTCTTTCATCAGCAATGTCTCTCAAATCTGATATACCTCTTGGTTGTATGCCATTTACAATTTCAAAAGGTTTTTTTCTAGTACTCCTATTCACTGAATTATTGTATGCAAACTCTGCCTGTGCCAACACAAAATCCCAATTACTCGATGTGTCTCCAACTAAACAGCTCAAAAGATTACCCAAACTTCTATTCACAACTTATGTCTGTCCATCAATTTGTGGGTGAAATGTAGAACTATATTTCAATTCGGTACCCAACTTTCTCCAAAGAGTCTTCCAAAAGTATCCAACAAATTTACTGTCTCGGTCAAAGATAATACTCCTCGGTAATCCATGCAATCTGACAATTTCCTTAAAGAAAAGATTTGCTACATTTACAGCATCTGATATCTTTCTACAAAGTATAAAATGTGCCATTTTAAAAAATCTATCCACAACCACAAATATAGAATCATTACCTCTTACTGTCTTCGGTAAGCCAAGAACAAAATCCATACTGATGTCAATCCAAAATTTTTCAAGTACAACAATCGGTGTATACAATCCAGTATTCTGACTAACTCCTTTTGCAACTTGACAAACTCCACAACTTTTCACAAATTTCCGAACATCTTTATACAACTGCAGCCAAAAGTATTTCTCCTTAAGCAAATTCAATGTCTTATCAACACCAAAATGTCCAGCCAAACCACTACTATGTTTCTCTTTTATCAAATTAGTTCTCATTGCTCCTCTCGGTATACACAACTGAATACCTTTAAACAACATACCTCCTTGCATAAAATATTCATCCCATTTAGTACTTTGTTGATCTTGAATAGGTGCTCTGCACTTTCTCCACGGCTCAGAAAAATCAGGATCAAATTCATAAGATTCTCTCATGTCATCAAAGCCTAAAATTCCAATTTTCATCACGGTCATCAAAGATCTTCTACTCGATGCATCAACAACTCGGTTAGTGACTCCACTCTTATGCTTTATCACAAATGTATAACTCTGCAAATACTCAACCCATTTCATATGTCTCTGATTCAACTTATTCTGACTGCCCAAATACTGTAAAGATTTATGATCGGTATACATCACAAATTCACTCAGTATCAAATAATGTCTCCATTTCTTCAGTGCTTGAACAATAGCATAGAATTCTTGATCATACACATAGTATTTCCTCCTTGCATCATTCAATTTTTCACTAAAAAAAGTAACAGGTTTACCTTCTTGACTCAACACAACTCCAATTGCACTTCCACTTGCATCACATTCACTTGAAATACCTTATTGAAATCAAGTAATGCCAAAATAGACAATTCAACAACCTTCTACTTCAGAGTCTCAAAATTTTTATTAGCTCCATGTGTCCACTTGAATTCTCTTTTGTCTCCTTTCATAGTCTCAGTCATAGCATTACAAATTGAACTGAAATTCCTAATGAACTTTCGGTAAAAACTTTCCAAACCATGAAATGATCTTACCTCACTAGCACTCTTAGGTGTAGGCCAATTCAAAATAGCTTCAACCTTTTCAGGACCCATCTTCAAACCATCAACTGAAATCACAAAACCCAAATACACAATCTCCTCTTCCATGAATGAACACTTTTTCAGATTTATCAGCAACTTTTCTTCTTTCAATCTCTGCAAAACTTGTCTAACATGCAACAAATGTTCTTTTTTGGTCTTACTGAATATCATAATATCATCAAGATATACAATCACAAACTTACCCAAGAATTTCTTCAAAACTTCATTCATCAACCCCATAAAAATACTCGGTGCATTAGTTAAACCAAAAGGCATAACCAACCACTCATACAAACCTTCTTTTGTCTTGAAAGCAGTCTTCCAATCATAAAAAATTTATTAGCTCCATGTGTCCACTTGAATTCTCTTTTGTCTCCTCTCATAGTCTCAGTCATAGCATTACAAATTGAACTGAAATTCTTAATGAACTTTCATTAAAAACTTGTCAAACCATGAAATGATCTTACCTCACTAGCACTCTCAAGTGTAGGCCAATTCAAAATAGCTTCAACCTTTTCAGGATCCATCTTCAAACCATCAGCTAAAATCACAAATCCCAAATACACAATCTCCTCTTTCATGAATGAACACTTTTTCAAATTTATCAGTAACTTTTCTTCTTTCAATCTCTGCAAAACTTGTCTAACATGCAACAAATGTTCTTCTCTGGTCTTACTGAATATTAGAATATCATCAAGATATACAATCACAAACTTACCCAAGAATTTCTTCAAAACTTCATTCATCAACCCCATAAAAGTACTCAGTGCATTAGTTAAACCAAAAAGCATAACCAACCACTTATACAAACCTTCTTTTGTCTTGAAAGCAGTCTTCCATTCATCACCTTCTCTGATTTTGATCTAATGATACCCACTTTTCAAATCAATTTTGGTAAAATACTTCGCTCTTGTTAAACTGTCCATTATGTCATCCATTCTCGATATAGGAAACCTATACTTCACTGTTATCTTGTTGATTGCTCTAGAATCCGTACACATTCACCATTCTCCATTCTTCTTAGGTGCCAATACCGCAGGTACTGCACAAGGAATCAAACTTTCTCTGATCAAACCTTTTTGCAATAATTCTTGAATCCATTGGTTCAATTCCTAATTCTCGGTAGGTGTCAACCGATGAGGTGCCTTATTCGGTAAACTAGCTCCAGGGATTAGATCCATACAATGATCAATGCTTCTTTTTGGTGGCAAACCATCAGGTACATTATCAGAAATGATATCTTTGTACTCGGTGAGTAACTTATCGATCCCCTCAGGGATATTATCCTCTATTTTCTTACTCGATTTGTTAGGAATCACATCAAAACATACATAATTTCTCTTTAAATCCTTAACAAACTTTCTTCCTTCCATCAAGCAAACTTTCACAGATGTGCAAACATTGCTAATAAGTTCTTCCATCAAAGGTAACAAGATTTGTCTTTTCCCATCAGCCCAAATAGTATACTTATGCAATCTCCCATCATATATAGCATGTCTATCATATTGCCAAGGTCTACCCAACAAAATATGACACCAATCCATAGGCATGATATCACATAACACCTTATCATAGTACTTTCCAATTTTCAAATTCACATAACATTGTTCACTTACCAAGAGTGTATGCTCATCTTTGATCCATGAAATCTAATAGGGCTTCAGATGTTCCAACCTTTTTAACTGCAACTTTGTGACCATTTCCTCAGATGCCAGATTCTCCAAGCTACCACTATCAATGATTACTTTCCAAATGTTGTGAGAAACTCTACATCTGGTCTTGAACAAACTTTTCCTTACCGAATCTTCCTTTTTACCTTCATTCCAAAGTGCTCTCTTTACCATCAAGTTATTTTCCTTCTCAGGTTCATTCGGTGACTCTTCTTGCACCAAAGCATTTCTACTGCTACCAACCTTCTTACTTGCATGTGTACACTCAAATGATCTATATCCTTCTCCACAATTGTAACAAGTTCCTTGGAAACCATCTCTGTTATAACCACCTCGGTAGTTACTACCTCTACCTCTAGATGAACTTTCACCTTTCCACTTGGTCTTGCCTTTATCCAGAGTTGTCTTTTTTGTCTTTGCTCATCTCTCTTATTCAATTTCTCCTCAGCTTTCAATGCAAATTGATAAGCCTCTTCAATGTTCTCCAATTTGACCAAACTGATTTCTTCTTGGATGGAAACTCTCAAACCATTCAGATATCTAGCAATTCTTTCCACATCATCTTCATCATGTCCAAATTTGATATCTAATCTATAGAATTCCTCAGTATATTCCTTTACCGAGCTGTCTTTCTGCCTCAAACTTTGCATTCGCCTAACTAGGTTAATTTGATCATCACAAGGTAAGAACTTTCCTTTTAATTTATTCACCATTTTACTCCATACCTTGATTTTGTCTTTGCCTTTCCTCTTTCTGTCCAATTGCAGATGTTCCCACCATAAGGATGTATGACTTTTCAACTTTGTGCTTGCAATTTTCACCTTCTTCTCCTCAGGTACATTTTCATACTCAAAATATTTTTCCATCTCAGTGATCCAATCCACCAATTCATTAGAATCCAATTTCCCACCATACTCAAGAGGATTAAAGTGTGATGTAGACTTCAAACTTGTCAAAGCCTTCAAGAATCTTTCTTCACCCTGATCCATCACAAGTGCAGGTTCTACATCACCTTGTTCTACCTCAATTTCATCATCACTAACATCTTCAAGATGTCTTCCTCTTCTCTGGGCTGTTTCAACAACTTCTAATCTAGCAACAAGTTTTCTCAACATGTATGCCAATCCTTGATCTGCATCTCGCCTCCCACGGACCATCTTGAAAACCCTATGCAATTGCAGGTCAGATCGCAATCTGCTACCCCACAATAATTCAACTAGGGCTTCACAAGAAGGAACCTTCAAATCTAGATTCGCAAACCTAGATCCAGATCTAACCTCGCTCTGATACCACCTGACGTAAGAGTAGACATGGAGGGGCCAAAAATGGCACACCCTAACCAGATACACCTTGCTCAACAACACGCAAAAGCAACAATGTACAACAGTGAGAGAAAGAATGCATAAACTTTCATATATTATCTTCAAATTGATTCATACATGTCGAGCTGTAAGGCCTTCCCGGTTTCGGCCAGATATTACAATCAAGTAAAGAAGTCCTCAAACATGCAAGGATCTACGAACAATCATTAGTCTTCTATCTCCTATCTTCTATCCCCCAAAATTCACTAAACTCTAACCAAACAACTACTATACAAGAGGCTACCGAACCAAGTCGGCCTTTAGATCTACAATCAACAAAAGGAAAGACTAAATCTAGGTCCACATGCTTCCCAATGATGGATATCAACATTAAATCCGCGACCCAAATTAAATGCACAAGTTGGCCTCAAAAGAAATCCAAAAAAATCAACTCGGTAAGCAAGGAAATTGAGCGCCAAACAAGCATCACCAAGCGCCAGAGAGATAACCGACCAACACCGGCGAACAAAAAAAACCGAGCAACACCGAAACAACTCGGTCAAAGCAGGAACCGAGCAACACAAGCAAACTCAAATATGTTTTTGGTGACACAGGATTGCCAAGGACCCGAGATGCTCCTGCATCAAGATCATCATTGTATGTTGAGTCGTTGTTGGTTGCTTTGGCTAGGGTTTCATCTTCTGTTGGAGGTTTGTCGTCGGTGGGGAATTTGCAAGTCTCACTAGATGATGGAGATTTTCCTCCTATCTCTTCGGTTGTTTCATTTTCTGGTTTGGTTGGGGAGGCAACGATTTTGTCTTTTCCTGGTGGTATGGAGGTCGTGGCTCTTGTTTGGTCAACTGGTTTTGTGGTTGCCTCTGTTGGTAGCCAGGATTGCTCTGGCTCGGCTGATGATACTCTGCTTTAACAGGTTGAGGCGGCTAGAGTTGAAGAGGTTTGGATTGTTGTCAAAGGAAAAAAACTTAAGAAAGCCTCCTCTTCGTTTGATATGACTCTTCGTTCCTATCAGAAGGGTGCTCCAAGAAAATCCTAGTGTTGGATTTCTTTTTAGTTATGGGTTGCATGACGGTTGTTTCATGCTTGAATCATCCAAGTTGTGGGTGCATGTTGTAAAACCCTCTCTTTGTTCTTGACCCATTTCGTTTAGTGGGCTTTTGTTGAATATCTTTAGTGACCTTTATGTATAAGGTTTTGGGGCCCCTTCAAAACCCGTTTTAACCTTTATAAAAAACATACAATATAAGTTTATGCCCAAGCTAATGCAAGCAACACAAAATTCAACCACACAAATTAAACATTTAAGTTCAATACACACGAAATAGATGCCAAAGTTAAAATAAATTTGACATAAAATTAGTTCAACTACATATGAAGTAAACATATCAAACACACATAATGTGACTGTGAAAAGTTCAACCGCACTTCATACAAACTTAAAGTGAATGTGAAAAGTTAAACCACACTTCATACAAACTTTGTTGAAATGCATACTTCACTATATATAGAGTACACACAACAAAGTTTAAATATGCACTTTGTTTGAAGTACCTTGAGATAAAGTGAATGCCAAAGTTATAACACTCTTGAAGGTGATAATCAAAATTCACACATCACCAACTTATACAAACTAACATACAATAAAAGGATCAAATCTAAGTGAATGGTAAACTAATTCAAACACCATCCACATATTTCACACAATTTTTGTGAGCAAGGCTTTCGAGGGTACTTGTTATCTATTTTGAAAGGCTCAAATCAATCAAACATTAAGAGTTTAATCTAGCATACAATCAAAACAAAAACAAGGAAACTCTAAGCTAGCCACCTCAGATTGAGCCAGAAACAGGTGCACCCAAGCACTGTTTGATTTGCTCTGATAAGGGGGATGTGGGTGTGCTCTCTAAGCACTTTGGAGCATACTATAATGCATTCTAAGATGGATTGAAATCCATGAAAACCCCAAAATGACACAAAAACAGGTATAGAACACCTGATTTGCCCCTAAGGCCTCAAGGATCCAAAAATGCTTTAATAGAGATTAAGCTACATGATGAGTAATCTAGGATTGATTTTAGACCAAATTAGAGATGTGATATGATGCTATGCTATGCAAAACAATAAGAAAAGCTATGTTAATCCATTATTACTAAGCTATGATGAGCTAAAAATGCTTGAAAGTAAACTAAATTAGAATGATTTGCTAAGATCTAACATGAAAATGGCATCATAACAGTGCATAAGAATGAAAGTAAGCTAATTGATTTTGCTCTTGAAATGAGGGGTATTTATAGAATTTGGGAAGGAAGAATGAGTGGCCAGGATTGAAATCCTTAAGAGAGGCCAAGATTCCTTCAAAGGGGAGCACATGGATTGTGCTAGTTTAGGGATCACCCCCTTGTGACAAGTGTCACAAGGGCATTGGGTTGAAAGATGGGAGGAATGTGCACAATTTGGAAAATGTGCCTAAGGTCAAAGGGTGTAAGAAAGGGGTGAGGGGCTTCTTAAATGCACCATAAATGCATGTAAGAGGGATAAGGAGGCTTTAAATGCCTTCAATGCATTTCAAAAAGGGAAGCCCTCTTTGTTGACTTTGGGGTAAGCTTAAGAGTTGGCTAACCTTGTTTAGGGAATGTGACAAGGTTAAGGGAGGAATTAGGATTAGGATTAGGATTAGGGGATTTTAGGATTAGGATGGGTGAAGAGGTTGGATTTGAGAAGATTCTAGAAGAGTCTAGAATTCTCCTTGGTTTTATGGAATAAAAGCTTATTCATTTCAAAAGCTTAAGTTTTGGGATTATTTATTGAAATATTTTCAATAAATATGAAATTTAAATATTTAATCTTAATTAAATATTTAGCCTTGGGATTAGGGTTAGAAAAGATGGGATTAGCTTTTTAATCGAGATTAAGAAGGAATTAGAAGATTTTGGAAGAGGTTAGTGGTCTAAAGGAAATTGGCCAAGTTTTGGGCAAAAAATAAATTAATTATTTATTTTGAAATTTTTGGTGAATTTATTAATTAAAATAATTAATAAATAAGGAGATAATGTTTAAATAAGATTTAAACATTTTTGGAAGGGATTTCTTAATTAAATATTTTTAATTAAGAAAAAGAGATTTAATGACATAAAAATAAATTAATTAATTAAATAATTAATTAATTAATAAATGATGATGTCATCAGAGATTTTTTCAGAAAATAAAAATACTTTATTTTCTAAAGAATTTTTAGGTGTCTACATTTTGCCCCTCTTTGATGCGATGCCGCAAGTGGCATGGCGTCAAAGACAAGAAAATAAGATGCCCAAGGCTAGAATTTAGAGGAATAAGGGATTGTGCCCCCTCGAGAAAATAACATAAGGAAGAAATGTTGTGGAATTTTCTCGAAAGGAAACAAAGAAGGAAGGGTCTAGGAAGAAGGGGAGATAAATGACCAAGCTTCCAAGAGCAAAAATGGGCGAATGCAAGATGAGATGGAATGCAAAATGCAGGATGCAGCTATATGAGGATGCAAGATTAATCTATATGATGCAGGATGCAGGGGAGATAGGGAAGCTCCAAGTGCAAATGTGGAGAGCACAACCTAGTTTAATATAGCAATGCTAGAGACCTGCCAAGGATACTGGGATCATGAGGCCTTGTCACCAGTGTTGCATAGGACTGACGCTAAAAAGACACGCAGGGTTGCCCCAGCATCACGCATGAAACCCGAAGGAGGCATGGTGGAAAGGATGCTGAAGAAACCACAAACACACGACTGACTCACAAGCAGAAGCAAAAGATCAAAAGACCTTGCCCCAGATTATCCTCATTCGTAGCACACCATGATATAAAGGATCGTGGTGACGTTGAGTAGAGAACAATGAGAAGCTGTAAAAGATTAACAAGACCCAAAGGACAAAATTCAAGGTCAAAATGATAACTCCAAAAAGACATCCTTTGCCAAGGAGAGAGATTTGATTTGACTGATTTGATGGGGGGAAGATTAGATCGGACAGGAGGAAGGATACATCCTCAAGGACCCACTGATTGATGAGAGAATGAGTGGTGTTGTTCGCTGGCAAATGATGAAGTCAAAAAATAATCACGGTGATCAAGAATAGTCGACAATTGATGTTGTTGAAGTACAAGGCTGGGTAGGACAAAGTGTTCTGATCAAAATGCTACTGCAGGACTGACAAGGACTGATGTACAACGGATGGGAAAAGATATACAATAGATATGTACAAAAGCTCAGGATTGGGGATAGGAAGATCTCGCTATACAGGAAGGATGGCGCGACACAGGGGAGTGTACAAGATATACAAGAGTGGATACAAGATATGGTACAAGATATGTGCAAGATATGGTACAAGATATGGGCAAGAGGAATTGTGGTGTTGCTGAAGGTTGATGGAAAAAGGAATGCTGGGGGATGGTGGATGGGGATGGGGATGGGAGAAAAAGGACTGAGATGGTGGGATGGGGGATGGGAGTTTGATAGATAAGGGCTCGGTCCATTATGTATGGTGCTTGTTTGCCAGGTTTTCACCAACATATTTGTCCAAGGTGCCTGAATTGCCAAGTTTTCACCATTGGACGATTTTTTTCTTTTTCTTTTTTTCTTTTTTTTAATTTTTTGCTGCTTTTTCTAATTTTTATGGATTTTTTGAATATGTAGGATCTGGTTCAGGCATAGAACCTCTTCAGATGTATGATGTTGATTGGATCATTCAAAGGCTCTCCTTCTGGTGTAGATAGCTGATAAGCTCCGGAGCCGAAGCATGAGGTGACCACATAGGGGCCCAGCCAAGTAGGCTCAAACTTGCCTTTCTTTTCACGATTTGCTTGGACCTTCTAATTTTCTTTGAGAGCCATGTCACCGACCTGGAACTGTCTAGGATGGACCTTCTTGTTATAACTCCTTTTGAGTCGATTCTGGTATGCAACCAGGTGATCATATGCTTGCTGTCTCTTTTCATCTAATAGGTCTAGCTGTGTGAGACGGGCTACACGATAATCTTCATTAGTGGTGTAGTTCTTCATGGAGACTCGCAATGATGGGAGCTCGACCTCGATCGACAGAACGGCTTCAGCACCATATACAAGGGAATATGGGGTGGTGCCTGTGGGAGTGCGAGAGGAAGTGCGGTAGGCCCAAAGGGCAGGATTGATTTGGAGGTGCCAGTCACGACCAGAATCATTGACAACCTTCTTGAGGATTTTCAAGATAGTTTTGTTGGTTGCCTCAGCTTGGCCATTTCCTTGAGAGAAATATGGACTGGAGAAACGGTGATGGATGTGGAGTCTGGCACACAGATCATCCACATGCTAGTTTTCAAAAGGTGTGCCATGGTCTGTGAAAATGGTAGATGGTATGCCGAAGCGGCAGATGATGTGGTAAAGGATGAACTTGGATATTTGGATGCCAGTAGTTAGGGTGAGCGGAATCGCTTCAACCCATTTGGTGAAGTATTCTGTGGCAGTTATTATGTACTTGTGTCCATCCGAGGAAAGGGGAGTGATTAAGCCAACAAGGTCAAAGCCCCAACATGAAAATGGCCAAGGTGGCGCAATGGGCTGCAAGTCTTGTGCTGGTGCATGAATCAGATTTGCATGCTGCTGACATGGTAAACATTTTCTGACAAATTCACAAGCATCATGTTCCATGGTTGGCCAATAATACCCAACTCGAAGCAACTGCTTAGCTAGAACCATGCCACTCGTGTGGGCACCGCAAATTCCAGCGTGAACCTCTTGTAAAGCCAGGACGGCCTCGTTTGAATCTAAACACCTAGAGAGGATATTGTGATACCCGCGACGATAAAGGGTGTTGGCTACAAGAGTGTAGCGGGAAGCTCTACGAATAAGGTTTTGGCGTTGGTTATTGGTGAGATGGGGAGATATGATACCATTCTTTAGATATGCGTGGATGTCGTGGTACCATGGGGACTGAGGACCAACCAAGACACACACCATTTCTGCATCGGCGTTCTCATAAGCTGGCGTATGTAGCTGCTCGACTAGGAATTCATACTGTGATGCGTTGCGTGGGATTTCTAACAAGGATCCAATGGTTGCCATTGCGTCTGCTGCTTTGTTCTGAAGTCTTGGGATCTGTGTGAACTGGAGATGTAGGAAATGCTCTTGCAGTTTGTCCACCAGCTCTTTGTAAGGTAGCAACTTGTCATCCTTTGTCTGATATTCATCTAGGACTTGTTTGATAATCAGCTGTGAATCTCCAAACACTTGTAATTCTTTGATATTCCACTGAATGGCTGTTCTGAGACCTGAGCTGAGTGCCTCATATTCTGCAATGTTGTTGGTACATGGGAATCCCAATTTGAATGATTTTGGGATGTAGTCACCTTGAGGTGTGACGAATAGGATTCCTGCCCCTGATCCATGTGATGTGTAGGAGCCATCAAAGTATAGTTTCCACATGGGTTGTTCTTCGATCACACATAAGTGTTCATCAGGGAATTCCATGATTAGTGGATAGGCATCCACCAGTGGTGCTTCTGCTAGCTGATCGGCAATGACTTGCCCTTTGATTGCTTTGCGATCAATATACTGGATGTCGAACTCACTGAGTATCATGACCCATTTTGCCATACGACCTGTGAGAGTTGTCTTTGATAGTAGATATTTGAGGGGGTCCACCTTTGAAATGAGCTTGATTGTGTGACTGAGCATGTAATGTCTAAGCTTTTGAGTGGCAAAGACCACTGCAAGGCATGCTTTTTCCATAGGTGAATAATTAAGCTCATATTCGACAAGAGTTCGACTGATGTAATAGATGGCTCTCTCCTTGTTGTCATCATCATGCTGAGCTAAGAGTGCCCCCAGTGCTGTAGTGGTTGTCGAGATGTAAAGTATGAGAGGGCGTCCTGGAATTGGTGGTACTAGGATTGGAGAATTGGCAAGATACTCCTTGAGCTTATCAAAGCTTCTTTGACATATGGGATCCCATTTGAAGCTCGTGTCTTTGCATAGGAGATGCGTAAAAGGTTGGCACTTGTCTGCTAACTGAGAAATGAACCGACGCACTGATTGAAGCTTTCCTTGTAGGCTTCTGAGCTATTTGAGTGTTCTTGGTGGAGGCATCTCTGTTATTGCTTTGACCTTCTTGGGGTCTATCTCTATGCCTCGTCGCGATACTATGAAACCTAGGAGCTTTCTAGATGTAACACCAAAGACACATTTCTTTGGATTGAGCCGTAACCCATAGTGCTGCAGGCGATCAAACACACTCTCAAGAATGTCAAGGTGTCCATGGTGTGTCTTTGATTTTGCAAGAATATCATCCACATAGTCCTCTAGGATCTTGTGGATCATGTCATGGAAGATTGCTATCATCGCTCTCTGATATGTGGCTCCTGCATTCTTTAACCCGAATGGCATCATGTTGTAGCAGAAGGTGCCCCATGGAGTAGTGAATGCTGTTTTATGTTGATCTGCTTCTGCTATACGAATCTGATTGTAGCCTGAAAATCCATCCATTAGTGACAACATTTCATGGCCCGCTGTAAGGTCTACGATCATATCTATGTTAGGTAGCGAGAAATCATCTTTAGGACATGCCTTGTTCAAGTCCCTAAAATCTGTGCATATTCTAATGTCTCCTGAAGGCTTTGTGACAGGTACCATGTTGGAGATCCAATCTGAGTAATCTATAGCTCTGATAATCTTTGCATCTAGGAGCTTTTCTAGTTCTGATTTTACCAATAGAGCTACTTTGGGATGCATTTTGCGTAGCTTCTGCTTTACTGGCTTGACATTAGGATCCACTGCTAGATGATGAACGACAAGATTAGGATCAAGCCCAGGCATGTGTGCATATGACCATGCAAAGTTCATAGTAGCTTCTTGAAGTAGCGCAGTGAAAGCCATTTCTTCACCTTCTGTCATGTTGGCTACAATGTAGGTGATCCTCGGACATTCCTCTGTACCTAAGTTGACTGGCTTGGTTTCTTCTATGATGATAGGTGATTGCTCAGGTCTGTAATCTTGGATGGGAGGAAGAGGCAAGTCTTCATCTTCTAGCGCTTGAATTGCCAAGTTTTCACTAGAAGATACGCTCTTTATTTTTACTTTTTTGGAATCAGAATGTGCCCTAGAAGGGTTTTCACATAAGGACTCATGTTTTACTCTTTCTATTTCTTTTTTGCAGCTAAAGCTTGCCTCTTCCCCAAAGTATCCCTCTGGGTCAAGCTTGTAGATGTGAGATGATTCTGAATCTTGAACTGATTGTGGGCCTGATGCCCCCATGAATTCTAGGAGTGCTTCCATGCTTTGGAACTCATCGATGCGTGTAATGCTTGGTTGGTCCCAGTCTATGAGTTCAGGGTGGGTGAGGGGAAGTTCTATGAGATTTATGGCGAGTTGTCGGAGGACAGAAGTCCCCAGGAGGGTGTCATCGTCAAAGATATCATCGTAGGATCTGATTTCTTTCTCTTCAGGGATGTCTTCGATCATTATGAGGTCATCCTGGCTATTTAAGAGGGGAACGCTAGTCATGTTGGTGCCCCCAGTTGCGGTATTGGGCCCTTGTATATGAAGGCGAGGGGTATTAAAACCAAGACCCTGATGTTCAGGATTCTTTGATGGTGTGATGGGATATTGGTTGCCGCCTTCTTGTGGCCCTAGACCACCGCCTTGATAATGCCATTGTTCAGTGGTATACTTATATTGTTTTGGATATTTATCTTTGAAATAGCCAAGAAGTTGAGTGTCAGGTGATGGGGGATCTTTATACAACCACCTATTTATGTCAGGATCCATCTCTTGACTGTTTATGTTGCCATGGGATTCAAAAGTCATAGATCCGATTTTCTTGAGTTCATGATGCTCTTTAATAGGCTTGCTTTGGTGATCTGGGCGCCCTTGAGTATGTGGATCAAGTGGGAGGGCCCCTACGGAAAATGCATCATGTAGGCTATATTCACCACAACCTCGGTTATTGATCTTGACGGAAGAGAGGGTGGAGGTGAGAATGGTTTCTGGATCGCAATGGGATCGGGATGAGCTGGCAATAGAAGTACCAATGTCAGTTCCAGGACAATGAGTGGAGTGAGGGAATGATGCTTCCATCGCACGACAGTATGCGAAGGGTTGGGGGTCAGCATGGATGGTAACCTCAGTGCCTTGATGCGGAAATTTGATGCACTGATGGTAAGTAGATGGTACAGCCTTAATGGAATGAATCCACGGTCGGCCTAGGAGGATATTAAATGGTAGGTCAAGATCAACAACATGGCAAATAGTATCTTGTGTTGCTGGGCCCAGCTGAATGGGCAAAGTAATGGTACCTTCTAAGGTACGCTCCAAGTTATCATAGGCTTTGATAGTGATCACTTCATGTGCTATATCAGCCTGGGTGAACCCAATCTGCTGAATGAATTTTAAAGTACACAAGTTTAGAGCTGAGCCATTATCTATTAAGACACGTTTGATGGCAAAGTCTCTGACCATGACGGCAATGCGGAGAGGAAGAGTATGGTCAGGTGCAACAGTTGGCATGTCAGATGGTTTGAAGGATAAAGCACAAGCTGCGGAAAGATGTCCCACAAGGGTCTCAAACTGGGTGGTGTTAATGTCTGTGGGGACATGTCCTTCTTTGAGAGCTCAGTCGAGGATCTCCTGATGGAGAGGTGAAGTGCAGAGAAGGTCCAAGATGGATATTTGGGCTGGTGTATTCCCAAGATGTTCTATGAGGTTGTACTGTGCATTGTGTGCATTTTGTACTGGCCTTGGACGGGCACCAGCAATAGTTATTCGACCCCTACGGGTGGTAACAGCACATTGACTGTCTGCTCCTCTGACATGGATGGTATTGATTGTGGGCTCAACTTGGGTTATACATCCAACAAATTTATCATAGTTGATGTAGGCAGTAGTGTGATCTTCTTGCTTGCCTTTACCATGATTTTGGAGATGATTGGTATTAGCTTGATTCTTCCCACCATTGTGTTGTGGGAACACATTCTGATAAATTTGTAAATTGGCATTTGGTGAGGCTTGAGCAGGTGTATCTACTTGAATCTCTTTTTGATCAATGAGATCTTGGATATAGTTCTTGAGTCTCATACACTTCAGGGTAGTGTGTCCTTTGACACGATGATAATCACAATACTCATGATCTTTGTACCAATCAGGC
The DNA here is from genome assembly GCA_027943335.1 of Chamaecyparis obtusa. Classification (NCBI taxonomy): domain Eukaryota; kingdom Viridiplantae; phylum Streptophyta; class Pinopsida; order Cupressales; family Cupressaceae; genus Chamaecyparis; species Chamaecyparis obtusa. The sequence goes on from BSBK01001169.1 coordinate 1,366,206, forward strand.
TTGGGGGTGGTATTATCAACTGGCTGAATTGGTGGATATGTAATTAAGTTGGCCTTGGCCATCCGATGAAAGATAACATCCAGAGGTTCACCTAGTGGTGTGAAGGTCTTCTTTGGATAATTTTGAGCTCTGGGTTTGTTCTGCTTGGGAGCAATATTGACGGCATTGACTTGATTGTTTGGGTTACCTTGATAGGCTTGATGGGCTTGCTGCTGATAATTCTGCTGTTTATTCTGAGAAGGATATTGTTGCATGGGTTGTTGATGGACTTGAGGAGGTTGCTGATGGATGGGCGCTTGTTGTTGTTGGTATGCAGGAGTTGACGGAGGACTAGCTACAACAAATTGGACATGCTTGGTATCAGTGGCTCCATCAGTAACAACATTTTTGTTACGATTCCAGTAACGGGATTTATCATTGTTGGATTTTTGGGCATCATTTTTGAAGTGCCGGATTGTGCCTTCATCTAGGAGGGCCTTTTCAATACCTATCCCCTTGCTCTTGATATCTTGATATGTTTGGAGACAATTCATCCGCATGAAGTGGGATAGCTTAGGATGCAGTTTATCAATGAAGATTTTAGTCAAATGCTTTTCTGGCGGTTGGTATGATAACCTGGTGGTAAGGTTCTGCCATTGTTGCAAGTATTCTGCTAGGCTTTCTCCATCTTTCTGTTTTGAGTTGCAGAGATCTAACAAGGTCAACTCATTCTCAACATTGTGGGCATAGTGGTTGATGAACTTCTCAGAGAGTTCAGCAAAGGTTGTGATGGTCCCCCTGGGTATTTTATAGAACCACTCAACAGCTGTTCCTCCCAAGCTTTTGGGGAATAAACGCAAGAGATAGTTATCACTGTAAGCCACTTCTTGGCATGCCATATAGAATTCCTTAACATGATTGACTGGATCTCCTTTCCCCCGATATTTATCAAACTTAGGTGTCTCAAAGTGCTTGGGAAAAGGAATAGCGGCAATGGATCGGTCAAATGGGTAAGGACACACCTCTTCAAACTTGTAAGTTTTGCTCTCAGTACCAGTTTGGAGCTCTTTAAGAGCGTTCTTCATAGCTTCCCACTCGGCATTGATTAGTGTTTGAGCAGGTACTCCCATTTGAGGTGGGTATTGTGGAGTGAGATATGGAGATGGCCCAGCGGGATAGGTATATTGGAGCGGATCTTGGAGTGATGCTTGCTGGGGAGGATACTGCTGATGTGGCATAGGGGGATATTGTGGTGATGGATATGGGATTTCTTGTTGGTGTTGTGGGATGATGGGAATTTGTTGTTGCGTCTGGTAGGAGGAAGCTTGCTGTTGCTGGGGAATGATAGGGGTTTGTTGTGGGGAAGGTTGGTGGAATGATACCGCTTGCTGATAAGGTGGTCCTTACTGAACTTGGCTCTGTGATTGACCAATGTAGGTCGAGTGCATTCCTGCATTGCTTAAGGGTGAATTTGATGTGGGGAAGCTTGAAGCAAAGGGTGGCTGGGCAAGATAACTTACGAAATGGGATGAACTTTGCTGCTGAGGTGGAGGAACTTGTTGAAAGGCATTAGGTGTTGTGAATGGATAGTTTGCAAAGGATGAAGCTGGTGGAAGTTGTGATGGTTGCTGTGCTGCTTGTGAGGAGGTGGCTTGTTGGTTTCCAAACATAGATGTAGGAGAATGGGTTGGTATGCCCCAAGCTTTCATTTCTTCTTGAGTGAGGCCCCAACGAGAGCCAATGTGTGGTGGGAATTGTGTTGTAGCGGACGCCGGGAAGGTGGATGTGATGGGAGTTTGGGATATGAATGGTGGATTGGAAAAGCCCATGGAAGGCATCCCTGTGGTGAAGGCATTTTGATGGGCTTGTGCCTGGGTAGATGTTTGTTGGGGGGGAAAGGAAGGGAACGTTTGCGCTCCCCATGAAAAGGGTGATGTTGATGTGGAAGCTTGTTGAGGAGGAAAGGGGAGCGATTGTGCTGCCCCCAGAATAGATGATGCTGGCGTTTGTTGGGTGAGAGGGGGAAACGATTGTGTTGACCCTGGGAAAGATGGTATGGATGTTGAAGCTTGTGGAGCAAGGGGGAAGGATGATTACATCCCTCCTGAAAAGAATGGTGTGGAAGGAGATGGAGCTGCTTGTGTAAATGGATGTGTAAGAGGTGGGAGTTGATTTTGTGACAAGTGTTGGATTTGTGCAAGAGCTTGGGAGGCCATGGCAGATGATGAAGTACCTGTGATAGGGAATGGAGCAGATGGTGTGACAGCTTGGGTTACGGGGCTCGCGAAGCTTCCTTGCAGAAGAAGGGGAATGGTGGAGGTTGCTTGAGATGTTTGCAAGGTGGGATTAGGGAATGGTTGGATGAATGGAGAGTATACTTGTGCTGGGATTTGGATAGTGCTTATGGGAATACGAGGATGGAGATATGGCAGAATGGGAGTCTGCCTTTGTGCCAAATTAGTGAACATGCTCTGCTGGTTTTGGGCTATGAGTGTATTGACTGCTGGTGGATTCTCTGGGTGATTCACAAATGTTTCTATTGCCAGAGGAGCTGAGGGGATATTGGGATCATCCCATGTATTTCCAGTTTATATTTGGGGATCATAGGCTACCATTGCACTGGTAACAATGTTGGGATCAGATGAGCTGGTGATTGGATAAGGATTCATGTGCCTTCGCTTCCTAGATCCAGATCTTGTCTCAACAGGCATGGAGATGCAGATGCTTAGATGGATGCAAGATGTTTCCTAAAGGACTCTAAAGGATGGTGGATGCAAGCTTAAGGAACTTCTAAGGATGATGAATTTCTAGAATGTGATGCAAGGATGGATGAACTGCTCGGATTTGGATCAAGGATGGTGGAAGATTGGTGGGAGATGGTGGCAAATTGGTAAAAAAGCTTGGTGATGATGGAGGATTGGTGGGATGCTCTGATTTGGGTCAAGATTGGGTGGAGGATTGGTGGGATGCTGGTGGAAGATTACTAAGTGTCAACAATGAGTTGTTATTTTTCCCTGATGGAGGATTAGTGATAGGATTTGGGCCAACCTAGGATAGACTGATGATCTTCGGTTAACTGGATGCTTATCAATACAAGCCAATCTCTTGCTCGAGATGATGAGGCTGTGCAAGGACAAGTTGGATTTCCTTTAGACAATGCTCTGTCAAAAAGGGGATGCTTTCTGATTTAGGATAAGGGATGGGGACAACTCAAAGGTTTTGAACACTAAGTGTTTGTGGATTTTGGATCTCTGGATTTGGTACAAAAGATGGTGGGTTCTGATTTAGGTGATGGATGCTGGATTTTGGATGAAGGATATGAGATTCTGATGGTGGATTGCTGATGGAAAGATGGTGGAGGATGATGGAATAATGCTCTTTCTAAAGGGATGATGCAGATGCGACTGGGATGGATGATCTATGATGCTACTAAGAGGATGATGGTGCATGCAACTAAGAAGGATTTCTAGGATGTAACTAAGGTTTGGTGATGATGCAAGGGTGAAACTAAGATGAAGCTAGGATGACGGACTACCGAGATAAGATTGTGAGATCTGAAGGTAGAATGGACATGTGATGGATCCAGCTAATCTTCTCTTTCAAGGTTGATGTAGCGATGGTTCACTCGGAAATGGTAGGCAAACTGTTTGACTCTTGCATTATAGCCAATATTATCAAGCCTTTCTTGATATTTTTCTTCTGCTTGGGTTGCTTGGACAAAGGATTGATGGCTTTTAAGGTTCCTCTCTGCAACTTTCTTCTCTTGATAATCTTTGGATTTGGGCAACTTGGCTTTTGGATGTTTGATCAAATTGGGCATATCTTTGGAAAATTATGATAGGTTTGGTCCAAGAACAAAAGGCTCTTTGGATATCTGATTTCTGCAAGATTTTTTGAATATCAATTTTGTTGATTGGTTTGATTTTCTCAAGTGGCAAAGGATAAATTAAAAAGACTTCTGACAAAGCAATCTCCGCAAAGGGCAAAGCAACCTTGCGGGATACAAACAGGATGACTGACTTTGATAAAGCTTTGAAAGTGTATGTTTCAACAAGTGTTTTCACGGAGTCTTTGACTGTCAAGTACTTCAAGCAGATCTACCTGAGGAAGGTGAGTATCAAAATCGCTTGCCCACAGCTTGGTATCCCCCAGAAGGGAATACAAATGGTGAGTAATCTTGAGGTGACCCGGTAAACCCCTTGGAATCGGTCCTTGCACAAGGATTTTGATACTTTCGGATATAGATAGGGTAGCCTCTATTTTATCAGGTTTTTAATAGTTCCGTGGAGTCTCCATACCCGGTTATGCTGACCGCCTGTGACTCACTTAAGAGCCTAGCCAACAACGCTGGGGGAGGAATATTTACCTTTCCCTAGACATTTGCATTTGGCACAAGACGCTCGACGATTAGGAGATGTAAGTGAGTACTTTTTGCCTTCACTTTATTTATATACCGGCCGGGGGGGATACCGGTTTGAGGTCGTTCTCCAAGGAGGAAGCGCTTTTCTCCCCGGACAGGCCTCGCTAAAAGTAGAACAAGTGAACTTGTCCGAGTCCAAATATTCTACGTTGCTTACTTTAACAAAGATTTACAAAAAATGAAAGCTCCTAGATGCACATCAAGCAAGTTTGTTCATTTTTCCAAATTGATTAAGTGATGTTTGAACTTTTGAAGATGAAGACACACGTGTTTAGATTTTGATTTGTTCTTTTCCTCAAAACGTAAACGATTTGAGCGTTTGCAAGTTCTTTCCTTTTGGGCATTCAAGATTGATATTTGCGAGTTGATTTAGGAACTTTGAAAATGTGCTTTGTTTTATCCTTAGATCATTCAAGATTGTGTTCGTTTACTTGCTTTGAAATCTGAAACAAGAGAGAGAATAGAGTGTTCGTTCCCTTTAGTGCATTCGAGATTGGGTTTGATTTTCAAAATGACAATGACACTTTAGGACCTAAGTTCTTTCCTTTAGTTTCATTCAAGAGCGAGTTTGACTTTTTGCGAAATAAAAAATAAATCCAGTCCCAGACAGAAAAACACCAAAAAGCGACACTGTCCAGCTTATAGACGACGCTGGAAAGTTCAGAGGCGACATTTCATTCTTACAGGCGACATTCTGTACCTTTATAGGCGACAGATAACTATGCAGAGGCGTGATTTCTTTCTTCAAAGGCGTGATTTAATTACTAGCAGGGGACAAAAGAAGAAGTAGGGGCAGAATAGAAGTTATGGCTGGCGGAAATCTGCCAGTAACCAGGCGTGAAAACAGTGTTTGTACACGTAATTTGATTTCTTGAAGGCGTGATTTAATTGCTTGAAGGCGTGACTATATTTTGTGTAGGCGACATTTCTTTTCATGAAGGCGACATTTCTTTTCTTGAAGGCGACATTTAATTGCTGTAGGCGACATTTAATTGCTTGGAGGCGACATTTCATTTGTTTCTTGCAAATACAAGAATATAAAGTATAATCTCATCAAAATGATTGTGGTTTTGGTCCCACCGGGCGTGCCAGAATGTGAGCAAGGCTTTCGAAGGTACCTGTTATCTGTTTTGAAAGGCTCAAATCAATCAAACATTAAGAGTTTAATCTAGCATACAATCAAAATAAAAACAAAGAAACTCTAAGCTAGCCACCTCAGATTGAGCCAGAAACAGGTGCACCCAAGCACTGTTTGATTTGCTTTGATAAGGGGGATGTGGGTGTGCTCTCTAAACACTTTGGAGCATACTATAATGCATTCTAAGATGGATTGAAATCCATGAAAACCCCAAAATGGCACAAAAACAGGTATAGAACACCTGATTTGCCCCTAAGGCCTCAAGGATCCAAAAATGCTTTAATAGAGATTAAGCTACATAATGAGTAATCTAGGATTGATTTTAGACCAAATTAGAGATGTGATATGATGCTATGCTATGCAAAACAATAAGAAAAGCTATGTTAATCCATTATTACTAAGCTATGATGAGCTAAAAATGCTTGAAAGTAAACTAAATTAGAATGATTTGCTAAGATCTAACATGAAAATGACATCATAACAGTGCATGAGAATGAAAGTAAGCTAATTGATTTTGCTCTTGAAAGGAGGGGTATTTATAGAATTTGGGAAGGAAGAATGAGTGGCCAGGATTGAAATCCTTAAGAGAGGCCAAGATTCCTTCAAAGGGGAGCACATGGATTGTGCTAGTTTAGGGATCACCTCCTTGTGACAAGTGTCACAAGGGCATTGGGTTGAAAGATGGGAGGAATGTGCACAATTTGAGAAATGTGCCTAAGGTCAAAGGGTGTAAGAAAGGGGTGAGGGGCTTCTTAAATGCACCATAAATGCATGTAAGAGGGATAAGGAGGCCTTAAATGCCTTCAATGCATTTCAAAAAGGGAAGCCCTCTTTGTTGACTTTGGGGTAAGCTTAAGAGTTGGCTAACCTTGTTTAGGGAATGTGACAAGGTTAAGGGAGGAATTAAGATTAGGATTAGGATTAGGGGATTTTAGGATTAGGATGGGTGAAGAGGTTGGATTTGAGAAGATTCTAGAAGAGTCTAGAATTCTCCTTGGTTTTATGGAATAAAAGCTTATTCATTTCAAAAGCTTAAGTTTTGGGATTATTTATTGAAATATTTTCAATAAATATGAAATTTAAATATTTAACCTTAATTAAATATTTAGCCTTGGGATTAAGGTTAGAAAAGATGGGATTAGCTTTTTAATCGAGATTAAGAAGGAATTAGAAGATTTTGGAAGAGGTTAGTGGTCTAAAAGAAATTAGCCAAGTTTTGGACAAAAAATAAATTAATTATTTATTTTGAAATTTTTGGTCAATTTATTAATTAAAATAATTAATAAATAAGAAGATAATGTTTAAATAAGATTTAAACATTTTTGGAAGGGATTTCTTAATTAAATATTTTTAATTAAGAAAAAAAGATTTAATGACATAAAAATAAATTAATTAATTAAATAAATAATTAATTAATAAATGATGATGTCATCGGAGATTTTTTCAGAAAATAAAAATACTTTATTTTCTAAAGGATTTTTAGGTGTCTACAGTTTTAAAATATAATATGAGCCCAAGCCACAATTCAAATAAGTACACAAATTTAATGTCAGTGTTAAAAACAAATGCATACAAACTTTGTTGAAATGCATACTTCACTATATAGAGAGTACATGCAACAAAGTTTAAATATGCAGTTTGTTTAAAGTACCTTGAGATAAAGTGAATGCCAAAGTTATAACACTATTGAAGGTGATAATCAAAATTCACACACCAACTTATACAAACTAACATACACTAAAAGGATCAAATCTAAGTGAATGGTAAACTAATTCAAACACCATCCACATATTTCATACAAGTTTTAAAATATAATAAGAGTCCAAGCCACAATTCAAATAAGTACACAAATTTAATGCCAGTGTTAAAAACAAATGCATACAAACTTTGTTGAAATGCATACTTCACTATATATAGAGTACATGCAACAAAGTTTAAATATGCACTTTGTTTGAAGTACCTTGAGATAAAGTGAATGCCAAAGTTATAACATGATTGAAGGAGATAATCAAAATTCACACACCAACCTATACAAACTAACATACAATAAAAGGATCAAATATAAGTGAAAGGTAAACTAATTCAAACACTATCCACATATTTCACACAAAGTTCTAAAATATAATAAGACTACACAAATTCAATGCCAGTGTTAAAAACAAATGCATACAAAATAAATTATTATAGTTCAAACACACTTCCAACAAACAAAAAATGGATGTTAAAGTGAAACACTCTAAACAAACAAGTTTGGAAATCACTTCAAACAAAAAAATGATCTATGTTAAAGCTCAAACACAAAGACACTGTAAACAATAAATGCAAAGAAAGTGAATACCAATGTTCAAACTAAATATCAATGTTCAAGCATAAAAAGAAAGTGTCAAAATAATTCAAATAAGAATCAATACCAAAACTCAAACCATGCTTCAATAAACAATAAATAACTGAATATTCAAACATACACTTCACAACTAGTTGATGCCAAAACACATTAAAGAAGTAAATTTGAAAATCACTTCAAACTAACAATTGATGTATACCAAAGTTCAAACACACACTCAATACAAACAATAAATGCAAACAAAGTGAATACCAAGAGTGAAAATTTAAACATGGAAAATAAATCTCAAAATTGATCATATAAAAATTTAACGCCATAATTCAAACCCATGCTTCAATAAACAATGAACAAATCAATGTTGAAACACACACTTCACAACTAGTGAATGCCAAAACATACTACACAAACAAGTTTGAAGTGACTTCAAACAAATAATTAATCTATGTCCAAGGTCATGCACACAATTCATATAGACACAAAGTGAATGACATAATGAATCAAAAGTAAGTGGACTCCATGATCTAGACTCACACTTCAATAATAATGAGTAAATCAATATTCAAAAACAAATTTCACTCAAAAAATAAATGAATTCCAAAAATAAAACAAATTAAACAAAACTCACTAATAATCACAACTCACTCATAACACAAAAATAATTTACAATGTCTTCAAATTACATAATAATTAAAAGATATTGTGATAATTATATAATTACACTACACTAAAAATTTCAAATCATTAAATGCGATGATGTAGAAATAAAATACATAAAGAAAGAGTTTTATAGAATATAAAATAAAAAATAAAAAAACATGTAGACATTAGACTGAAAAGAATGACCATGACCATGACCAATGACCATTCCCTCCAATCTAAAGGAGGGGGCAAATTCAACCCATCCCCAATTTTTTATTATTATAAACAATAAATTCATTTTATAATTTATAAATCAGTTGATATCAAAACTGCAACTGTAAAATTAAAATTTGGTTTTGCAATGGCATGTCAAATGCTTGAAGCAGATCCAAACATTATCAGCATCCCATATTTTGAATGTTGCAAGCTTAATAATATCAGATTTTTGGATTTGATTGTATGTGTTTTTAGCATCAACGTTTCGGATCACACTCTGTGATCCATCATCAAGAAGAGAGAGTGAGTGCAAGAGTTATAAAAATAAAAGTGTAGACCAAACCTGTCTCAAGAGATATAAGGAGAGGAAATGACATAGAAAACTGTGCAGAGAGGGAAAAAAACAGAAAATAAGGCTACAAAAACAAGTAAGATAGAGTAAATAAAAAATAAAAAGCTCCAAGGTAGGGAAAAAACCACTAAAATAAACACAACTAAAAGGGGTTAAGAGAAATTAAAAGACAACAAAAAAGAAGCCAAACAAAAAACACACAAAAAATAAAGCAAGCAAAAACACAACAAAAAAAAAGAGGAAACACACAAGAAAAAGAATGAGTAATTAGAAAAAACACACGTGTACCCACAAACAAAAAAGAAAAACAAGAAAGGATATATATATATGAGGGTACACAAATAACGACCTATAAATCTTAAAAATGCAAACAAGTCCAATATATACGAGTATACTTGACCAGTATGTGGTTCCTTTCCTCAAATCACAAGGATAATTATTGAGTCACGATTTATTGAAAGAAATGTAAAAATCAGTTTCCTTGATGTTGAGTGAGAAAGCTCACAGAAAACTGAAATAGCATAGAATGCCAACTGCCTCTGGCATGTCAAAAGTTTGAACCAGATCCAGATATTATCAGCATCTCATATTTTGATTGTTGCAAGCTTATCAAAATGTTGTTGAAGTAGATACGTATACTTGACCAGTATGTGATTCCTCTCCTGAAATCACAAGAATAATTATTGAGTCACGATTTATTGAAGGAAATGTGAAAAACAGTTTCCTTGATGTTGAGTGAGAGAGCTCACAGAAAACTTAAATAGCATAGAATGTGGAAAGTTAAAATGCATTAGGAAATCCTCGAGTTTCCAAGCACAATCATGCATGATTATTGTAAACAACACCTCCTGAAATCACAAGAATAATTATTGAGTCACAATTTATCGAAGGAAATGTAAAAATCAGTTTCCTTGATGTTGAGTGAGAGAGCTCACAGAAAACTTAAATAGCATAGAATGTGCAAAGTTAAAATGCATTAGGAAATCCTTGAGTTTCCAAGCACAATCATGCATGCTTATTGTAAACAACACCTCCCTTACCAATAATAGCATTGACAAAGTTACTGTATAGAACTCCATACTTCAAACCATTCTTAATTAAGAACCTGAGAACTGGAAGGATCGTTAATTTTGACAGTATGCTACCGACTGTCCTTTGTTTTACCACAATTGAGGATATAATTAAGATCATATCCTCTAGGAACTTGATCAAATGTGCTTCCAATAATCCTCTCATTCTAGAATCAAAAGGGGTTCCTTCCTCATTTACTGGAGTTATATGTGAACCCCAAAGTTGTACCGAATGACCTCCCAATATAAACAACTTTAAGTAAAGAATCATTTTCTAATAAATATCATTCAGGTAAATTCTGAATCAACTAAGTTCAAAATCACTTAAATATAGCATTAAAAGGTAGAACTCATCATTATTGTCAGCATGAGTGCAGAAAATGTGCCTATTGTATTTTTGCAAGGGAGAGAGACTTTAGTGTTATGGTAACCATGCAAGTGCAACTATGTTCTGAGGATCTTAATTAACGAGAAACTGACTAGGCCAAGTGACAACCAAAAAGCTCAACAAAAGAAGGAAACAGGTGGAAATACATCCAGCAAAAGGCACTATATGTTGAGACATGTCAAAGATATTTGAATTTGCAAATTCAAATGAATACCTGTATGACAGATTTGATGCGAGTAAAAATCATCTTCATACTGCTATATCCTGTAGTTAAAGGTAAAGGGTCTACTTGAATACAGATATTTTCTCTCCCCAAGCCCTCTAACTTCCATCGTCAAAAGCAAGTATTTACCAGATCAATGTCTTGAAGTTAGAAAACTAAAAAGACATAACTAATTTTGGCAGGGAGCTTTTCAAAATGAATTGAATATAGTAAAGGAAATAGCTAGGAATGTTTTGCATCGGGTCATCTCAGCTTCTGTGCACTTGCATTGAAAAGTAAGCAAAACTAGCATTCACTATTTTATCACCAGCTGAGGAATGGGGTACTGACACTCATGTTTCTGAATCATAGTGGATGATATCAACCAATCTCTTTCCTCTTTGTCAGTTTCATTAAGTAAACAAAGCATTCCAAACATTCATAAGAGAGTCTGACTTGAATAATCAAGCTGGTTTCTTTTAACAGCAATATAAATTGTCATTAATAATATGTACATTAAAATTTTATAATAAATTTTGATTTTTTTATAATTTGTAAATTATTATTAGATTCTACATGTTATGAAGTATCTTTGAAATTAAAAATTACCTTTGTGACGATGTCAGATGAGCTGAACATTGCACATTCTAATGAGGAAATATAGGACTTCTCTCGAACAGACTCTTGCCAGGATGAAGCCATCACACACGCATGCACATCATCACTGATACATCAATCTTAAAACCCAATAAAACAATTGATAATTGATTCAACACCAAATCAATCAGCTAAAAAAATGTTTAATAGAAAAATTCAGAGAAACAGGAAAAACATGAAGTTGATGCAGCCAGTGGAGAAACTCATTGAATCCAATACATTAGAACAATCATAAACAATCACTATTATGTCAGGAAACCGGAACCTGAGCAATTCTAGACAACTCGTCGATCTGGGGTAGCTCATAAACGATGAACCATAGTCCATTTTACTAAAAAAAACAGAGAATTTCACCTAGAAACTTTTCCCATATCAAGTAACACTGCTCAAATTTTGAAAAACCAAAGTCTACAGAAACAAAATGGAAATAATTAAGGTGTTACTTTTGAGATATGCATGGTGAATCCTGAGGTTTTGTATGTAGAGCCAGGCCCTACAACCAGTCCTGCATTAATTGTCACCATATTTACGCCTCTGTCCATGGCCAGAGCCCAAGTCAATGAAAATCTCAGACATGCTTTCAAGGCAGTTTTCAGCTTCTGCCTACCGGCTTTACATAATCTAGAAATGGCACAAATTTGACTGCTCATATACTCTGTAAATTGCCTGGTTTTCAATGAATCCCATAGGCATGAAACTCGGCCTAACAAATTTTCATTCTCTTTCTGGATTGATTGCAAAACCTTCTGAAAACAACCCACACTACAGGAGAGGTTGAGAGGCCCTTTTGATCAAACCCATAAACCTCCCCTACTTCTTTGAGCAATTCAACAAGGTTAGCACATTACAAACTACTTATAGGAACATTGAAGCATTCCTGATCTTCTCCTATGTAAGACTAAAACAACCATAAGAACCCACTTTACTCTTGCCCCTCCTTTCAAATATATAGCTATGGCAGATCAGAGGGTCTAATTCCATCTTGTAGGCCAAGTACAGAGATTTGCTGCAGAAGAAAGAAAACTTCCATGTGAGACACAAATGCTGCATGCCCAGTACATGCGTTAGGCACAAAAAAAAACCTAAATTTTTGATAAATTGGTTAAAATTTGATAGAGATGGAATGCATCACAATGTGTATTATGAAATAGGATGGATATGCACAAGGAAAATGCATGCTTTAACATAGACAATAGATGCACCATTCCATAGAAAATATGTGCTGAGTCCAAAAGCCTAAGTAAGTAATTTTAAATATTTCATAATTTTGCTGTACAAATGAGCTTAGCACAAACTCCACAGAATTACATAGAAACACTACCATCAACACCATTCACATATATAGGCTAACCATACAAGCTCGTTAATAATGAGAGCCCAACAGACTAGCTTTCATTTATTGAGAGGTCAACAACCCAATATTGAGAATTGAACCACTCAGTTCACTTACACATTCACAACACACACCTATAATCCAATTCACAAAATATCTTCACCATACCCACAATACCAAATACATCTAATTCAAAAATTGGATCCCTCTGGGTTGTTCTAGCATTTAATGTAGCACTAATTGCAACTTTTGGCCCAGGTTCAAGCTGGCAAATGTGGCAGAATGACAAGGTGACTGACTTTCTAGCATAAAGAAATTATTAGATCACAGATTAGCCTCATACGTATTAAAAATAAATAAAAAATCCAACATCAAAATAGATATCTAGAACCATAAGGCAATAACAGTTAAAACCTCAATACACTGTGATGGGATTCCGAAACGAAGTAGACTAACTCTCTAGCATAAAGAAATTATTAGATCACATATTAGCCTCAGACATATTAAAAACAATAAAAAAATTCAACATCAAAATAGATATCCAGAACCATATAAGGCACTAACAGTTCAAACCTAAATACACTGTGATGAGAATCTGAAACGAAGTTTATACAGAAAGCTAAATTCACAAACATACACTGTTGGACCTTAAACTGGCAACAAATTCTACAATGAAATCTCTCCTGTTGTTCTGACAGAGTTTCTGTTTCTCTGAACTTTTGGAAATGCTCCAAACTATACAATTGTATTGAAGTCAGGGTTTCATTGGTGCTTTGGTTTTTCCCCCGCTCACATGAAGCTGACGCAAATGAGGGAAAAAGAGATCCAGCTAGATACAAGTTCTGAATGACCAGACTTCTGAGGTCAAGAAAAATGAGAAGGAATATAAGATTAATTACATTCTATGAGATTGTGGAAGCCTTACAAGTTAAACCTCTTAAGATTCATTTCATCACGCCCTAGCAACTAAGTAGTTCAATCATGTCTCCATAATAAAGAATGGGCATACATTGACATCAAAAGCACCATGATATATATTTGGAAAATCCAATTTTCTAAGATGTTCAAAATTCAATATGAAATTAAAGCAACAAAGCCAAGATTAAACCAGAATGTAATACTGAAAAAACATTGTATATGGGCATTTGGGTAGGAAATTAACAAAGAGAATACCTGGGATGAAGAACCTCTCCGGTGGCAAAGGTATAAGAATTCTCAATGAAGAGAGTCTTAACAAGCTAAATGGAGATTGGGCAAGAAACTGGGAAAGCTGAAATAGTTCTGATGAAATAGCTTCTGCCAACTGGCTTTACATAATCAGTTTGAGATGGGCCTCCACCTTCTCCAGTGAATCAAGGGAAAAACAGCTGATGCAGCCAGTGGAGTAACTCATTGAATACAATAAGTTAAAACAATCATAAACAGTTTCTTATTTCAAGAAACAAGAATCTGAGGTATTCTAGACAACTAAATCACTCATAAACAGGTTCTCATAAATGATGAACCATAGTCTGTTTTACTAAACAAAAGTAGAGAATTTCACGTAGGAACTTCTCCTATATCAATTAACACGGCTCAAATTCTGAGAAACCAAAGTTTACTTTACTAAAATGAAATGGACATAGTTGAGGTGTTACCTTTGAAATATGCTCTGGTGGATCTGGACAAATTTGACAGCTGATATACTCTGTAAATTGTCTGGTTTTCTGTGACTCCCACAGGCATGAAATTCAGCCTAATAATTCTCTCTTTCTGGATTGACTGCCAGACCTTCTGAAAATGATCCACACTGCAGAGGAGCTTGAGAGGCCCTTTCTGATCAAACCCATAAACCTCCCCTGCCTCCTTGAGCAATTCAAGAAAGTAAGCACTCAACAAACAAATTATAGGAACAACAAAACGCTCCTGATCTGAACATTGTGAATTATGTTGAGAAGATCATCCTGTTGAAGCATGGGCGCCTTCAATCTCTTGGACAAACCCTCACCAGGTGAAACTCTAGAGGAAGCATAGGGCTTCTCTCAAACAGACTCTCACATGAGGGCATATTTGAGCCACATGTAGTAAAATGGAGAGCCCTCAATATCATCTTCAAGGAGTAGGACCAAAATCATCATCAGGAGATGGATACCAACTTTCATTGACTTCCCTAATGAGCCCACCTTGAATATTCCTCCTGCTCATAATTTTCTCCCCATATTGACAGACAAAATCTTGCCATACAAAACCATCAACTGTCTTCAAGGTGTCTGCACGAACTGCACTGTCCATATTGAATGTGATAACAATGTCGTCCCCAACATAGTAGGCGTTAGTTAACAAATCCAAATGTCTCTTCAGGGATACAACTCTATCCTGGGTAACTATATTCACTGATATTCTCATACTGTGCCAATCTACACAAATCAAAAGATGAAATCAAATTAGTACCCATTTCAAGCAAAAGAAACATTGGTATCAAATTGTATATAATTTTGCTAGATGAATCAAATAATGCCTTTATATTAATAGCATATCTCTACAAGCAAAAAAACAGGGAAAAGTTTTTGAAATTTTGATAGTATGAGAAAAATTTCCCTTCAAAGATGCTGACCTGATATTAGACTTCCATAAAGCATGAGAAATAGATACACGTGGCAGTTCAATCAGAACAGTGTCATAAGCCTTTTCCACAGCTAAAAGAAATTCATGGATGCATGAGCCTCGATTCATAGATTCAATTTTGGATTCATAACGGTATATTTTGAATGAACAAAATAAGAAAACATTAAAGTGGAAATGTGATTGCATTACAATTGTGATGCGAGATATGGACAATAATATAACTTTAGTTAGCAAAATTAGTCATACACTAGACTAAACATGTAAGAATTTGGCATAAAGGGAACAAACTACACAAATCAGTGAAAATTCATGCAAATTCACAAGTAAGTCTGGCCTAACCACAAAGGCAATTATGACCTGGTGAACTCCACTAAGTGTGCTGAGCTTATTTCAATGATCATAAAAAGATTTTCTATTCCTGGAAGCAGAGCCACACACCATCAGAGTTTATAATGAGCAGAAACGGTTTACAGTCCACTGTGGAGAAACTATTTTATTCCAAGAAAAACTCACAATAGGGTACCACAGAAAATAACTGATTTATATTGAACAACAATACCATACAAAGTGCGAATGCCATGATGCCAACTCATAATGACACAGGACATTTGAACCGCATTACTAAAGAGATCATCACATAATGCCTTTATATTAATAGCATATCTCTACAAGCAAAAAAACAGGGAAAAGTTTTTGAAATTTTGATAGTATGAGAAAAATTTCCCTTCAAAGATGCTGACCTGATATTAGACTTCCATAAAGCATGAGAAATAGATACACGTGGCAGTTCAATCAGAACGGGGCATTTGAACTGGATTTTGTTCCAAATAATCAACATGATAAATAGGATTTCCACAAGCAAAAGGAGGCTGTTAATAAAGGGAGAATTCTCATAAACCAACAGAACAAAGCCATATTCAGTGCTGCTCTTAAACAACAACTTCTTGAAATAGACAACATCTCGGTTGATGAAAGGAGTGATAAGCAGGGTGATCATTTGCATAGTAGTTTGCTGATTCCAATTATACACAAAGCGCTAAAGGCATGTAAAAGATCTTGCAATAGGAAGAGGGCTGCGAACACGTTCCCGTCAAATCCGTGGTATGACGAAAAATGTAAGGCAGCTAAGAGAGTTATAAGAGGGAAAGATTCGAGCAAAGAAAACAGGAAGTTATATATCAAGTTGATTCAAGCAAAAAAAGAGGAGTATGTTAATACAAGAAAGAGGGAGCTAATACATCTCAGCAAAAACAATCCCAAAGACTTCTGGAAGGAACTCCAACAGAGGAAAAAACAAGTAGTGAATAATATTACAGATAAGCAATGGTTAGAGTATGCTAAGTTACTTTATGAGCGGTCGCGAGAAGGACTCTCCCCCCATTGTAAAGACCTCGGTGGAGCTGTTTACGGTAGATGACATCAAACTTGGGATAAAGAAATTGGCTGGTGGCAAGGCAAGTGACATTGATGGACTTCAGGCTGAATTTTTAAAATGGGGAGTCGATCTTCTTGCACCCCACATCACAGGTGTCTTCAACAGTGTCATTCAGGAGGGGTTTCCAGCTGATTGGACCACTAGTGTGGTTATCCCTCTCTTTAAAAGTGGGGACATCAATAACCCATCTAATTATCGGACAATTATGGTCAATCCTCCCTTCGGCAAACTTTTTGGGAGCATGGTGGAACGTAGAATCAGCAGCTGGGCTGAAAGTGAAGGAAAAAGAGCCAAAGGGCAAGCGGGTTTTAGGCCCAGACACTCTACCATTGATCATTGCATCACTCTTTGACACTTGATAGAAAAATTATGGGACAGCCAAGGAGGAGAAGCTTATTGTTGTTTTGTGGACTTCAAAAAAGCTTTTGATACGGTTCCTAGAGACAAGTTGTTGAGTAGAATGGAAGATTTAGACATCCCAGACATTTTTAGAGTTGCAGTGCATAGGTTGTACGAGAGGGTCAGAGCCAAAATCAGAACTAAAGAGGGTATGTCTGAATGCTTCAGTAGTGACATTGGTGTTAAACAAGGATGCCCATTATCTCCCACTTTGTTTGGCTTATACATTGATAAACTAGAATCCTGGTTAGACAAGATAGATGGCGAAGGGGTGCATTTAGCGGGATATGTGGTAAAGCTTCTTCTTTATGCGGATGATCTTATTCTGATTTCTAAAACTGTTCAAGGATTAAGAGATCAATTAGGGGCTTTGGAGCACTTTTGTCAGGAAGTGGGGATGCAGGTGAACATCACCAAAACGAAAGTTATGATTTTTTCTTTGAAGAGGAAGGAAAAGCATGTTTCCTTCATCTTTGAAGGCAGTCCATTAGAAATTGTGAAAGAATACAAATATTTGCAGAAACGCTGAACTTTGGGACTGGAAAACCAAGAAAACTTTATTTGGCTTGCTGGTCACGCCGGTTGTCCTTTATGGCTGCGAAGTTTGGGGAGGCAGCATGACAAAATGCGGTTGGCGACAGGTGGAGAGGATTCAGAGACACTTAATCACGAGCAGTCTTAAAGTCAAGACCTCGGTCCCATATGAAATTCTCTTAGTTGAAACAAGTAGTTTCCCGCTGGAAGCGGCAACAATAACTCGGTTAATAAGTTATCTAAAGAAACTTGAAAACATGGATAACAAATGATGGCCCAAAATTGCAATGAAAGAGGACTTGGTCCGCAGAAAGAAAACATGGATGATACAGAATATAAAGTGGTTGAGTAAATGGAACATCAAGTTACAAGAATGCCCCAATACCAATGTGGAAATAAAAAAGTTTGTCATAGAAAAATTCCAGACTGCCATGTGGACTAACAATATGGGTAGGAAAAAGGCTCATTACATCAAAGTGTTCAACCCAATCAGGGAACATGGTGATAAGATATATCTAGGGGCAGCTATTAAAGGAAAAGCTAGACTGTTAGTGGCCCAGTTGAGGATGGGCTCTCATCACCTCAAATGCGAGACAGGTAGATGGAAAAGGCCCAAAGAGGAATGGGAAGAAAGGATCTGCAACTTTTGTGTGTCGAGTGCAATTGAGATTGAATGTCATTTTATCATTGAGTGCACCACTTATGATGACATTCGGGCTCAGAACGAAATCAGTTCGGTAGCAAACAGCATGCACAGCCCATTTGAGGAAGATAAGATCAACCAAACGGCTAGTTTGATTGTCAAGATTCACAACAGGAGGTCTGACTTAGAAAAGAATCTAGAGTTACCTTATGACTGTGATCCGGTGGTCCCTTAGGCTGTTTGGCCTCGTGGATGTCATTAAAATCATTCATTTCATTTCATTTCACACTTTTTTGGTTCTATGATTTCAGCTATAGGAGATTAAAAGCCCTCTCATCATGGCAAAGGTTCCAATGATGGATTTCACCAAAGCTAAAGATACACTACTTATCAATATCGATCAAAGATGCTGCCAGAGTACCCCTGATACATCAATCTTAAAACCCAATAGAACAATCGATAACAGATTCAACACCAAATCTATCAACTAAAAGGTTTCTTTTAATAGAAAAAATTCAGTGAATCAGGGGGAAAACAGCTGATGCAGCCAGCGGAGAAACTCATTGAACAATATATATTATTTCAGAAAACAAGAATTCGAGCAATTCCAGACAACTAAATCAATCTGATTAGCTTATAAACTATGAAGCATCGTCCATTTTATTAAACAAAAGCAGAGAATTTCACCTAGGAACTTCTCCGACTCGAATTCTGAAAAACCAAAGTTCACTAAAACAAAATGGAAATAGTTGAGGTGTTACCTTTGAGATATGCTATGATGGATCTGGGACAAATTTGACAGCTGATATACCCTGTAAATTGCCTAGTTATCTATGACTCCCACACGCATGAAAGTCGGCCTAACAAATTTTATCTCTTTCTGGATTGATTGCAAAATATTCTGAAAATGATCCACACTACAGAGGAGCTTGAGAGGCCCTTTCTGATTAAACCCATAAACCTCCCCTGCCTCCTTGAACAATTCAATAAAGTAAGCACTCTGCAAACAATTTATAGGAACAACAAAACGTTCCTGATCTGAACATTGTGCATTATGTTGAGGAGATCATTTTGTTGAAGCATGGGTGCCATCATACTCTCGGACAAACTCTCGCCGGGTAAAACTCTAGAGGAAGCATAGGGCTTCTCTCGGACAAACTCTTGCATAGGGGCATATTTGAGCCACATGTAGTAAAATAGAGAGACCTCAATATCATCATCAGAAGATGGATACCAACTTTCACTGACTGCCCTAATGAGCCCACATTGAATAATCCTCCTGCTCATATTTTTCTTCCCAAATGGCCAGACAAAACCATCCACTGCCTTCAAGGTTTCTGCATCCACTGCACTGTGCATATTGAATGTGATAAAAATGCCATCCCCAGCATGGTAGGCATCAGTCAACGACTCTGAAAGTCCGTTCACGGACACAGGTCTATTCTAGGTAACTATATTCACCGATATTCTCATCATGTGGCAATCTGTAAAAACTCAAAAGATGAAAACAAATTAAAACACAAAAAACCCACACAGTAAAATCCTGAAAAACATTACCATAATTAGTACCCATTTCCAGCAACAAGGTATCCGATTCCGCCCCAGCAGCCCATAGCACCAGAGTATCCGCCCGGATACCCTGCTCAAAATGTTCAAAATTTGCCAAGATGTTCAAAATTCTATATGAAATTAAAGAAACAAAGCCAAGATTAAACCAAAAAATCCACCTCAGTAACGCGCTCTGCAAGGATGTCATAGGTGTAATTCTATGACATCTGACGAAAGGGCAGGATGCGGCCAATGCTGCCCAGTGGCGTGCGTGAAGATCTCCAGAACTCGCTAACTGTGACTCATATCATCATCATCCACCCGCAAAGCGAGCCACAGGGAACACAAACACAAAGCCACAAACAAATTAAACAAATAGTGTACACTGTACCCTATTATATAAGAGGTGAAACTGAGAGCATAAATAGTAACAGTGCTTTCTTTTAGCTTTTCAAACGGTAACAGTGCTTTTTCACGCTTCAAACGGTAGCATTGCTTTTAAAAACTCATTACCATGCTTTTTTTCTCCCTTCAAGCCAGAGCCATGAATGAACCGTTGCAGAGCGCTCTACTCTACTGTATTGAATTTTATTGGCTTTCTGTTTAATTTGAACATGACAGTAGACGATGGAAATACAAATGGACAAAGAATTTTAGCAGAATGTACAAGGATAAATTAGTATTGTTATTTCAATTGTTGCAGTAGTGATTTAAAATTTGTGTTTATAGTCTTAATGCAAGATTACTAGAGATTGGAAATTATCTTATAATTAGCTTTTTTATGTATTGTCTTGAATATGATATCTTTCAGCATGTTTTATATATGCTAATATTTAATATATATAAGGTAGTAGTAACGTAATATATGCAATACTAAATATAATAAAATATTAATATTAATAATTAATATTACAACATTAATATAGTATAAGGTTATTATTATTATTTTAAATAATAATATTGTTGTTTGTATCAGTTTCTAGGATCATATTACATGATTTATCATCAGGATGCTAAAGAGAAAAGAACATAAGATGATATGTTGCAGATCTAGCACACAATAAAAAGAAGAGGGAGAGAGGAAGAGGGGAAAAGAATGTAAGATGATATGTTGTAGATCTAGCACACAATAAAAAGAAGAGGGAGAGAGGAAGAGGGGAGAGAGAAGATAGTGCACAAAAATCCACAATGACAAGACCTACACCTAATAACAATTAAAAAAAAGGGGAACATCACTCCCAATAAAATAAAAAGAAATAAAAACAATATAGTGTAAATAGAAATTAAAATAAAAAGAATAACAAATGATATATATGTGTGTGTGTGTGTGTAGATGTATATACATCTACACACACACACACACACATATATATATATGAGACAAAATAGGGGATGAAAATACATAAAACCTAAAAATAGACAAGGACAAACAAGAAATTCACAAAAAAAAAACTCAAAATAAAGATAAATCTCGGGGATGAGCAAATGAATAATTATAAATCACGAGGTAAGGAATGATTTTTTTTTTTAATATATATATTCATTTGCTCAGACCCACATACTAAAACCAGTAAGTCTTTGAGAGACAACAGAAAAACTTAGCAGTTAAAAACAAAAAAGAAAAAACAACAAACTTCTCAAAGCTTGGAAGTAGATACTAATCAAAAGTTGAAGTGGAGTCATTCTCTGAGCTACTCCCCGAAGCGGAAGTGTCCTCCTCAACATGCTCTTCCAATTGTAGATCACTAGATTTATCTTGATCCACATTCCCCTCTTCTGATTCGCCCCGAGCTTCCTCGCCAGCCCCATCCTCATCATCAACATCTTCCTCTTCCTCATCCAATTCCTCATCATCATCTTCAACCTCCTCTACATCCTCTACCTCTACATCCGAAGAATCCTTGATACCAAGTTCGTCCAATTTTTCTCATTTATATACTTTTGTTACTATCTCTTGGGCTACCTTAATGCCATGAAACCTCTATTCTTAAGAACTTACTATCATAATGTTGTCCACTACTATTTTTTTCGTACATTAAACCTCTTGTTGTCTTGGTTGATCTTTTAGGATGCTTCATGTAATAATAGTGTTTTGTTTGTCAATGGGCATGACTCCTTGATAGTTGTTATTTTGAAAGTTTGTCTCTTTGTATCTATGTAGTTGTATGTTGCAATCATGTAGCATGATTTTTGTCCTTGTATGACATTCATAAATAGTCATATGACTCGTGCTTGTGCTATGTTTTATCTAGGAACATAGTTAACCATAACAAGGTGATTGCATCCTCCACCTTATTGTGATCCCATTAAGAAGATGTCCTTTTTTTAACAATGAATCAAAATTTTCACTGTGAGGAATGATGTACATCTTCTTGATTGGACCATAATGAGACGTTTGATGCAAGGATTTTTACACTTTTTAATGATTAACCATGTTTGAAAGAGAATAACAACATGTTGGGCTCAACCCTTGTGGGAGCCCATTTTATTCCACGTGTTGTGATGTTATGATATTAGTTTTAAAATATTTTATTGATGAATATGATACTTGTACCTACACATTGAAAAAACTCATTAGATAAAAATGATGAAGTTTTGATTAGATTTTTTGCTTTCTTCTCTCTAATTCATACATTATGAAAACTAAATCTACATTTACTGATTTTTCATATAAATTGACAAGGATCCATGAGCTCTAACACCCCCTTTCTCTCTCTCTTCCTACAGGGAAACCTAGGCGTGAAAAAATAAGTTGTGGAGCGAGGAGTTGACGATTCAACCAAACAAGATGGGATTCATCATTCATTAGGAAATGGTGGGTCCCCTCCTCTCTTTATATGTCATTTTTTGTAAATGTATATTTATTTTTCATATTGTAATGTTTTAGTAATTCCCACGGCTTGTGTGGGAAGTATTCATTCGAACATATGAATAAATAAAATAATTATCTCTAAAAAGATCTTATTTCTTTCTTTGTACTTGCATTTTATGTTGAACTAGAAATCATTTAACAACATTTCTCTTAGAAAATGAATAATCTAGTAGAACTAAAACACATATACCCCTAAGTTTTTTTAGTTGTAAACACCTTTCCAGCTCTACTTGATTGAGCTATGGAAAAATTTGGGTAACAATCACAAAATGCATCTCTTAAGAAACACAAATAATTTCTAGAATGATAAATAACAAGCTCTTTTAGTCTGAAAAAATTAAGTGTTCTATTAGAAAGATTGATCTTTTTTTAAACAAACAAAATGATCAATATATAGATCATTCTCATGTTTTACATGCTAGCAACATGATCATTTAATCATGAAAATGCTTATAACCATCTTCATGCTAAATATTTTTCATTATTAATTCTTATGATTATGGCATCAATGCTAGTTGTTCTTTTCTCAAATGATTTTCCATCATGAGAAGGTAACCTACAAATTATTCTTGCAACAAATAACTATAAACTTCCACCTGGTCTATTCTTCTTTCTAGAATGATCCCACAATGTCTTTTGAAAAAGATATTTATTCCATACTACATGGGCCTAGGCTATTTGAACCCCAGAGGTGTTCTCTTTACACACATTGCATAGACAGAGACCTTAAAAAATGGTTCTACAATAGAGTTCTTATATTTCACCATGTCATTATGTGTCAAGGTTGTGGATCCATTAAGGAGTAAAGAATTTAAAACTCCAAAAAAACACATAGAGTTGCCTCATGTTCATGAGCATGGAAGAAAAAAGGGAGCCTTGGTGTTGAAATCATTTTAAGGGAACCTAACTATTGTAGAAAATGTCCACACCTACCAACTAGTAAGATGTTTATGCTATGGGATCATGGAGGAGAGAGAAAGGAAATCATTGATTCCATGAGATAGAAAGTTGTTTTATACTAGGTGTTCCATATTATGTTGTGTTATTTCCAACTTATCATAATTGAAAGCACATGATAATACTCAACAATTCTCTCAAACTAATTTGCATCATGTACAATATTGAACTTATACAACTCTTCATTAACACTATTCATTTGCTAATAATCTCCCCATATGACATTCTAAACTCATACAAATCTTCATCAGGTTGACATCAATGCCAACACTTAACACAAAATGCTAACAATGAAAAAGGATTGTATTTGTGTCATGTATATTGTCCAAAACCACCATAGAACACCTCGAGTACATGGGTAAATTGAACATCCCCTACTAAGATAGGACACCAAGTGGACTTGTTATCTATTTATGTAACTCAAATAGGCTCAGCCAATATCCTCTGAAATGACCCATCAAACCATCTCCACAAAATATGCTTTATTTTCTCTCACCTCCCTTTTGATTCCCTCTCCCAAATATAATATTGGAGAGATATTGATGTAATTAAGTGGTTGAAATATTTTCTCAAACATAGCAACTCCTTCACTAGCATCAAAATTCCTTATCAAGTTTGTACACACCTTGTGCCCCATCAACCCAGACATAAAGCAATCCTCAAGGGGTGGGTTTGGGGTAAAATCCTACCTCGCATACTTGGAATTTCCCCAACCAAACACCATAACCCACCACCATCTCCTTGGCATCACTAGGAACCAAATCCCTCAATTTGGAGGGTACATCCCATACTAGGTCCACAAAGGAGGCCTGCTTTGTTATCGCATGCAAAAACCAAAAATTGGAGGAGTGCTCCTTAGTTTATTCTACCATCCAATCTTTGTACCATTATGGTATGCACATCGTCACCCAAAACCCTTGGCTAGATACTACTACCCACTATCCTCATTAGAAATCTAACTCTCAAAGATTTGCAAGGCAATTTCATCCTTGAGAGTACATGGAGATTTTTAAATATAAAACATACTAGTATAATGTCTTTTCATTATTTTAAATATTATTTTACATTATTATACTATTATAATAATTATTTAAATAGTGTTATATTATTATTAATTAAATCTATTTTATTATCATTAATTATAATTTATTTATGATTTTGTATATGTGAAAAATTATAACATTAAAATAAGATACTTATTTTCTAAAGATATTTATTGAAGTTTGTATATATACGCTTCTCACTTTTTCTTTGTAATTACAACTTTCCTTCTCTTTTGCATTGATTTCTATTTTAAATTTGAATGCAATTATAAAATTATGAGGCATGTATTAGTCACTATCCATAAATGATTTTTTAATAATAAATTCATATGAGAAACAAAAGCATTGTCATCTTCTCCTTGGATGGAGATCAAGGAGAATGATGAAGGAAGAGGGAACAAAGTTGATCTTTAAGAAACTCAAGGACACCATTTAATATAGGCTTTAATTCCTCCTCTTGTAGGACTAAGCATTACCATAATAATTGTACTTGTATTTAATTTTTATAGTTAACTTATTTTTATGTATTTTTTATGGTTTCTATAGAAAAATTTCAAATGAATTGATTTTGAGTGCGATTATATTCTACTCACAATTGTTGCATTGTTCATGAGCTTACCTCTACTAGTAGAATGATGGATGAACCTATGGAGTAAAGTCACTTGGTGGAAAATAATTGAAGTAAAGATAATTTGAGTGATGTATGCAATCTTAACAATCCTTAACAATTGTTGTGCATGAGGTTATTCATTCTTTGAGTGAGGTAGACAAATCCTTGATTCTATCATTATTGTGCATGAGGTTATTCATTCTGAGTGAGGTAGACAAATCCTTGATTCTATCATTGTTGTGCATGAGGTTATTCATTCTATAGAGGAAGGTAAAAATGATGGTTTCCTTCTCAAGCTTGATTTGTCAAAGGCCTATGACAGGGTGGGCTGGCTGTTCCTAGATAAAGTTCTTGAAGCTTTTGGCTTTAATGATAAAACTAGAAAGATTATTTCTCAACTGATCTCCACCCCCACTTTTGCGGTGATGGTTAATGGTTCTCCCATGGATTTTTTCAAATCCTCTAGAGGGCTTAGGCAAGGGGATCCCCTTTCCCCTATCCTCTTTATTATTCTGGCAGAGTGCTTGGGAAGACTTATTCATGATAAAAGGAGCAGAGGAGATTTTACCAGGATAAAACCCTCTTTCAAACCCCTGATCTTCTCTCATCATCAATTTGTGGATGACACCATCTTAGGGGGAGAGGCTTCGGTGAAGGAAGCCAGATATGTGAAGTCCATTCTCAATACTTACTCTAATGCCACGAGTCAACTCATCAACTGGAGCAAGAGCTCGGGCTTCTTTGTCAAGACCCCTGAAGGAAGACAAAGGAAACTTGCTGGTATCTTGGGCTGTGGTATTGGTTCTCTCCCTTCTACTTATTTGGGGCTCCCTATGGGGGCCAAACCTCCTGACCTCTTTTGGGACAATCTCATTGATAGGTTCAATAGAAAACTAGCTGGCTGGAAGGGTATTATTCTGAGTCAGGCTGGTAAAGATCTTCTGATCAAATCTACTTTACATAATTTGCCTACTTATGCCCTAAGCCCGTTCTCTATTCCTTCCAAAGTGGCTGATACTTTGGAGTCTATTCAGAGGAAGTTTCAAGAAGTACCCGCTTATGGCTTGGGATAATATCTGCAGACCTAGAAAGCAGGGGGTTGGGGATTAGGAATCTGAAGCAGTTCAATAGGGCTTTGCAAGCTAAACAGATATGGAGAATCTTTAACTCCAAGGGGGAATGAAGGGATATTCTGAAGGATAAGTATTCTGCCAATATCAATTTCAAGCAGTTCATTAGCAGGGATAATGACCCAAAGGGATCCAACATTTGGAATGGCATTATAAAGACTAAAGGGTTAGCCACTGAGAAGGTGAAATGGAAACTTGGTAATGGTGAATATATCAACTTCTAGCTTGATGACTGGCTTAGTTTGGGGCCTTTATGGAACATTGAGTAGTATAACAGATGGGCGATGCCTTGCATGGAAAGATTTGGCTGTAGGGTGAGAGACTACAGGGTCAATGATGAATGGGTGAACCTGACTGAGATATCCCAGGAGCTCAAGCTGCTGATGGACATGATCGGGCTTATCCCTTTGTCCCTTAACAAGGATGCTATTATTTGGGGGATGACTAAGGATGGCAACTACACTGTGGCCACGGGCTATGAAATCATGTAGTGTATTGATACTGTCCCTATCTGGGCCAAAGCTTGGTATCCTGGCCTTACCCCCAAAATCAACATTTTTTTTTGGATAATGCTTCAAAACCGCATTTTGACGGTGGACAACCTTACCAAGAGGGGCCATTAGATGCCTAATAGATGCATCCTTTGTAAAAAGCATAGTGAAAGTGTTGACCACCTTTTCATCCATTGCCATTTCACCAGAGATATTTGGTCTTCTTTCCTATCTTTCTTCAAGTTGACTTGGGTTTTTCCCGATAACATGAGGGAGCTCTTTGAACAGTGGCACTATGGGGTGTCTAGGGATGTGAGAAAGGGCTTATGGGATTGGACTCTTCCCTGTTGGGGGGTGTGGAAGGAGCGGAACAACCAAATTTTCAGGGAGAAAGAAGCCAATGCTAAGGTGGTCTTTCACAAAAGCCTTAACACTCTGTTAGAGAACTATATTATCATCAAAGGCTATAACCTCTTCTCAATGCTAAGGAGAATGATCGAAGCAGGAGGGAGGACTGCAGATGGACTCTTCCACTTGAGGGCTGGTGTAAAGCTAACTTTGATGGGGCTGCGAAAGGCAACCCAGGCCAGCTTGGGATTGGGGGCATCATTAGAAATGATCACGGGAAAGGCATTGTTGCTATTACGGCTCCTCTAGGGGTGCAAACTAATCACTTTGCGGAGGTGATTGTGTCCCATCAAACTATAAAGCTTGCTCGGGATATAGGAGTCAGAAAACTATGGCTGGAAGGAGACTCAAAGAACATAATAGATTGTCTTAACGAGAAAAATGAGCCTACCTGGATGATTGCAAATATAATTAATGAGAGTGTTTAGGTTCTCAAGTCCTTTGACAAAGTCTACATGGCTCATGAATATAGGGAAGCAAATCAAGTGGCTGACAGGTTGGCCAACTGGGCAGTTAGGAAGGATGAGATGAAAAGATGGATGGACGGACACAATATTCCGCTTGAAATCAAAGATTTAATTGAAAGAGAGAGAATCCCTGCAGATTGGGAAATATTAAATGATAATAATGAAATTTTATATGTTATGGGAAATGTGCTGAAAAATGATGTGTAAGTACGCAAGCCAAAGTATGAATTACCTAAGCAATTGCCATCATTGCACTTTGAGGCCCATTTTCGGGTGTAATTTTCATAAGTTCAAAAGAAGGATCAAGAATATTAGTCATTTTATCTACTAGTCCCAAATTTCAAAAGACATTGCTATCAGGAGAAAAGTTTGTAGAGAGAGTGAAAAAATGGTGGGGGAAAGACACCGGAGGGAACCAGAGGAGGAAGCTGAGAAGTGGCAGTGACGCTCTAAGGTGTGGAACATTTTGAGTAAAGGTGATGTTACTTCTTTCATTGAACGACTGCATGGGTGGAAAACCTCTGTTACTAAAACCATGGTTAAGAACTGGAACAAGGGGAGTGTCAAAATTGATGTGCTTGAGTTCACGGTGACGGAGGAGGTTATTTCTACGGTCACATGCATCCCCATTGTTGGGAAGAAATTCTACAGACACAGGTGCATTTCGGGTTAGGCGGTGTTGGAATTTGCCAAAGGTGCGGAGGAAAATAAGGCTCTTGTGAAGAAAAGCACCTACTACCTGCCAAGGTCCATCAAACCACTGTGGAGGTTTGTGTTGAGGGCGATAATCAAGTACATCTCCCTGGACACGAGATTCAACCGCATCTACTCTTACCACTTCATGCTTCTCAACCATTTCAGGTCTGGGGCTAAGATCTCTATTCCTTTTTACCTTTATTCGTCTATCAATGAGAATATTAATGACTACAGGGAGAAGCCTATTGGCAACACCACTTTCCATGAGGGGCTTTTGCTGTTGATTCATGAATTTTTTAAGGCTAGGACTATAGGAAAATAAATTAAGCAGGGGAAAGTGGGGAAGGAGGGATTTGATGAGGAGATTGATTTGGGAGAAGAAGAGTATATCCCTTCTGATACTGAGGAAAGCCAAGATATGCATTCAAACACGGATGCAAAGGCCACCTCTCAGACTAAAAAGGGGAAAAAGAAGATTAAAAAAGAGAAAATGGAGAAAAAGGAGACTCCCGACCCTAAGTAGAGCATTGAGATCTCTTTTGATAGAGATTATAATGAGGAGGCGGAGGGTATGGACACGGAGGGTGAAAGTGTTGATGAGGAGGAAGATACTTTTGGTGAAGAAGAGGAAATTAAGGAGAAGAAGAAAGGAAAGAGAAACATTATAATTAAGATGCCTACGGACAGAGAAGAGGATCCTGATGTCAATTCTTTTAGGAAGCAAAAAAAAGGAAGAACATTGAAGAAGAAACTAAGGATGAAAGACAAGAGGAGGGGAAGGATAGCGAAGAGGAAGAGGATAGTCAGGGGAGAGAGGATGATCATGAGCATGACTGTGATGAATATGGGACTGACTAGTACACTTGCAAGATCACGGACAAAGAGAAGAGTGTGGTCTGGAGAAATTTTCATAATGTTTCTGTTAGGATGGGTCTAAAGAGGGAAATGATGAAAATTTTGGTTAAGGAGAATAAGGATGGAAAAATTCAAATGGAGGACCTAATTGACCCTGCCCTAGTTATTTTGAGTGACATCACAAAAGAAAACCCTCAGATGGATGTGCTCAACAATGCTAAAAATAGGGTTATTGATAGCTATAGAACTACTAAATGGACCTATCATGAAATCTAGGAGTTAAATTATAGGGTGGGCATATTGGAGAGGGAGGATAGCAGTATCAAGATCAGGCTTACTGAGGAGAAGAATGATATGGAAAACAAAATGGATGAAGTAAAGAAAAGAGTTCAAAGCGTAGAGGGAACCTTGCAGAAAATTGCTGAACAAAGCTACAACATTCTTAAAGCTTCTAACGACAACGTAAAGGTGTTGATTAGTACAATAAAGGAACACAGGGGTAGCAAGGAGGAGTCTCCCAATAGTGGCAAAGATAAGTCTCCAGAGGATGGCCCAAGGAAGAGAACCAGATCTAGCACTATGAAGAAGGACACCTAGGAACCTGATAAAGATCTATCTGACCTCAAGGAGGCGGCGGATAAGGCGTTTGAACTTGAGATTCATGCATCAGAGATCCTCAGAGAATTTTCCTGAGCCTCTCTCTTGGCTTTGGGCCTATCCTGGTTTTTTGTTTATGTCCCTAGTTCTATTTTTTGTTTTTATCTGTTGCCTGCTGGTGGACTATGACTATTGTTTTTTGCTATGGCTATCTTGTTGTTGTGTACTTTTAAAGCTATATCTATGTTAAACTTTTAATTCTATAAGGGTTTCAAGGCCCCATTAAAACCTATTTTCCTTAATCAAAAACAATCCTTAACAATAATTTTAAGTATTGCAACACCCACTAATATGTACCATGCAAATCTTGTCTCAACATTTATCATATCTTTCACATGGAAGAGATTAAATTTGTAATTCGGAATTACAGACCTTGATATTTATTTTGGTCCTTAGTTTCTTATTTTTGGAAAGTGTAACATTAAATTGCAATAAATATTTTTGTAGTCATAGCAGAATCATGTATATGTTGTACAAAGAATAGTAATGTATAAAATTTGTTGTTGATAAAATTAACATTTATATTTAATAATGTTAAATTGGTCAAATTTGAATTCTTTACTTTAGATGGTTTAATGAGCATGGTTTTCAAATTTTATAAAAGCTATCAAAATCATTCTAATTCATAGCTCTTTTGTGGTTTTTGTGAATAGAAACTCCAAAAATTATCAAGAGAAGTATACAAAGCCCTATGGACTATTAAAATAAAAATGTAACTAAATAAAGGAATTCAAAATAGAAATAGAGATTTGAAGACAAAACACAAAACATATTTTAATAGTAACTCACCATAAATGGACACTTCCATTATTCAAGCAGGGAAATAACTTTATTCGCCTCTTTTATAAATCAAATACATCCAATATGTAATGATATTTATATAATTTCTTAGCTCTTTGAATACAAAGAAATATCAATAAAATGAACAGATTGAGAAACTAAAAGGTCATGACCATGGGAATTCACATTCACAACATTCTCTCACTTGAAGTCCAATACACATCACTACAAACAAAGATATCCCCCACTTTTTTCTCATAACATCACATTACAATCAAGCCTGGAGAAGGTTTGCAAGACTTTGGCATCTCCAAATCATGTTCGCAAACACTCCAGATGAGTCTTCTTCATGTGAAATCAGAGTCAATAATTATCTTGTCAAAATTATCTTCCCCTAAATGAAATTCGTTGAAAATAGAGAGCACTTCAACCTCAAACTCCATAGGTTTGTCCCTTATCCAATCAACACATCCCTTATCATTCCTGAATTGATCAATCTAAATCTTATTGTGCAATTATTAGATTCTCTATAATGACTAATACATTTCTCTACATTATTTTAAAAATGGTCCAAGTGCTTCAATTTCAACCTGTGTTCTTCTCAATGAATTTTTTAAATAAATTCGTAGACCTTTTTAACCCTTTTATCATCAAAGGAGTCACTTGTTAAGTATTTCATGATATGATCACTATTGGCATTTATGGAAGATTGCAACAAAGGACCCAATAGAAAATGTGGATTTACTACCACCATATCCAAATCCTTCTCCTCCGCCCGCTTCCATACAACTTTTTTTGCATTATTTTGGCATAGCAGTACCAATTATTTAGGCACTCCTCCAACCCCTTCTATATCAATTGTCATTGACCTTGAACCTTCTTTGCAACTTCCTCAACAAATTTGATCCCCAATGCACCTATGATTATGTTGCAATTCTATTGGGCTTTGAATTTGAGCTCAAGGATTGGCATAATCCCTTCTCCGTAGAAGGGCATGACCATATCATCCAAGAAAGACTTCAATTGGTATGAATTGGCTCATCTATTGTCCCATCCAAATCTGATTTTCCAACATTCCGCCATTCTCCCAAAAGCTACTCAATACACACACACACACACACACATACATAAATACATATGCATACATACATATACATACATAGGTATACATACATGCATGCATGCATGCATATGTATGTACATACATACATGTATGTATATATACACATATACATATATATACATATATATTTAGATATGCATACATACACACACACACACAAACATTGACTAGACTTTGAAAAAGACCAAACTCTTGTCGAGCCTTTAATTCTTTGATGAAATTCTCTATGTTATGTGACTTCCCCAGGAATATGACGTTTATCTCCTCAAGAGGCACTACTCTATACTTCTTTCCTTGAATCTTGGCATTGGTCAATTCCTCTTCTCTAGTAATGGCATAGCACACAAACATGTGACCTTGGTCACCATCTCCAATCTTCTTAGGCCTCTTGGTAATATTTCCATGGACACCTTGGGAAATGTTATGGATTTGTTGTTCAATATTCACTAGCATCTTGTATTTGTCAGTATCTAGACCCACATCATCAAAGATGAAGACAATTTCTTCAATGTTTGCAAGAAGAGGCTTTGTGTCTTCTATGCTTGAACCAACCCTTGCAACATCCTCTATTTACCACCTTTCACCATAGATTGAAACCGCACCATGCTACACCATTGAGACTATGTCTTTGTTTCTATTGCCTTTCACTTCTTCAAAGAACATCACTTCCATACACTTTATGCTCCTCCTCGATAGCTAATTTTTCATCTTTCACTTCATTTCCTATTTCTCCCTTGTGTTTAATCATCATTTCCTTTTCTAAAACCTCTTCAAGACCTTTCTCATTAGAACAAGACTTTGCCACACCTATAGGAGACTCTACTCAAGGCCCTGCCATGCTCTTCTTCCCAAGTCCAAAATTCCTAAGTTGCTCCCTATTTGAATCCACAAATTTATTGGTAGATGAAGCATACTTCCTTATTTATGCTTATGGTGCTTCATGTTGCAAGTTACAACACCCACAAGAAAAGATTTCAAAGACAAGCCATTCCTCACAATCAGGTTAGTTTTTTATTGCAAAAATTGAATTGACTAGTATACATATCCTTGGTAGAGACGAATAGCTCTTGTTGTTCTTCAATTAAACAACCTCCTCAATAGGCTCTACTACCTTCTGTTACAAAACAACTCCCACTTCAAAGTGATCATATACTACATACACGGTGCCTAATTTGTCACCCCAAGCAATTATCAAGGCCCTTTTTTTAACTGTCCATCTGTTGGATTCAAAATTGGTTTCACACCCTTAAGAACCCAATTGTCCAACTGAAATCCAATTCTATTTTAGCTGAGGAACACACCTAACATAGTTTAGCAGAAAATTATTTGCATTCTTCAGTTTTAGAAAAATATCCCCTTTGTCAATAACATCATAAGAAACATTACCACCAAGAAAAACCTTACCAAATTCACCGATTTACAAATTTTCAAAAAACTCTTTACATAGGGTGACATGACAAGATTCTCTTGAATCAAACACCCAAACATCGATTGTAATTTCTTGCTATGCAAAAGGCTTTTCATACCAGTTACCTAATTCCCTCATCAAATCAATAGTTGTGGTTGTCTTGGACCTTTTAAAATCCACAAAAGGGGATAAGCATTACCAAATGGCTCTGAGTGCTTTTCTATCTAGAATATCCCAATCTTCATCTAAAATGGTTGCTAGTTTCTTTTCTTATGATGTAATGGTTGCCACAAATCTTCTAGATACAAATAGTCCTCCATTTGCATCTTCCATAACTAATAGTTACGACCATCAAATTTATTGATCTTTCCCACTTCAAATGATATTTCTCCAACTCAAACTTGAATCTCTCTCGCCAGTCAATGGAACACCATATTTCTAATGCTAATTGTTAGAATAAAAGAGCGACCAAATATAAGAATTTGAAACAAAATTAAAGATTTAGAGGCAAAACACAAAACACAGTTTTATAGTGGTTCATGATAAATGGCTACATCCACTCTTTAAGAAGGGCACTAAATTTGTTCACTTCTTTAATGCATCAAATACATCCAATCTAGGGTGATATTTATACAATTATTTAGCTCTTCAAATATGAAGATACATTAATAAAATAAATAGATTGAGCAACTGAAAGGTCGCGATCATTGGACTTCACATTTACAACATGGATGATGTCTCTACACAAGATATTCTTATGAATTACAATGGGCACAACACTATTGTAGTTGATTCCAAAAAGGAAACTCTTCAAACAAATCGCTCATTCTTTTGGATTTGCCATATCCTCCCCAATCAATATTGTAATTGAGATCATAATTGATGCCACAATAAATGGACGCTTGACAGATTGGGGTTTTGTGTTGGCATTACACGTGCTAATTGTGTTTGGTAAGAATTTTTCTAAGCCCTTTTCAAGAGATCTATTTTAAGCTTGTTTAGAATATCTTAGTTTAATCTTGTGCCTTTCACTTTGTGTGCCAAATGAGCTACTCTAAATGTCAGGATTGCATTTTAATCATTAATATTGAATGTCCATACTCCATCCAAATCTTATGTTTAGTGCAAGTTTTCCATTTACATGGAGCTATGTTCAATCATGCTTGCTTTCAATCAAAATGACAACTCATTTAGGTATTCGCAAGCACAAAGTTAATTAAATTCATTTTCAATTAATTAAATTATAGATGTGATTTAGCATATAATTTTGAGTTTTTAGGATCATAGTTGAAAATAATACATTTTTTTTTTTTACTTCTTCATGTAAGAGTTTTTAAAAGTCCCTATAATTTTGCATCATTTTAAAAATGTTGTATGTACAAATTTTTTTTTATTTGAGAGACATATTGAGTTTTTTTTTTTCATAGATCTAAAAGAACATACATGTACTAGTTTTTATGTTTAAGCTAAGAAGAAAATTAACAATTCTATAAAAATTTTAGTATAGTAATAATATGCAAACAACTGATTACCAAAGTGGTTTAAAAATAGCAGTCAATCATTTTAACCTATTTTATCTATATTTATCTAAAGATATGTAAGCTAGTAATCTAGATTCCTAAACCTTTTTGTTTCGACCATCAATCCTAACTCTAAACTTAATCTAGTCACATGAGTGTACACATATTTCTCTAAAGGTATGTATGCTACTAATCTAAACTCGTATAAGAAATTATTTCAACCATCAATCCTAAATTTTAATGTATTAAAAAATAAAATCAAATGTATTCTTTTTCTTTTTCTTTTTTTAATGGAGGTTCAGACCTATGAGACCTATGAGCAAGGCTACTTGATAGAAGCACCAACCACTCAGGTACAATCTGTGTCTCATCCCATATGATGTCGGAGGCTTGCACGGAGTAAGACTTAACAAGACTTATGATGTATTCTTTTTAGCCCTATAAAATCTCAGACTTGACAAGACTTGTGATGTATTCTTTTTAGCCCTATAAAATCTCAAATTTACATAATAAATCATCCATAATTTAATTAACTTAAATTGAATCTAATTAACTTTATGCTTAAAAGCTTCTCCATACCTAAATGAGTCGTAAGCATGCTTGTACGTCCACTGTACACAACAATGAACCAAAAAAAGAAGTATTGATGCAAAACCCGAAAGGAGGGAAAGAGGGGGCCCATTTAACTTTGGAAATAACGAAACTTGAGATGTTTCTAGAATAAGCAAACTCTCGAGAAAAATGGTGGATGCTTCCAGAGCTTTCATGTAACGTCTTACCTATACACATGGACCGCATTCTGTCCTCTATTTATGCACTCCACCGTCAGCTTTCCAAACAATCGAGAATAGTTCTGCTTTGTACTGTGTTATTAACTACCGTTGTCAATAGAAGCTCTGTACTACCGTGTCATTCACCGCCATTGTAAAGAGAAATTTTGTGATTTGTGAGAATGGACAATCTGGCTAGGGATATGCACCAGATCTTGAACATGACAGAAGAGGAGGAGAAAAAGCTTCAAAGGCCTGCGCGCAGATATGTGAGGGACACCAGGGCAATGTTCAGGACTTCTGCAGATATATTGGAGTCTCCTACCTCTTACATCTTTGTCCTTGACATGCCAGGCCTGGAGAGCAATCAAATCAAGGTAAAATAACATAACCTAAAATAATCCCTAAATCTTGATGTTCTAGTTCGGAGCCAAATCTGGTTTTTCAGGGTTTGCTCTGATTGTTTCCTTTGCTACAGGTTAAAGTAGAGAACAATATTCTTCATATAGCAGGTAAGATTAAGAAGAAGCAGAGGCAGCTCGGTCCGGAGATCAAGATAATCAGACTGGAGCGGCGAAGGGCAAGGTTTATGAGGAAATTTACCCTGCCTGGAGATGCAAATGCGGAAGATATCAAGGCGACTTATAAGGACGGGGTTTTGTCTGTTACAGTAGCTAAGCGCGTCGTTTCTGAGGGGGACAAGCCTAAGACTGTTACAATTCCGATTTCTTAGCCGTGCTTGTGCTCCCTCAATTTGTGTGTGTCAGAGAAATAATTAGGTTGTCTGAGTATAGCATTAGGCAGAGAATGTTTTGTACATCACGAATCTGGAAAATCCGTATGTGGAACTTTTATATGTAGTGGAAATTCAGATAAGATTTATCAATTTATGTGATTTGACTGCATTTGGCATATTGTTCAATATTACAGAAATTTTATTTAAACTAATAATGTCTTATTTATAATGATTCTTGTAGCCTGCGGAATGATTGAAACTTTTATGTGTACTGGAAATTAAGATAAGATTTATCAATATATGTGATTTGCCTGCATTTGGCATATTGCTCAATATTACAGGAATTTTATTTAAACTAATAATGTGTTATTTGTAATGATTTTTGTAGCCTGTGAAATGGTTGTGTATGTTTGAGATGTTCTTCAGGATAATCTGAGAAAATGCAATATGAGTGTGAGTGTTCCAGGATGATTCTCTTCCATGTGATAATAAAATGAAATTTGTATGTGAATCTTGCAGAGAGCTTCTAAGATAGTGTGATAATAAAATGTAATATGTACTAAAAATGTAAGAGGAATTGGGATTTGTAAATGTAACTGCGGCTTCCAGTATAGAATAAGTGATTTTTTTTCCCTCAACGATTCAGCTCAGAGAGAAAAAAAATCAGGTTTGCTATCTGAAACCGATTCAGCAGCAGTTAAATTTGCGGAAAATCTGAACCGTTTGCAACCTGAACAAATCTGAACCAGAAGCAGCAACTCTTAAATTTGTTAATTGTGGAAATCTAGTAACTTTAATTTGTAAATTTGTTATTTTGTCATCTCCACTGGAGATCTCTCATATGTGAGGGCATTAACGTAATCAAGTTAATGGATTCCTGGTGAAGAATTAGTGTGTTTAAGGATAAGAGCTCGTGGAAATTGAAGAATAAAAGAAGGTAAAGGTTGTCGCGTCATTGAGATCAAAATCGTAAACCAAGGGTACTTTGGCATACTGATGGGATGAGAGAGAAGGGAATAAGGAACGAGGTTTTCTGCATAGATACTTGTGGAATAATTTTCTGCGGGTCCAAAATCCTAAGAAGACTTGACAAGCCTTTTCAGCATATAAAGCATCCCCTAACTATTACGCATGAACTTAAGATTCTAGGTGTTTATTCGCTATTATCAAGAAAATTGTTTATTTGGTGAAGATTGTGGGGAAAATACTTGAACTTACGATAGCTTTTTAAAAAAATTCAAGCGTAAAAAGTTTTTTTTTTTTTAAAGGAGTGGGAGTTATTGTAGGAGAGGAAGAGATTTCATTTGAAATTTAAAATAATGGTGAATTTATCATCAAATTATTTTAATGTGAAATTTAAAAACTTTGGTAGATCTCTTATTAAGAGTAAAGTAGTGCATTATCTACTAATAGTGCACCTTTGATAAAAAATAAAGTAGTAGTGTATTATATTATAATGTAAGTTATTTTTTGCTAGAATGGTTGGTCATAAATTGATAAGGTGTGCCCCTTTAACCCCCTTCTAACCTTTCATAAAAGTTCTAACATGAATTTTTTCTAATTATAGAATTACAACACTTCATTTCAAATTCTCTGAACTAGTCCATTTCTCTTGAACCCAATACAGAAAACGGGTTTAACACGATTTACGATTTTTGTCATCTCACATCTTTAATTTCTTAGGGAATTATAATCAATAATGCTCTTGGCATTGAGGGGTAGGGAGTAGTTAGAGATCCCCATTTACAAGTTGTTAGTGACTCTTAGATTAGTAAAGGTATTTGCATGTATTTGCAAATTTATTGTCTGCCTTATAAGTATGGGAAATAAGACAACCTTCAAATAAACTTATGAGGGCTATGAAATATTGTATTAAGGTTTCAATAGACATGTTGGGCTCTTGAGCTTTCTTTAAGCAATTTCCTTTGAGGTGAGCTTTTTTAGAGCCCAAAAAGTAAGTTTCAAAATATGCTTTCTTTAAGCAATTTCCTTTGAGGTGAGCTTTTTTAGAGCCCTAAAAGTAAGTTTCAAAATATTGTAGGTTATAACAGCTTCAATAAAGTGATTAGTTTGAGCTTCCAAAGGGAGTGAAGGGAGTGTCATCAATGAAATTTGTTTGCCATGTCCATTTTTCAACAGCCATGCCTATCCTTCCAATCCAATTCATCTGACCTCATATTCCCCTTGGTCATACTATAAAAGTTAGTTTTGATCTAACTTCCTGCAAAAGAGAACAAAACAAAGTTCTTTCTTGAAATTTTGGCCTTTTTTGTAAAATTTGAAATGTGTTAAGACAAGCTCCAATTATGACAACATGCAAATAAGTAGAAACAAAATTTTTTACATTAGAATGGATGATGTTAGAAAGGTCCCTAAAGAGATATTATTCTTAATAGCTCTATAGATTTTGAAAGAAACAACATTGAGACTCAAAAGTTTTTTCTAAAAATTAGATTTGTTCTTTCTTTCGACCCGCACTGCGTAACATGGAGGATAATTAAGGACTAAAGAAGAAAATTGTCACAACCGTTTTCTTTGACTCCTTAATCTATGCCAGAATTTAATAGATATCTTTTTGTTTTATTGATATAGAGTCATTTGATTAATCCTAACTGGAAGTGAACTCTTTTAATAAATTGAAGACCTTGTTAACTTCTGTTTTCGGATTGCAAGGAAAGACTTAGTAAGATTCCTTAGTTGACTATTTAAAAACTAGAGGATTCATCTCCAAGGGTGACACATCTGCAAGTGTTTTTAATCGCAACAAGAAGTGGTGGGTGATTAATAATGGAATGTGCGCCTTGAGTCGAGTAGATACTTTATGCATCAAGTGAGGGATTGTATGCACCCTAAAATGGTCACCTAGACTTTGGGCCCCATTCAGCAATTTATCAAATCCCTGAATCAGTATTTTCAAAAATCAACATTTTTCAAATTATATCAATTTCCTTGATCAAATCTTATTTTATCATTTTCGATTATTTTCTATGGGCTAACCATTTTATCCTAAGTCTTTATTTATTTAAAAGGAATTCCCTCCCCTTTTATTAAATAAAAAGCCCTCACTTTTCCTCTTATCCTAAGTTGCACAAATAAAATATTATTCTTA
The DNA here is from genome assembly GCA_027943335.1 of Chamaecyparis obtusa. Taxonomy (NCBI): domain Eukaryota; kingdom Viridiplantae; phylum Streptophyta; class Pinopsida; order Cupressales; family Cupressaceae; genus Chamaecyparis; species Chamaecyparis obtusa. The sequence continues at coordinate 1,405,739 of BSBK01001169.1, forward strand.
TTTTATAAAAAGAAGAAAATCACTTTTTGTCTCATATGGACACAAAAGTCAACTCTTATTTTCTCATTGGAGGGTATTTGTGCACATGGATTGCTCCTCTTTCAAGCTCCACCCTTGATTAAATCTTTTGCCTCTTAATCTCCATGGTCCATTCCTTTTCAATTCTTTTAAAAGGAGAGCTCTTTTCTCATTCTTAAGATCCCAACTTTTTATGCTAATCTTATGTTGTAGGATTTCTTGGAGACTTTGGAGCTTTTGGAGATCATTATTGCTTTCTAGTTTCATTCTTGCATCATAGCTTTCATGACATCTAGCTTAGTTTCTTTTATGCTCTAGGTTAGCTCACATAGCTTAATTAGCAAGGGTTTGTAATACTTTCATTTCCATAGCTTAACTTGCATCTTCATTCTTAGCATAGTTGCATTGCATTGCATTTTCATTGTTGATTCTTGAAGATATTGGCATTCTTGCCCTTGTCTCTTTGAATCTCCCATTGTGTGGTTTACTAGTAAGGTTGCATGCTTCAATAGCTCTAGCTGAGAGCACCATCAACATCCTTGTGACTCCATGCCTAGGGAGCTCTAGGTTGCTTTCTCAAGATTTCTCATTCATGGATTCCCTTGGATGTAATGACTTAGAGAAGTGCACTATTTAGTGTGTACATTTTTGGTGCCCACCGTGGGGCAGAACATTCTTGTTTTGTCCTTCTTTTTAAGCATTTTCATCAACATTTGCTTGATGTTTCGGGTCTCTATTTTTTTCTGACAGAATTATCATGCGATAATTTTCCAGTGTCGTACGATAGTTTATTGTATACTAGTGTGATATTTTACCAGTTAAAGTATCGCACGCTTTGGCAGATTGTGTCGCATTGTTGCTTTGTTCTTTGTTGCATGTAGGTATCAGGAAATATCCCATGGAGATAAAGTATCACACTAGTACAAAGAGAAATATTGCACGACTCTTCCTTTGATAGAAATGTCTCCCAGGCTTGGTAGTGAGCAATTTTTGTCATTTCTTTGCAAGATTTACTTGGTTTGATTCGGATTTTTGATTTGTTGTAGTAGAATAGGGGTCTATTTGCAGATTTTATTTGGTTTTGATGTGCTAACCCTTGTAGGGCTAACAAGTTATGCTTGTAGGTGCTCTTATTGCTTGAAATTATTTGCTTAAAAGAACACATGTCAAAGCTCCAAATGCACAAGGGCTATTAACGGTTTTTGTAGGGTTGCCCAAAGCATAAAAATTAATCAAGTTCTTGTTTTATTGCTTTCATTTTGAGTGCAACATATACTAGTTGTTTCATTTATTAGGCACTTAATATCTTGTTGTAGGAGTCTTTTGGTGGTAGGAGAAGTATGCTCTTCACTCTTGTGGTGAACCAAAAAATCTTGACCCATCTTTAGATTTTGAAAGCAAGAAGGTAATTGAACCTTTGCTTGGTGTGTTTGGGAAAATTTTTTGAGCTCGGAGAATATGCTCTTCACCCTTGAGGTGAAACAAAAATCCTGAAACTCAAAGGTTGATCCACTCTTTGTTTAGCTTTTAGAATCTTTTAGTGGGCTTGCTCTTGAGCAATCAAGAGGAACGACCCAAGTGGGGACAAGCTTTTTGCCGGCTATTCCGATCCACTATAAACTCAAGGATATCAAGGACACAAAACCTTGGTAGACGTAGTACTTGTCTTCACTTGATGTGAGTACTTGTGGGATTGTGACCATAAAAAAAATGTTGAGCAAGAATGCTTAAGGTACTCTTGTGGCCGCGAGGTTCATTACTTGCCACAAGGTAAGGAGTCCCTTTGGGGAGAAAGAGGGGTATTACGAACGGAAGCCCTTACTAAGAACCATAAATAGAAGCCACCCTATTTTGCCGCTTAGCTTCTTGGTGCAAGGATTGATCCTAGTGGACTAACCCAGATCACCCCAAGATTGCTCACCATCTGTGTTTTTTTGGTTGTGTCATTGGCACTTCCACGACAAAGCCAATATCTATTGTGGGTAACCACTTTGTGTGAGGCAATAGAGCATCAAGTGTGGGCCAAGTTGTTAAGTATTGAGCCATTATTTTTTTAAGATAGTAAGTGCTTGAAGTGTTCTCGCTGTGATCTACCCGTATAAACATTCTCAAATATCAAATATCACAGTAGCATTCATAGGATTTTATTGCTTTGATATCACAATTGCTTGTCTTGGCAAGGTTGCTTTTGCCCTCGTGCAAGTGTTTTATGACATGTTTGATCACCTACTATTTGCAAACCTATCTATTTACTGCTATCACTATGCTTGAAATAAAAAAATCCAACTTTCAAAATGAAATTTTGACCAAATTGCCCTTAAAACTGAGATTTTTAACACTCACTGGTCAAGAGTCGTATGATCCTGAAACTGTATCACACACTATTCTGAGATTTGTCATGCGATAGTTCATTCCTAGAAAACTATCACACAACTTGCCTGGAAAGTATCGCACAGGCTGCCTGGAAACTGTTGCACTGCTTCCTGCGAAATATCGCCCGGTCAAAAACTATAGTACTATTAGCCTGGAAACTATTGCACAGAGTGTTTTTACTGTCTATTTGGTTTATGCAATTTTCAGTCTTTTCCTTAGTCGACCAAATTTTAGTAGGTGACTTACTTTGCTGTTAGAAACCTGTTTGTACCTTGGGTTCCTATTTTTAGACCCCTTGAATTAGTGTTCTTTGATTTTACAAAGTAGTCTTGCTTGGCATCGATAAGTTAGGAATTATCCTTGTTGAAAAAGTACACCTTTAGAATCTTTGGTAACACACTTGGAGAGTTTCAGTACTCTTTTGTCCAAATCACTTCCATCAAAATTCAATTTCAATTTCAGATATATTTGGTTCCTCCCAGTCCATATGTGTTAGGATACTCATCCTTTTATTATACACCTCTGTGGCAGTGTTGGTTTACACCTTTTTCAACTTTCTATCTCACCATCTCTTTTTGGACAATTGAACACTTTCACTATCCTAGTTTGGTATTGACATTTCATAAGGTCATCTTATCACCAAGGGTCTTTTTCTTTCATGTCAGTTACGACAAGGTACCAAGTTAGTCAAGGAAAATGACCTCAAGTTGTCTTTGAACAGTTACCCTTAGTCCAAACTTGTCAAAAGCGAAAGGGAAAGAAAATCATCTTTGATCAATCACCTAGGAGGGGGTCTGAAGCTTGGTTTGACCCAAAGAGAAATCCTAGTGAGTTGAGTACCTATTTACCACCTTCTCAATCAGATATGGACATGAGCTACACCATGACTAGAAAGGAGAGAGAAGCGATGGATCAAAATCTTGATGACATTTTCCAAAGACATAGGGATAACATGTTGTTTGGTGATGATAATCAACTTGAATCACCCCCTATTAACTCAAGATATCTAGATGCCCATCAAAGAGTTGAAAGACATTATGGGTGAGCTCACCAAGATGCATGGTCACAACATGAAGACTAAAACAATGAATCTGGTGATGCTCATGTGAATGCAACATTCACTAACGACTTGTTCAAACACTCAAGGTCCAACTCGCCACTCAAAACAACCTCAAGATATGCAAATGAAAGACTTAAAAGGATTGAGCGCGAAAAGAAGGCCTTTTTGGATGAACAAGCAGCTAAAGAAGATAGGTTTAGACACCTAGAGGTGGAACAACAAGCCTTGTTAGAGTTGAAAAGAAAAGCATTCCAAGAGGACCAAGATAGGCTTCTAGCCCAACAACTCAATGACCAATTCAACAATAGGGGTACAAATAGTGGAAACAACTCTCCACCATCTACTCCCTCAAGAACCCCAAGAAGTAGGAGGTGGTCAAGGACCCCTTCAAAATTTCCTAGTCCTAGAGGAAGGAGGATTTCACAACATAGGAGATGAACATCTCCTAGGAACTCGAGACAACCCTCCCAACAAGCTCATCATGGCTCTCAACATGGAGGAAGTAGTGCAAGTTTTGATGATCAAGATTTTATGAGAATGCAACAAGAGCCACTATTCCAACAATATGTGGAGAACTATCTTGATCAAAACAAAGATAGGTTCCTAGAAAGCTTGATTAACAAGGGCGCTAGAGTCCCTTACAACTTTGATGTGGATAGGAGAATCAAGAAACAAGGACCCTCTCAAGAAGAGGAGATAAAGAAACTCAAACGCATGATGGAAAAGGTGTTGGCACCTAAAAGTTCCTTTTCACTTGATTCTATTTGTCCCAATCCTTTCGACAAAAGTGTGAGTATGACAAATTTTCCTAGGAAAGTTGAAATCCCCCAATACGACAAGTATGACGGCAATGGTGACCCACATGATCATGTGCGTCAGTTCTACATCACGAGTTTTGAGTTTCACCAAGATGACTCCTATCTTATGAGATTATTTCCAAGGAGCCTCAAGGGCCAAGCCATGGAGTGGTTTACCAACATAACCCCTCTCGTCAAAACTTTCAAAGAACTTGTCCACAGATTCGTTCAACATTTTGCATACAACTTGTCAAGATCAGTCACTATGTTGGAATTATGCAATTTGAAACAAAACCAAGGGGAATCCTTTGTTACCTTCTTACAAAGGTGGAGATGATTATGCTCCCGCTATTCTAGGACTATTCCTGAACATGAAAGGATTGATATCATTGTTAGCAATTTAGTGCCTGAAATGTTGTATGAGGTTCGGAAGATGGTCTTTGATTCCTTCGATACTATGGTTGAAACCGCATGTCGAATTGAGGATGTCTTGAAAGAGCAAGGCATTTTGACCAAACATAGCAATAACAACAATGGTCATAATACTAACAATGCTAATAAGGACAAAGGCAAACACTTGCACATCCATGGAAATAGGGTAACATCTAGGCACACTTTTTTCTTATCATTCTAGTAGAGGACAAGAGTAAAAGGAAAAATAGAGGTGCAGAGGAGACAATAGCAAGGAGAGGCAGTGCGCGGGAGTAAGGAGGAGAGAGTCTAACTTGGATAATTTTTTTCTCGTTTTCCAGTTGCTACATTAACCAAGTTTTTTTTTAGTTATCTGGGTTAAAACTCATTCTCTCATTTCAATTAATCCTAAATGTATGAATTTGGAATCTGAAGATTCGACTGAGGTTGATTTCAAAGTAGAAATAGATTATTTTATTGTTTCAATCGAGTGTTCAAAATATATGTTGATATCCTTAAAAATTCACTCTTTATTATGAGGGAAATAGGGTAACGTCTGGACACTTTTTTCTTATCATTCTGGTAGAGCACAAGAGTAAAAGGAAAAATAGAGGTGCAGAGGAGATGGTAGCAAGGAGAGGTAGTGCGCGGGAGTAAGGAGGAGAGAGTCTAACTTGGACAATTTTTTTCTCGTTTTCCAGTTGCTACATTATCCAGGTTTTTTTTTATAGTTATCTAGGTTAAAACTCATTCTCTCATTTCAATTAATCCTGAATGTATGAATTTGGAATTTGAAGATTTGACTGAGGTTGATTTCAAAGTAGAAATAGATTATTTTATTGTTTCAATTGAGTGTTCGAAATATATGTGATATCCTTAAATTTGGAAAAAATCAGCATGTGATCTCAATGCTTACAATGCCCACAACCAGAATCAATTGCTCAAGACAAAGTAGTAGGTACCAAAATTATATATTAAGAATCTCCTTCCCCTCCCTACTTCATAAACTTCATTAGATTCTTGTGTTCTTGGTAATAGTCAAGCATTTTATTTTATTCAAAGACTTTAATCCCAGTAATCTTCCGTGACTAAAATTCAAATCTCTTGCAAGATCTAAATGCCCAAGCCCAATTGCTTCCCTTTTTTAATATAGTCCATTAGATTTTTTGTTACTCTAGAGGCCAGAAATAACCCTAAAAATCCCACCTTTGGACTTAAATTTCTCAAAAAAAATGGCGGAGTCATATGCGCACAAAATTGAAGTTAAGCAACCAGAACCCAAATCAATTGAGACCAGCCTGAGCCACGAGGAAGAACAAAGGTTTGCAAAGAAGCCTTTGTGAGTAGAAGTAGCCATAGTTTTACAATTTGATGGCCCACCTAAACCTGATGCTCACTGCAGACATGTTAATCAAGAACACCAACAAGGCAGCCAGTTTCAAGCACGCCAACAACACCACCATGATGATGTACCAGGGTAAGACTATGGGTCTGGCCGTCATACCTGCTGGCAAACTCAAGGCTGACCAGACGTCCCAGATGAATGTTTTTGACACGGTCTTTCTTAACGCCTTTGTGTCAAGTGCTTCTCCTTAATGTAGAAACTTAATATTTTTTTTACAACGAAAACAATTTATATCTCCAAACTCTGTCACAGGAAATAAAGAGAAAAAAAGAAAAGAAAAATGACAGTTTGTAGTGAAATTTTAGAAAAACTTGTTTTTTTTTTTTAAAGTACAAATATATTTTACTTTCCCAAAAACTGTGTGAATGTTCTGTAGTTTGATAATAATCGTTATTCTTTTTCTAAATCTTGTGACATAAACTATGTTAATTCTTGTGAAAGGGTGAAGATTTTATAAACCAGTAGTAGTAGAAACGATTTTGACTGGAAACTCATTTATATAACCATTGATGAATGATTGTCCTTAATAAAATCCACAACAACAAACCATGTAGGATTATTTTTTTTTGTAGAAAATAGATTGTTAAATCATTTCAGAATGTGACTACAATAGTAGAAAATATCTTGTAGCAGAAGAAAGACTGTATAAGACAGCGAATTATGAATTTTTCTCTATCATTTCTTTAAGGGTTTGATTTTTGGTTTTTATGTTTTCATAAGTGTATTTACTTAATTTCTTATGAGGAAAAATATCTTGGGAAAGGGTGTTGAATATGGGTAACAGAAAAGGGTAAAATGTAGTTTCTTCTACCTGCTAGTAGAAATATGGTCTTTTATGCTTAGGCCTATGCTTGTAAACACATAAATGAATTTGCGTTGGTTATGTACTTTCTCTCTACCATATTCATGTTCGTTCTACTTTGTGTGTGATAAAGTAGCTAGATCACAACTTGCACCAGATTCCTTTCCAATCCATCTGTGCCAAGTTGATAGATCACTCGCGTAGGGTCGGTGAGCTCTTCAATTCAGGATGAGCCTTGAGGGAGCTAACCACTTTGTGGTTGGGTAGAATAAATGCTTGGATCACATTTCCATCTCAAGTTTTGCAGATGGACGATAGACTATCCAATGGCATAGGAGACTTGAACATGCAGATGGATGGCTGACAGTCCGATGGCATGTATTTGGATATCTTGTACTTCTTCGATCTTAAGGTCATATGCTCTATTGTATATATATATGTACTTTGACATTTTATGTTCAATAGTATGGTCGACATACTCCTTGTATTATTTACTCTTGTTGTGTATTTCGACAATTTGGTCGAACCTTCAAATTTTATGGCAAGGATATTCGACTTTATTTTCATAATGATGTAATCTCTTAAATACAAATGAAATTTATGTCATGGAAAAGTCTTCATTTACTTTTAGACTTGTTATGTTTCAACTTTCTGAGTTTTTCTGATCTAGAGCTGTGTTTCTTATGTGTGATTTTCGGTTCTTCCATGTGGTATCAGAGCTGTGTTTAAACACTTAGACCTTGGTCCTCTATTGCTAAGTTGTGTACTCATGCTTGGTGCAGGAAGTGATTTAACACCATGCAAACTAGAAATAGTAATAAGGGAGGATCCACCAATGGATGGGTCAATGAGGAACAAAACCCAAGAATGGATGAAATCCTTAACCTCTTGACAGAACAAAGGAACCTCTTGCAACAAAAAAATAACCATATGGACCAATTGGAATAGGATGCAAGAAGTAGACAGAATGAAGAGGAAAGAAGAAAGAGGGAAGATGATCAAAGACTTGAAGCTCAACAGAAATAGGAAGAGGATCAATGTTTGGAAGCACTATGAAAGGAAGAAGAGGATAGGAGGAATGAAGAGAAGCATAACCAAAATGCAGATCAAAGGAATGTAAACATACCAAATAATAGAGAAAGAATAGCATAAGAACTATGTAAGGACCTCAAGAAGGTCATAACTCCTACATTTGATGGTAAGGCCATCGGTGATGCTGCTAAGGCATGGATAGTATCCATGGAAAAGTATTTATGTGTTTGTAATCTTTAAGCTGAATCCAGAGCTATGTGGGGTGCTTTTCAATTAGTTGGTGAGGTCGGTACTTGGTAGGACAATGAGATGCCCGAAAAGAGGATGCAGCCTAGTGAGATCTCTTGGGAAGAATTCCTAGTACTTTTTCGTAAGAGGTGGTTACCTCACCTATATTATGATAGGAAAGTGGTTGAATTCTAGAACTTGATTCAGGGAATTATGATTATCACAGAATAGCATGAGAGATTCTATCACTTGGTAAAATATATACCTCAATATCAATAGTATGAGCGGTTTAGAACCCGCAAGTTTATTCTCGGATTACGTCTAGAGATAGGATCAGAAGTGGATATGCATGAGCCATAGACTATGGATTTTTATTTCAGGAAGGCTTTGAGACAAGAGTAGAAACTCAAGCCGGTACCTTCAATCAGAGTGAGTCAAAGGAATAGCGCACCTCAGGGATATAAGAGGAAGTTTCAAGATAATAAACCAAAGGACACTGGTTGGAAACATGTGAAGAGTATGAGAGGCAAGGGCAGAGGCAATGCTGGAAGGAACAACAGTGGTAACCATAACAGGAATGGGAACAACAAGAATGATAATAGGAGGAATAAACTTGATGGTAAATAGGGACCACGAGATGGTTGCTACAATTGTGGAGGTGATCACTAGGCTAGTGTTTGTCCTCAGAGATCAACCCATCGAGATGGGAAAGGACCTCAGACTCAGCACCAAATTCATGTAGCTCTGAATAATAGACAAGGTGATTTTCAGGGAACACCCATTTAGATGGTCGGTAAGCTTCTTGGTCATGATATTTCTATTTTAATTGATATTGGAGCTACTGAATGTTTCATAGATCCTAGAGTTGCTTCTAAATTACCAGTTAAAGCAGGATATATGTTAGAACCATGGATGGTAGAATATGGAAATAAGGTAGAGCATAAGGTTGAGAAATGTTTATCTTGTAGTGAGATTGAACTTCTTGATTTTCAAATGCAAGTAAACTTGTACGTTGCACCTTTAGGTTCCTATGATGTGATTTTGGGCATCAATTGGTTAATAGAACATAAGGCCATAGTGAATTACAAGGATAAAATAGTAGAATGCCTTGATGATGCAGGTAATCCTGTAATACTCTATGGTGTGAAAAGGTCTCTTGAACTTAGATAGATTTCTTCCATGCAATTGAAAAAGGCAAAGAGAAAAGGGTGTATGATGTATGTGGCTTATGTCAAAGATCTGGACAGACCTCCTAGTCTAGAAGATTTCCCAATCATGTAGGAATTCGAGGATGTTTTTCTTGAAGAGTTACTTGAGTTAACTCCAAAGAGGGAATTTGATTTCTCAATTGATGTGATGCCTGGATCTGAACCTCAATCCAAGGCACCATACCAAATGACCACTACTGAAATGTATGAGTTGAAGCTATAGTTGCAAGAACTCTTGGATAAAGGGTTTATTCCCCCTAGTGTTTCACCATGGGGAGCTCCAATAATCTTTGTAAAGAAGAAAGATGGTACCTTACGATTGTGCATAGATTACAGAATGCTCAATAAGGTTACTATAAAGCACAGATACCTGCTTCCTCAGATAGATGAAATTTTTTATCAAATGAAGGGAGCAACTGTGTTCTCCAAGATTGATTTGAGATATGGATATCATCAACTCTGGATCAAGAGGAGGATATATCCAAAACAGCTTTCAGGACAATGTATGATCATTGTGAGTTTGTAGTCTTACCATTTGGATTGAAAAATGTGCCTGCAACTTTTATGAACCTAATGAACAATGTATTCAAGGATTGTCTTAATAAGTTTGTTGAGATATTCATTGATGACATTCTGATTTACTCCAAGAATATGGAGGAACGTGAGGAACATTTACATATAGTTTTACAGCGCCTGAGAGACAAGAAGTTGTATGGGAAACTATCAAAGTGTTCTTTCTATAAGAAGGAGATTCACTATTTGGATCATACCATTTCTGCAGATGGAATTGCAGTGGATCCGGCAAAGATCGAAGCTATTCTTGAGTGACCAAATCCTCAAAATGTGAGTGAAGTAAGAAGTTTTATGGGACTTGCAAGAAACTACAGAAAATTTGTGGAGGGATTCTCTAAGATTGCAACACCTATCACTTCTCTTCAGAGAAAAGGGAAAAGATATGAGTGGACTGATGTATGTGAGAGAGCATTCTAGTTATTGAAATAAAAGCTCACATACGCTCCTATCTTGATCATACCAGATCCTAATGGACACTTTACAGTTATCACTGACGCTTCAGGAGAAGGTCTTGGTGGTGTTCTCACGCAAGGTGGAAAAGTAGTGGCTTATGAGTCACAGAAACTGAAACATTATGAGGTTAACTATGCACCTCATGACTTGGAATTAGCAACAATTGTTCATGCTTTAGTGATGTGGAGACATTACCTTTTAGGTAAACCGTTTGAGTTAAAGCTAGATCACATGGGACTTAGGTATATTTTCACACAACCTAATCTCAATGCTAGACAGAGATGATGGTTGGAGTTTCTAAGTTAGTATGATTTTGGTATTGAGTATATCAAGGGAAAAGAGAATAGAGTAGCAGATGCTCTAAGTAGGAGAAGACACATTTCTGCTATATCTACTTCTAGAACTCGGTTGAGAGAACATGTGTTAGAAAATATTTCAGGGGATGATCATTATGAGATGGTTAAGACAACTTTTCTTTTAGACCCATCAGATCACCGTTTCGACGGATACACTTTTGAGGATAATCGTATCATGAGATACCAAGACGGGATGTATATTCCCAACCAAGCAGGGTTGAGGAAGGTGGTTTTAGAGGAAATGCATTGTACTACTTTTTCAAGACATCCAGGGGTAAACAAGATGATTGCCGATAAGAGGCCATTGCATTTTTGGCCAAGGCTTAAGCGAGATGTGACAACTTTTGTAGCCCAGTGTTTAGAATGTCAATGAGTTAAGGCTAAACATGTCCATCCAGCAGGACTTTTGTACCCACATGATATACCAGAGTATAAATGGAAAGTCATCAGTATGGATTTTATCTAGGGTATACCCATGACATGATGTAGACATGATGTCATTTTGGTTGTAGTTGACAAACTAACCAAGGTAGCTCACTTTATTCTAGGAAGTTTGAGAGATTGATCTTTGGCTTTGGCCAAGAAGTTTGTACTAGAAATTTTTAGATTGCACAGAGTACCTGAGACTATCATATTAGACAGGGATACTAGGATGACATCAAGATTTTGGACAACCTTGAATGCATCTTTGGAAACTAGGTTGAATTTTAGTACCATTTATCATCCTCAGACAGACGAACAGACTGAGAGAGTGAATCAAGTGATTGAGGATTTACTATGGATGTATTGTATAGATCAGTAGTATAAATGGGAAGAGTACCTTCCATTGTTGGAGTTTTCCTACAACAACTCTTACCATGCTTCTTTGGGAACGACACCATTTGAGGCACTTTATGGACGGAAGTGTCGTACTCCTATTAGTTGGGATAGAGTAGAGCACATGATAATCATTGGTCTTGATATGCTGAGAGAGATGGAAGAATAGATGACTCTAATTCATACTCAGCTGAAGGAAGTAGTTGATAAACAAAAGATTTATGCAGATAGGAACCACACTTTTAGACAGTTTCAGGAAGGAGACAAGGTATTTTTGCATGTGAGACCACATAAAAGCTCAATCTCTTTTGGAAAATCTTCAAAGCTTGCATTGAGATATGTGGGTCCTTTTGACATTTTGGAGGTCATCAACCCCATTGCCTACAGACTTTCTCTACTACCAGCTCTTGCCCAAATCCATAATGTTTTTCATGTTTCTTTGTTGAAACCCTATCATCTAGATGCATCTCATACTCTCAATTGGCATGCATTACAGGTTTAGGATCTGGGGGTGGTGTTGGTGTAGCCTACCTGCCTCATTGATCAATGCACCATCAAGGTGTGTGACAGAGATGTATTGCAGTATAAGGTCCAATGAGACCAATTCTCTATTGACAATGCTACTTGGGAAGACGCGGAAGACATGCATAGATCTTTTCCGCAATTATTTGCTTAGATTTATTTTTTGTTATGTTTATGCTTTAAGCTTTGTAGTGAACTACTTTTTATGATTCCATAAGACATCGGGTCTATGTTATAACCGGATATGATATTTTCAATTATAAAACTATTTGTGTGACTATTTTACTTTTCTTTTTAGACTTATGATTGGCTTGGGCAAAGGTTTGTCGATCCAAGTCATATTTAAATAAATGATATGGACATACTTTTAATATGTTTTTCTCATGAACTTATGATGAAATGTTTAAATGAAGTAAAAAAGTGTGATGTTATATGTAGAATTTTTATTTTCATTATGAATCATCACTTACAATGAATCAAAATGATGAATATGTTATGCAATTTAAATTCAAATATGGGTTTAATGTGACTAACCTATTGATGATCTTTTGAGTTTGAGCATGCATGACAGGAGACGAAGGCGAAAATGTGATTAAGGTAGAGTGTATTTATCTTGTCAGTAGGGGTGGGATCAGAATAATGGTTGCAATCAAAAACCACTTAAATTATTTTGAAATCTTATAAGCTTCTTGACTTATTTCGTAAAGTGAATGTTTGGATAAAATAGTAAGAATAGATTTCTTTCTTTTACTCTTGCTCGAGTGATTGTGTTATTTGGGTGTGAATGTTTTTAGTTAAACTTGTTAATAGAGTATGGTTTTATTTTCAACTTCAACATAAGGCATCAGGGATGATGCACTTTCTAAGAGGGGAAGGATGTCACAATCATTTTCTTTGACTCCTTAATCTATGCCAGAATTTAATAGATATCTTTTTGTTTTATTGATAAAGAGTCATTTGATTAATCCTAACTGGAAGTAAACTCTTTTAATAAATTGAAGACCTTGTTAACTTCTATTTTCAGATTGCAAGGAAAGACTTAGTAAGATTCCTTAGTTGACTATTTAAAAACCAGAGGATTCATCTCCAAGGGCGACACATCTCTAAGTGTTTTTAATTGCAACAGGAAGTGGTGGGTGATTAATAATGGAACGTGCACCTTGAGTCGAGTAGGTAGTTTATCCATCAAGTGGGGGATAATTCACTCTTTATTATGAGGGAAATAGGGTAACATCTAGACACACTTTTTTCTTATCATTCTGGTAGAACACAAGAGTAAAAGGAAAAATAGAGGTGCAAAGGAGATGGTAGCAAGGAGAGGCAGTGTAGGGGAGTAAGGAGGAGAAAGTCTAACTTGGACAATTTTTTTCTCATTTTCCAACTGCTACATTATCTAGGTTTTTTTTAGTTATCCGGGTTAAAATTCATTCTCATTTCAATTAATCCTGAATGTATGAATTTGGAATCTGAAGATTTGACTGAGGTTGATTTCAAAGTAGAAATAGATTATTTTATTGTTTCAATCGAGTGTTTGAAATATATGTTGGTATCCTTAAATTTGGAAAAAGATCGCCATGTGATCTTAATGCTTACAATGCCCACAACCAGAATCAATTGCTCAAGACAAAGTAGTAGGTACCAAAATTATATATTAAGAATCTCCTTCCCCTGCCTACTTTAGAAACTCCGTTAGATTCCTATGTTCTTGGTAACAGTAAAGCATTTTATTTTATTCAAAGAGTTCAATCCCAGTAATCTTCCATGACTAAAATTCAAATCTCTTGCAAGATCTAAATGTCCAAGCCCAATTGCTTCCCTTTTTAAAATATAGTTCATAAGATTTTTTGTTACTCTAGAGGCCAAAAATAACCCTAAAAGTTCCACCTTTGGACTTAAATTTCTCAAAAAAAATGGCGGAGTCATATGGGTACAAAATTGAAGTTAAGAAACTAGAACCCAAAGTAATTGAGACCAGCTTGAGCCACAAGGAAGAACAAAGGTTTGTGAAGAAGCCTCTGCGAGTAGAAGCAGCCATAGTTTTACAATTTGATGACCCACCTAACCCTGATGCTCACCGCGGACATGTCGATCAAGAACACCAACAAGGCGACCGATTTCAAGCATGCCAACAACACCACCATGATGATGTACTAGGGTAAGACTGTGGGTCTAGCCGTCATACGTGCTGGCAAACTCAAAGCTGACCAAACATCCTGGATGAATGTTTCTAAGATGGTCTTTCTTAACGCCTTTGTGTCAAGTGCTTCTCCTTAATATAGATACTTAATGTTTTTATTACAACGAAAATAATTTATATCTCCAAACTCTGTCACAGGAAATAAAGAGAAAAAAAGAAAAGAAAAATGATAGTTCGTAATGAAATTTTAGAAAAACTTGCTTGATGTTTTTTTTTAAAAGTAAAAATATATTTTACTTTCCCAAAAACTATGTGAAAGTTTTATAGTTTGATAATAATTGTTATTCTTTTTCTAAATCTTGTGACATAACCTATGTTAATTCCTATGAAAGGGTGAAGATTTTATAAACCAGTAGTAGTAGAAATGATTTTGACAGGAAACTCATTTATATAACCATTGATGAATGATTGTCCTTAATAAAATCCACAACAACAAACCATGTAGGATTATTTTTTTTGTAGAAAATAGATTGTTAAATCATTTTAGAATGCGAGTACAATAGTAGAAAATATCTTGTAGCAGAAGAAAGACTGTATAAGACAGTGAATTATGAATTTTTCTCTATCATTTCTTTAAGGGTATGATTTTTGGTTTTTATGTTTTCTTAAGTGTATTTACTTAATTTCTTATGAGGAAAGATATCTTGGGAAAGGGTGCTGAATATGGGTAACAAAGAGGGGTAAAATGTAGTTTCTTTTACCTACCAATAGAAATCTCATCTTTTATGCTTAGGCCTATGCTTGTAAACACATAAATGAATTTGTGTTGGTTATGTACTTTCTCTCTGTCATATCTGTGTTCATTCTACTTTGTGTGTGATAAAGTATCTAAATCATAGCTTGCACTTGATTCCTTTCCAATCCATGTGTGTCAAGTTGATAGATCACTCTCGTAGGGTCGACGAGCTCTTCATTTCAGAATGAGCCCCGGGGGAGCTAACCACTCCGTGGTTGGGCCGAATAAATGCTTGGATCACATTTTCGTATCAAGTTTTGCAGATGGATAATAGACTGTCTAATGGCATAGGATACTTGAACATGAAGATGGATGACTGACAGTCCGATGGCATGTATTTGGATATCTTGTACTTCTTCGACCTTAAGTTCATGTGCTCTATTGTATGTATATATGTACTTTGACATTTTATGTTCAACAGTATGGTCAACATACTCCTTGTATTATTTACTCTTATTGTGTATTTCGATAGTTTGGTCGAACCTTCATATTTTATGGCAAGGATTTTCAAATTTATCTTCATAATGATGTAACCTCTTAAATATAACTGAAATTTATGTCATGGAAAAGTCTTTATTTACTTTTAGACTTGTTATGTATCAACTTTCCAATTTTTTCTGATCTAGAGCTTACGTGTCTCTTATGTGTGATTTTTGGTTCTTTCATGTGGTATCAGAGCTGTGTTTAAACACTCAAACATTGGTCCTCTATTGCTAAGTTGTGTACTCATGCTTGGTGCAGGAACTGATTTAACACCATGCAAACTAGAAACAGTAATAAGGGAGGATCCATCAATGGACGGGTCAATGAGGAACACAACCTAAGAATGGATGAAATCCTTAACCTCTTGACAGAAAAAAGGAACCTCTTGCAACAACAAAATAATCATATGGAACAAATGGAACATGATGCAAGAGGTAGACAAAATGAAGAGGAAAGAAGAAAGAGGGAAGAGGGTCAGAGACTTGAAGCTTAACAGAAACATGAAGAGGATCAACATTTGGAAGCACTGAGAAAGGAAGAAGAGGATGGGAGGAATGAAGAGAAGCAAAACCAAAATGTAGATCAAAGGAATGTAAACATACCAAATGACAGAGAAATAATAGAAGAAAAACTAAGGACCTCAAGAAGGTCATACCTCCTACATTTGATGGTAAGGCCATTGATGATGATGCTGAGGCATGAATAGTATCCATGGAAAAGTATTTCCATGTTCGTAATCTTTTAGCTGAATCTAGAGGTATGTGGGGTGCTTTTCAGTTAGTTGGTGAGGTTGGTACTTGGTGGGACAATGAGATGGATGAAAAGAGGATGCAGACTGGTGAGATCTCTTGGGAAGAATTCCTAGTACTTTTTCGTAAGAGGTGGTTACCTCACCTATATTATGATAGGAAAGTGGTTGAATTCAAGAACTTGATTCAGGGAGTTCTGACTATCACAGAATACCATGAGAGATTCTATCACTTGGTAAAATGTGTACCTCAATATCAGCAGGATGAGTAGTTTAGAACCCGCAAGTTTATTCTCGGATTACGTCTAGAGATAGGATCAGAAGTGGACATGCATAAGCCGGAGACTATGGATTTTTCTTTTAGGAAGGCTTTGAGACAAGAGTAGAAACTTAAGCAGGTACCTTCAATTAGAGTGAGTCAAAGGAATAGTGCACCTCAAGGATATAAGAGGAAGTTTCAAGATAATAAACCAAAGGATACTGGTCAGAAATAGGTTCAGAGTATGAGAGGCAAGGGAAGAGGTAATGCTGGAAGGAACAACAATGGTAACCATAATAGGAATGGTAACAACAAGAATGATAACTAGAGGAATAAACCTGATGGTAAACAGGGACCACGAGATGGTTGCTACACTTGTGGAGGTGATCACTATGATAGTGGTTGTCCTCAAAGATCAACCCATTGAGATGGGAAAGGACCTCAGACTCAGCACCAGATTCATGTAGTTGTGAATAATAGATAGGTTGATTTTTAGGGAACACCCATTCAGATGGTCGATAAGCTTCTTGGTCATGATATTTCTATTTTAATTGATACTGGAGCTACTGAATGTTTCATAGATCCTAGAGTTGCTTCTAAATTACCAGTTAGAGCAAGATTTATGTTAGAACCATGGATGGTAGCATATGAAAATAAGGCAGAGCATAAGGTTGAGCAATGTTTATCTTGTAGCGAGATTGAACTTCCTAAATTTGAAACGTAATTAAACTTGTACGTTACACCTTTAGGTTCCTATGATGTCATTTTGGGCATCAATTGGTTAACAGAACATAAGGCCATAGTGAACTACAAGGATAAAATAGTAGAATGCCTTGATGATGCTGGTAATCCTGTAATACTCTATGGTGTGAAAAGGCCTCTTGAACTTAGATAGATTTCTTCCATGCAATTGAAAAAGGCAAAGAGAAAAGGGTGTATGATGTATGTGGCTTATGTAAAAAATCTGGACACACCTCCTAGTCTAGAAGATTTCCCTATCTTGCAGGAATTCAAGGATGTTTTTCCTGAAGAGTTACCTGAGTTACCTCCAAAGAGGGAATTTGATTTCTTAATTGATGTGATGCCTGGAGCTAAACCTCAATCCAAGGCACCATACCGAATGACCACTACTGAAATGTATGAGTTGAAGCTATAGTTGAAAGAACTCTTGGATAAAGGGTTTATTCCCCCTAGTGTTTCACCATGTGGAGCTCCAATAATTTTTGTAAAGAAGAAAGATGGTACCGTACGATTGTGCATAAATTACAGAATACTTAATAAGGTTACTATAAAGAATAGATACCCACTTCCTCGGATAGATGAAATTTTTGATCAAATGAAGGGAGCAACTGTGTTCTCCAAGATTGATTTGAGATCTGGATATCATCAACTTTGGATCAAGAGGAGGATATATCCAAAATAGCTTTCAGGACAAGGTATGGGCATTATGAATTTTTAGTCTTACCATTTGGATTGACAAATGTGCTTGTAGCTTTTATGAACCTAATTAACAACATATTCAGGGATTGTCTTGATAAGTTTGTTGAGATATTCATTGATGACATTCTGATTTACTCCAAGAATATGGAGGAACATGAGGAACATTTTCTGATAGTTTTACAGCACCTGAGAGACAATAAGTTGTATGGGAAACTATCAAAGTTTTCTTTCTATAAGAAGGAGATTCACTATTTGGGTCATATCATTTCCGCAGATGGAATTGTAGTGGATCCGCAAAAGATCAAAGCTATTCTTGAGCAGCCAACTCCTCAAAATGTGAGTGAAGTGAGAAGTTTTATGGGACTTGTAGGATACTACAAAAAATTTGTGGAGGGATTCTCTAAGATTGCAACACCTATCACTTCTCTTCAGAGAAAAGGGAAAATATACGAGTGGACTGATGTATGTGAGAGAGCATTCCTGCTATTGAAACAAAAGCTCACATCCACTCCTATCTTGATCATACCAGATCCTAATGGACACATTATGGTTATCACTGATGCTTTAGGAGAAGGTCTTGGTGGTGTTCTCATGCAAGGTGGGAAAGTAGTGGCTTATGAGTCATAGAAATTGAAAGAGTATGAGGTTAACTATGCACCTCATGACTTGGAATTAGCACCAATTGTTCATGCTTTAGTGATGTGGAGACATTACCTTTTAGGTAAACCATTTGATTTAGAGACAAATCACATGGGACTTAGGTATATTTTCACACAACCTAATTTCAATGCTAGACAGAGATGATGGTTGGAGTTTTTGAGTGAGTATAATTTTGGTATCGAGTATATAAAGGGAAAAGAGAATAGAATAGCAGATGCTCTAAGCAGGAGAAGACACATTTCTGCTATATCTACTTCTAGAACTCGGTTTAGAGAACATGTGTTAGAAAATCTTTCAGGGGATGACCATTATGAGATGGTTAAGACAACTTTACTTGTAGAACCATCAGATCACCATTTTGACGGATACACTTTTGAGGATGATGGTATCATGAGATACCAAGACAAGATGTATATTCCCGACCAAGCAGGGTTGAGGAAGGTGGTTTTAGAGGAAATGCATTGTACTCCTTTTTCAGGACATCCAGGGGTAAAAAAGATGATTGTTGATATGAAGCCATTATATTTTTTGCTAGGGCTTAAGCAAGATGTGACAACTTTTGTATCCCAATGTTTAGAATGTCAGTGAGTTAAGGCTAAACATGTCCATCCAGTAGGACTTTTGTACCCACATGATATACTAGAGTATAAATGGCAAGTCATCAGTATGGATTTTATCTAGGGTTTACCCATGACATGACACATACATGATGTCATTTTGGTTGTAGTTGACAAACTAACCAAGGTAGCTCACTTTATTCCAAGGAGTTTGAGAGATGGATCTTTGGCTTTGGCCAAGAAGTTTGTACAAGAAATTTTTAGATTGCACGGAGTACCTGAGACTATCATATCAGACAAGGATACTAGGATGACATCAAGGTTTTGGACAACCATGAATGCATCTTTGGGAACTAGGTTGAATTTTAGTACCACTTATCATCCTCAGATAGATAGACAGACTGAGAAAGTGAATCAGGTGATTGAGGATTTACTACAGATGTATTGTATAGATCAGTAGTGTAAATGGGAAGAGTACCTTCCATTGGTGGAGTTTTCCTACAACAACTCTTACCATGCTTCTTTGGGAATGACACCATTTGAGGCACTTTATGGATGGAAGTCTCATACTCCTATTAGTTGGGATAGAGTAGAGGACAGGCTAATCATTGGTCCTGATATGCTGAGAGAGATGGAAGAATAGATGACTTAGATTCATACTCGACTGAAGGAAGCAGCTGATAGACAAAAGAGTTATGCAGATAGGAACCACACTTTTAGACAATTTTAGGAAGGAGACAAGGTGTTTTTGCATGTGAGACCACATAAAACCTCAATATCTTTTGGAAAATCTTCAAAGCTTGCACCGAGATATGTGGGTCCTTTTGACATTTTGGAGGTCATCAACCTCGTTTCCTACAAAATTTCTCTACCACTAGCTCTTTCCTGAATCCATAATGTTTTTCATGTTTCTTTGTGGAAACCCTATCATCCAGATGCATCTCATACTCTTGATTGGCATGCATTATAGGTTTAGGATCTGAGGGTGGTGTTGGTGCAGCCTACCTATCTTGTTGATCAACGTACCGTCAAGGTGCGTGACAGAGATGTATTATAGTATAAGGTCCAATGAGACCAATTCTCTATTGACAATGCTACTTGGGAAGATGCGGAAGACATGCATAGATCTTTTCTGCAATTATTTGCTTAGGTTTATTTTCTGTTATGTTTATGCTTTAAGCTTTGTAGTGAACTACTTTTCCATAAGACATCAGGTCTATGTTATAACCAGATATGATGTTTTCAATTATAAAACTATTTGTGTGATTGTTTTACTTTTGGTTTTAGACGTATGATTGGATTGGATGAAGGTTTATCGATCCAAGTCATATTTAAATAAATGATATGGACATACTTTTAATATGTTTTTCTCATGAACTTATGATGAAATGTTTAAATGAAGTAAAAAAGTGTGATGTTATATGTAGAATTTTTATTTTCATTATGAATCATTGCTTATGATGAATCGAGCTGATGAATATTTTATGCAATTTAAATTCGATTATGGGTTTAATGTGACTAACCTACTGATGATCTTTTGAGTTTGAGAATGCATGACAGGAGACGAAGGCAGAAATGTGATTGAGGTAGAGTGTATTTATCTTGTCGGCAGGGGTGAAATCAGAATAATGGTTGCAATCACACACCACTTAAATTATTTTGAAATCTTATAAGCTTCTTGACTTATTTCGTAAAGTGAATGTTTGGATAAAATAGTAAGAATAGACTTCTTTCTTTTACTCTTGCTCGAGTGATTGTGTTATTTGGGTGTGAATGTTTTTAGTTAAAATTGTTAATAGAGTATGGTTTTATTTTTAACTTCAACATAAGGCATTAGGGATGATGCACTTTCTAAGAGGGGAAGGAAGTCAAAACCATTTTCTTTGACTCCTTAATCTACACCAAAATTTAATAGATATCTTTTTGTTTTATTGATAAAGAGTCATTTGATTAACCCTAACTGGAAGTGAACTCTTTTAATAAATTGAAGACCTCGTTAACTTCTATTTTTAGATTGCAAGGAAAGACTTAGTAAGATTCCTTAGTTGACTATTTAAAAATTGAGGGATTCATCTCCAAGGGTGACACATCTACAAGTGTTTTTAATTGCAATAGGAAGTGGTGGGTGATTAATAATGGAACGTGCACCTTGAGTCGAGTAGATATTTTATGCATCAAGTGGGGGATAATTCACTCTTTATTATGAGGGAAATAGGGTAATGTCTGGACACAATTTTTTCTTATCATTCCGGTAGAGCACAAGAGTAAAAGGAAAAATAGAGGTGTAGAGGAGACAATAGCGAGGAGAGGTAGTGTGCGGGAGTAAGGAGGAGAAAGTCTAACTTGGACAAATTTATTCTCGTTTTCCAGCTGCTACATTATCCAGGTTTTTTTTTAGATATCTGTGTTAAATCTCATTCTCTCATTTCAATTAATCCTGAATGTATGAATTTGGAATCTGAAGATTCGACTGAGGTTGATTTCAAAGTAGAAATAGATTAGTTTATTGTTTCAATCGAGTGTTCGAAATATATGTTGATATCCTTAAATTTTAAAAAAAATTGCCCTATGATTTCAATGCTTACAATGCCCACAATGAGAATCAATTTCTCAAGACAAAGTAGTAGGTACCAAAATTATATATTAAGAATCTCCTTCCCCTACCTACTTCAAAAACTCCATTAGCTTCTTGTGTTCTTGGTAACAATCAAGCATTTTATTTTATTCAAAGAGTTCAATCCCAATAATCTTGCATGACTAAAATTCAAATCTCTTGCAAGATCTAAATGCCCAAGCCCAATTGCTTTCCTTTTTTAATATAGTCCATCATATTTTTTGTTACTCTAGAGGCCAGAAATAACCCTAAAACTCCCACCTTTGGACTTAAATTTCTCAAAAAAAATGGCAGAGTCATATGGGCACAAAATTGAAGTTAAGCAACCAGAACCCAAATCAATTGAGACTAGCCTAAGCCACAAAGAAGAAAAAAGGTTTGCGCAAAATCCTTTGTGAGTAGACACAGCCATAGTTTTGCAATTTGATGGCCCACCTAAACTTGATGCTCATTGCGGACATGTCGATCAAGAACACCAACAAGGCGGCCAATTTTAAGCATGCCAACACCACCACTGTGATAATGTACTAGGGTAAGACTGTGGGTCTGGCCATCATACCTGCTGGCAAACTCAAGGCTGACCAGACATCCTGGATGAATCTTTCTGAGACGGTCTTTGTTAACGCCTTTGTGTCAAGTGCTTCTCCTTAATGTAGAAACTTAATGTTTTTTTTACAATGAAAACAATTTATATCTCTAAACTCGATCACAAGAAATAAAGAGAAAAAAAGAAAAGAAAAATGATAGTTCATAGTGAAATTTTAGAAAAACTTGCTTGATGTTTTTTTTGTAAGTACAAATATATTTTACTTTCCCAAAAATTGTGTGAATGTTCTGTAGTTTGATAATAATCGTTATTCTTTTTCTAAATCTTGTGACATAAACTGTGTTAATTCTTCTGAAAGGGTGAAGATTTTATAAACCAGTAGTAGTAGAAATGATTTTGACAGGAAACTCATTTATATAACCATTGATGAATGATTGTCCTTAATAAAATCCACAACAGTAAACCATGTAGGATTATTTTTTTTTGTAGAAAATAGATTGTTAAATAATTTCAGAATGTGACTACAACAGTAGGAAGTATCTTGTAGCAGAAGAAAGACTATATAAGACAACAAATTATGAATTTTTCTCTATCATTTCTTTAAGGGTATGATTTTTGGTTTTTATGTTTTCTTAAGTGTATTTACTTAATTTCTTATGAGGAAAGATATCTTGGGAAAGGGTGTCGAATATGGATAACAGAGAAGGGTAAAATGTAGTTTGTTTTACCTGCCAATAGAAATCGGGTCTTTTATGCTTAGGCCTAAGCTTGTAAACACATAAATGAATTCAAGTGTTGGTTATGTACTTTCTCTTTGTCATATATATGTTCGTTCTACTTTGTGTGTGATAAAGTATCTAGATCATAGCTTGCACTAGGTTCCTTTCCGATCCATCTATGCCGAGTTGATAGATCACTCGCGTAGGGTTGGCGAGCTTTTCATTTCAGGATGAGACCCAGGGGAGCTAAACACTCCGTGGTTGGGTGGAATAAATGCTTGGATCACATTTCCATCTCAAGTTTTGCTGATGGACAATAGACTTTCTGATGGCATAGGAGACTTGAACATGTAGATGGACAGCTGATAGTTCGATGGCATGTATTTGGATATCTTGTACTTCGTTGACCTTAATTTCATATGCTCTATTGCATGTATATATGTACTTTGACATTTTATGTTCAACAGTATGGTCGACATACTCCTTGTATTATTTACTCTTGTTGTGTATTTTGACAATTTGGTCGAACCTTCATATTTTATGGTCAGGATATTTGACTTTATTTTCATAATGATGTAATCTCTTAAATACAAATAAAATTTATGTCATGGAAAAGTCTTTATTTACTTTTAGACTTGTTATGTTTCGACTTTTTGAGTTTTTTTGATCTAGAGCTTACGGGCTCTTATGTGTGATTTTCAGTTCTTACACAAACAAAGAAAAGCACAAATTAAATTCACATATTACTATAGGGAGTAATTCATTGTCCAGACAAAGATCACTAAATGAGTTTGGGAAGACCCAATAAAGGTTTGAAAGAGAGAGAATATGGGACTAGAAATCCTTAATAAAATTCTAGCCCAAAAAAAGATGGAGAGAGCTTTCAAAATTCATTTTACAAAGAGGGCATGTTAGCCAAAGCAATAAAGATTAAATGTTGATATTAAATTAAATCATATAATTATTTTGTTAAGCGGATTTCTTCCTTAGTTTTTTCTTATCTATGGTTCAAGTGAGAGGGAGTAATGAGTCCAAGTGAATATATCATATCCAAGTGAAATGTAAGTCTTGTGGAGAGTGTAAATAGTCAAGTCAACTTACTATCCGAGGGTCATTTTATTAATGGTCATTTACTCAAGGAGGTTCCTATCTTTGCTAATTTGAGTATCACTTCTTATAATAGGGCATTTCCAAAATCTTGATTGGGCCATTATGACCAACCTCTTACCTATTTTTTATTAAAAAATAATTACAACTGATTGGATGGTTAAGTGTAAAACATAGTCCATTATTTGTATGGTGTTGGCATTGAGTCTTTCATTTCATTAGAAATAACCATTATGTTGGAAATCTAATATGGGAAAGTGAGATGCTGAGAGGGAGGGTGAATCAGATATCCACTACTAATTCCACTTTGACATAAATTCAACTTACATAAATTAGAAACATGAAATTTAATACTGAAATAGATCTAGCAATCTAATAACAACCATCAAATGAAACATATAACAAAAATATTTTGGTTACCCAGAAACCCTTGAAAGGTAAAACTGGGGTGGGGATGACACCCACAAATCTTCACTACTGTAGTATTAAAGTTTTCTTGTTAGGGCTACAAAGTTTGATCATTACTAATGATCTACCCTGTGAGGGGTCTGCCATGTTAAGAGCTTACAAACTTATACAATCTACCTTTATTAAAGGATTTAGAACTTACAAAAAAGTAAGCACTCAATTAAGAGATTTACTTAGACCTATGAGGACCACTCTATTAAGAGATTTACCCTGATTCACCTACTAAAATGTATCAGTACATGATCCTTCGGTTTGCACTATGAGTGCTGATAACAGATCTTCTCCTTCCAATACTTGTTTGATCTCCTCAATCAAATATATCTATGTTATGTCCTTCATTGCTTTTCTCGGTCACTCTGACTGATCTATGCCTATGTCAAAATACTTCTCTATTCTACACATGAGATCTCCTTCATTACATCCATCCACATGCATACTTCATTTTAGGGTTTGGATCTCATCTTATATAAACATCTAATCAACCTCCTAGATCAAGATCAATGATTTAGATTCTCTACTTATGTCACTTAAGAATTCCCTTTTTTTGATAGGTTACATGTCTTACATAGGGATTAATGATTAGAAATACAAGGCGTAATCAACTCCTTGATTCCCTTAACAACCATTAATTCTTGCATAGAAGTTGGCCAAAATGGTTTACCTAAGTGTTTGTGCCATTACAAACACATGTCAAAACTGGCTTTCTCGGCATATGAAGTCTTTGCCGCTTAGAATTTATTGTTCTTCATATACTGGTGCTCAACACTGAATCTTCTATACAAATCGACATAAACTGCTCGATGACTACTGAAGTACTTGGTGACCTTTGACTTGCTCGGTAGTAACTACTGCTCAGTAACTATACAAAATACAAGTCTAGACATAGCTCAACCTTTACAAGATGGCTCGGTCATAGTGATGACCGACCAACATTGCCTAGAAAATGACTAAGTGTAAGACACTAATAGACAACAAAACTTAGGGATAAACACATTCAACCCTTATGGATTCTAAGCCTTGTGAAGAGTGTAAAGAGTTAAGTCAACTTATTATACAAGGATCATTTTCTTAGTGATCATTTACTTAAGAAGGTACTGACCATTGCTAATTTAAATATCACTTCTCTTATAAGGTATGTCAAAATCTTGATTGTGATGTTATTACCAACCTATTGCCTATTTTTTATTAAAAAAAATGCAATTGATTGGATGGTTATAAAGTGTAAAATATGGTTGATCATCATTTGTATGTTGTTGACATTGAATTTTGCATGTCATTAGAAAAAACCATTCAACCCTTGTGGATTCTAAGCTTCTAAGCCTTATGGAAAGTGAAAACAATCAAGTCATCTTAATGTGCAAGGATTGTTTACTTAAGTTGTCAGTTACTCAAGGAGGTACTTACCATTGCTAATTTGAATATCACTTCTCATAATAGGGTATATGCCAAAATATTGATTATGATGTTATGACCAACTTCTTACCTATTTTTATTAAAAAAATTGCAATTGATTGGAAGGTTGTGTAAAATATGGTCCATAATTTGTATGTTGTTGTCATTGAAGCTTGCATGTCATTAGTAGAAACCATTTAAGCCTTGTGGATTCTAAGCTTCTAATTCTTGTGGGAAGTGTAAACAATCAAGTTACCTTATTGTGCAAGGGTCATTTATTTAATGATAATGTAATCAAGGGGGTTCTTATCATTGCTAATTTGAATATCACTTCTCATAATAGGACATGCCAAAATCTTGATTATGATATTATGAACAACCTGTTACCTATTTTTTATTAAAAATTTACAATTGATTGGTTGATTAAGTGTAAAATATGGTCCATCATTTGTATTTTATTGGCATTGAAGTTTGTATGTCATTAGTAGAAACCATTCAACCCTTTAATGTAACTTTGGATAGGTGTTAGCACTAATACTCTCATGGATTGGACAAATATTTTATAAGCCTCAAGTGATATGGGGTATTCTTGTTTATATATTGTTGGCATTAAGGTTATATGCCACTAGTAGAAAATGTATTTTTGTCTATGCTTGTATGCTTAATAGTTTGTAGACATCAGACACTAACAAGAAGATGGGATAATGTGAGTTTAAAATTCTTGGAATCATTTTGAACTACATCAAATCTATTGTAGTTTTCTAACTGTGATGTAGCTTTGGAATAAGGTAATAAGAAGATAAGGCAAAGAGTTGTTGAATTACACTCAACCATTTCTCTACATACAAACTACCTAACAATGTGTCCATATTTATAATATTTTATTCACCATATAACAATTTAAATTGAGATCTTCTCCTTATTGCAAGATAATTAGCTTTCTTATCGTTGGAATATGTTGCAAAGGAATAAATACCTTGTAACAATACCAAAGTCTCTAATAATTATTACATTGCTTATAACTCTAAGCTTAATCTCTTGGAGGGTGTCTATTATTTCAAAATGGGAAAAGGGTGGGCATTATACCTAGGGTGTTCCTTTTTATTAAAAAAATTTCCTAGCTAGAACTTCTAGGTTCATGAGCATGCAAGCTTGATATCTTAGGGGTGATTTGGACTAATAAGAGTCTATAATACACTAACTAACATGCAACATTCATTTTAAAAAGGGCACAATAGATGTAGGAGGGTATTTTTTGTTAGATTTAGATGTCATTGGCATTGTTTTCATTGATGTCAAAATCTTCATACTGATATCTTGGTGATATCAACCGGTTGTTGGAAATTTCATTTATGTACCTGTTGGTTGTTGATAAAGTATCACAAGTGTCAATTATATATAGAATAGGTTTAGTACACACATTTTTGGTGCTCTATGATATGTGTACTTGGTTCTACTAAAGGATTTCATGTTTTGGTACACTTGTGTGCTTTTGGTAATCAGTGGTGCATGGCATCTTATGTCAGTTACTATTGACTGCTATGCCTAGATCACCCTTCCAGGTGTTCTGATAGTTTTGGTAAATGTAGCATGCATTGTAAACATATTAAGTGTGACCTATATTTGGTCCTGAAGTAGTGTGTTGTAAAGTTTTCTTAAGTATGTCCTAGATTTAGGATCGGTGGTAGTGCATTAAATGTAATTGTAATATATTTTGATTTGAGACCAATACATTATTTTGGTGTGGTCGACGTGTGTATGAGAAAATATCTATATAAATAAAGAAAACATTTTGGATCTGAGATGCATATGAGCATGAGTATGTGAATGTAGTGGAAGAAGATGAGTGAGTTGTAAAAGGAATGCTTGAGAGAGTTCTTGACGGTGAAGTGTGCAATTTGAAGCTAAGTTTGGAAGACTATTGAGAGATCAAGAAGGGCATTTGAATAGATTTGTAGTGGACCATACAATGGTATACAAAGAGAAGATCAACAATCAGATTTACTTTTGGATGTGGTAACTGAGCTTAACAATTGAATTATTTTGTGCATATTCAAATGCAATCTTAATAGTTCATATTTTGTTTATAAAACATCTCTTTTTGTATAAGGTTAGTTAGCCAAACTGATAGTGATCCAACCTGATGCAGGATCATATTGGGTTTCTTGGCAATCTTGCATCACCCAAAAATATTTCCTTTCAATTTGTTCTTGTTAGCCAGTTTTTTTGTTTTTAGTGGTGTTCCTTAGTTTTTTATCATTTTCTATTGCGGACCTCAAGGTATGTTATGGACATCATGTTTTACTTATGTCTAGGTTCTCATCTCATTTGGATACTTCGTGGTTGAGATATTTTGGATTTATGTTTAGTTTTGTGTGTTCTTCAAGTTTTGATGTCTAGTTGAGTTTTTTGATCTCACGAAGCATTTTCCTAATTAGTGAAGCTTTGTGTCTCATATCATAATGATATTTGATCTTCGGCCAATATTTCTCTTGGATTGCATGCCATTTCAACAACTTGGCATCGATATCCTTATGATTTGGGTCCTGACCTATATTTATGTATTATGTTTTCCTATTCTTGGAAAATGTGATAGATCTTGGGTGACATATGTATTGTGAAGGCTCTATGTATTCTGGAATTTGCTCCATAGTTAGGTAGCTTAGTGATAGCTTAGAGATAGCTCTCAATAGTTAGATTTTCATCTATCATGGATCTAGATTTGTGTTTATAATCAAGCATGTGTACCTTAAGTGTAAGTCAGCATGTGGTTGGATAATCTGATGTAAATTCTTAGTTCTGATAATGAAAAGGCCTAAATGGAAATATTTTATGTTCATTATTATTGTTGCAATTGAATTTTTTTTGTGTTGACTCAGGTTTCATGTTTGGACTATCTCCTTTGGGGAAATTCCTACCATAACTGCATCATTTGGTATCAAAGTGTGGTTGATGTTCTTGTGTTGCTAGATCTTTGTTTCTGAGCTTGCAAAATCCTAGATAATTTGTTGTGGGGTGGAAAATATGGATATGGTCCACAATTACAGAGGGTTTATGTGAGGATGGCTCGGAGAGGAACTATTGTTGGTCATGAACCTTAGAATGGGTTGTGGTCCTTGAGGCATCATGTTCATGAATAGATCAGTGAGTTGAGGCAAGCTATGAGCATGTTCAATAGATCATCGAATGAGAGTCAATTAAGATCTTATAGTCAGATTGTTGAGTTGAGAAAGTTGCACTGTGTGAAGGGAGAGATATTGCTAAGTAGGATGAACCCTAGAAGAGTAAAGTAGATGTTTGAAGTGGTGAAGGGTACCCTGATGAAGACATGAAGAGAGGGTCACATGGATGACTCATGAAGATTGACTGATCTAAAAGATCCATATAATTGAATGTAATATGGCTTGAAGCCAATTTTATGTATTTGATGTAATAAGCCTAAATGTATAAAGACATGACAGTGTTAAATTGATGTAATAGGAGTTAAATGGTATAGGGGTTAAGGATGTAACCTTGGGGTCACTTGGTTGATCTAGGAATGAATGTAAGGGGTAAGGACCTATATGGTCATCTAGGTTTATAATATGGTCATTAATGCCATTAATATCATGTAATTGCACTCAAAGTGCAAAGATGCCAAAAAGATGTAAAATTGCATTTTAATGCAATTATGGCCTATAAGAGACATGAGGGGTTATGGATTAGTAAGGGTTAGAAAAGGTTATGTTTAAGCCTTTTAAAAGTCCTATAAGGGACATTGGACTCATTTTTTCAATTTGACAACATTGATTGTTAACTTGACAACACATTTTAATCTTGTTTTGTTAAGACAGTCAGTTTCATGATTTTTACTTGATAGTTTTGGGTAGTTAGATTGGGTACAGTCATTTTTTGAAGATTTTATAGTCTATTTGAATGTAGGTCCATGTGAGTGGAGGGAGGATGTGGATTTGGAGGTGTAAGAAACCATTTTGAAATGAATTCCAATCAATAAACAAAATTTTCTCTGCACATTGTGAATTGATGTCCCGTGGGTACAGTCAGGAGACTAGTAAATTTAAATGGTTGAATAAAATGTGACTTTGATTGGATCATGATATAAGATCATTTACTTGGTGTTATTTACACTTCCATGCATTTTCTTCAGTGTTTTGATTGTTATTAAAGTCAAGAAATTAACTTGTATTTGACTGTGCCTGGATTTGCAATTGTAGACAGTGTTTTGGGGTTGTAATCTTCGCATTGAAGTGACTCTCCCACTCTTGTGATTATTTTGAGTGGTGGGAGATGTCAAATGGTGTATTATATCATTTTTTATAATGTATTTATGTAGGGATATTGAGATGATGTGCTTGGGAGTCACAAATTAATAGAGTTTGTTGTGTAAGCAAGTGCCCTGTCTTACACCAGACAAATGGAGGTTGAATGCCCTAAAGAATGGATGAATTTTATAATGGATTATGAATTTTGGAGTCCATAATGGTGTGTTGGATCCATTATTTTTCTTTGGAGAAGGTTGCAAAGGTCATTTTGTACAAGCCCTAGTTGTGTGACCCTAGAGACAAGGGTTTAGAGCCTAGGAGGATTGGTAAGGGATGAGGGCTTAAGACCTTGTGAATATGATGTTTCTTAACCTTTTGAAAGACTAATACTTGTTTGGGAGGTAGGGGGGTGAATATCTTTATGATTTTCTTTGTTAAAGGGATGGAATTAGGCCTAGTTTGGGGTTGCTAGGTTATTGGATCTGGTATATGGTCCCAAAGAGTGTACCTTGAGACTTGGGTAGTATTTATATATCCTAAAAGGGTATCTAAATCAGTAAATAATTCCTTGAGTTGTTTGGGAAGATTGGAAGAAAAAGGTAGATTTGTGACTGGTGAAGGATACAAGCCTAGAAGGCTGATGGTGTGAGTTGTGTGGGAGATCACTTAACCAAAATTTGTGGGTTGGTGAAACATGGTACATTAACCATGTTAAGGTGTTCTAAGGAGTTAGAAAAAAGTTGGAAGACTAGTTTGAAGGTTTGATAACTTGGAGGCTCTAGATGCATTGGGAGAAGCCTAGATACTGGATCCTTGTGAAGGACGTTTGATGTGAGAAGTTGTCTCACTTATTGACTGATTGATCTTGCATTTCAATTAGGATATGGGTTCAGAGAGTCTTACACACCACCTCTACAACAAGTGGTATCAAAGGCTAGAAGATTCCTTTGGGAGAGAGTTGGAGGAGACAATCTGAGATTTTGAAAACCTAGAATCTTTTGTTGAACCCTTAGAGTTGAGTTATCATTTGAGAGTGTTCCAAGGTGGTGATTCCAAGTGTAATGGATCTTATATTATAGAGGAGATAATATATTTTTGATTGAAGGATACAAATGTTCAAGCCATCATGAATGAAGTTTTGGGTAGAAGAGAGACCCATGCGTATTCACAATTCAAAACACAATGCAAATGTATGGGTAAGGTTTGCAGAATGGTCATTTCTAGTGGTTTATTTTCCAATTTTGTTTAAGTTGAGATGGTTAAAAATTTGAGTCTACAACAGATAGCACATAGTAGGCCTTACAAGGTATAGGGGTTAAATGTTGGAAGCCAAGTTGAAGTGACAAAGAAATCATATGTTCACTTTAGCATTGGACCATATAAGGATGTTGTCTTGTGTGATTTTATTCCATTAGTAGGATTCCATTTGATACTTGGGAAGGCATGGAAAGTGGAGAAATGTACCCTATATGATGGATCACTAAAAAACTATACCTTCATAGATGGTGGAAAGAAAATGGTATTGAAATCCTCGAAGGAAGATGAAGCATCATGGAATATGCCAACAAGTTTCTTGTTTGAAAAAGTTGAGATCCTAAGACAAAGGGAACAAGAAGAGGATAATGTGTAAGGCAAGGTAGAAGTCAATGCTTTGGAGTAGCAGGCCTATGATAGGGCACAGAGAGATGTGGATCATATTAAGATCCTAGAGGAGTGAGTAGATGGTGTGAATGGTTCATGTGAAGGACCAGAAGAACAAACATAGAGGCATGTGAAGATAAAAAATGAGGAGTCATAGTATGAGGACAGTCATGAAGATAATAGGATAGAGGAGAAGATGGTGATATGTGGGCCTATAAAAGAAAGGGCTCATGAAGTTGAGATGATAGGGATTGAGAAGGAAGTTGCAGAAGTTGTTGATGCAGTTGTGGAGTGTATGGATGAAGGAATCCAAGTTGGGGCAGCCAAATGTCCATTGAAGGTTACTTTTGAGAAGAAGGAAGACAGGGCTATGCAGGAAGCCATTGATGAAGTGTTTGCATGCCAAGGAGGATGGCATTGGGATGATGAGTTGCAAGAGGTCTCATAGATGACATGGGCCT
This sequence comes from Chamaecyparis obtusa, assembly GCA_027943335.1. Lineage (NCBI taxonomy): Eukaryota > Viridiplantae > Streptophyta > Pinopsida > Cupressales > Cupressaceae > Chamaecyparis > Chamaecyparis obtusa. Next base: position 1,438,084 of record BSBK01001169.1, read on the forward strand.
TAGAGAGTGAAGAGTCAAATCTCTTGAAGACATATTTGAAGAATGAAGCCACAAGTTGGTATAAGGAGATGAAGAAGAAGGTTGTATGGCCTGTCAAAATGCTTATTGTAGAGAAAAAACTACTACAGAGAGAACTCACCGAGAGGGTTCAAAGAGTTGATGATGAGGGGACTATACAAGTTGCTAAGAGTTGCAAAGAAACCAATGTTCAAAGAATTGCAAACAAGATGGATTTGTGGGATGAATTAGATGCCATAGTTGAGGAATGGAAAAACAAGGGTGGTGTAGTGGATGAATGCCTAGGACAAGGGCATGAAGGTGCAGGAGCAGATAGTCATGAAGAGACCTTAGTGAATGAATTGTCTACAAGTGTGGAAATCTCACAAGGAGTGTGTGAGTGGGAAGATGAAGTGGTGAACCAAATGAAGGAAGGAGTGGTATACCAAACATTGGTTTTGGTGAATGAGAAATATTGGATAATTTTTATTTCTAACACTTTTGTGACAGGATTGTAGGGATATTATATTATTGATCATGTGAATGATGATGTTGCAGACATCTATGGGAACATAGATATGTGGGATGGAAAATTTAGTGCTTGGCACATGATGTTTGATTGTAGGTGCACGAAGCCAATGGATAGAGGATACATTTATGTTGTAGTTCCTCAAAAAGTAGTAACTAAAGATTGGAGGAAAAGAAAGAAACTCCCCAATCTAAGGGACTAGGATTGGTTTGATCCTTGGGAGTATGGTGCAGGGCACTCTAATGAATACATGAAGAGAGGGTCACATGGATGAATCATGAAGATTGAATGATCTAAAAGATCCATATATTTGAATGTAATATGGCTTGAATCCAATTTTATGTATTTGATGTAACAAGCCTAAATGTATAAAGGCATGACAGTGTTGAATTGTTATAACAGGAGTTGAATGACATAGGGGTTAAGGATGTAACCTTGGGGTCACTTGGTTGATCCAAGAATGAATGTAAGGGGTAATGACCTATATGGTCATATAGGTTTATAATATGGCCATTAATTCCATTAATATCATATAATTGCACTCAAAGTGCAAAGATGGCAAAAAGATGTAAAATTGGATTTTAATGCAATTATGGCCTATAAGAGACATGAGGGGTTATGGGTTAGTAAGGGTTAGAAAAGGTTATGTTTAATCCTTTTAAAAGTCCTAGAAGGGACATTGGAGTCATGTTATCGAGTTGACAACATTGGTTGTCAACTTGACAACACATTTTAATCTTGTTTTGTTAAGATAGTCAATTCCATGACTGTTACTTGACAGTTTTGGGTAGTTAGATTGGGTACAATATGTTTTTGAAGAGTTTGGAGTCTATGTGAATGTAGGTCCACATGAGTGGAGGGAGGATGTGGAGTTGGAGGTGTAAGAAACCATTTTGAAATGAATTCCAATCAATAAACAAAATTTTCTCTGCACACTATGAATCTCTATCCTGTGGGTATAGTCAAGAGACTAGTAAATTTAAATGGTTAAATAAAATGTGACTTTTATTGGATCATGATATAAGATCATCACCCTTGTTTTATTTTAAAATTTCCATGAATTTTCTTTAGTGTTTTGATTGTTATTAAAGTCAATAAATTAACTAGTATTTGACTATGCCTAGATTTACAATTGTAGATAGTGTTTTGGGGTTGTAATCTTCACAATGAAGTGACTCTCCCACTGTTGTGATTATTGTGATTAGTGGGAGATGTCAAATGATGTATTATATCCTTGTTTATAGTGTGTTTATACATGGATATGGATATGATGTGCTTGGGAGTTACAAATTAATAGAGTTTGTTATGTAAGCAAGTGCCCTATCTTACACCAGTCAAATGGAGATTGAATGCCCTAAAGAATAGATGCATTTTATAATGGATTTTGAATTTTGGAGTCCATAATGGTGTGTTGGATCCATTTATTTTCTTTGGAGAAGGTTGCAAAGGTCATTTTGTACAAGCCCTAGTTGTGTGACCCTAGAGACAAGGGTTTAGTGCCTAGGAGGATTGGTAAGGGATGAGGGTTTAAGACCTTGTGAATCTGATGTTTATTAAACTTTTGAAAGACTGTTGCTTGGTTGGGAGGCAGGGGAGTGAATATCTTTATGAGTTGCTTTGTTAAAGGGGTGGAATTAGGCCTAGTTTGGGGTTGCTAGGTTATTGAATTTGGTATATGGTCCAAAATAGTGTACCTTGAGACTTGGGTAGGATTTATAGATCCCAAAAGGGCATCTAAATCATTAAATATTTCCTTGATTTTTTTGGGTAGATTGGAAGAAAAAGGAAGATTTGTGACTAGTGAAGGCTACAAGCCTAGAAGGCTAATGGTGTGAGTTGTGTGGGAGATCACTTAACCAGACTTTGTGGGTTGGAGAAACATGGTACATTGACCATGTTAAGGTGTTATAAGGAGTTAGAAAAAATTTTGAAGACTATTTTGAAGGTTCGATAACTTTGAGGCTCTAGGTGCATTGGGAGAAGCCTAGCTAGTGGATCCTTGTGAAGGACATTTGATGTGAGAAGTTGTCTCACTTATAGACTGATTGATCTTGAATTTCAATCAGATTATGGGATTAGAGAGTCTTACAAACCACCTTTGCAACATGAAGACCCAATATTTGAGATGAGGAATAAGATTTGACCTGCATTAGTTGGTTTGTGGAGAAATCCTGAACTTGAGATTGAGTGTGTGGAGGCTAATGAAGAGCTGAAGATGTTGAGCTAGCATTTACCAATCAAGAGGTGGATTATTTGTCTTCTTAGAAGGATTTTCCAAAAGAGGGAAAGGAAATCTAGGGTTTCCATAATAAAGGAGTTGTACCATCTTAAAATGGATGCATTTTCATTTTGAGACCTTGTAGCCCTCCTTAGCATGGTTTTGGTCTCTCTTTCTTCTTCCTATCCCTTCCCTTATTTTTAGATCATCTCTCATATTATTGCATGGTCCTTTAGGTTATATTTTATTACCTTTCTAGCCATATCTTTTGGAAGTTTGATTTTCTCTCAGTTCTTTCTGCAACTTCTTTGATGCCTCTAGGACCCCTTTCTGGGCTCCCCCTCGGGAATAGGTCGACTAGGTCAACCTATTCCTAGAAAAGGTTGTCCATGTTGACATGTTCCTAGAAGAGGTCATCCAAGTTGACCTCTTCCCTAAGGGATTTTGATTGTGGGGTCCTATGTGCCTCAGGTTTGCCGATTGATTTATTTTGCTCTTAGGTCGGCCTACTTTGTTTTCAATCCCAAAAACTAGTATATAAGGAGGCTTGGGAATTTCATTTTCATCCCCATATAAGATAAATTATCATTATACAAGAAATAAATAACAAGCATACACACATTCATGATATTTCAAGCAAGCATCTTCAGGCATTCATCAAATTCAAGCATTTCCTTCTTGCATCGAATTTCTTCCTTCAAGGTTGTACTGGGGTTTGGCTTCTAAGGAGGATATCCATAATTCTAAATCATTCAAGTTATTCCATCCTTCATCATTTCATGTCACATACATTCCTATACATGAGGTCTTGACTTCTTTGATTTCCTTTTGGTTTCTTTCAGTCAAGGCTGTACACACTAAAATGGTGCACTTCTATGAACCATTACATGCAAGGTTGCTCAAGAATGAGGCCTCACAAAGTGACTCATAGCTCTCTATGCATGGAGTTGCAAGGGACTATGATAAATTTGCTCTCAGCTAGAGCTACAAACTTGTGACCTTGCTAGTCAACCATGCAATGAGAGATTCAAATGAAGACAAGGGCAACAATGCCAATATCTCCAAGAATCAAATATGCAATGCAATGCGAATCTAAATGATGATGCAATATAAGCTATGAAAGGAAAGTACAATGCAACTAATCTATGAAAGGAAATAACAAGTGTTACAAAGCCTTCCTATTTAAGCTATGTGGGTTATTCTATTGCATAAAAGGGAACTAAGCTAATATGCCATGATCATGCAAACTAAGCAAAGGAAATATGCAACTAAATGATGTAATGAATGAAGCAAGTCTTCAATATCTTCAAAGCTCCAAATGCACCTAAAACTTGCAGCATAACATTAGCATGAAAACATGGTATGAAAATGGAGGAGAGAGCTCTCCTTTTATAAGAAATGCAAAGGAACGAACCATTGAGATTAAGAGGCAAAAGTCTTAATCGGCGGTGGAGGTTGAAAGAGGAGCAATCCATGTGCACAAGTATCCTCCAATGAGAGTGAAGTGTTGACTTTTGAGCCTCATGTGAGACAAAAAGTATTTTTTTTTCTTTTTGTAAAATAGGAATAATGCTTTGTTTGTGCAACTTAGGACAAGAAGAAAATGAGGCTTTTTATTTAATCAAAAGGGGAGGAAATATTCCTTTTAATCAAATAAAGACTTAGGATAAATGATTATCCCATAGGATAAAAATCCAATATATGATCAAAATTAAGACTTGATCAAGAGATTGATATTGTTGAAAATATTGATTATTGATAAAAATGATTCAGGGTTGATAAATCAAATAAATGGGGCCCAAAGTCTAGGTGACCATTTTAGGGTGCATACATTTGCCCCTCTTTGACTAATGTGTGATCGATTTGGGAACACATGTAGTCAAAGAATGAAGTTGAAATGTGAGATTGATTTGGGATCACAAAACAACTCAGCTATGAGGTCGATTCGGGATCACATCCAGATAAAGTATAAACAAAGGCCTTTGAACATGAGGTCAATTCGGGATCACATTCAAAGTAAGAGATAAGAATCTCAAATTTGAGCAAAAGCTCACAAAAGATGTCTGAATCAAGAAAATCAAGGAATCGAGGATGAGAATCCCATAAATACTGCCCCCTCGGAATCGAAATCAAAATCAGGTAGAGGAGAGACAACAACTAAGGAAAGATTTGATCAAATCATAATGAAATCACAATCGAATGTAAAGGTCAATAGGTTAACCATTAGGCAATGGAAACATGCCCCAGTGAGGAAATAGAAAGAGGGCGAATGATAGATTAGAAGGTTGAAAGACATGGAAATGAAGAAATTCCACCAAAGATCAGAGAAGTATGCCTCAAAAGGTCAATCAACTGTGGAGAAGGAAAATTTTTGAAATGCAATTTTGACTGGCAAGATGACCTCAGATTTTGATTTTGAGTCCGAAAATAGATAGAAAATGATGTGATATGAAAGACTAGAAATGAAAGATATGGTCAAGAAGAATCAGAAAATGAGCACAATTGACCAACTAGTCCATAGATGATAAAAAGGAGAGATCTCTCCATATGCAAAATGCAACACTAGACTAACATGAACCTAAAAATGCAAACTACTATGAAAGTGGTTGACTTGCAAGGTCATAATGCCTATAGACATCTAATTATCATCATCGAGCGTTATTGGTAGCGTAGTAAGATCATACAATGCACACTAGAATAACTATGTGGATATGAATATGATCTTTATCAGATAAAAATGTGAGAATCTCACCTAGGCATCAAAGACATGTAGGTCAAGATGACTAACGCAGTGAGATTACCTAAATTTGATATGGCAGGATTATGCTTGTATCAAGACACATGAAGTTCAGGATAACTAGAAGCATGCACTCACAAAATAGTTAAGGATAATACCTTGTCAATCCATAGTGTCAAGTAAGACCAACATAAAGGCTCATGACAGTTAGGATCAACAAAATATACCCACAAGAAGATAAAGAAATAAAACATGTTCTCAGAACCTCAGTCTTCTAGCTATGCATCATCGAAAACTTCTCAGGGAGAGACCACTCATCAAAGAAATCTTCATAGATAGCACACAAAGAAAAATAAAGTCATCATATCGCCAGCGAGTTGATTGTTTAAGTGCATGTGTGTTGGTCATAGAGTCAAACTCTGAGTATCATATCTGTTTAGTGAGAAATATCACATCATATGAGACTGTTGGGTAAGACACCTGATAAGTGTTACGAAACACTCGACGCAAGGGTAGTGTTGAAAAACACTGTTTGGGGTGGTGTTGAAAAACACCTATTGTGAAATGCCCCAAGAGACAAACGCACCTAAAAGACCAATGCTAACAGTTATGCCCCCTAGACAAAGACAAAGACCAATTCCAGACTAAGCCAAATAAGGTCAAGGCATGAGGGAAAGGCTCAGTGTTGAGGACACATGCTAACAAATAGGGGTGCAAAGGCCTCAAGTAGCACCTATTTCCAGGTTTTCACCACTTGGAATCTTTTTTCATTTTTTTGATTTTCTTTTTTTTTTGTATTTTTGCTACCAAGGCGCCTGTTTCCAGGTTTTCACCAAGGCACTTTTTCTTCTTTTTCTTCTTTTTTGAATTTGTTTTTGATTTTTTTGTATTTTTTCAGGACTTTTTATGCTTTTTAGGATTTTTTCAACATCATATATCAATTTTTTTTTGGTATTTTTTCAGGATCATAAAATATGTACAAGGGATGCCCCCAGACAGAAACGGGCATCAAGGATAGAACTTCTTGAGGTGCACAATGTTGATGGGATCAGGGAGCTGTTCTCCATTGGGATCTGACAGTAAATACGCACCAGTACCAAAAGTAGCTGTGATGACATATGGTCCAAGCCAGTTAGGTTCAAACTTGCCCTTTTGTTCTCTGTTCTGTTGGTTCTTAGGGTTCTCTCGTAAAACAAGATCACCTATTTGAAATTCTCTAGGGTGAACCTTCTTGTTAAATGCTTTGGACATACACTTCTGATACACTCTCATATGATCAAAGGAAGCCTTACGCTTCTCATCTAGAAGCTCTAGTTCCTGTAACCTCATGGCGTGGTAATCCTCATCTGTAATCAAACCTTTGAGTGAGACTCTAAGTGATGGTATCTCGACTTCTAAAGGCAAGATCACTTCAGCACCATAGGTGAGAGAAAAGGGAGTGGCTCCTGTAGGTGTGTGAATGCTTGTTCTGTAAGCCCATAGTGCTAGATTGATTTGCAAGTGCCAATCCCTACCATTCTTGTGCACAGTCTTATGAAGAATTTTAAGAATGGTTTTGTTAGAGGCTTCTGCCTGTCTGTTTCCTTGTGGAAAATAGATGGAGGACCAATGTTGCTTGATTTTAAACTTTTTGCATAAATGCTTTAGGTCCTTATTCTTGAATTGACCTTCGTTATCAGTGATAATCTCAGAAGGTACTCCAAACTGACAAATAATATGATTCAAGATGAACAAGGAGATATTCTTCCCTGAAGCAACAGAAAGTGGCACAGCTTCCACCTATTTTGTGAAGTAGTCAGTGGCAGTAATAATGAACTTATGTCCACCTGATAAGTTGGGATGAATCTGCCCAACCAGATCAAAGGCCCAATGCTGAAATGGCCAACGAGAAACAGAAGGGATCAGCTCCCTACCTGGAGCATGAATCAGGTTTCCATGTTTCTGAAATTTTTCACATGACTTAGCAAAGGCTACTGCATCTATCTGCATTATGGGCCAATAATATCCCATCCTAAGCAACCTTCAGGCCATGGCAAGACCATTAGAATGTCCATCGTAAATGCCCTCGTGGATGTCAACTAACGCTTGGTTGGATTACTCCTTTTCCAAGCACCTAAGGAGCGTCCCATCTAAACCCCTCCTATATAAATCACTAGTGATAAGGGTGTGGTGAGAGGTGTTACAGATGAGGTTTTTGTGTTCAGAATGGTTGAATGTGTCGGGGATGATGCCATCATGAAGATATGAATAGATAGCACCATATCGGGAAGACTCATGTGTGACAATGGCACAAATGACATGGCTTTCAGATGAGTCAAAGATGGGATGGTGTAGCTCTTCCACCAGGAATTCAAATCTTGATTCATGTGTCTCCAAATGAAGAAGGGAAGCTAATGTGTCCATGGCATCTGCAGCTTTGTTCTCTATCCTAGGAATTTGCTGAAATGTCACAAAGGTGAAATAATGTCTCAAAGAATCAACCATCTTCTTATAGGGTATTAACTTGTCATCTTTGGTTTGATACTCTTCATTGACTTGGTTGATGATTAACTAGGAATCCCCAAAGACATGTAACTCTGTGATGTTCCATTCTATAGCCATTCTCAAGCCATTGGTCAAAGCTTCATATTCTGCAATATTATTCATACATGGGAATAAAAGTTTGTAAGACTTTGGAATATTGTACCCATGTGGAGAAACAAATAATACTCCAGCACCTGACCCATTTTGCATGCGGGAACCATCAAAGAACATTTTTCAAGTGCGAGTAGTCGTATATAAGATGTGTTCATCTAGGAATTCCACTTGGACTGGCATACTATCTCGAATTGGGAAATCAGCTAATTGGTCAGCAATAGCTTGCCCTTTTATGGCCTTCCTTTCAACGTACTCTATGTCAAATTCAGTTAGGACTATCATCCATTTAGCAAGTCTACCCGTGAGGGTAGCCTTACTAAGCAAGTACTTAAGGGGATCACTTTTTGCAACCAAATGTATGGTATGAGCAAGCATATAGTGTCGCAACTTTTGAGAAGCAAACACCACTGCAAGACAAGACTTCTCAATGTTATTGTAATTGATCTCATAGGAGACTAGAGTATGGCTGATATAGTATATGGCCCGTTCTTTCCCTGTATCATCTGATTGAGCCAACAATGCCCCCAAGGAAGTGTCTGTAGCTGAAATATGTAGGATCAATGGTTTCCCTGGAATAGGAGGCATTAGGATCGGAGGATTAGCCAAGTATTGTTTGATCTGATCTAGGCTCTTTTGACAATCCTCGTTCCAAAAAAAAGAAGCACCCTTATGCAATGTCTTATTAAAGGGTTGCACTCTATCTGCAAGCTGAGAAATAAACCTCCTAATCAATTGAAGATGTCCCTGAAGACTTCTCATTTGGCTGATATTTTGAGGAGGTGGCATATCTAGAATTGCTTGGACCTTTTCGGGATCAACCTCGATACCTTTTGCTGATATTATGAATCCTAAAAGTTTGCCTGAGGTGACACCAAATGTGCACTTCTTTGGATTCAATCTAAGTTGAAACTGTTCCATGCGATCTAGAATTACTTCCAGATCATCGAGGTGTGTGTCCCATTTTCTTGATTTTGCTAGGGTATCATCCACATAATCTTCCATGTTTTTGTGCATCATATCATGAAAGATAGTGGTCATAGCTGTTTGGTAGGTTGCTCCTGCATTCTTTAATTCAAATGGCATGACGTTCTAGCAATAGGTTCCCCATGCACATGTGAACACTATTTTCTCTTGGTCTTCGGGAGCTATTTTGATTTGATTATATCCTGAGAAACCATCCATTAGAGAGTATATTTCATAGCCCGCTGTCATGTCCACTATCATGTCAATGTTTGGAAGTGGAAAATCATCCTTTGGGCATGCTTTGTTTAAATCTCTAAAATTTGTGCATACACGAATGGACCCATCATGTTTGGAAACTGGTACTATGTTTGAGATCCATTCTGCATAATCGATGGCTCTAATAAATCCAGCTCTCAAAAGTTTTTCTAATTCTGCTTTGACAAGGAGAGCTACATGTGGATGCATTTTTCTGAGTCTCTATTTCACTGGTTTGACACCTGGAGCTATGGATAAGTGATGCATTATAAGATTTGTGTCAAGCCCTGGCATGTCTGAATAGGTCCATGCAAAATTAATTTTCTTCTTTTGTAAGAACTGTACATATGCCTTGGTCTCTTCTTCTGATAAAGACTGAGCAAGATGGACTATTTGAGGAGTTTCTTTTGTGTTCAAATTGACTAGCTTTGTTGGCTCAATCAATACTGATGATCTATCCTCGAAATAACTCGGCAAGTTATTAAGTACTCCATCCTTAGGTGCCTTAAAGAGGTTTTCACCCTTGAATATGTCATTTCTTTTTACTATTTTTGGTTCTGATACTACCACAAAGTGGTTTTCGCTATCAAACCTATTTTTCTTTTTTTCTTTTATTTTTAGATTGAGGTACTTAATATCAGGCTCTGTCATACTGGTTGTTGGTTCCCTGGTGGAAGAAGCCACAGGTTCAAGAGCATTTAGATAGTAGGCAATTTCATAATCATTTTGAAAAGTGAGGAATATAGGCTCTTGATGGCGTTGAGACCAGTCAATTAGGTCATAGTGGACAAGGGGTAGGTCAATGACTGGTTCAATGTTGTTGATGCGAAAGTTGTCATCTCTGGTGACCATATAATCAAAGTTCATCAAGTCTTCTCCTAAGATACCCAAATTAGGACTCATCCTACCAAATGAAGCATCGTCCACTAAGGCAATTTGAGGAGTACAATCCTCTAGTCCTACACTAAGCTCATTAGCCGCATCGGGTTGGGTACTATAGGCATGGACAATATCTATGTCCAAATCAACTGTTGCATCTGAAAGCGAGTCCCATTCATATTCATGGGAGTCTGTGTTTGAGTCATCATTTGGGCCTCATGATGTAGAAGCCTCAAGGTTAGGAAGGGTTTCCCCCTCTCTAGTGCTAGCATTGGTACTATCCGTCACAGCTAGGATAGCAACACTTTCCATTATCGATCTAGCAGTCATATAGTCACTATCCGTCGCAGCTAAGATAGTAGGACTGTTAAGTATCAAATCTATGGAATCTCCCCAAAGGAGATTTGTTGAGGGCACCCAATCATTAGACACATCTTGTTGATTAGAAAGATCAGGCGTATAGTCTGACCCACTGTCACTGTCTGTCGCAGCTGGGACAGGGACACCTTTCTTCTTCTTATTCTCAAAACCTAAGCCAACTGTGGACTTATTCTTTCATTCAAAAAGAGGATGATCAAGAGGCTTAGCTTTAGCATCTAGCCTATGACTAAGGGGACCATATCTAGGATAACCCATATTCTTAACCATTGTATACCCTCTCCCATAAGCTTCAGGTGAAGGAGCAAAATTCTTGTTGTGTCTGTATTTTTCCTCGTGATAGATCCAGTCCCTTACGGCAACTTCCTCTTTCTCTTCCTGAATGGGGACCGAAGACTCAACAAATTTTCCAAATAATGTCATTGCTGATGATGAAGGCTTCATATTTGGTGATGGTCTCCCATAAGACCTAGGAGAGATTGACATGTTTGTAAAAGAATCAATTTTATAATCTCCCATCCCAAGATCTATGGTCCTAAACTTCTGCTTGCATTGTTCAAGTGAACTACTAGGACTATCAGCTTCCCTACTCAAAGGTACATGTGATCCAGCAGAAATGTTATTAACTGACAAAGCACTATCTCCAGGGATGCAAATTTTTACACCATTATGGGGAAACTTAACACACTGGTGATATGTTGATGGGACTGCTTGCATTTTGTGAATCCATGGCCTACCTAGCAAAATGTTGTAGGCTAAAGGTCCAACATCAACAATTTGAAATAAGATATCCTTTTCTACTGGACCAATGCGAATAGGCAAAATGACCAATCCCTTAGAACTTCTTTCTGCTTCATCATATGCCTTGATTGTGATCTTTTTCCTCGTGTCAATGACGTTCTCAGAATATCCTAGAGCCAGCAACAAACTCATGGTACAAATATTGATCCCTGCACCCCCATCTATCAGTACACGCCTGACATGGGTTTTATGAATCATGACTTCGATGTGTAAGGCCAAGTTATGTGGGTGACTAATGGATTTGTCATCTTCTTCTGAGAAGGTGAGGCAATGAGGGCTAGCCAAATGGTTGACCATATTTTGGAATTGATCAATATCTAAGTTGTTAGGGACACTGGCTGCTCGCAAAGCATCTTCAAGGACACGCTTATGCTTAGGGGACAATTCTAAAAGCTCAAAAATGGATATCTGCATGGGTGTACGTTGTAATTGGTCAATAAGATTATAATTAGAATCAGGACCAATGGCAGATGTAGGAGGAACGCCTTTGGACATGGGCTGCTTAGACTTGCTAGTGCTAGGACCTCTGATAATAATGGGCGCTTGGGCCCGACCTCTAGTGACAGCATTGAGGGACTGGGGCATTCTTCGTGAGTGAGGACCTCTTATCACCACAACGGGTCTTTCATCAGTCATAGGAGTTGAGTCCACATCATATCCACAAGGATCTTTCCCTCTCATCATGTTGATGTTATCGTCAGCCACTTCAAGCATGTTAATCATATTTTCAGCATTTGTGTATGTATAATTGATAGCAGCCTTACCATGCTTGTTGTTAGAATTTTCCCCTTTTTCATATTTAGGCAAGGGTTCTTTGAAGGCTTTATGATCCGCATTAGTGGTTAAACCATCAACCTGTAATTGTCCTTTTTTAATAAGGTCTTGGACAAGATGCTTGAGTTTAAAACAATTTTCTATGTCATGTCCAATCCCATTATGGAAAATGCAAAAAGCCTTTGCATCCCACCAATGAGGTAAAGGATCCGACATACGATGTTTTGTAGGATCCTGTGGGTGTGCCAAATTATGAGCAACTAATGTCTTAAAAACATCTGCATAAGATTCTCCCAATTTGGTAAATTGTCTCTTCTCCATTTTAGGTCTCCTTTGATACTTAGGTTTGTCTTGTTGTGTTGAAGACATTTGCAGCTTCATAGCTTGAACTACATGAGAGAGGTTAAGAACTCCTTCATTTTTGGGTTGAGATGAGTCAACAACTCCGTCGTTGACCACTTGCTTGTTTTTGTTCCAATAGGAGTTCCTTTTGTCCTTGTTACCATTAGTATTGTTATTTTGGCTATTGTTGTTATTTATTGGTTTAGCCAAAATTCCTTGTTCTTTTAGGACATCCTCAATGCGACATGCCACCTCTACCATAGTATCAAAGGAATTAAACGAGATTTTCTTGACTTCATATCTTAGTTCTGGTATTAGATTGCTCACAATGATATCAATTCTCTCCTGCTCAGGGATTGTCCTTGGGTATTTTGAACACAATCACCTCCATCGTTGTAAAAATGTGACAAAAGATTCCCCTTGATTTTGCTTGAGTCTGCAAAAATCAAGCATTGTGACCGACCTCGATAAGTTGTAAGCAAAATGCTGAACAAACCTTTGGACAAGTTCTTTAAATGTCTTTACTGGAGGGGAAAGGTTGGTGAACCACTCCATGGCTTGACCTTTTAAACTCCTTGGGAATAATCTCATCAAGTATGAGTCTTCATGGTGAAAGGAAAAACTCATTATGTAGAACTGTCGAACATGGTCGTGAGGGTCACCAGTGCCATCATATTTGTCATATGTTGGGAACTCAACTTTCTTAAGGAATTCTACCATCACCACACTTTTGTCAATGGGGTTAGGACATATGGAGTCCAAATGAAACGTGCTCTTGGGAGCCTTCATCCTGTCTATATCCTTTTGCATTTGTAAGATCACCTCATCAGTTGAAGGGCTCTATTTCTTGATCTTTTGGTGAACATCAAAATTATATGAAACTTTAGCACCTTTGTTAATAAGACTTTCTAAGAATTGATCTTTGTTTTGTTCCACATATTGCTCCACATATGCTTGAAATGATGGTTCTTGTTGCATAGTCATGAAATCCATGTGATCAAATTTAGCATAACTTCCTCCATGTTGTGAGCCATGATGTGCTCGTTGGGAGGGTTGCTTTGAATGTCTATGAGATGACTGTCTCCTATGATGGTCATATCTTGAAACCCTTCTTCCTCTAGGACTTGGGGATCATGAGGGCATCCTTGATCTTCTTCTAGGACTGGGCGAAGGGGTAGATGGGGGTGATTTGGTCCCACTATTGGTTCCCCTCCTGTTGAATTGGCTTTGGAGTTGTTGTGTGTAGAGTCTATCTTCTTCTTCTTGGGTGACTCTTTTCTTTATATCCAACAACACACGTACCTCTTCTTCTAGTTGTCTGAATTTTTCCTTTTTAGTAGCTTGTTCATCCAAATAGGCTTGCTTCTCTCTCTCAATGCTTCTCAATCTTGTATTTGCATATTGAGAGGTGTCTTTAAGTGGGGAGGATGGTCTCGAATGCCTTATAGCATTAGCTGCATTTATGTGGTGATCACTAGATTCGTTGTTCTGGTCTTCATGTTGTGACCCTAAATCTGAGTGAGCTTGCTTATGATGTCTCTCAGCTCATTGGTGAGCATCAAAATACCTCACGTTGTTGGGAGGTGACCCGGGTGGACTAGCATGAGAAGAACCACCATACTCTCTTCTATGTCATTGGAAGATATCCTCGAGAGTTTGATTCATGGCTTCTCTTTGTTGTCGGGTGAAAGTGTAACTCATGTCCATACTTGATGAAAGTGGTACAAAAGAGGTGCTCACTTCACTAGGATTAGCTCCCGGATTAAAACAAAACTCAGATTCACTCTTAGGAGATTGATCAAAAAGGGGTCCTTTTCCCTTATGTTGTCGACAAGTCTTAACGGGTGGTAACTGGCTAAAGGCAACAGGGGGTCGCTTCCCTTGATTGACTTGGTACCTTGTCATAACTAACATGAAAGAAAGATACTGTCAATGATAAGGTGACCTCTCAAAGTGTCAACGCCAAACTAGGATAATCAAAGTCCTCTATTGTCCAAAGATAAATGAGAAGATAAAAAAAGGGGCTTTACCAACACTGTCAAAGAGGTGCTTCAAATCAAAGGGTGACTACCCTTGCACTTTTGAACCAGGAGGTTGGGCTAGGCCAAAAGATAATTGAAATTGAGATTTAAATGAAAGTGATTTGGACAATAAGAGCACTAAAATTTTCCAAGAATGTAGCTAACAATCTTAGAGATGAACTTTGGCACCAAGAATGATCTTCTAATTTGACAATTATTCCAAAGTGATTTCGTAAATCAAATGATGCTATTCCGGAGGACTAAAAACTAGAAATTTAGAGTCAAGACAGGTCTCAAACATCAGGGCAAGAAGCCTACTCTAAGACCTAACCTGATTAACAGCGATTGAAACTGACCAAATTGTAAGCATGACAGAAATTAACTAGGTGATATACCTATAATCGCGTGATACTTCACACGATGCCAGGCGATATACCTCAGTACTGGCAGGCGATATACTCCAGGCAGGTCGGGCGATAGTCTGTTAAGGGCGAACTATCGCGTGATATTTCTCTTCAAAGCAAGCGATATTTTTAGCAAGCGCGAAGTATCGCATGATATTTCACTTTACAAAGTGTGATACTGTTGCAAAATTATTCAACTCTTGACCAGAATTGTGTAAAATTTGCATTTTTGGGTCTGCTTGGTCAAAATTTTTAGTCTGAGGGTTGATGTTTTCGATTTTAGTCACAATATCAGCAGAATTTTGGCAGGTTTGCAAACAGTGAGAGATCAAACATGTCTCAAACACTTGAAACAAGGGCAAAAGCAACCTTGCCAAGACAAACACTTGTGATATCGGAATTGAAAAAGCACCCTATGAATGCTATCGATTGTTTGTATGTAAGAACGTTTGCACTGGCATCACACAACCGAAGACAATTCAAGCAAATCTATCCTAAAAAGTCAAGGCTCAATGCTTACCAACTTAGCCCACAACTTGATGCCCCCTCACCTCACACCAAGTGGTTACCCACAAGAGATGTTGGCTTTGTCGTGGAAGTGTCAAATGACACAACCAAAGGGACACATATGGTGAGTATCTTAAGGTGATCTGGGTAAACCACTTGGATCAATCCTTGCACTAAGAAGATAAGTGGCTAAACAAGGTGGCTTCTATCTAATGGTTCTTAATAAGGATTTCCGTTCACAACACCCCTCTTGCTCCTCATAAAGGACTAGGACCTTGCGGCCTCAAGAGTACCTTAAGCATTCTTGTTCAATGTTTTCCCCATGGTCACAATCTCATGAGCTACTCACATCAAACGAAGATAAGTGTTATGTCTACCAAGGTTTTTGGTGTCCTTGATAGCCTTGAGATTATAGTGAGTTGGAATCACTTGCCACTAAGGAAAATGATGACAAGGTTGTCCCCACTTGAGTCGTTCCTCTTGATTGCTCAAGAGCAGGCCCACTTAAGGATTCCTAAACTAAACAAAATGGATAATTTCTGAGGTTCAAGGTTTTTGGTTCACCTCAAGGGTGAAGAGCATACTCCCCTATCTCAAAAAATTCTCCCAAACACACCAAGCAAAGAGATTCAATTACTCCCTTACTTCCAAAACCTTAAGATGGGTCAAGATTTTTTGATTCACCTAAAGGTGAAGAGCATACTTCTCCTACCACCTCAAAATCTCTTTCACAAGGTTTTAAAGATTCCTAATACAATTAGTGAATGCCACACTTGAAAGGAAAGCAAATAAACAAGCAAGATTTTTTTTTTTGTTTTTATGCTTGGGCAGCCCTGCAAAAACTATTAGTAGCCCTCTTTGACATGCATTTTTAGCAAATTTCAAGCAATGAGAGCACCTACAAACACAACTTGTTAGACCAACAAGGTTAGCAAAATCAAAATCCAAATGTAAATATGCAATAAACTGATAGATTCAAGCTAAAAGATGCAGGTTAGACCTATCTAAATATAGTAAATTAAAAAAGAAAACTAAAATGATCAAATTCAGATGATAAAACTGGAAATGCGGGTCTCTGTCAGATCAGGTGATATACTTCAGACTTCACCAGTATCGCGTGACACAGTTTCCTATAGTCACGTGATATACCTCAGTCTGGGCGATACTCTTCACTATGGGCGGGCGATACTTCGCACGACGCCAAGTGATATACCTCAGTACTGGCGGGTGATTCTTCTCTCACGCGAAGTGTCACACCACTATACAAAGGTATATCATGTGATATTTTTGAGAAGTATCGCGCGATACTCTGAGACAGAATACCAGAACTGCAAAATTTCTGAAAAATAATCCAAAAAATGATGAAAATGCAAATGAAACAAAGGACAAAGCTAGTCTACTCTGCCCCATGGTGGGCGCCAGAAATGTACACACTAAAATGGTGTACTTCTATGAACCATTACATGCAAGGTTGCTCAAGAATGAGGCCTCACAAAGTGGCTCATAGCTCTCTATGCATGGAGTTGCAAGGGACTATGATAAATTTGCTCTCAGCTAGAGCTACAAACTTGTGACCTTGCTAGTCAACCATGCAATGAGAGATTCAAATGAAGACAAGGGCAACAATGCCAATATCTCCAAGAATCAAATATGCAATGCAATACAAATTTAAATGATGATGCAATCTAAGCTATGAAAGGAAAGTACAATGCAACTAATCTATGAAAGGAAATAACAAGTGTTACAAAGCCTTCCTATTTAAGCTATGTGGGTTATTCTATTGCATAAAAGGAAACTAAGCTAATATGCCATGATCATGCAAACTAAGCAAAGGAAATATGCAACTAAATGATGTAATGAAATGAAGCAAGTCTTCAATATCTTCAAAGCTCCAAATGCACCTAAAACCTCCAGCATAACATTAGCATGAAAACATGGTATGCAAACGGAGGAGAGAGCTCTCCTTTTATAAGAAATGCAAAGGAACGGACCATTGAGATTAAGAGGCAAAAGTCTTAATCGGCGGTGGAGGTTGAAAGAGGAGCAATCCATGTGCACAAGTATCCTCCAATGAGAGTGAAGTGTTGATTTTTGAGCCTCATGTGAGACAAAAAGTGTTTTTTTTCTTTTTGTAAAATAGGAATAATGCTTTGTTTGTGCAACTTAGGACAAGAAGAAAATGAGGCTTTTTATTTAATCAAAAGGGGAGGAAATATTCCTTTTAATCAAATAAAGACTTAGGATAAATGATTAGCCCATAGGATAAAAATCCAATATATGAACGAAATTAAGACTTGATCAAGAGATCGATATTGTTGAAAATATTGATTATTGATAAAAATGATTCAGGGTTGATAAATCAAATAAATGGGGCCCAAAGTCTAGGTGACCATTTTAGGGTGCATACAAAGGCTATTACATTTTTATATTTGATCAAATGTCAAATTCAATGGCATTTACAAAGGTAATTGTATCTTTCATTTGATATATTCAATCCTAATACATGTTATAATTTCCTTTATCATTACATTTACATTTAAATTTCAAGGTTTATTCCTCAATCTATGGTTTGACCAAGGCAAGCCCTTGCACACATAAACCCAAAAACAAGCTTTGATGTGTGTAAGAATGGGAGATCAGAATTACAACCATAGATCTAGGAACTTCTTGCTGAGACATTTCCAAAGAATTTGGGTTGACTTTGCTACGGTATGCCAAGAACACGGTGACCTATTTCACCTATTTCAGAACATGGTGACCTAGTCAATGTGTTCTTGGAGGTCTGGGAAAAACAACATTTTTTGGTTTTTTTATCGCGATCACGATTCCACAGTCGTAAGTTTTGTCACAGGTTCAAATCTATAGTTTTTGGAGAAAAAAGGCATATTTCAAGGTGATTACTTTATCATGAATTTCATTTCTTAATCTAGACCTATTTTCACATCTTAATTGGCTTGATTACTTACATTTAGCATCTAGATCTATCTTATTTTCCTCATTAAATCAAATGGTTCAATTGCACTTTTACATTTACACATTCTTAATCAAATCCTACATTGCATGAAAGAGGACTTTCTCATGTGCTTCCTTAATATAATTTGGGTTTAGCATTGACATCAGTTCATCTTGTTGGGTTTTTATAATCTAACTTGGGTTATATTGAGAGTTATGTTTGGAAGCCCCTGTTTCTCTTGTATTTTGAATGTTAGTGTGGAAGTGGTTAGTTAATGAATTCATCTCACATAGTTTATATTGTTAAATTCATTAGCACCCATTTTTCACCTAAACATTTTGGTGAACTCGACATGTTACAACTTCCTTTTGATCTTGGTGTTAGATTTCCATTTTCATTATCTTGTGTGTTCACCTTCACTAAAATTTTTGGTGAACTCGGTGTGTTACAACTTCCTTTTGATCTTGGTGTTAGATCTCCCTTTGCATTATCTTGTGTGTTCACATTCACTAAAAATTTTGGTGAGCCTGACATTTTACAACTTCCTTTTGATCTTGATGTTAGATTTCCCTTTTCATTATCTTGTGTGTTCAGCTTCACTAAATATTTTGGTGAACTTGGCATGTTACAACTTCCTTTTGATCTTGGTGTTAGATTTCCCTTTGCATTATCTTGTGTGTTCACCTTCATTAAACATTTTGGTGAACTCGACATCCTACAAATTCCTTTTGATTTTGGTGCACTATCTTGTGTGTTCACCTTCACCTAAACATTTTGGTGAACCCGACTTGTGCCCCTTTTCCTTTTGAAGTTAGAGTGTTTCTTTGCATTTCTTTTTTATCTTATTTTAGTGAACCCAACACATTCCCTGTTTTTGTTGATTTTGGAATTAGATTTGGCTATCTTGTTTTTGTAACAATGGCATTTGCTAAACTATTATGGTGCATAATAATCTTCATGGTAACTCTTGTGCTTGCATCTCTTTATCATGCATGTGATGTTTATGCAAGTTTCTTTCATTTCATGATGTTAATGTATTTACATTCTTTTCTTTCATATGTTATTATGAGGTTAACTAATACAAGGTTTTATGATAAAACATATTCCAAGATGATCATTAGGCTTTCATGTGGATTTTTTATTCATCTTTTGGATGGCATTAGAGATTTTGTTAGTGATTATCCTAATCCTAATCATGTGCCTAATCCTTCCCATGATCAATCCCCTCATACCCCTTCTACATTTCAACACATTCAAAGCATGGATCATGATTTATATATTAACCAATTATTAGATGAGTTGTCTCCTTCACCTCCTCCATCACTTACACCTCAATCTCCTATACATACAACTCCTAATTCTATTCCTCCTTACACCACATTTACCCATCACCCTCAAGATAAACCATTCTCTCCATCCGACCTTCGCTCTACTTATACTACAGGCTATAATATTATTAGTAGACAAGGTTATAAGGGTTTAGGTCTTGGTATCCATGAACATGGTATTAAGCTTCCCACCCACATTCCTCATTGACACCCTTAATAGGGCCTTGGTTATGTTTCCCCTTTAAAAAATTCTGCTTCTTTCACTTCCCCACAGCCTCCTCTTCACCTTCTTTTTCCAACTCCAACTTTATCTCCTAATGACACTTGTGAATCTGTATCATTAAGATTTTACTGCTACCTTTTGATTACGCCTTAATTAAGATATCAACCTTATCAAAATAATTCTATTGCTTGATTCTCATCTCCATTTTTTTACAATAATAAACATTTACTTTGTGATTGTACGAAATTCATCTTGTATGTTCATGACAAAGTTGAAAATGGTAAAATTTATTATACACAAGATATTTTAGTTCTCCTTCATAAGATTACTTAGCATTTATATTCCCTATTGAGCCTACTCTATGTTATTCATTATAATATGTTCAAGAGTGGCACAATAGGTCTTTCATTTTGTTCCTCTTCAATGGGGGGCAAAGTTCATCTTTTCTTGGGATCTATTTTAGCTCCTTCACACATGTCTTCTATACTTTAATATCCTTTATACAAAGGGCATATTTGGTATCTTGGAGACATTTTTTAGTGTGCTTTTTATATATCCCTCCTTTTTTCCTTTTAGGTTTGTATTCTTTAGAATATGTTTACATTGATTTGTTGTGTTAGATTTTCTATGTGCAACTTTATCATTGTCTTATACATGTTGTAAGGGATTTATCCTAGGAGGATTATCTTATTTTCTCTTTTAAGGCTATGTTATCTCTTTGTTGTAGGCATAACATGGTATCTTTTCATCATTTCCATTCATCTCTCTATAGATTTTCATTGTTTATGATATTTTCTTATTTGTGGGTATGTAATACTTTGTTTCATGTTTGATAGGATTGTTGTTGCCTAACAATGTTCTTCCATGCCTTGGATTTTAATGTTTTTCATTTAATAATCATCTATAGTTTCCTTCATATGTGATATATTTTCTAGCATATTATGTTTATAATTGCATATACTATGATGTTGCTTGCCTTACTTTATTCTATGGTGTTGTATTATTCTATGATACTTCTTGTTTGATATTGGGTGTTTTGTTTTATGCACGACTAGATTATGGTTGTTTCTTACAATTCATCTTTATATCTCACAAGATTTTGTTATATAATCCACCATAGATCTCTCTTTCTTGTCTCATGTACATTCTTTATCTCTCTTTTTCTAAGGATCAAATTTCCTTAGTACAGTCCATTTGTTTATCATGTGACATTATTTTCCTAGGAGGAATTGTTTCTTGATCATGACTCTCTCTAACATACAAGTGGTGCATGTCCATGATCATCGCCTCTTCTTTATTTGAAAAACTATGTTCATTATAAAAAAATTCCTTTCTATTTGATTTAAAGTTTTTCATCCTTCATCCAAGGATCCCTATTCCACTTATACATGGGGGGCTGATTAGGTGTATTCTTATTCTTCTTCTCCTCTTTTGTCTTGAAGTTTTTATCTTTGTTCATGACACTCCTCTTGAAGGTAGATGTCTTACTAACAATATCTCTTCCTTTCAAGGGTCTCTTCTCATAAGTGACATATCCTTTCATAATTTATCTATTTTCTTAGCTTACAAGAGTCAACGCTCTTTGCTAAGTTTATGACATACCTTGTTGTTAAAAAGGATATCTCCTTGTTTCTAGAAGTAGTTATCCTTGATTCTCTTCCTTATGATGTCTATGGATACATAGTCATCATAAGGAGGGGGGAATACATGCACCCTCTTTGTACTATAGTTTACTTTTTATGCACTTTTACTTTTACATTGTTACATGCTACTCCCTGTCGAGTATTAATGACACTTCTCCATCCCATGGAAACCCATTTGCATTTTAATTTTTGCATTGCCAATCCTTAACGAGTATCAGTGATACTTCTCCATCCCATGGAAATGCACACACACATTGTCTCTATAGATAATAGATCCTTGTCCATCCATAGACAGAACAAATGTATTTTCACTTTGTGGTGATACCAAGGAATTGATCCATGGGTGGACACACATACACATGCATGCAAAAGACATCGATGAGTGCATAGGATTGACTCACATGCACACAAACCTGCTAGACCATTTGATCCTACATTTTTGTTTCCTTTTTTTATGATTCACAATAAGGCACACAAACCTTATAAGGAAATATAACCTCTCTCTCTCTCTCTCTCTCTTCATATTTTTGCATAGCAGGATAGAATCATGAAGGATGTAATCATTTGTGGTACTCTTTTCTTTCCTATGTGATCCCTTATGCTTTGTAATAGCCTTCCAAATATGATATTGGTGGGTGAGACATTTCTTCACCTGAGGTCTCTTTCACTAGTTGATTTTTTTTTGTACTAACCCATTTTGAGTCTTTTCAATTTTTTTTCGTTTGACTCTCTTTTCCATTTTTTTTCCTTTTCTTTGTTTTCATGCTCTTATGCATGGGAATGGAGTTAAGAGCCTAGGTTTTGTGGCTCATATCCTTAAACTTTGTGATGTTCTATCTCATTGTGACATTGTCTCTCTTTTCCTTCTTCCTTTACCAAGAGTATGACTTGTCTCATATTCCCACTAAAGTGGAGGCTAAATGTACCATCTTAAAATGTACACACTTTCATTTTGAGACCTTTTATCCCCCTTAGCATTGTTTTGGTCTCTCTTTCTTCTTCCTATCCCTTGCCTCATTTATAGATCATCTCTCATCTTCTAGCATGGTCCTTTAGGTGCTATTTTATCACCTTTTTGGCCATATCTTTTGGAAGCTTCATTTTCTCTTGGTTCTTTCTACACCTTCTTTGAGGCTTCTAGGACCTCTTTCTCGGATCCCCCTTGGGATTAGGTCAACTAGGTTAACCTATTCCTGGAAGAGGTTGGCTAGGTTGACCTCTTCCCTAGGGGGTTTTTATTGTGGGATCCTATGTGCCTCAAATTTTTTGATTGATCTATTTTGCTCCTAGGTCAGCCTAATTCATTTTTTATCCCAAAAACTAGTATATAAGGAGTCTTGGGAATTTCATTTTCATCCCCATAAAAGTTTCATTATCATTCTACAATAAATCAAGAGAAATCATACACGCATTCATGAGATTCAAGCAAGCATCTTCAGGCATTCATCAAATTCAAGCATTTCCTTCTTGCATCAAAATTCTTCCTTCAAGGTGGTGGTGGAGTTTGGATTCTAAGGAGGAGATCCATCATTCCAAATCATTAAATTAATTCCATCCTTCATCATATCATGTCACATACATTCCTATACATGAGGTTTTTACTTCTTTGATTTCCTTTTGGTTTCTTTGAGTCAAGGCTATTACATTGCATATTTGATCACATCTCAAATTCAATGGCATCTACAAAGGTAATTTTATCTTTCATTTAATATATTCAATCCTACCACATGTTAGCATTTCCTTTATCATTACATTTATATTTCAATTTCAAGGTTGATTCTTCAATCTAGGACTTGACCAAGGCAAGCCCTCATACACCCAAACCCAAAAACAAGCTTTTATGTGTGCAGGAACATGATATCAGAACCACAACCATAGATCTAGAAACTACTTGTCGAGACATTTCTGAAGAAGTTGGGTCAACTTTTCTATGGTATCCCAAGACCTGGTCAACATGTTCCTAAAGGTCTACAAAAAATAACATTTTTTGGGTTTTCTGTCGTGATCACAAATCTGCAATCAAAATTTTTGTCACGGGTTCAAATCCATAATTTTCAAAGAAAAAAGTCACATTCCTCTAGACATGTCAAGGTGAGTACTTTATCATTCATTTCATTTATTAATCTAGACATATTTTCACATCTTAATTGAGTTAACTTCTTACATTTAGCATCTAGATCTATCTTATTTTCCTCATTAAATCAATTAGTTCAATTGTGCTTTTAAATTTACATGTTATTAATCAAATCCTACATTGCATGAAAGAGGACTTGCTTGCATACTTCCTTAATATAATTTGGGTTTAGCATTGGCATCCCTTTATCTCCTTGGATTTTGCTAATCTAACTTAGGTTATATTGAGAGTTATGTTTGGAAGCCCCTCTTTCTCTTGTATTTTGAATGTTAGTGTGGAAGTGGTTAGATAATGAATTCATCTCACATAGTTTATATTGTTAAATTCATTAGCACCTATTTTTCATCTAAATATGACATAAATCTTGATGAGGTAAGCACACCTTTGAATGTTTTGACTTCAAGTATGAAAGTAATTTCTAAGGACAAAGTAGATGAGGTAGATGTGGATGTGGTTAAATTTCATGATCAAATGATTGAATTTGATGGACAATTTGAGAAAATTAGGGAGTGTCTTGTTGTTGAGGATAAAAATGACATTGTTGATGATATTGATATAGTTGAGGTTGGGAATGAATTTCCTTTGATCAAGAATCTAATAACCTAGCTGGTTTAGTTTAAGAGTTTACTACTATTAAGGTTAGTAGTGAGAGTATTGATGCTGATGGATTTTTTTATTAGTCTAAGAAGTTTTTGGATAGGGTTTTCTTTTGTGATAATGATCAAGTTGTTGATGGAAAGTCAAAGACTAAGATATTTCAGTTAGATGTTGACTTGTTGCAAAGATCACCTAAAGGGCGTGAGAGGGAAGAAATGTGTTACTTGGTTGATGTTGGTACCTACCAAAGTGTTTTTGTGAAATGAGATGTTATTACATGTGTTGCAATCTAAGTATGGAAAGACAAGCAATATTCCTTTGATAGGAACTAGTATTTAAGAAAGAGAATGGACATACCAAAAGTGAAGATGAAGACAAAGGTAATGATGATGAAGGAAGAAGTGTCGATGAAGGATAAAGGTGGTGGAATGAGTAGGGATAATGAATTCATTATTTCTATTAGAATGATGGCGTAGAGTGATCATATATTTGAAGAGGATGAGGATAAGTGGTAAAATTTATCAAGATGGTTTGTGAAGAAGAGTGCAGATTTTTTGCATGGTTTTGATGATCAATTTGATTTTGTCATAGAGTTTTTCATCTTATCTGATTTAGTGGAGGGGATGAGGAGATTTGATTGGAAGAGGCATATAAGTTTTATTTGCAGGTTCATATTCTTAACCATGAGGGTTGGGAAGCCGAAGGTCAAAATAAAGTATTTTGATTAGATGTGGATTTCTTCAAGCACCACCGAAGTGAGAGGCTCAATTTTCAATAACCTTGGTTGTTTGATGCAGGAGCATCTTGGGTTTCTTGTAAATCTTGCATCACCCAAAAATATATCCCTTCATTTTGTTCTTGTTAGCCATTTTTTGTGTTTTTAATGGAGTTCCTTAGTTTTTGATCATTTGATATTGCGGACCTTAGGGTATGTTTGGGACATCAAGTTTTACTTATGTCTAGCTTTGCACCTCATATTTTGGATTCATGTCTAGTTCTATGTGTTCTTCAAGTTTTAATGTTCAATTGAGTTTTCCCATCTTGTGAAGAATTTTTTGGATCAATGAAGCTTTGTGGCTCATATCATGATGATCTTTGATCTTTAGCCAAAATTTATCTTGTATCACATGACATTTCAAACACTTGGCATTGAGATCCTTATGATGTGGGTCCTAACCTATATTTATGTATTACATTTTTTTATTCTTGGAAAATATGATAGATCTTGGTCGATATATGTGTTGTGAAGGATCTATATATTGCGGTATTTGTTCCACAGCTAGGTAGCTTAGTAATAGCTCAGAGATAGATCTTAGTAGTTATATTTTCATCTAGCATGGATCTATATTTGTGTTTGTAATCAGGCATGTGTACCTTAAGTATAAGCTTAAATGTGGTTGGATAATCTGATGTAAATTATTACTTCTGATAATGTGAAGGCCTGAATGGGCATGTTTTTTATTCATTGTTTGTTTTGAAATTGATTTTTTCTATTGTGTTGACTCGGGCTACATGGTTGGACTATCTCCTTTGGGGAAACTCTTATCATGACTACATCACAACCATAATGAGCAACCCACAAGGAGAAAACTGATAGTGAGCCTTTGTAAACATCACCTTAACTCATGTTTCATTTCATGAGAATTAGCTTCTCCACATATTTTTCCAATTTGGATTTCCACATAAATTCTTGTGTTCTTTGTGTTTGTGGTTTCTATGCTTTCATGTTTACATCTGTTATAATTTCTTGATGTGGTTACCGGTAGAACATAAGTTAATTTTGATATAATATTCATTATAATTTGTATGGTTAAAGTGTTTATCATTATTTGTGAATAATTGATTCACCCCTCTCATTTATTTGACATGTTCAAAAATTAGTATCAGATTTTGGTCCCTTACAGATAAAGCTTAATCGTTTGAGGGAGATCTTGGTTTCTTGAACATATGGAAGGAGGATACTATTTACATGAGGATTGGTATATCATGATGACTGACATTTAGAGTACTTAATTAGAAAATAAAATATCTAAAAGAAAACTTGAAGGAAGCAAATGCATGTATCACAAAGCTCAGGGATCAGATCTGTAAATTGAAAGCAAGGAAAAAATAAGTGAGTTAGGAATTGAAGGAATCAAAAGAAAAAATAGAAAACCTAGAACAAGAAGTGAAGGAATCAAAAGAAAAGGAAAAATATCTAGAGAAGATGTTGAATGATAAGGAAAATATTGTGGAATTCATCAAATATGGGTTGAAGCATAAAATGAAAGGCATTAAGAAGATCGAGGAAGAACTGGAAATTATAATGGATGAATGGAAGAAATCCGATGAGAATCTCAAGAATATTATCAAAATGGAGTCAGATGAAAATGAGATATTAGATCAAAAATTAAATAAGCTAAGATCTAAAGCAAAGATATGTGAGAGTAGCACTATTTTGGTTTAGTTATTAGCCATGCAAAAAGGTCACAAAGATAAATAAGGATTAGGGTTTACCAGTGAATATTCAAATCAAAATGACAAAGGCAAAGAGAAGGTGATTGAAGATGAAGTGACAAGAAATATTATAATCAGAATACATCTACAAGAAGGCCTCTGGTAAGATAACTGAATACTCAAAGATACTTATCTTTTAACAATTATTTTCATGTTTGCAAGAATTTTGGTCATAAGGTAGTTGATCATAAGATGAGAAAGGAATAGAAAATATAATGTATTAATTTCCATAAGTTTGGCCATAAATAAAGTGAGTGCAAAATTCAAGTTTCAAATCAAGATAAGAAGAGTACAATGAATAATATCTTTCATGAGAACTGCTATGTATCTCACAACTATGGTCACAAGGCTATTCAATGAAGATATAGAATTTAGTTGGTGAGATATGGTAGAAGGAATGTTAATTGTTTTAAATGTGGTCAAAATGGTCATTATGCTAACACATGACTATCTGGTAATGCTCTAGTAAATACTAGAGATGGTAATAATGTTTTGGTTTCAAGTGAAACTCAGAAGACTAATGTGACATGGAAGAATAAGGATCTTGCTGATGTAGAGAGCCTTATAGTACTATACCTTGGTGCTACCTCTACTGACAAATTCAAGCTGAATTATTTTTCTTACATGAGGATTAACATGCTAAATCATACAATTCCCCTACTCAAAGGCGATACTAGTTGCAACTAACTTATCTTTGGTGTGATGGATAGACAGATAGTAATTGTAGTTAGTGATTTATTGATTGATGTATGGAGTATAGGTAGATTGCATCAGTGATAATTTTTGGTGGTAAATTCAATTATGATGGTTCATGGATTTAAAGGTGTAATTTTGAAATCATTTGGTACAGTAGCAAGAAGAGAAATTTGAGAATTTGTAGAGATATCTTAAGGAGAAAATTTGTGAGTGATTACGGAGTTTAAATTGATCATTCAAAGTTTCATTGAATCTATGAAAAACAAAATGATGAAGGATAAGTTTGAGGAATTTATTCATGGAAGAGTCAAGTAGATGGAGAATGGTTTATCCATAGAAGAATTGCAAAGAATACATTATCTTGGTTTGGATTTATGGGGAGAATTTCCCTTGTGTGTTGATAAGGAATTCATTATGTTCTTTCTAATCCAATTTTAGGATGGAAACCTAATGTTGGATAAACCCTATCAAGTGACAAAGAAAGCAATTGAAGATTATAGGAATATGCAGCATTGGAGATGTATCAGGAAAGAAATCAATCAGTTACAATGAGGTAAAAGAGTTTACTACTATTGAGTGTGATCAACGTGAATTCCAAATGAATACCATTTTTTATATGGTGGTTGGGTATGTTGTCTATGGAATTTCATATAAAATTCAGTTTCAAAATTTTGATGGTTCTACTTTAGTTGTGGTTGTTTATATTTCTCATAAGATGATTAGGGAGAATGTTTAGTTTAATTTATGCAAGATGTTGTTAGAAAATTTCTTTGAGAATGTGAAGATGATTTTTGAGGAAGGATATGTACTTTTATTTGGTTCATTGGTGATTTTCTTAGTATTTTATTTCATGAGATCATTATCTAGTAAAGATAATGTGGAGTGGAGGATTGACATCCCTGTTAGTAATTAGATTTGCAGATATCTAGGGTCTTTAGAAAATTGTGCAGATGCTTATAAGATATATTTCATATCTTTTCATATGAGTGTTAGTTTAGGTTTGATGGTTACTGGTGCTGTATTGATAAGTCATGGTGAGGATGGATCCTCCTTAGGTCAGAAAATATTGGATTTTGTTGTCAATGGTTCCTCTCTAGAACCTAAGAAGAGAAAAAACAATGATAAAGGGAAGGAAATTGTTACCATTTTAGAGGATGAAGAAGAGTAAACTAAGGAAGATGAGGAAGCAGAACAAAAGAAAGCAAAAGAGGAAGAAGAGGTGGAGAAATATGTGGTTTCTTTGAAAGAATATGATTCTATGGATTCAGATGAGATCCATACTTTACTGGATGATGGTGAATTTGATAGAATTGGTGAAATATGGATAGGCTATCCGTCAGCGAATCAGACTATGGTGATGGAATTGTAGACTGATCATTTGATTAGTAAAATGATCATAGTATCTAGTGTTTTTGGTATGTTACTAGCTGAATTAGTTAATGAAATTGAGAATAATTTACTATAGTATGGTGCAGATTTTGGTGTGGTCAAGAGGTCTCTAGGGAAGAAATGTATGAATGCAAATTAGAAACTTATTAGAGTTATTGATGAGACAAAATATTATGTGAAGGAAATTGAAGATATATACAAGTACTATATTTAGTGGCCTATCATTATGGACAATTTTAGAGAAAAAAGTGAAGTGATTGAGAAGGAATTGAATGTGCTAGGAAAGACTTATGATGTCTTCAAGGAAAAGGATAAAAAATAGAGGATTAGAGTTAGTGAGCTTTTGTTAGACTTGTTGCTGCAAAGACAGGGAGAAGGTATAATAAAGATATTTTGGTTAGTGAAGGACATGATAGAGGTCTTGATGGAGTATGTTGTTGGCATCCTTACTGATGCAAAATATTAGAACTGGTAGTTTTAGTCTTTGAACTTGAGTAAATATTTTAACAAGTTGGTTGAGTGTGATAGTTTGAGTTCCTGGTTGGGGGTTGTTGTTGTTGAGTGGAAGAAGGAACTTAAAATTTTGAAGGAAAGGTATAAGAAAGTATTTTCTATAAAAACTACTATATTTCTTTGACTTTATTTATTTTGTTTGTCCCTTTTCCATTGTGGAAAAAAGTGGGAGAGAAAGATAGGAACAAAAACATGATATCAAGTATCTACTTAGGACGAGATTTTTGCATGTAGGTTTTTTGGTTTTTGTATTTTTGGTGGTTTTCCATCAATGCCAAAGGGGGAGATTGTTGGATTTAGATGTTTCTAGAATTATTGTTATTGTATTGGTTGGTTGTTGGCAGGTTCGATTGTGTACCTTTTTGTTGTTGATAAAGTATCAGAAGTATCGGTTATATGTAGAACAAGTTTAGTATAAACCCTTTTGGTGCTCTATGAAAGGTGTACTTGGTTCTACTAAAGGATCACATGTTTTGGTACACCTTTTTCCTTATAGTAATTAGTGGTGCATGGTTTGTTTTGTCAATTACTTTTTACTAATATGCTTACAACACATTTCTAGGTGTTCCTAATATCTATAATTTCCTATTGTTCATAAGTTAGCATTGGTATCATATTCTATATATGTTCTATCTAGTTTCATCTACCAGTGTGTTCATAAGTTTTGGTGATCAAGACATGGTCTTGGTTGTGGTGTTTTGACAATTTTAGTAAATATAACATGCATTGTAAACATCTTAAGTGCAACCTATATTTGGTGCTAGTGTAGTGTGTTGTAAAGTTTTCTTAAGTATGTATTAGATTTAGGATCCATGGTAGTTCATTAAATGTAATTGTAATATCTTTTTATTTGAGGTTGACACATCATTTTGATGTGATTTTCATTTGTGTAATCTGATATCTTAATGCAGCCAAGCACAGGAGTAACCTCAAAGAATTCAGTCTAATTTTTGTAATAAGAGTCACATAATGGAAACCATATAGAATAATTGAGAGATATAAAAGATATGCCTTCTTATTATCAAATAATTAATTAGAATGGACTTGCAACATGTAGTAACATTCTAGGCATATAGGCCTAATTATAGAACCTTTAATAGGTTATCTTTTTATACTATCTATTACATGCTCTCACTAAAAATGATGTAGCCAAAGAACAGGAGTAACCTCAAATAAGTCAATCTAATCCTTTTAGAAAGAGTCACACAATTGAAACCATACAAAATAATTGAGAGATATGCAAGATCAACCTTCTTAGTATCAAATAATTAAGTACAATGGACTTGCAACATGCAACCTTACATTCCAGGCATACAGGCCTGATTAATAAACTTTAATAGGTTATCTTTTTATACTATATATCACATGCTCCCACTAACTATTTCTAACTACTATTTCTCTACTTATTTCCCTCTACTCCCTAAAGGATCAATTAAAAAATTGTATAAAGCCTTTGCAAGCATCAAGTCAGCCTAAGAAAGATTACATTCTCCAAGATTAGGAAAATGTATTACATTATAGGTCAAGACGTAAATCATAAGAATCTCTTGCAAATAGATAAAATATGATGACAAAACCCACAAGTAAATCATCCACGGATATATAATTATTGATAAACGAGCCACAAAGCTTCTTCAATCAAGAAAATCCTTCACGAGATTGGAAAACACAAACTAGTTGTGAAATGTGAAGAACAATGAAGTCCCGCCAAGAATCCAAGATATCTCATGGAAGAAACCAATTGAAGTGTGAACCTAGGTGAAGGTATAACATGATGCTAAGAACATTCCATGAGGTACACAAAAATAACTAATCCAAACTGAAGGAACATTGAAAGAAACTCAACGATTGACAAATTGGAAAATAGGAAATAAAATATGTTTTTGTTTTTTGCAAGATTGCCAAGAACCCAAGATGCTCCCACATAATACACCTAGGGTTAATGAAAAGTGAGCCTCTCACTTTCCTAGGGCTAAAGGAAAACCAAGAGGGTCAACCTAAGCCTAAGAAATCCAAGAAGAATCTTCAACTGGTGTGTCTTTCCATTTCAGAAGATACTCCTTATACTGTCTACCTCTTGTACTTCTAATTATTATATCCAAAACCTCTTCTATCTCATACATATACTTATTTGGATATAGTTGTTCAACATATGATCCAAAAAGTTCACTAAAATTTGTCTCATGATACTCATACAAGTCTGCAACATTAAATATAGATGATATGTCCATGGCATTTAACAACTCCACTTATCATATATTCCCTAAATCAAATCTCCTCAAGATCTTACATGGTCCAAACTTCCTCATCTTCATCTTTTTATATGTTCCAACTGGAAATATATCCTTCTTAAAATAAACCATCACCTCATATCCTACTACAAATTCCTTATGTCTTTTCATCATATCTTCTCTCTCCTTATATTTCTAGTTCATCTTCTCCAAATGTTGTGTAACTTCATCATGTAATGACTTCATAACCTCTGCAAATTCATCTCCTTCTTCACTCCTCTTGGCCTCCTAGCTGATATTCCTTAACTTTGATACTCCTTTAGGATTCATGCCTATAATAATCTCAAATGGTGTCTTCCATGTACTCCTATTCACTAAATTTTTATATGTAAACTTTTCTTGTACTAAAACCAAATCCCAATTCCTCTCTCCAACCAAGCACCAAAACAAATTTCCAAAACTCTTTTTTACTATTGTGATATGGGAAATGGTTATCAATAGTAGATCCCCACTTCCCATATGCATTAAAATAAAAAACCTACCCTCATGCCAAATATGATTATCACAACCCAAAAGGATGAAGGGGTGCTAATGCACGATCTAGAAAAAGGGGTGATTTTGGGGTATTGTAGGGAAAAAATAAAATGTCTATGAAATGTAAAGTATGAAAAAAAATTATGTAATTAAAAAGGAAATGATAACTAGAAATGTATGATATTAGATATAATGTACCAAAGTAGGTGCTAAAGGAGAATGAGAATTATGTACTCACCTTGAGGGCTAGGAGAGGACAAGTTAGCTTCAAATCTGGAAAAACCTATTGAATAACTATCAAAATATAAAACCATTCTAGATATGGAACCCTAAGACTTGTAAATTTGAATTGTGAAAATTAAAAAACTCTAGGACAATGCTTAATTGAAACCCGATTTGACCTAGTCTTAGAAGCACAAAAAGTATTGAATTTTGTAAAGGATCAATTACTGGTTCTAAAAATCTAAAAATCCAAATCTATAACTTCGTCACCTATTCTTACACACAAGGGGAAATGCTTTTGGAAAGGGAATTTCCTTGGTCAAGCCCATATATAGGAATTAACCTTGAAATTAAATAAGGAAATCATGTAAAACAAGACAAATGTAAGTAGTCACATTGCTTGTAAAACCCTCATGGATGGATGTTAGGATCTGATAAACCCATGAAGATGTATGAATGCTTTCTTGAGATGCGTTGTAGAATCAAGGATGTCCTCATAGATGCAATTGATATACACTTTCCAAATCCTAGATCTTTAATGAATGTATTCTTGATCACCTCAATGGAGAAGATAATGAAAGAATAATGGATGTGGATCTTCTTTCTTTCTTGTGAATTCCTCTACTTTTCCATCATGGAAGATGAAAGCTTGCATCAATGAGATAAATTTTCCTTCTAATGGATATTGAATGGAAGAAGACTTCAAGATCTTGAATTGGGATCCTTTCTTTCAAATCTTGAATCCAAAAGAGCACTTGAAATCACCCAAAGTCGCTTGCACATGAAATCTTTATTGTAATTGTGGATGTCAAAATGAGAAGCTATCATTTCCTTTTATACTCATTTTGAGGCTCAAAATTGATAGGTCGACCACATTTTAGATCAAGAAAAGAAACACCCCCACATCAGGCCTAGAGTCCATTAAAAATTAACCTCCCAAGGATAAGGTTGACTTTAACCTAGTCCTCAAGAAAAGGCCAACTTTGACCTAGTCCCAAAGAGGAAATTTTTTTAAAAGGTCTTGGGGTTCGGGAAGAGTTTTGGGGAAAGAAGATAAGAGGAGTGGTAAATCAAGAATAAACACATTCAAATATCATAAATCACTAAAATGAGGCCTAATAGGTCCTAGAGATTTCAAACAAATGGGTGCTAACATTTTAGGATGGTACATTTAGCTCTCACTTTAGCGAGAGTATGAGGCAAACTCATGTTCATAGTAAAGTAGATCAAATGCATAAGATGATCTTATCAAGGTCAAGGAGACAAGGAAAACTAAATCCCCCAAGTGACTTAAGTCCTCATCAAATCCAAAACTAAGATGAGAGAGAGAGAGAGATCAACTTAGCCCAGTTAGATTATGTGTCTTACTATTAACCACACAAAGAAGATGCCATAAAAGATGGCATTGAAAGTTCAAGAAGGTTTGTGTGTCATGCTAGTCAATCCATTAAGGTTCCGGCCTTAAGGAAAGTGTATCCAATAAGGGATTTGGAAAAGGAACAACCTATCCTAAGGGAAGGTAAGCTTCCTTAGGGGTCAGCAAGAAAAGGAAGGATTTTTCCTTAAGGAAAGTGTATCCATAAGGGATCCAAAAGAGAGATCTATCCTAAGGGAAGGTAAGATTTCTTAGGGATCGAAAAGAAAAGGATGATCTATGCTTAAGGAAAGTGTATCCATTAATGGATCCAAATGAAAAGAAGTATTTGAATAGTGTGTGTGTTAAAAATGTGAGTGGAGTGTATGCCCCCATGTTAAATCAATTACAAATGCTAAAACAAGAGAAATGGCTTTAACATAGTGTACATCCATCCATAAAAAAAATGTTCCCACTGTGAAATGCCCCTAAGAAAGGAAAAATAAAGGGAAATGAGCACATGAAAAAAGAGATCATGAAAGGGATCTACCAACTCTAGGGTCAGTATAATCATATGATAATATGTGAAATATTATGTCAAAATGAAATTTCATCATCCCCCAAAAGAAGTAGAACTACAACACAATGGAAGAAAATTAAGTAAGAGTTAGGAAGAAAATTAAGAGTTACAAAGAAGAGTCATTTTGGACTAGCATCACAGAGACCAAAAACAATAGGTGTTTACCATTTTGTATCATCCTAATTAGACAACACAAAGGAAAATTTACAAATACTGGCATAGGTACAACATAACATGTAACAATATATTGAAGAAGAGAGACAAATATAAGAATGTTTATGACATGGTGATTCCTTTATCAACTTGCACCAATAGAGAAAAAAGGGTCATTTAAAGAAATCTAAACAAAACATATAAAAAGCAACACATTATAGGAGAATCACACTACAATAGGAAAACACATAAAATCTAATACACAAGAGGAGCTAGTTGTAATCACCTAAAATGTGTCTAGTAGAATCTAAGCCCCTAATTTTGATCAAATTGCCTTACAATAAAATCCTAAATCCCAAAGGCATATTTACTAGACATAATTATTGTATCATCTTAAAATGGAAGCACTTCCATGTTAAGAGTGTTTAGCCCTTCGATTAAGTGGTACAGGGTCATGTCAATCACCTTGATTAGGTCTTTGTATGGATCTGGATGTTTCCCCCCTATTCTGCTTCTCTCCTTATTTTCAACCTCATTTCTGGTAACTTTCTCTAGGAATCTAAAGATCTTGACTTTCTAGGTCAAGGATGACCTGAAGGGTCAAGGACAACCTAGTCCCTGACCTAGGGTAGAGACTATCTCGTCCCTGACCCCAAGACCAATTTTCAAATTTTGAAAGTTTCAGGATGTCAGATTTTAGAAACTTTTATTTTCCCACTTCCGAGTTGGCTGTTTCGGGTTTCAGAATGGTAAAATCTTAAATTGCATTTAATCTAGGTCCATTTCTAGGGTTTAAAGTTAATTGGGATTTAATTCTCCAATGTCAGTCTTCTCTAGGGGTTTGTGCCCTAGATCACTATAAAAGGAAGCCTTCCTCTCTCATTTTCTCAATCCATTATCAAGCATCCACTTTCATGATTAAGGCATCAAGTTTTGCAATCCATTCATCAAGAGCAAGATCAAGCAAGCATTTCATCAAGAATTTTCAAGGAAGCATTCAAGACCCCATCTCCATTCTCCTTTGAAGATCAAGGATTCAAGCATTCAAGCCTTTGAAGGGATTTGGTTCAAGCATTCAAGATTCATCATTCAAACCCTAGATCTAGCCATCATGGTGGTGTGATCTTCCTTCAAGATCCTTTGTTCATCTTCAAGATCCATTCATTCTTCTTTCAAGTTGGATTCCAAGCATGCAATCATGGAGGTTTTGATTTACATTTGTTAATTTTATGTCCAAGCTTTCATATCAATATATTTATTTACATTAGAAATACAATTGCATATCTATTGAATTTCATAGCTTCATTTTTAGATCTACTTCTACTACTTACTAGCATTCTCCATTTCAATTTCATTATTAAGGTTGATTCCAAACCGGGGTTTGACCAAGGCAAACCCCTCATCCAAAAAACAAAACCATTTTTCTTGTAGGTATAGGTACAAGACATTGAATTGAAGTGCAGATCTGGATACCCTTTTCGGTGAACTTTTGAGATTCGTGAACAGAATTTCCGTCGAAGATGATCTTCAGTAAGGGGTAGGATCCTTCCTCGTGGTAAGACATTGCCCTGCTATTTGGGTCAAGGACGACCTACTTCTGGAAAGACAAAAAATTTCTTGGTTTTCTCTTTCTCGACATTTCCTGTCCAGAGCAGGTTGCAGAATTTCATGATACTATGCACAGACATCAGAAAAAAATGATTTCTTCATCAGCCTTCTTTAGAGATAAGTATTTTTGTTTCATTTAGTTTGTATGTCCACAAAATTTTCTATCATACACCCTATTTATTCATATTTCTCTATCTATCCATATATAATTTCTACCCATAGTGGTGAATAACCATTTTCAACTCAATTCAATTGTGCAAACTAACCTTGAAAATCCCCTTTTCATAATTAAATCAAAAATAAAAAATCTTATATCAAGCTTATACTATGGTCTAATTTCTAGAGCTGGCATATTTATTTAATTTCTATAACATTTCTTTTAATATAAAGTTTCTATACTTTTATTAAAAGAACACATTCACATGTGTACACACACTTAATCTTGATTAATTAGAAATTAAAGGGGATTTGTGCTTTCAAAATTGCTATTTTATCTTATCTTGCCTACCATCTCCCTTTTACCTCTTAATCCTTACCACTCATTTATACCTAACTTTGCATCTCCTTCATTCTCCTTTTGCCTCTTCATCTCAATCACTCATTCTTTTGCCTCTTAATCTCCAACCTCCATTCTTGAGGCAATTCCTTTAAAAGGAAGCTCTTCCTTGGTTTAAGGGTCCCAATCTTGATCATTGGCATCTTAGTCATTTTCATCTTGCTTTCTTGCATTCTTAGAGTACTCTTGCTAATTTGAATTCTCAGTTCTTAGTAGCTCTCTTGCATTCTTAGTTTACTTCATTTATTAGCTTAATATTGCATTGTTAATCTAGTTTTCTTTCATGCATTATTTCATAGCATAATCTCCTTTATTATCATTCTAGAATACTAGTTGTTTGCATTCATTCTAGCTTAATCTCTCATTCTAGCTTTTTTAATATTTCATTCTACTTTCTTTCTAGTTTTGCATTTCATTTAGAATCTGCCATTTTGGAGTGGTCAAGTTACTAATCCTTGTTGCCAATCTGATGAGCATTCAAATAAGGATTAAACTCGCTTCAACTAGGAAGCAATAAGCTGCTTTTGAGGATTTAGTTGGCTCATTTGATATGGCCTCCTATAGATAAATTCTTGAGCTAATGGATTATTGAGTGTTGGTTTCTCTTAATTCGATACCAATATTTGACCACACATTTTTGGTGCCCACCGTCAGGCTTGAATTGAAAAATGCCCCTTTTCTTGCAGGTTTTATTTATTCATTTTCTGAAACTATGACAAAAATTGTACCCAGTGATATGGTTAATCATATGATACCCGATTTCATCATATGAAATGGTGAGAATTATTATACGATAATATGGTGAAGGGTATTTCATCATATTCAGTGTTGACTTTAATCATATGATAGAAGATCCCTGGTATTTATCATATGTCTTTTTGGGTTTCATTGTATGATAATATGGTGACTGACTGTGTTTCATCGTATAAAAAATAGAGAGCATTTTTTAGGGTCATACAGTTATATTTTTTGGATTTTAATGCTTGATTCATCTTTGTCTTGGCCTTGGCCTTCTATTTTGCAAGTTTTAATAGGTTTTTACAGGTTGTTTGGTAAAGGAATCCCTTGTCAAATATATCAACACTTTCTTATTTCAAGAATACTAATGCTTTTTTGATGTAGAATGCTTGTCAAAGATATATTTAGAGACTACTAAAGTTATTTGTGTTGCAGGTTGCCTTGGAAAAATAAATCAACATTGTGTTTTATAAAAAAAAATTTCTAGGCATCTAGCTTAATTAGAAGGTTTTTTTCCTTGTGATTAGTTAAATAGTAGGAAAGTATTCTCTTCACCTCCTAGAGGATGAATATGAAATCTTGACCTACTTGATTGGTTACTTGTAGAAGGAATCTCAGGTAAATGAACATGTGCTTGATGTGTTTGGAAGAAACTATGGAATAGGAGAGTATGCTCTTTTCCTTGTGGAAAATCAAAAGTCTTAACCTCCATTAGATATCCATTTTACTTTCTTGAATTTACCTTTAGAGGGCCTACTAAGAGAGCAATCTTTTGGGAATAACCCAAGTGGGGAAGCAATGAACCTGGCTAACTCCATCCCACTATAATCAAAAGCTTCCTTCAATATAAAGAGAGGGAAGACTTGGCTATTTTCTACTTACAATTATTCTTCATGTGTGGGCCTACTTGCCTCAATATTGCCAAGAAAAACTACACTTGACTAGGTGCTTGTAGACCTTCATGGTCTCAACCTTGTTTACAAGACTACAAAGGGAGCACATTCAACTTGTATAGGGCTGGCAGGTCTCAATCTTGCTTGCGAGACTATACATTTTGATGCAGGAGCATCTTGGGTGTAAGAGCAATCTTGCATCACCCAAAAATATTTCTATTTTTGTATTCAATAAGGGCTATCTTGTGCAGAGTTGCTATTTATGGAAACTTGCTATTTTTAGTAAGTTGGTCTTACGATCTCGGAATGTTCTAATTTTACATGTGGAGGTTCATCTCAGTCATATCAGCCTGCCAG
Organism: Chamaecyparis obtusa; assembly: GCA_027943335.1. Classification (NCBI taxonomy): domain Eukaryota; kingdom Viridiplantae; phylum Streptophyta; class Pinopsida; order Cupressales; family Cupressaceae; genus Chamaecyparis; species Chamaecyparis obtusa. The sequence continues at coordinate 1,476,724 of BSBK01001169.1, forward strand.
CAAAGTTTCATGGCTAGATCAGGTCTAGTTTTGAAGATATTGAAGATTTTCGGTATTGGCAGCAGGGTACAAAAACTTTGAACTCAGTTTTGAAGGCTTTAGAGGCCCTGGATGAGGTTGAAAATTTGGGTGACAAGTGCTTTGTGCTAGTCAAGCCTGTAGAGCGCTTCGTGGCATTTCCAAAATTGGGTTATAATAGCCAATCGAGTCAACGGGTGATGACTTATGGTCTTCGGAAGTTGGGTCACCTGAAATGGCGGAAAATAATTTTTCTTCAAAATTTTTGTTTGGGTTTCAAAACTCATTTTGAGCCGACTTTGATGTAATAAATTGTAAAATAAAATAATTCTAAGTTTGGTCGGCCCTAAGGGCTAAATTTCTAGAACCTTCTCGGGCGGTGGAAATTGCCTATATAAAGAAGGCTCGTAGTGTTGTCTAGGCCAGTTCTGGGTAGTAGATTTGGGTATTGATTTGAGGCTTTGTCCTATAGAATATTGTAAGGGAATGCCCATGTGGCTTTGCATATTGTAATTCTGAAAGTTTGTAATTCCACATTTGTGGAGATAATAAGAAGCCAATTTTCTGTTCTTGCATATTATTGTTGTTGTTTCTTTATTTCTGTTAAGTGTTTGTGGTATTAAGGGGAGCACCCTTCAGCAAGAATTAAGGGGAGCACCCTTCATCACATTTTTAGTGCTTGTAGGGATATAGGCCTTAATTCTACTTTTGGAACTACAAGGAGTAGTCATGAATGAAGACCCTTATTAAACACCTAAGGATTTAGAGGCCAACCAGTTTAGCTATGACTTCCTTTATGCAAGGATTGATCCAAGTTGATTTACCCAGATCACCCCAAGATTACTCACCATATGTTCTCCCTTGGATGCTAAATCTTGAATGTGGCAATATGGAAAGATATGTGTTGTGAGCATTGATCTCTTCCAATTGATCCATAACTTGCATAGTCCTAGGAAATGCCATTAAACCACTTAATTGTGGGGCCAAGAGAATCAAGTGTTACTCCTAATTCCATTAAGAGTTATCATTAGTATCGTACATATAGTTGGTAACCAGAGTAGACAGTTCAGTCTATCATAACTGCAATTATAGTCACCAAACACATAGGATTACCAAGCACCAGTATTATACTGAGGTAGAGACATAACATTTACCAAGTAATCTAGAGTTGACATAGAAGTTTGGAATGACACAAAAATCAAGGCGAACAACTTTTACCGAGCTATAAAATGGTTTACAGAGATCAAGGTTAAAATTAAATACGAATATAATCATTTAATGATTAATGATCCCTATTTAATGATGTTTTAGGTTATTCATTTGGACCGTTGATCTTAGGTTTTCTAGATATTGTCACAACCCTAATTAGGTCAAATCATTATGATTTAAAGAATTGTCAAGATGTTAGTTTTATTAGAATATAGATATATGAAGTAGCTACCTTTGGGAGACATCTGAAGATTAGACAGGGTTATGTTGAAATTATTTTGACAGAGTATTCAATTTATCAGAAATAGTTCAAAGGCTATCATTCAGTACTGAAGGAGACATTCATCACAGCAAGGTGATTTCATAATTGTACTTAAAGGATTTGATATTTAGTAAAGTAATTTGCTTCAACCAAATTTCATGGTTACTCTCTAGAAATTATGACAAATAGAATCTCCTAACAGAGAAGACTTAACAGTGTTATGTAAAATCTCTTAACCGAGTGCACACTTGAAGAGTGTTGCTAAAATCCTCTAACAACGTAGATCTAGTAGATCTTTTATGTTACACCTAACAGGGTAAAATCATCAGAAGTGATCAATATTTGTAGCCTTAACCAGAAACTTTATTTACTACAGTAGTGAAGCTTTGTGGTTTCCATCCCCACCGTAGGTTTTACCTTCTAACAAGGGTTTATGCGATAACAAAATACTAGTGTTATGTGCATGAAGTTTCATGTATGCATATTTGATTAGATTACAAGTATTTACATTTTAGTTATGTTAATGAATGTATGAAGACAATAAATACTTCAGTTGGTTAATAAAGGAAATAATCTTAAAGTTTGAAGGGAAAAATCTTTTTATGGTTACTGATTCACCCCTCCTGTCTCAGTAACTCACCTTTCCACAATCCCAACAATTCATATTAGAGCTAGTTCTCTTGTTGAGAAAGTTTAATCATTGAAGAGAAAAGATCTTAGAGATGGGAAGGTATAAGCTTGATAAGACTATTGAAAATCAGAGATTGGAGATGTAGATTCTCATGGAATAACTTAAGGATGCAAGAGAAAAACTAAGAGAGTTTCTGATCAAAATGAAGGAATTGGCATTTCAGTACAATGAGACTGATTATCAAGAAGAGGGGATAGAGGAATTATCTGAAGGATCTGGTGTCATGACCCTTATTAAATAGAACCTAGTAAATAACAATCATAACGATCATAGAAGTAAAATATTAAATGTTATAATTATATGATTAAAATATTATAATATTAAAGATAAAGTGATGATATATCATAAATTAACGATATATATTAATAATATTAACAAATAATAATATATGACTATTATCAATAGATAATGATAATAATGTATTGTTAACATATTGTTAAATAATATTAAAATATTGATAAATAAATATAATTATAACAATAAAAGGAAATAAGATATTAAAATAATAATAATATACTTGAAATAATAATATTATATTCATGAATCAATGAATATTGATATAACGAATTATTAATATTAATAGTAATGTTAACAATATTAATATAAATAAAATATATAAGTTCCTATAAACATATTACAAAGAAAGTCTAATCAACACATATAATAATGATTAGACATCAATAGAAGTGATAAATAATATTGATTAATTATATATATTAATAATATAATAATAATAAAATAAAATATAGTATATTGTATAATTACATATAATAAATAATGATGATTCAAGTTATAAAATATAAATAAATAAATATATTGTTAATTTGATTTATAGAACATCATTAATATAATATTAATATAATAATATATAAATCTAAAACCATAATATATCAAATATGAAACCTTATAATAATAAGGAAAACATCACCCTAGACCAACGACCAAAAGCCACGTTTATGCATTGTGCGATTAAGGGAAGAGTCACGGCAGAGGACATGTCTTTCCCAACCCAAGTGAAAGGTATTTTATGGGGAATCAAACCATTTGGGAATAAGAGGAGAAGTACAAGAATATCTAATACAAGGCATCGACCGTAATTATTCATATCTACGTGTAGATCAATATATTCACAGTTGATATATAGTCTCAAACGGGAAGATACATATTAACAGGCAGTTCGATATATATTTTCTTTGAAGAATATGAGTAATCTAATTGATAGATCCAGGAGGCCGATTGAGATTAATGATGAGGGCAGCAATATGATTGATTGATAATATTAAGAAGATCGATTTGAGTAATCAATAACTAATGGACCAAAAAGGGGTCATTACATTTGGAAGCATATCTGATGCATTTGAAGGAACCATATCAGATCTATCTGAAAAGAATCAACACCTTACCAAACAAGTGAAAGCATGCAAATTGGACAAGAGACTCAAATGGTAAGAATGATTGATGTCATGAACAATGCAAGACAGGATGAACAAGAAAGGAATTTTTCTATTGAAGATAGAAGAAAAATAACTAAAAATTTGGAAGAGAAGGAATCTAAAATACTAAGGATTATTGAGCATCATTTTGAAATTTCCAATCAGATGGTTGTCACGAGTCAGAAAATCAACAAAGTAAACAATGAGCTTGCTAGGAGATTGGAAGATATTGGTGAATTAAGGGAAGAGAATGAGATAATGAAGAATAAAGTGGAGATGCAATAACAACATAATGGGACGATAAATAAAATTGAGGAAAGTACTAAAAGGATGGATGAATTTCTAAATAGTCAAAGAAGACTAGACAACACTACTGGTTTAGGTTATACCAAGCAAGGAGAGTCATCGAAACAAGATGAACAAAAGAATGACTATGCAAATCCAAGGCCAAAGAAGCTCTCATGCTATCACTATGTAAAACCAAGTCACACATGAAATGTCTGCAGAAGTAAAGCTAAAGGTATTCCTAACACCACTCCTAAATTTGATGGTTATTGTTATAATTGCAACAAGTATATATATCAAGCATATGAAAGTAGATCGAAGTTGAATAAGTCACTTAAGAGACACTACATGGAAAAGCATTATTGCACTTGCAAAAAGCATGGACATATATCATAGGAATACAGGACAAAAATGAAACAAGTCTAGAAGTCGAAAAGACAAAACAAGACATATCAGCTGAGAAGAAAAGGTAATGCTTACACTTTGGATTACAACACTTCGTCTAGTTGTACAACATGTGGTAGATATGGTCATATTGCAGCAAATTGCATGAGAATGCACTGGAGAGGAAGATCTCAAAACTAGACAAATTCTAGAATGGTATGTCTACACTATCATAAGGTCGGTCATTTAAGCAGAGGCTGCAGAGACTGAGCACCAAAACTAATTATTGATGTAAATGAGAATACCATTGCAAGAATCATGAGGATAAGGAACCAAATTTGGAGAAGAGAAACATATGACAATGGAGGAACAAGAAAAATAGTCAGTGATACCTCATCCTTTGAATTAGGTGATCTATCCACCTCCACCTAAGAAAATCAAGTAAGTATGGGAACTGAATTTCAATCATTTATATCTTACAAAATTTCCTTATATATATTACATGAATACAAAATCAGCATGAATTAAGATGCACTAGGGTGTCATATGTTATTTACTTAAAATAAGCATAGTCGGTTAAGCTGGACCGAATAAGAAATTCCCATTCGGTGAAAGTGTTAGAGACAATTGAGTTGCATAGTAAATCAAGTATTGATAGTGTTCACTGAGCTAAAGAATCTATTGAGTTCACTGAGTGATTTTATTGTTCAGTGAGTAGTAGTTGGAAAAGCATTTAATGCACTACACGTAAGATGAACAAGGTTTTTGGATATAAATACATGGGAAATGAACTCATTTGATCACATTGCATTTGAGAGTGACACAGAGAGAACCAGAGTAAAATATAGTGAATATTGAGCAATTTGCTTCCAAGATTTCAAGAAGATTTGAGTGTTTCACAGAGCATTTGGAAGTGATTCAGGAACTCTAGAAGGTAACCGAGTAGCTAGCACAAAGATTTTAAAAATCCCTAAATCTCCATTCATGATGGCATCAACTTCATGATCTGCTCAATCTAATGAAGAGAAAGGGAAGAAGGTAACATTGATCAAGACCATGACATACATAGAGCCTAACTACAAACTTCATCTAGAAGTTGTTGTACAAGATGATGACAAGGGAACATTTTCTTTGATTCCACCTAGAGTTTTCTTGGTGAAGGACATTAGGTCTTATATACATTGAAAAATCACTAAGATTGGTGACTTTGATCTCCAGAGCACTTACACAAAGGGAAGATGTGGCTGGATGAACCAGTGAAGATCACAAAAGATGTCATACATATGGTCACTAGGTATCCAACAAATGACAAAGCAAAATCCCTAAGACACCCACCAAAGACTGAGATTGAAAAGCTAATCAAAGCAGAGTGGGATAGAAAAGGCATGAGGATTAACACCATAAGAAACCCTAAGATGAGATTTGGAGTTTATGTCATTGCTTACAAGATATTTTAGTTGAGTAGACCAAACAACATTGCATGGGGAGCTATTGACATCGCATACAAAATTGTAAAGAAGTGTTTGCAACTTGACTTAGTTGAGTTGATGTTGAGACAACTGGAAGAAAACATGCAGACTATCAGAGTCACAAGATCAAACACATGCAAGTTTGGGTCACTTTTGGTATATACATTTTTCTACTTAAAAAACTATTTTCCCTCAATCAATAATGTTGAATGGGATGTAAACTGACTAGTCATAATGTAAATCAGTGATTTCATTAACAACTTAGACACAAATTTTGAGTCGGTAATGGATGATTACTTTAGCAAATTCCAGGAAAGAATGCAGAAAAGAACTAGGATTCTGACACAGTTAATTGAGAAATATAAGGATGATATTTTTTTCCTAGTAGACACCAACATCACTTTGATAAAGGTTGTTGAACTAAGGACTACATGGCTACCTCCAATGGAGTATGAGATTGATATTGACCAAGCCACAAAATCAATAAAGGCTCTACTTACTGAGCCAAAAGACAAAGATGCTACATGGTTTAGAACCTATGAAGAATCCAAGTCTAGAATAAAAATGGGACTAGTAGTAGAGAAGATGGGAAGGAAAAAGGATAACATGGTAAAAAATTTGAAGAAATAATTCAGTGTTAGAGATGAGGAAGCTGAGAAATCAATTGAAAAGGTAACTAAGGAATAGGTACTAGTCAGTGAAGATGATGATGAAGAGGCCACTAAGTCCGATGAGTTAGAATAAGCAGAGCCACCAAAGGTTGCAAAGGCTAAAGGAAAGCAGGTTGATACTTCAACTCGAGAAAGGACAAGGTCATAAATAGGAAATACACCACCTCTGAAGAAAGGTGTAGCAAAAACAACTAGGCCAACACCGACCCACACTTATCAGAAAAAGAGAGGAACAAAATCTTCTACTGAGCTCCTTGAACCAAAAAGGAGATGAAAATTGATAAGAGGAAAGGATGATATAGACTCAGAAAATGAAGAAAACAATCAATTCTGAGTTGTGGTGAACAAGGGACCACAAACAATTGATGAAATAGTTGAAGGAATAAAGAAGAATGGAGGATTAGTTATTCCTAAGTTTAACAGGTATTCTAACCTAAGCATTGAAGATCAAGATAAGTTGGAGGAAGCAATCATAGGTATGATGATTAAATTTAAATGAGTTCTAGTTGAGTTTGCAAATAGCATACCAAAGGAGCTATATGAAAATTTTTTTGCAAGATGGACATATGCACTTGAGACCAAGAAATGAATGAGAGAAAGGTCTCTAATTATGTTCAAGCCAAATTTAACTATTCTCGAGATTGATGCAACTTTGCAACAACATTCAGGCAATTTTTTTATGAAGACAAGAGCATTCAATATTTTACAAGGTAAAATACAAGAGGTAGTTGATGAAAGTAGAGATATTTGGATTAGAACTCTAAGTCCATTAGAGAAAACTGAGGCAACTACACCCACATTTGACACTGAGCAACCTCTACTAAGTTTACAAGAAGGTATACTGATAGATGTAGAGGATGAACCAATTCACATCTCTGATACTGAGCATCTAGATGAGGAAACATGTGTTGAATATTTCATCAATGTTGTTGAGACTGCAATGGAAGGTATTCCATAGATGCTGACAACACTAGGGGAAGGAGAGCTATTGATTGAAGATATAACAAAAAGAGACCCTGACGATGAAGCCAAGGAAGATGAAGTAATAATTATTGCTACTGAGAACCTTGAAGAAGAAGAAGAAAACAAGGTAGCAAGAGTAATGGTACCAGGAAATTTACCTATTCTTGTACAAGCTATAGACATAGATACTAACCACTAGATTGAGGAAGTTCCACCCAAGCACACAAAAGACACAATTGAAGACAAGGGTGATGAGATAGGTAAAGAGAGAGAGCATAGTGGTGAAGCTGTACAAGGTGAAGAAAACAATGAGAGTACTAATGCAACAAAAAATGATTAAGGAACACATGAGGAGAACATAGTAGAAACTTCTACTACAAACACAAGGCAACAAGACCTAGCACCATAGATTGTAGACTCTATAGCAGGGTAGGAAAAAGAAGAAGAGAAGTCTACCGAGATACCTAAGCCAAATCTAGAGCACAAGGCTCAAGTTTCAATTACAGAATCTCCCACATCAAGTGTGCAAGACAAGAAGAAGAAGAGGAAATGTGGAAGTAAGGGTTTGATCACACTTGATGAGGTAATTGAAATTCCTACATGTGATCCAAGGACACTTGAACCTGAAGCTCTTAGAAAATATGGGGAACTATGCACCCAGAAAGCAACTCAGGAGAAGTTGAATCAAGAACATAAAAACACTAAGGTTCTAGAAGATGTAAAGGAGATCTTAATGCAAGTTGCACCAAACATCAATGTAGATGAAACTGCACCTATCATTGACCAGCTTGCACTACTCACTGAGAAAATCAATGGACCTATTACTGATATCAAGCAGATGATAGCAGAAAGAGAAGAAAAGAAGATTCAATCCAAATTAACTGAGAAAATCAGCCAAGAAATGGCAAGAAATAAGGTAAAACTTTCTAAAGTAGTAATCGAGTTAGAAATCATTATTCAAAAGGTTATTATAATTTTGTAAAAGTTATGCACTTTAGACTATTTCACTACTGAGATTAGTGAAAAGTTAAAGAAACTTGATGAAGATCTAAAGCAAAGTGCAAATAGTCTTACAACTGAGCCTCATGCATTTCATGTGCGTTATTCCAAAGTTACACACATTCAACAATTGAGACTAGAATTGAGGAAAGAAGAGGACAGAATCAGAGAATAGGTTACCAAGTTATAGGCTGAGTTACTACCACACTTAGAGGTGATGTAGAAACATGTGGAGAAGGAAAAGGAATTAATTTCCACCCCCGAGTTATCCGTAATAGAAAACATTTTTGACATGCATGCACAAGTAGGCTTATAAAAGATTGCACTCAAAAATCTAAAAGAGGAATGGGAAAACCTCATGGCCAACCTCAAGAAAGCCCATCAGAATATATTTGACAAGTTGTAAGTACATTTTTGGAATTACTTTCAAAAAAGGGGGAAATAGATGTAAATATATATTGTATGTACTTTACACTGAGAGCATGTTCAAAGGGGGAGATCACACATTTTTGAGTTTGTAAATATTTATGTCAAATTTTTTTGTAATTGGCACATACATTTTTTATACTAATGCCAAAGGGGGAGAATGTTACTCCTAATTGCATTAAGAGTTGTCATTAGTTTCATACATACAATTGGTAACCAGAGTAGATAGTTCAGTCAATCATGACTATAAGTATACTCACCGAGCACATAGGATTACCAAGCACCAATATTATATTGAGGCAGAGACATAGCATTTACCGAGTAATCGATAGTTGACATAAAAGTTTGGAATGACACAAAAATCAAGGTGAACAACTTTTACCAAGATAGAAAAATAGTTTACAGAGATCGAGGTTAAAATTAAATATGGATGTTATCATTTAATGATTAATGATCCCTATGTAATGATGCTTTAGGTTATTCATTTGGACCATTGATCTTAGGTTTTCTAGATATTGTTAGAACCCAAATTAGGTCAAATCATTATGATTTAAAGCATTTTCAAGATGTCAATTTTATTAGAATAGAGATATATGAAGTAGCCACCATTGGGAGACATCTGAAGATTAGACAGGGTTATGTTTAAAGGATTTTGAAGGAGTGTTCATTTTATCAGAAACAATTCAAAGGCTACTTAGCAGTAATGAAGGAGACATTCATCACAACAAGGTGATTTCATAATTTTACTTAAAGGATCTTATATTCAACAAAGTAATTTGCATCAACTAGATCAATTTCACAGTTACTCTCTAGCAATTGTGACAGATAAAATCTCCTAACAAAGTAGACTTGATAGTCTTATGTAAAATCTCTTAATCGAGTGCACACTTGAAGAGTGTTGCTAAAATTCTCTAACAAGGTAGATCTAGAATATCTTTTATGTTACTCATAACAGGGTAAGATCATCATAAGTGATCAATCTTTGTAGCCTTAACCAAAAAAAATATTTACTGCAATAGTGAAGCTTTGTGGATTCCATCCCCATTACAGTTTTTACCTTCTAACAAGGGTTTCTGCGATACCAAAATACTAGTGTTATGTGTATGAAGTTTCATGTATGCATATTTGATTAGATTACAAGTATTTACATTTTAGTTATGTTAATGAATGTATGAAGACAGTAAATATTTTAGTTGGTTTATAAAGAAACTAATCTTAAAGTTTGAAGGGCAAAATTTTTTTAGGGTTACTGATTCACTCCTCCCCTCTCAGTAACTCACCTTTCCATAATCCCAAAATCAAGTTGTGGGAAAAGGTTGGAACATTTCCCTTTTTTGACTGTAGGTAGATTGTGCTTGACGTGCTTTAATGTGATAAAGACCCGTGAAGACTATTGTGAACATGCACTTGATACATTTGACACATTGCTATACCTTGCTAGAATTCACAATTGCTTGTATCCCCAAAGTTTCTTTTTCCTTTTTTGGATTATTTGGAGACTATTACTTGATCACACGATTTGCTTACCTAGAGACATTCAAACTTGGTTTAGGGGCACAGAGACTCATTACAAATCTAAAGCCAAACTTGTCCAAGATTGATAAAAAAATTTGAAGATAGTGGTAAATTGTTCATCCCATGTTTGATTGATTGTGATATCTTTCTCCTAGATTCTCAAATCTTGGTTCCCCATGTGTTCGCTTGGCTCCTTTTGATCTGCAAAATTGGTATTCTTAATCATTTGACCCTTCGGTAGTGATTTGGTATCTCTTTTCTTTTTCTTTTAGATCTTGGAAGTTCTCTAGTCTTGTCTCAAGAATCCTTTTAAAAATTTACACCTTTGCTTAAACTTTGACAGAAGTGCCACTCAACAGAAATTCAAGCCTCACTCTTGGTACCTTTTACTTAGTTCTTTTGGCTATATCAACCTAGTTGCAAGTGTCACTTAGTAGGCATTTAGTGCTCAATCTCGGTACCTTGTACCTTATTCCAACCACTTTATTATTAAATACCTATTCTTGAGACATCACTATCATTACCTTGATCTCTTAGTTCAAGCTTAAGTTACTTTATTATTGTCAGTTTTTTAACCTCATCTTCCATGCCAATCAGAACTCAAAGTCATTCTGACAAGGCTATAGCTGATTCCCAAGGGAAATCCATTTATGACACCGTTGGACCATCTTTTTGTGAAGAACCTTTGCACCAAGTTTCTGACTATCAATCAGCACCCTTTGGTGATACTGACAAGTTTGATTACCTCAACATGGAAAAATTTAACTTAGTTTCCCACAAAAGGAATGACTCTGATTCCTTTGAGGATGAAGAGCATACACAAGAAGAGATTAAAAAATTCCAGGAAGATAATCACTTTTAAAAAGTAATGCAAGCTATCATGAATCAAGACAAAGATCACTATTCTATGCATCTTGCTTCTATGGGTGTGATAATTCCACCATACTTTGATGTTGATGCCTTGTTGAAAAAGGAGGAAGAGTCTCCTCTCACTTCCCTTACTAAACAATTTCAGGATCTACGTTGTGAGATTTCTCAACTAAAGAAGGATAAGGACCAACCCCCTAACAAGTACTCACTTGAATCAATTTTTCCTTTTCCTTTTGGCAAGAATATATACATGCCACCTTTCCCATCCAAGGTGGAGATCCCCAAACATGACAAGTATGATGGAAATATGGATCCTCAAGATCATGTGTGTGAATTTTGTGCTCTAATCATGGAATTTATGCATGAAAAGACTTACTTGATGAGAATCCTTCCTTGAAGTCTTGGTAGCCAAGCCCTGAGTTGGTTCACTTTACTTGCTCATGGCATTAAAAATTTTGATGAGCTGGTTCGATAATTTATCCAATAATATTATTACAACATCTCTCATACTGTCACCATGCTTAATTTATGCAACACTAAGTAGTGTGTGAGAGAACCTTTCATCACATTTCTCCAGCGATGGTGGAGAATATTTTCTTGATATCCTTGATAGATTCCTAAGATTGAAAAAGTTGACATATTCATTAACACTTTGGCTCTTGAGATGAACTATCTCTTGCAAATGAAAACACACACTTCATTTGAAAAATTGGTTGAATCATCTATACACATAGAGGATGTCCTTATTCATAAGGGTGAATTTACTCTTCAATATAAAGAGCATAAATCTTCTTCAAATAGCCAAAATAACAGGGAAAAGTATAAGTTCTGGAACAAAACCAAAGATTTTATCAATGATGGAATCGTAGGTATGACCTCAGCGTTCTCCCCTACTAAACCCAAAGAGCCAACTTTCAATGTTTCTACTATAGTAAAAGCTAACAAGAGAGCTCAAACAAGCTCTAAACCTGAAACCACCAGAGACATGCTATGGGTTCCTAGGCCTAAGAGGGACTTTAATCCTCTCAGATAATTACTTGAGAACACCTTGGAGATGATTTTAACCAATACGATCATCACTTTTCCTAAAAATTCTAAGCCATATGATCCTGAGATAAAACCTAAGTGGTGGAATGAAAACCTCTATTGTGATTATCATCGTAACAAAGGCCACAAGACTATTAATTGTATGAAGCTTAAACATCTCATCCATGATCTAATCGATAATGAGACAATTTTGATTTATCTCCCACAAATGAATATTGATCACAAGGCTTTCAAAGAGCCTTTTCCCAAATATGAAAAAGGGGATTCCTCTAAGATAAAGGACAACAAGGTTGGTTACACATACCTTGATACTGATAATGTGATTCACATGCTTGAGTCCTCTGACTATACCATCAATGTTATCAAGATCAAGGCCAAGGCTCAAGCTGAGTCATCTAATGCAGTAACTCATTCTCTAGGAATTTTTTTTTTACGAGGAGTTGGTCAATCCTCCTCCTTGCCTTCCAAACCAATGACAACACAAGTATCTAAACCTACTACCTCGACTCATGATTACAATATAGTTGACCAACTCCAACACATGTTAGCTTATATTTCAATTCTTGAATTGCTAAAAACATCTACTGCTCACAGGGAGATTCTTGATCAAGCCCTCCTTACGGCTAATGTACCTAAGGACCTAGACATAGACAAGTTCTAGTCCATGATCAGTCATCTTTCTTCACCTCATTATCTAAATTTCTTTGAATAATATGACAAATCTATCATCCATTCACCCAATCAACTTCTCCACATCGAGGTTCTGATACATAAGAATAGGGTTAAGAACATTTTGATAGATGGGGGTGTGGGTTTGAATATATGCACTTTGAATTTGGTTAAATATCTTGGTTTCTTGGAACATTCTATTGATCCTCGACACAAAATAATGATCAAGGCATGTGATGAAGAGGAATGTTCTTAAAAGGCATGGTAGTCTTTCCCATTTGAGTAGGTCATGTTTAGTGGGACATCATTTGTTAGGTCTTGGACCTTCCTTTTGAATTTAACATACTTCTAGGTCACTTATGGATCCATGAAATGCAAGCAGTCCCTTCTACATACCATCAATGTATTAATTTTCCTCACAACCAAATTGAGGTTACTATTCCTGCCAACTCTACGTACACATGTAACAATCTTAAACAAGCATAAAGAATGATTCCTCACAACAAATAATGGTCAATTCCTAAAGAATTAGATGAAAAGGGAAAATAAACTTTATTTGATTATGGGAAATGAATATTAGTCAGACTTACTGGTATGGGATAATATCGATTGGGCACTCTCCTAATTTCTCTGAGAACTTATGGTAGGCTATCTTGCTCATTTCCTCCTACAATTGCAATAACACCTATCATACATGAAGGTACTGGAATGGTTAAGGCTAAATTTCCCCTAGAACTAGAAAGAGAGGAGATTTTGGTGCTACAATGGCTTTAAAAAGGAGAAGAATCTAAACAAGAGGTAAAATATGTTGAGATTTCACCTTAAAAATATGGTGTAGATTACCAACTTATGAAGAAGATGAGATATGATGGGAGAAGTCCTATAGGAAAAGGGAAAGGTATCCTTAAGCCTCTACATGCTAAATTCAGAAATCCTAAAGACAAGACTAGTGTTGGCTACAATGAAAGTAAATTTGACAAACCCACTAGTAGCACTCCCATATTTGACAAATATGAGGACTTGGATGAGGAAGAATCATAAATTCAACCAATGACTTATGAAAGGATCTTACATATTCAAATTGCTAATCTAGATTATCAAGGAGAGCCCTATATACCATATCAAGTGCCTCAAGAGAATGACACCGTGGAACCCATAGATCTAGCAGAAAATGGTCCTACTCAAGAAGGTCTCCCTCAATATCCTGAGCCAATCCCTACTACTGTTGGAGATATCATTGACCTTGATTATATGCATCCTAACTAAGGGAAACTTGTTGACATCTCCCATATCTTGGATATGCCTCAATTCATGCCTATTCTAGACTACTCTACTGCTACCACTATTGAATAAGCTCTCATTGTTGAAAGTACATCTCTTGAGATAGAAGAAAGTGATGATGAAGATCACCCTCCTACACTAACCCTAGCTGACTACATCAAATAGTACCGTAATAGTGAGACAGGTTCACATGAATATGAGTGGGACTCATTATTAGATGCTACAGTGGAGATTCAAGTTGATGCCATACACAAGTACACCACTACTAAAAAATTTGAAAGAGGAGAGAGCTCAAATTCGCAAGACCAAAAAAATGATGAAGATCCCTTAAATACTCATGTGGAAATCATCCTTATGGCTCCTAGGCCATCTTCTTATAATCAAGACAACACTCCGACTGATCAAGAAAATGATGGGTACATAAGACCTCATCCTATGAAAACTACATGGAATTTAGGAAGGTCTGGGATTGAGATGGTTCTTGTTTGCACACTTCTGGAACAATGAACTATTCAAGAACGAGAAGACTTAGTTCTAGGAATAGGCTATCTTGGGTAGGTTCACATAATACTCCTCTAAACTTCTATGATGCTTCTAGGACAACTCACAATCGACAACACTCTATGGAGGATAACTTTATTAACCTCTTAGGGACATTCATGAATGACGAGGATAATACCAGTGTCTTTGCACTTGAACCCATTGAGCCATTATCCCTCTTTCATCCTTAGTTAATTGATTAGACTCCTTTTGAATCTATCCAACTCACATCCTTCAACATTGACCATGAACTATCCTATTATCTAAATGTATTTAAACCTTCCCCTTCTTCCACCAGTGCAATGAGAGAAGATATGGTAGTAGAGGATATCAAGTATATTAGTCAGAGAAATAAAAATAAAAAGAATAAGAGATCTAATAGTGAAAACCACTCTATAGAAGTGTCAAATCCCAAAATAGTAAAAATAAATGATGAATCCAATGGTGAAAACCTCTCTGAGGCACCTATGGATGAGATACTTGATATTATCCCTAACAACTTCCAAGAACGGTCATCAATTCTTATAGAGCCCACACAATAGGTGAATTTGGGTACAACAGAGAATCCACAGATCATACATCTAGCACAATCCTTGTCTAAAGAAGAGAAGCACAAATTCATCTAGTTCTTCACTGCAAAGAAGATTAATTTTGCATGGTCCTACTTGGATATGCTAGGCTTGGATACAAATCTCATCATGCATCATTTATCTATTTCTCCAGGCATCAGACTGGTCAAAAAAAAGTTGAGAAAAATGCATCCACATATTGTATTACTAGTTAAATCAAAACTTGAAAATCTCCTAAAGGCCACATTAATTCAAGCTATAAACTATGCTCACTAGATATCCAATATTTTACCTATATCTAAAGCTAGCAAATCAATTCGCATATGCACAGACTTCAAGGATCTAAACAAGGATTGTTCTAAAGATGATTTTCCATTACCCAACATTGACATGATTGTAGATCTTACTACTAGATTTCAGATGTATTCCTTAATGGATGGCTTCTCAGGCTACAATCAAATCTACATCACACCTAAAGATCAAGAAAAGATAGCCTTTACTTGTACATGGGGAACCTTTTGTTGGAATGTCATGCCTTTTGGCTTAAATAATGTTGGTGCCACCTATTAGTGGGCAAAAAAAACTATTTTTCATGACATGTTGCACAAAAGTATGGAGGAGTATGTCAATGATACCTTGGAAAAATCTGCTACTAGGGACATTCACCTTGCTAACTTAGAAAAAATATTCACTAGAATGGATCACTTCAAATTAAGGCTCAATACAAAGAAGTGTACTTTTGGAATCACCTCGGGCAAATTGCTTGGTTATATTTTCTGAGAGTGTGGAATTGAAGTGGACCTAACCAAAGTTAAAGCAATTATGGAAATGCATCCTCCACACAACATCAGGAAAATGAGGACATTATAGGGAAAGTTGTAATCCATTAGAAGATTTATCTTTCAGCTAGTTGACATGGCACAACCCTTCACCAAGAATTTGTTAGAATAATTGAGAGGGGGGTGAATCGATTATCCATAATCCCAAATGCAAAATGTATATCACAAAACAAATTCAACTAATTCTGTAGCTCAATAAACATAAAATACTAATCTGTCTGTGCTTTTACCGATTACCAGTTAATTGCTCATAGTGATTACTAACCAAATCAAATATGCAATATGTAAAATATGATACCCAAACAATCACCACATAAACAAATAACACAAGAGATTTAATGTGGAAACCCTGTAAAGGGAAAAACCACCTGGGACCGGTAACCCAAAAAATTTTCACTTTTCTGAAGTGATCTCAGTGAAGAGCCAACCCTGTTAAAGGTTACAAAACACAATGTAAGGTGTGACCTTGTTAGAGGATTTAACACTAACAGTTATCATCCAACTAGAATTCATTATGGGGTTGATAGGATAATAATGTACATTCTATGAATGACATAATAAGACTTTGAAGTCCACTCAGTTAAGATATTTTATCTGATTACAATGGTTAAATTGTAACAGCAGGTGATTTGATTACAATGCAACTTGATTTGCAAATATTCAGATCTATATTAAGCCCATAAAATCCTCTGATCAATATTTCATATTCAGTTCATCAACATTGAATAACTTAATGTCCCTCAGTAAAGCTTTCTGATGCTCTGTACTATTTTGTAGTTCGGTTCTTCTTCAACTAGTATGATCAGGCATGCATGAAGCTTGTTCACGTGATATTTTTGCAGTCTCCTTCTTTTGACATTAGTTTCACTATGAAACCCTAGTCTCTTAAATAGACAAGTAAACTATTTTCTTTTCATCCATCAAATTTTGTCGCTTAATCTCCTTCATTGATTTTTCCACTTAAACCTTCCTCGACTGATGTGTCAATAACACATTTCAATTCTATCCTTTAGATCTTCTTCATATTTTGTTAGTCGTAGATCTTACAACAAACTTTATCTTTCCACCTCATATTCATACACTTTACAGCTGATCAATTTTGTTGGCTAAACTAATCATTTAGTTCTTTTGTCCATACTCGGTTAACAAAAAAATGTGTCGGTGAACACAATCTCAGTTGATACTATCACTTGGTGTATACTGGAATGTTTCATTAACCGACCACATTGATTTGTATCATTTTTCTCCTATCTTCATAACAGATTAATGCAACATAATCAAGTCAACAATATGGAGTCATAGAATCATCAATAAGTTACCAAGAGTATTCCTTATCCTCATCTATCATATCCATCTTCCTCTATGTAGATATATTTGTTCTTTATCTTTTCTCTCCTTTCTATAGATGTTTAGATATTTGTAACTACCATGATAAGTATTGTCAAACTAGTTGACATCAATGACAACATAATGACTAATTCAATTATCTTACATAACAATTCAGTTCTTGGTGATCTCTGATCACTTGTTCTTCATCAATCAGGTTCTCAATCAGTTGTAGTTCATCAATCTCTCCCTTTGGCATTGATGGAAACTCAAGCAATATGAAGTGTACCATACACATACCAAATATGTATTCTACAACTCTGTAAGAAAATCTTGTAGCTCAGTAAGTTTTCTTTAGCTTAATATGTTTAATCACTATGTTACATGACAACATTGTAGATGCAAACTTTCCTCTGCAGATATGATCTTTCCAGTTCTCAGATTCCTTCTGTTCTTAGCAACAAATCTTCAAAACTCTCCCTGACTTTCTCAAATTGTCTCTCGCTTAGACAGATATTCCAGTAATCTCCTCGGTTATCATAATGTTTATCTCTCTCTTTGACAGTAATGCCAAAGAAACACATAAACATACAGCTTTGTATTAGCTATGTGACTCTCTTTTGTCCACTACATACAATGTATCTTTGTATCTCAGTATACCGATATGCAAATCTTTGTTCCTGAAATCTTTCACAACCTTAGATAGAATCCAAAGTGTGAACTATGTTGCATCAACATGAATGATCCTCAGATAAGATTAGGCTGATGCAACCTCCAGATCACATTAGTGACTAGTAGATAGGGGACAGACCCCAAGTCTAGTCCTCAAATATTCAAAAGTTTTCTTCGGTAGAGGCTTGGTAAATATGTCAGCAAGTTGCTCTTTTGATGTAACATATTCCATTTAACTTGCTTCTCCTATACTTGTTCTCTTAAGTATTGATACTTAATAGAGTTGTGCTTGGTCTTTGAGTGCATTACAGGATTCTTTAAAATATTAATTGCACTTGTGTTGTCATAGTATATAATCACCAGCTTAGCGATTACCTCATTCATCTCTTCCAACACTTGCTTGATGTAGGCAATGTTTGAACAGTTTGTAGCAGCAGCAACATACTCTTCTTTGGTAGTAGACTGAGAAATACAAGGTTGTTTCTTACTTGTCCAAGTAACAAGTCTTTCACCAAATAAAAATGCTCCTCCAGTGGTACTTTTCATGTCATCTATATTTCCAGCCGAATCAGCATCGGTGTAAACTCTTAGTTCAAACTTCCCTTCCTTAGGATACCATAATCCATAGTACTCTATTTTCTTCAGGTATCTTAAGATTCTTTTAGTTGCAATCATGTGTGACTCCTTCAGATTTGCAGAAAATCTAGCAACAATTCCCACAACATGTGCAATAACTATTCTACTATGCACTACATACATCAACTTACCAATCATAGGTTGGTACGGTGCCTAGTTCAACTCTGTAGTTTCATCATCTTTAGTCAGTTTGTAGCCTATGACCATCAGTGTTCCAACTAGTTTAGCATCTACCATGACAAATGTTCTCAGTACTTCCTTTATATACTTTGATTGTGTGATGAATATTCCATCATTCTGCTAAATAACTTGCAAGCCTAGAAATAACTTAATCTCTCCAAACATAGACATTTCAAATTCTTTGCACATCTCATCAACAAATGATTTACAGATATGATCTTGTCCTCCAAAAATAATATCATCCACAAATATTTTAGCAATCAAGATAGTATCATCAGTATCTCCTTTCATATACAGATTGTTGTTCTCACTTGTTCTAACAAAACCAATACTTAACAAATAAGTATGCAGCCTTTCATACCAGGCTCTAGGTCCTTGCTTTAAACCATATAAAGCTTTATGTAGTCTACATACCATATCTTTCTTTTCTGGATCAACAAACCCTTCTAGTTGTTCGATGTAGACCTCCTCTTCTAGTATCTCATTCAGAAATGCAGACTTAACATCCATTTGATAAACTTTAAACTTCTTATGTGTTGCATATGCAAGTAACATTCTGACTCCTTCTAGTCTAGCAACAGGTGCACAAGTCTCGCCATAATCTATGCTTTCCTCCTATGTATAACCCTTGCATACAAGTCTAGCCTTGTTTCTTGTAACCTCTCCATTTTCATTCAGCTTGTTTCTAAAAATCCATTTAGTACCGATAACATTCTTATCTTTAGGCCTAGGTACTAAAGTCCATGTCTTGTTTTTCTCTATCTGTTCTATCTCTTCATTCATTTCATTTATCCATTCTTCATTCTCCAATGAAACCTTAAAATTTTTTAGTTCAAACTCACAAACTAAGCATGTACCTTGTATCAACTTAATTCTTGTCATCATAGCATCTTTCTTTTCGCCAATGATTTGGTTCTCAGGATGATGTCTTCTAACAAATCTAGCCAGTGCTTGATCTCTTCTTTGTTGTTCATCATGTTCAGGTTCATGTGCTTTCTCGGTAGGGCCTTCCTGATCATTGGTCTCTCTTTGTTGTTCCTTGGTGTTGTTTTCCTGATGACCAGTTGACACAATCTGTGTAGGTACTTAGGTTGTTCAATGTAAGTGAATCTACCATAATCTTTCAGCTCCCTAGTGCTTTCTTCACTGTTCTTAGTATCAAATTCATCAACCCTGACATTAGTACTTTCAATCATTTTATTAGTAACTTTATTAAGACACTTATAGGCTTTTCTTTTAGTGGAATATCCAAGAAATATCCCTTCATCCCCTTTATATTCAAAATTTCCATTTCTTTCATCTTTCAGTATAAAACATTTTCTACCAAAAATTCTGAAGTAACTTACAGTCGGTTTGTGGCCAAACCATAGCTCGTGGGGTGTTTTGTTTGTGTCCTTCTTCAATTGTACTCTATTCAGAACATAAATAGCTATGTTGACTGCTTCTCTCCAGTATGTATGAGAAACATTCTTCCACAACATCAGTGTCCTTGCATAATCAACAATTGATTTATTCCTTCTTTCAACAATCCCATTCTACTGAGGTGTTCTCGGTGCAGAAACCTATCTTTTTATACCATACTCATTACAATAGTTAGTAAATTCATCAGAAATAAATTCACCACCTCTGTCAGATCTCAATCATTTCAATTCCTTACTAGTTTCTTTCTCTACCTTTTCTTTATACCATTTAAACATCTTAAATGCCTCTGATTTCTCTTTTAAAAACATCACAGTCATTAATCTAGTGTAATCATCAATAAACAAAATGAAGTATCTATCTCCATAATAGCTCTATGTTCTCATGAGACCACATAGGTTGGTGTGAACTAGCTCCAAAATTTTCTTTGTTGAATAATCTTTACTCTTAAAACTAGATTTTGTAATTTTACCCTTTTGACATTCATGACACATAATATGATCCGGCTTTGCTAGGCTAGGTAGACCTCTAACCTTTTTCTTTCTACTAATTTTAATCATGTTATCAAATTTTACATGACATAACCTTTTATGCCACAACCGTGCATCGTCATTTTGCATTATTAAATAGGAAGACTTATCATTGTCAAGATAAAACAAGTTACCTTTCATTTGTGCTCATGTTCCAATAAGTTTTCCTCCATCATCAAATATCTTAACCTTTTTGCTCTCAAAAGCTACTCGGTGACCTAAGTTGTTAAGTTGTGCCACACTTAGCAACTTATAATTTAGTCCTTCTACCCAATAAGCATTATCACATTTGATTTTATCATTTATCAGTAAAGATCCCTTTCCTCTAGCCATACAAGGTGTATCATTACCCATTTTTACAGATCCTCCATTATATTGCTCAAGATGATCAAATTTTTCTTCATCACCAGTCATGTGATGGGTACAACCACTATCAATCATCCATGTATCATTTTTATTTACTTTAGAAATGAGTGTTGTCTCTACATACTTTTCTTCTTCCTAAGAATCATCCTTCATAGAAAAAAATAGTACTTCTACATCATCATCTAAATCAGTATCAGCATCATTTTCTTCAGTAATGTAACATACCTTTTTGCCTTTATCATTGTTGTCTTGGTTATCTCTATTGTAGTTTCGGTAACCTCTATTGTTTCTCCTCCCATATCTTCCTTCACCAGATCGATCCTTGTTTCTGTCATCTTCTTTCCTGTTTAGGCATCTAGTAGCAATATGACCAACTTCTTTGCAGTTAAAACATGCTAAAGGTAATTTACCCCTATATCTACCTTTACCTTTAGGTAACCTCCTAGCCATAAGAGCTTCAAGCTCATCAAGCTCATCATCAGTATTACCATCATTATCATCATTATTTCTTCTACTACTAGACTTATCGATCCTCAAAGAAGTCATGAAAGTAGACTCAACAGGCGGTACAACACTATTATCATAGTTGTTCAGTTCAAAAGTTGTTAGCTTACACATCAGATTATCAAGAGTGAGAGTTTTTCTAGGTGCAGACCTCATTTCATGTATTGTAGATATTCTAATTGCATAAATAGGCAATAAGGCTCTAAGAATTTTGCTTACCATTGTATCTTCTTCAATGACACCATCAGATCCTCTGATAGCATTAACTACCTCCTTGATTTGGTTTGTATACTGCACTATATTTTATCCTTCTTTCATTTTCATATCATCGAATCTTCCTCTTAAACTTTCATCTCTGGCTCTCTTGACATTATCATCACCACTATAAACTTGGGCAAGTTTATCCCACATTTCCTTTGAAGTAACACAATCCTTGAAATCTTCAAATTCGACATCTAATAGAGTAGCAACAATCTCCATCATAGTAACATTATGCTCATGTCTGTCTCTTAATTGATCAAGAGACAAAGGTCTTGTAGGTTGTGCTAAGTAGCCATTATCCAATAGGGTGAGGGTAGAATTCCCAATCCCAGATATATGCAGTCTCATTCAGCTTTGCCATATTGTAAAGTTGTCCTTATTCAGCTTTGGCACTTCCCTCTTATACATTTTGTGATCTTTGTGCTGAAGTCCTTAAAACTTTGTTCCAAGCAACCAATATGCTCTGATACCAATTGTTAGAATAATTGAGAGGGGGGTGAATCAGTT
Organism: Chamaecyparis obtusa; assembly: GCA_027943335.1. Lineage (NCBI taxonomy): Eukaryota > Viridiplantae > Streptophyta > Pinopsida > Cupressales > Cupressaceae > Chamaecyparis > Chamaecyparis obtusa. The sequence goes on from BSBK01001169.1 coordinate 1,499,265, forward strand.
ATCCACTATCCCAAATACAAAATGTATATCACAAAACAAATTCAGCTAATTTTGTAGCTCGGTAAACATAAAATACTAATATGTTTGTGCTTTTACAGATTACCAGTTAATTGCTCATAGTGATTACTAACCAAATCAAATATGCAATATGTAAAATATGATACCCAAACAATCACCACATAAACACATAACACAAGAGATTTAACATGGAAACCATGTAAAGGGAAAAACCACCTGGGACCGGTAACCCCCAAAAATTTCACTCTTCTGAAGTGATCTCAGTGAAGAGCGAACCCTGTTAAAGGTTACAAAATACACTATAAGGTGTGACCTTGTTAGAGGATTTAACACTAACAGTTATCATCCAACCAACATTCACTATGGGGTTGACAGGATTATAATGTACAGTCTATGAATGACATAATAAGACTTTCAAATCCACTCGGTTAAGAGATTTTATCTAATTACAATGGTTAAAATGTAACAGCAGGTGATTTGATTACAATGCAACTTGATTTGTAGATATTCAGATCTATATTAAGCCCATAAAATCATTTGATCAATATTTCATATTCAATTCATCAACATTGGATAACTTATTATCCCTTGGTAAAGCTTTCTGACGCTCAGTACTATTTTGCAGTTTGGTTCTTCTTCAACCACTATGACCAGGAATGCATGAAGCTTGTTCACACAATATTTCTATAGTCTCCTTCTTCTGGCATTAGTTTTATTGTGAAACCCTAGTCACTTAAATAGACAAGTAAACCATTTTCTTTTCATCCATCAAATTTTTCCTCTTAATCTCCTTCATTGATTTTGCCGCTTAAACCTTCCTCGGTTGATGTGTTAGTAACATGTTTCAATTCTATCCTTTAGATCTTCTTCAAATTTTGTTAGTCGTAGATCTTACAACAAACTTTATCTTTCCACCTCATAATCATACACTTTACAGCTCATCAATTTTATTGGCTAAACTAATTATTTACTTCCTTTGTCCATACTTGGTTAACAAATAAATGTGTCAGTGAACACAAGCTCAGTTGATACTATCACTCAGTGTATATTGGAATGCTTCATTAACCGACCAAACTTCTTTGTAACATTTTGCTCCTATCTTCATAATAGATTAATGCAACATAATCAAGTCAACAATATGAAGTCATAGACTCATCAAGAAGTTGCCAAGAGTATTCCTTATCCTCATCTATCATATCCATCTTCCTCTATGTAGATATCTCTATTCTTTATCTTTTCTCTCCTTTCTACAGATGTTTAGATATTTTCAACTACCATGATAAGTACTATCAAACTAGTTGACATCAATGACAACATAATGACTAATTCAATTATCTTAGATAACAATTCAGTGCTTAGTGATCTCTGATCACTTGTTCTTCATCAATCAGGTTCTCAATCAGTTGTAGTTCATCATACTTTACATAAGGGTGTCACTTTCAAATGGAATGAGGATTGTGAGAAACATTTTCAACAAATCAAAGAATACCTAGCCAATCCTCTAGTGTTAATGGCTCCTACCCCTATAAATCCCTTGCTACTTTGAATATCTGCTACTGATTCTTATTTGGGATAATTTCTCATGCAACATGATGATCAAGGACCTAAGAGAGCCATCTATTATATCACCATAACACTAGTCTCCTATTATCTCAATTATACAGTGATCAAAAATGCTTGTTTAGCAGTAGTGTTTGCTTCTCAAAAATTCAGGCACTATATGTTGGCTTACTCTACATAGGTGATAGAAAAAATAGGTCTTCTCAAGTACCTGTTAAAAAAATAAATGCTAACTGGGTGATTAGCTAAATGGGTGATGATACTCAGTTAATTTGACATCATATATGTTGACTGAAAAGAAATCAAAGAGCAAGCATTGGCCGATCAACTAGCAAACACGCCATTACAAGATACATGACCTATTTTGGTAGATTTTCCTAATGAATCTATTTTACATTTGACACAACATTCATATAAATGTACTTTGATAGCTCATTCACACAACAGGGTGCAGGTGTTGTAGTTTTGTTCATCTCTCTACAGGGTTACAAAATCCTTAAAGCATACAACATAATTTTTCTACGCACGAACAATGTGGTGGAATAAGAGGGATTAGCTAATGGGCTCAAACTTGATATTGAGTGGAAAATCAAAGAACTCCATGTTTATGGTGACTCTCTACTAGTAATCAACCAAGTTACTGATGAATACCAAACTAGAGATGAGAAGATCTTGCCATACAAATGTCTGGTTGATGATTTGAAGAAATATTTTGTATTCATCACTTTTCAATGACTACCATGCACAGATAATAGAGTAGTTGATTCCATGGCTACCTTAGCCTCCATGATGCAACTTGAAGAGCACCGATTCTGCTATGACTTCCTAGTGGAAGAACTTGCATTTCCTACTTATGACATGCTTGATTCCAAAATTATCTACTCCATCATTTCTTCTAATACTACATGTTATAGCCAAATCTATCACTACCTTTGACACCAAACCATTCCTGAAGGCTTATCTAAAAATTAAAAAAGAAACCTTATAAGATGTGCATCTCGGTATCTACTTACTGGTAATGAATTATTTAAGAGGAGTCTAGATGGTACTCTCCTTAGGTGTCTAGAATGTGAGGAATCTGACAAAGCATTAAGAGACATCCATGAGGGTATTTGTGGATCTCACTCGAATGGTTTTTCCCTGGCTAAGAAACTGTTAAGAGTCAGATATTATTGGCCTACCATAGAAAAGGGTGTTTTTCAATTTTCTAAGACTTTTCAGAAGTGTTAGTTCCATGGGAATCTAATCCATGCTCTTGCTTATGATTTTCTACCCTTTATCACTTATTGGACATAGCAACAATGGTCTTTTGACCTTGTGGGATAGATCCATCTTTCATCTTCTAATGACTGCAAGTTCATCATTACGGCTACTGGGTATTTTACCAAATGGGTTGAATTTGTTCTTCTCATCCATGAAAAAGGAAAGTAGATAGCTATATTTATACTTAATTACATCATCTATAGATACAAGATTATATCTTCAATTTTTACAGATAATAGAGATCAGTTCAAGAATAGTCTCATGCCTAAAATAAACAACAAAAAAAAATGTAACTAATTTTTTTTTTTAAAGGACAAAGGGGGGTGAAAGGTTAAAAGGAGACTAAACATCGGCTATGCCAGGTGCAATCCAGGTTCAAGTTATTAACTGATGTAGTAAGAGTTAGACCTTGAAAGGTGGGGACCCTAGAGTTCATAACATCCAAAAGAGCTCATGCTCCGGGTGCAATCCGAATGTCTAGGGCATCGGTCTACTCCCTAATCAATGTCAATGTCTAACCACTAACATAGTGAAGTATACCTAGGTCATTATGTTCAAATGTCATGTGTTCATTCCTTTCTAGGATCAGAAGTTGGAGTAAATTCATGTATCAAAATATTAGTTAAAACAAGGATGCTATCATGTTAATAATTTATTTCATACCGACAGGGTTTGATTTGGTTCGTTGCTGACCGAAGATCTTTGTCTATGTCATTCAAGATTAATACATGTTAAAGTTACTCAAGTAAGGTAAGATTAGAGGTCCTAAATCATACATTAGTATACAATTCTAATAGCCAAAAGATTTATCAACTTATCCTAGAGTAATTGTTCTACTATCAAGTTCTTATTTCACTTAATAGAATAATCTATCGAGTTAACAAATTATATCATGACTGACTAGAGTGAAACACATTACTCCCTTAACCTATAATGTAACTCTACTAGGATACATTTAACAAATTACAATGATTATTCAATTATCAGAATATTCTATCAACCATAATCCAAGACTATAGACTAGTGTATTGACTAATTAACTAAAATTATTACCTAAGGAATTATGTCAAAGAAAATAGTTAATCTCACCCATAATTTACAAATATCAAGTAACCCTTACTAGCTACTAAATCCCTAACTAACCTAATATCCTATCACACTCTCCCTACAAACTTAATCTCCTAAATTAATAGGAAAGTTCCAATACATATTTATATAATAAAATTCTACTAAACTATTTACCTAAAATAATAAGTAATTACCATTATACATATAATATCATCATAAAAAAAACAATTAAAAAAAAACACCAAAGACTAATCTACTACTATCTAGCCAACCTACCAACCTATTAAGTGCCCCCTCATACAAGAAGACTCAAGTCAAAAGGGGGTGCATCCCAAGGAGAGAACAAGGGGGACAAGATTTAATTGGGTCCCACTCCCATCATGAAGCAATTTTCGTAGCTACCAAGGAGTACAAAAGGGAAACATAAGTTAAGATTGATTTTCAAGTCAAAGCTAGGCTCCAAAAAGGTGTTTTGTTTTCCCAAGGACAAGCCAAGTGGAGGGTGCGCCTGCCAAGGAAGGAGGTACTTTTTGACAATAGGAAATATGTTTAAATCCCCATGTCAGAGATAGGTGCGCTTGGAAAGAGGAGCAGTTTGAAAAGTGAATGAGAAAGTAAGCCATGTCAGCTCAAGGACTAAGCAATCAATTATAAGTTGGTGCTTTTTCTAAGTGGCCCTTCTACCTACGCAGGGGGTCTTATAAGATGGAAAATTTAACTTATTTTATTTCCCTCCCCATCACCTGCACATGGAGAAGGCTTAGGTGGGGTCCACTAGCAAGTGGGAGGTGATATTAAAGGGACCTTTAAGGCATGTTAGTTTATAAACATTATATTGCCAAAGACTTTAGGTTAAAAGTTGTTTTAGGAGATGTTTTAGATGAAGTTAATTTTAATTAATGTCTAATTGGTTAGAGTGGAATATTCTCTGTGTAATATGAGAATATTGATGTTTCCATACAATTTCCAGAGAGCAAAATGCTTTCTAAAATTCTGGAAGTGTCTATTTTAATAAAAACATAGTTTCCTTCATCCTTTCACATTTGTTTCATTTGAGTTATTGAGGGCAACTATATGAGAATTAATAAACCATTGAGGTTGATGAATTAGAGTGTTATTGTAGAGGTTTTCAATAATATCAATTATGTTATTGCACTCTATTTCCCTATTGCATTTGATGAGATTTGAGCATAGAATTAGGTTCATTTGAATTTGTTAATATAACTATGACAATTCTTCAAACTATAATAGAGAACCTATCATAACCATGCATAAGTTAAACTTTAAAAGACATTGAAAACTATCACATTTCCTTTCCATAATCTTGAATATCATTTCATAAAAAAAACCACTCCATTATTTAAGAAATCAATTCCAATAAACATAATAGAAATGCATTGTATTTTCATTATAGTCCTCTTATCAAATTCATTACAAAATCTCTATGATGAAGGAGCTTCACTTTTCCTTTACATGATACAATTGAAGAAGATGTTCAATGAGAGAACAAACATAAAGATTACAAATTTCACTTCATCACAATACATATGCCATTTCACATACATCCACCACTTCACCATGGACTCAATAATGGGAATACTTCACAATGTACAATGAGAGAGGGATCTTCTTCAAGATCACCAATGCAACAACACATGAAGGTTTGCTACAAGCATATCAAGGAGGGGATTTCTTCAAGCTTTTTTCACATGAATCTTTGGCTTCCAAACCTACAATAGAGAAGAGAGAACCATGGGTGCTCACCACCCAACCTAGGTCTCTTATGAGACCACCCCCAAGCTTGGAGAACCAAGGATAAATGGGATACAACAAACAACAAGATGCTTACAATTCCTCACACATGCAATAACAACAAGTTACTCCCTCCAAGGCTGCACAAATGAACTTTGCAAGCTCATTGAAGAAGGGTGAAGGTGGGCTTTTCCAAGGGGAGATTGCCATTGCTTTCACAATTTCCTCTACAAGAAGATCTCATTGCCTCTTCAAGGCTACAAATCCATCTCACATACTCAATAATGTTTATCAACATCTTCATGATACAAAGATTGCAAATGGCTTCATGGTGCCCATACATCATGAATTTTTCCCTCTTCTCCAAGAGAAGAGACTCTCACCTCATGGAGAGCCCAACTAACCCCTTCACCCAAGGCCACTTCTTCCTCTTCCCAAAGAGGTGAGTAATGCCTTACTCCCATACACATGAACACCCTCATTCAAGCAAAATAAAGGAAAGCAAATAAATTTCAACATCAAATTCCCTTCCCATACAATGCAATAACACAACAAGTATACACTTCAAACACATGAAAGAGCATGAACACAACTAATCTATTGAGCATAAACAAGAAAACCTCCATGGAAATGAGAGACCAACCTTCACAAGTGTGATGGAAATTGATAGTTGAGATGAGCTATCCACTTTTTCTTCCTCCTCCAAAACCCTAAAGTTTGTAAAATTAGAGAGTGGGTGAACACCCTCTAATTCTATCCAAGGCCTCTAAAAAGGGCTCCAAATTCTACCCACCCACCAATCATAATTGCAGATTTGACTCTAAGGTCTCCTTGATTTTCCTTGTCCCCCCCATGATTAATGCTTGATTGGAAGGAAAGGTGAAGTTGGTTAAAGGTCAAGATCCATACAATCTCGTGGCTAAGGGTAAATGGGTCCAAAAAGGGGTTGTCAAAGTCTCTAGGGGATTTAGGATATGCTCAAAACCTTCCTAACCCATACCCCTAACATTAAGTTACTTAAATAATGCCAAAAATGACCCCTAGAACCTCTTATTGGCCTCTAGAAGTGACTGGAATAAAATGAATCTAAATGAGCACATTACAAGTGTCAAGTGACACCAATGATTGCACAACACGTACAATGCCATGAACGACAACATGAAGCTAACTACTAATGCACATAAAAATTCACTTTTACAACAAGTTCACATTACAACGAGGCTTTGTAATCCCATATTGGATGAAGCCTTGGCTTACTCAGTTCACATGTGTTCAACCTTGGTTCTCTGATAATTCCCATGGTTCTCATACCTGCACACTTCACATCGAGCATCAGTAGTTCAAGATGATTACATTACATGAAATATACATATTCAATTTCCTATTTAGTATCATAACTCAATATGTATAGCTAAATTCAAATCACAATTTTCCATTCAATAATATTCGAACATCATACGTACATAATCGTCATGTGCAGTAATCAAATCTAGAATGAATAATTTACTTTATCAACCCTGCATAATCAAAATCATGATGTACTCTAGATTCACATCCACACATACATAATATAATAATCACCATCAAAATATCGTATCTTGAGTCTCTATCAAAATAGGTCAACAAGTGTATCAATGTATCCAAATGCAGAAAAGAAAAGATGCTATGACGGGTCGGGGTGAGGCCTCACAAATAGTGACATTGATGAGCTCTATGACATATTTCATATCACACATCATTCCTCCTCAATCTACTATCCTCAGAGGAATGGACAAGCAGAAGCATCGAACAAGACAATCCTTAAAATCCTATACATAATGGTCAACAAGTCAGGATGAGATTGGCACTTGCAAATCAATCTAGATCTATGGGCTTATAGAACAAGAATTAGAATTCCTACAAGGGCTACACCATTCTCATTGTTTTATGGTTATTAAGCTATCTTACCAATTGAAATTGAGATACCTTCACTTAGTGTATCACTACATGAGCTTATCACTGATGATGATTATAGAATATCCCAACTTCAAGAGCTAGAACTACTTAATGAACATAGAAAAGAAGCATTTGGCCTTCTGAGGTTATATCAAAAATGAATGTCTAGAGGTTACAATAAGAAGGTTTGACATTGAGAATTTCAAGTTGGTGCTCTTGTTCTGAGAGAGAACCCAAAGAATCAACAACATCGAGAATAGAAAGGTAAATTCAAACCTAATTGGTTGGGTCCTTTTGTCATCACTAAATCATTTGGTTCTGGAGATTATCAGCTGACTACTCCAGAAGATGAAGTTCTTAGACAATCTCTCAACACTCTACACTTGAAATGATTCTACAACTAGACATTTTGCATCTTGTACAACAATATATGGTCTTGAAAAAATTCTAAAAAGCATATGAAGTCCTAAAAAAATCCTAAAATTGTAAAAATTCCTAAAAAAATGATCATCCTAGTGAAAACCTTGAAATGGGCACCTTGATGTATCTACAAAAAATCAAATCTAAAAAAAGTGCAAGAAAAAAGCAAAAAGAAAATGAAAAGAACAAAAAAATAGAAAAATGAGAAAAATGTGCCTTGCAAAAAACCTAGAAATAGACACCTTGCTAGAAAAAATAAAATAATCCCAAGTGGTGAAAATCTGGCAAAAAGGCATCACTTGTAATCAGTGTTCCATCTATCAACATGTGACTAAGATCTTATGCTTCCATCAGCCTCTTTGCATCCATCTCACTTTTTGTTTCCTTATGTCGTCATGGGCTGGAACTAGTCTTAGTCTTGTCCTTGGTTCTTGTTTATCATCTAGGGGAAATCATACGCCTATCTAAATTATCAGTGCTTTATCACTTGGTTGATCTCTTGAGCTTAACCTGTGTCAGTTTATCTATCCTTCCCAATGGGTAATTTATGACTGACACTATTCGGTGTTTCTCAACACCATAATCCTATAGTGTTTCTTAACACTACCACTATAGACATCACTGTGTTTCTCAACACATATCAAATCTTGTGCTATCCACTGTGCACTTGCACTTTGATATAGGCACAAAGGTGTTCCTTAACACCCAACACAACTTACATCCTAGAAAACTAAAAATGACTATTTTCTTGTGTGTTATATGTTATCATTGATTTTCTCTTGTTATGTCTTCTAAGGTTTCTCAACGATGTCTACTTGAATAGAGATTGATGACTGGGGGCATAACAATGTTTCCTTTGATTTCTACTTGTGGTTTAATTTCAATGATCCTAAGCTATCTAATAAATTGGGTGTCTGTGGTAAGATCCTCCATCACGATTGGAATGTCGCACATACCTTGACCCTCTTTATTTGAACACTTAGGTGAGGTTATAATTATTTCCTTGTATGTTTCTCATGTGTGGCATGTATGACAACACTCCTGGTTATCCTGGTAGCTTGTGCCTCGGTACAAGTGTTATCTTACAATATTAACTTAGAAATCATATTCAGGTCATCTCAACTCTTATGTCTTGATGCTTACATGTGTTCCTTACATCTTATCCAATAAGGTCATATTCATATCTCCATGGTCTCTCTTGTGCCATTGAAGGTTATATTGTCCTCTGATGTCCCAAATGCTCAAATGATGAAAAATAGATGGCTACAAGATCAGTGACTTGACTCGTCTCATCAGTTGCATTTTCATTCTAGGGATACATTGTAGCTATGCATTTCTGGTTCCCTTGAGCCATCCTTCCTTTCTCTCTGTTGAAGCAATCAACTGCATCATCTTTTGTTGACTTTAATCTGCACAAACTGAGGTTAGAATCATCATACAAGGGACCTAGAGAGCTAAGTTTTCATTATCACATACATAATAATATATAAGAGCAGAGCTAACAAGTGATACAATAGAATGAGCATGATATCAAAGAAACATAGACAATGTTATCTACATCTATGATATACAATTTAGTGGCAACATATAAAGTAAAGACATATAGATCAGCATCATGGTATGAGACATACATCAAAAGAAAGAGAAATTAAAGCATACATGAGCATACACATAGATAACAACATAAGAATCAAGAGACACCAGTTATAAGTCAAAAGTCTCACAATATATATATATATATATATATATATATATATATATATATATATATATATATATATATATATATATATATATATATATATATATATATATATATATATATATGTATGTATATATAGATACAAAAAAGGTGCATCCTCAATGCAGATATATCAAAAATGGAGTACATCAAAATGGTACTAGAATGAGATAAGTTAGAGGGGGGAATATCAAGACTGGCTCCCTCCCTCTGCCTAATCTCAAGGTGGAGGAGGAGGGGCATCTACTCTAGTAGGTGGTGAAAATGGCACAACTCCCTCTGGCTAAGCTACAAACTATGAATATGAAGGTGCCCTCACCCCAGGTGGTACTATTTCAATATATAATGCATAGTAATAAGTAGCACGAGAGGCCAAATGTGGTTGTCTGCTAGAAGTAGTCTCATGCACACTGAAGCTCCTAGATCTGTTGATCTCTATCTCACTCAACTAGCTGCAACTGAGCATCTTCCATTTCCCTCTAAGTCTTGGCCTTTGCCAAGTCTTCCATTAGCTGAGTCTCCCTATCACCTACTCTCTCATCCCTACGTGCCTTCGTAGGTGGATCCTGCATTGCTAGCATCTCCTCCTCATGGGCCCCTATATCCTACCCGATCGATCTCCCCTATCTATCTCTCCTAAGGAGGTTGCTTCTTTCCACCTTCCTCCAAACTAGTCTCTCAATCTCCTCCTCCTCCTCCTCTACCACCACTACCCCACAACCCCCAAAGACCCTCCCTCTCCCCTAGCTCTCTACTAACCTAATTTTTTGAATGGCTAGTGCTAGCCTCTCCTACAGTTTCCTATGCTCTTCCACCTCATCTCTCGGTAGCACTTCCCCTCTATGGCTCATCGGCAAGATCATCCTCATCAAGGTGGGGTGCTCACTCTACTAGATCAGTAAAATGTTGTAATAAATGATTAATGCACTATTTCCTATATGATGGTGTAACTCCTACATCTATAATGGAATGAAGGTAATCCCAATCTACCCCATGCAACTGTCTCAACCTTGTATGATGACTGTATATATAGGTCATGCTCCCAACTCACCCTCCTCATCAGCATATCGGACGTAGGCAGAAAACTCAACAGGTGTGTCATAAAGACACTCGAACTAGTGCCAAATACAACTAATAAAAAATATCTCCACAATGGGAGCATTCTTGAAGATCAAATGGTACATGTTAGAAATTGGAAACAAGCACAGATACATTAAGAAAGGAAATGCAATATTAAAAAACATCATAAATCATAGTGAGACTTACTTGCCAATTAGTGGCCTACTACTAAACATGTATGCATACTCATGGGTCAAGCTCGTTCACCTCTCACAACCAAGGTATGGTCACCATGTCATTGTGGTCATGTCATCAAACTAACACCACCAAAATGAGGTCTTACCCAAATTGGGTTGGTGAATATATCCTGTATAGCAAAAAATGTAAGGTGTACCCACTCCTTGGGAAGCCAGTGTCATAGGGCATCCGATGGGAATATTCTCTCATGCCCAAATCTGAAAAACTATGATTCCTACTACTATTCTCCTATCATGATGATAAACTATCTCATGGAGCTCTCTAAATATGTGATAGAGTAGGCAGGCTCCCCGGCTAAATCACAAGGGTGAGTTATCATATCGTATAGAATCCCGCCCCTTCCACACTTGAAGCCTTGTTGGCCTTGATTAGGTACTATGATACACCCTATCAAACCTTCCAAAATGCATGCTAATGGGTACTCCTTCCCGTACTATCAAATCATGTAATCCCATGTGACATGGCGATCCATGATCATCTCATCAGCAAAGATCTTGTGCATAGTCGCGCTACCCTTTGCACGATCTTGGTCATAATACACTAAGTCACCAACAACAGACATTTGTAGAATATGATGTACATCCTTTGGAGTCACCATGATCTCTCCAATCAGCAGATGAAATGTGTTATTCTCATAATTAAACCTCTTTTCCAGAGTGGTCAATAATCTGTGATTCACACGAATATCAGGTAATGTCATTAACTTACCTAGACTGCACTGATCCAGTATGACTATGTTCATTGGTGATAATAAATAGGCTTGGTGTAGCACCTGTTGATATGCACATTGGAATATAGGGTTGGGTAGATGAATCTACAAAAAAATAGAAACAGAAAAGGGCATTAGTAATCGATCTCAAGTGAACATTCAACTATCAAAATCAATTGCCAAATCATCTTTGTAAAGCTAGAAAGGTACAACAAATGACAAAAATTTGATTACAAGAGTCAAAGAATTAATTTTCAGCCCATACACTGAAAGGGGTTGATCCACATTTATCATATGATACAACTCAACAAAGGGTACGATACAATTTTTCAATACGATGAAGTTCCCCATATTGTATGATACACGGGTACCTCTCATACAATGAACTTTAAAGTGGCCATACAATGCACTTTTGTTAACCAGTTTATCATACAATATACTCCAAAGATGCATATAATGACCTTGTTTCATCGTACGATAAACCACATTGAAAAACCTAAAACACAACTACAAGTTTATAAAAGAACTAAAACCTACCAATTCACAAGAAGGCATTGACTACTTAATGGTGTGTCGTATGCCCAGGGCTGATTGTGTCATCTATGGAGCTTGAATTGATGGTTTTAGAATAGAATAGGCATCTTTTAGCTTCTGGAAGGCTCTAAGCTCTTAAAATTCAACTGTAGCAAATGATTTTAAAATGACCCCTTTGGGCCACTTTTATAGATTTTGACCTAATTTTCAAAGTGCTCGAAATCTTTTGAAAATTGCACCCTGGATAATTTTGACATCATGAATCCATTTTTGTGATCAAAATTGAAATCCCATATTGTTTACCTAGTCAAATTTTAAATTCAACCCTTCTTGTTCAAACATAGTTAACCGCTAATGCTATCTCTTCTTGTTCACTTCTGCCTTCACTTATCGAACCTCTGAGGCTAATCTTAGCTAACTCTTATCAAATTCCAATTCTCTCATGTTGGTCAAACTTGGTCAAACTTTATTCCAATCTGGTCAACAAGACCTCAAAACAACTCCAAACATGTTGTTTACCTCTCTCAAGATTTTCCCCTTGTATGTTATTTCGATTTCAATCCTGAGGGGCATGACAATATAGAAAATTCTCTTCATCAATCGAATCTCCTAATCTACAAATCTGGCAATTGAACCAAAGCTTTATTGATCAAGCCAATCAGTGCCTAAATATCATCACTCGGGGCATCTTTGCTTCATCAAGAACCATATCAAGTTGGGATTCTCCACATCTCCTTTCTGGAAGATTTTTCTCATCACTTCATATCATTTCACTCAGAAAAAAATCTTTTCAATCTCTTGGGGTATATCAGGTTCATCAGGACCCATATCAATTTGGTATTATCTCTCAATCAAGTGATTAGATTCTTCAAAATCCTTGTCAAGGAAGTTATCTCAAATCTTTGGACATATATTCAGTTGCATCACTTCATATCAGGCTAGATACTCTTGTCTCTCTCATTATTCTTCTCTCAATCAAGTCCAAAGTTGATATCTCTCATCGATCTTTGTTTGATCAAGTTCATAATCGGTTCCTTATCTGCAATCTATTCTTTGAATCAATTCACTACTCACACATCGATTCAAGGAGAGGAAAATGTAATGACCTAAAAAATTTCTACTAGAACCTAAGCCCCTAATTTTGATCAAATTGCCTTACAATAAAATCCTAAATCCCAAAGGCATATTTACTAGACATAATTGTGCAAAGTAACCTTGCAATCCCCTTTGCATAATTAAATCAAAAATCAAAAATCTTATATCAATCTTATACTATGGTCTAATTTCTAGAGATTGCATATTTATTTAAATTCTATAACATTTATTTTAATATAAAGTTTCTACACTTTTATTAAAAGAACACATTCACATGTTTGCACACACTTAATCCTGATTAATTAACAATTTAAGGGGATTTATGCTTTCAAAATTACTATTTTGTCTTATCTTACCTAACATCTCCCTTTTGCCTCTTAATCCTCACCACTCATTTCTATCTAACCTTTCATCTCCTTCAATCTCCTTTTGCCTCTTCATCTCAATCACTCATTGTTTTTCCTCTTAATCTCCACCATCCATTCTTGAGGCAATTCCTTTAAAAGGAAGCTCTTCATTGGCTCAAGGGTCCCAATCTTGATCATTGGCATCTTAGTCTTTTGCATCTTTCTTTCTTGCATTCTTAGAGTACTCTTGCTAATTTGAATTCTTAGTTCTTAGTAGCTCTCTTTCATTCTTAGTTTACTTAATTTCTTATCTTAATCTTTCATTGTTTCATCGCATAATCTCTTGCATTATCATTCTAGAATACTAGTTGTTTGCATTCAACTAGGAAGCAACAAGATGCTTTTGAGGATTTAGTTGGCTCATTTGATATGGCCTCCTATAGCTAAATTATTGAGCTAATAAGCTTATTGAGTGTTGGTTTCTCTTAATTTGATACCAATATTTGACCACACAGATTCATCCTTATACAAGGTCTTCAACTCATCAAATCCTAACACTTTAATTCTCATCTTTGTTATCAAATTCCTTCTTCTACTCAAGGCATCAAGAACCTTATTTGACTTACTACTCCTATTCTTAAACACAAATGTATAGCTATGTAAGAATTCAACCCATCTCATATGTCTCTAGTTCAAGTTACCTTGATTGTTCAAATATTGCAATACTTGATGATCGGTCTATAACACAATTCCCTAAGAAGTAAGTAATGTCTCCAATTCTTCAAATCTTTCAAACTATGGCATATAATTCTTGATCATAAACTAAATATCTTCTCTTGGCATTATTAAAGTTTTCACTAAAGTAAGCAATCGGTCTACCCTCTTGAGTTACCACTCCTCCAATTGCATTCCCACTTGTATCACAGTCCACTTGAAATACCTTATGGAAATCAGGTAAAGATAACACAAGTTGTTTAGTTACCTTTTGCTTCAATAATTCAAAGTTATTTTGTGTTCCATGTGTCCATTTGAACTCTTTCTTATCCCCTCTCATTTTCTTAGTAATAGGACTACAAACCAAACTAAAATTCCTAATGAAATCTCAGTAGAAACTACCCAATCCATAAAATGAGCTTACCTCTCCAACAATTTTACATGTAGGCCACTCAATAATTGCCTTAACCTTCTCAAGATCCATCTTCAATCCATCTATTGAGATCACAAAACCCAAGTACACTACACTTCTTGATGTTTACCAACAACTTCTCTTCCCTCAATCTCTACAACACTTGTCTCAGATGAAACAAATGATCCTCCTTTCTCTTACTAAAAATCAGAATGTCATCAATGTAAAAAATCACAAACTTACCCAATAATTTATGTAATACTTCATTCATCAGCCTCATGAAAGTACTCGATGCATTGGTCAGTCCAAAAGGCATTACTAACCATTCATACAATCCTTCATTTGTTTTGAATGGTGTCTTCCATTCATCACATTATGTGATTTTGATTTGATGATAACCACTCTTAAAATCAATCTTTGTGAAACAATTTTCTCCACTCAAGCAATCTATTATATCATCCATCCTACGAAAAGGAAACCTATAATTTTTTGTGATCTTATTAATAGCTCTTGAATCAGTACACATCCTCCATTCTCCATTCTTCTTTGGTGCTAATACTACTGATATTGCACAAGGACTCAAAATTTATCTAATCAAATCTTTCCTCGACAATTATTACACTTGTCTATTCAATTCTTCATTCTCTATAGGTGTTATATGATGTTCTAATTTATTAGGAAAAATAGCTCCATGTAATGACTAATATTCCTTAAAGGTGGCAATCCATTAGGCACATTATCTTAGATTATGTCTTCATACTCTTTCATCAAATATTTTATCTTCTTAGGTTGCTACTCTTCTGATTCTAAGTCATACTTCTTAGGGATCAACTCATAACACATACTATCACTCTTCAATCCATCTAAGAATTTATTTCCTTCAACCAAATAAACTCTAAAACTAGTATAAATCTCACTTTTAGGAGTCTCTACTAAAGGTAAAAATACTTATCCTTTCCCATTTGTAAATATAGTATACCTATTCCTTCTACCATCATAAAAATCTTGTCTATCATACTATCATGTTCTCCCCAATAATATTTGACAAACATCCATAGGCATATCATCACAAAGAACTTTGTCCTAATAAGATCCTATTTTAAATTTCACTAGGCATTGTTCACTTATGGTTATTTATGATCATCCTTGTTCCATGAAATCTGATAGGGTTTTGGATGCTTCAATCTCTGCAACTATAACTTGTTCACCAATTCCCTTGAAGCTAAGTTATATGAACCACCACTATTAGTGATCACTTTAGAACATTTTCCTAAAATTTTACACCTTTTCTTGAATGGACTCTTCCTCAACAACTATTCTTTATCTGTCTCCTCATGACATAGGGATCATCTCACCATTAGAGCTTCTCCATCCTCTAGTTGATTCAAATATTTCGCAAATTCTTCCTCTACATAAGTAGATCTATTTTTGTTCTTATTCCTCTTGTTTGAATTCCCTTGGGTGCAATCAAAGGCTTGGTTTCCTCCTCCACATTTGAAATAGGTTCCTCTAAATACTCATTTTTCATCTTTTCCATAACTACTTGATCCTCATCCTCTATGGAAACTCATGTCATCTCTTCAATATGAACTTTATTCTGCCTTACATTTATTCAAATTTGAATAAAATCTTCTACCTCTATAAAATGTCCTTCATCTTTAAAATCTTCCACCTCTTCATCTTTGTCTCTGCTCTTTCCTCTTATACAACTTTTCTTATGCCTTTAGGGCATACTAGTAAGCTTATTCTACACTTTTCAATTTAACCAAAATTATTTTATCTTGAATTGAAACCCTCAAACCATTCAAATATTTAGCAACTCTTTCAACCTCATCATAAGAATCTTTTGCAAATAGGTAAAACATGATGAGAAAACCCACAAGTAGGTTTGAAATGGATATACAATCATCAAGAGATGATCCATGAATCTTTGTCAATCAATAAAATCCTTCATGATATCTGAAAACACAAACTAGTTATGAAATGTGAAGAACAATGAAGTCCTACCAAGAGTCCAAGATATCTCATATGCGAAGAAACCACTTAGGTGTGAACCTAGGTGAAGGTAAAACATGATGCTAGGAACAATCCATGAGGTGTGCAATTGCAATGGATCCAAAATAAATTAATGATAAAAGAAACTCATAGACTCACAAACTAGAAAATAGGAAATAAAATATGTTGTTGGTTAATGCAAGATTGCCAAGAACCCAAGAATATCTTGCAACATATCTATATAAATAAATAAAACCTTTTGGATTCAAGATACATATGAGCATTAGTATGTGAATGTGGAAGAAGATAAGTGAGTTGTAAAAGGATTCCTTGAGTGAGTTCTTGACGGTGATGTGTGTAAATTGAAGCTAAGTGTGGAAGACTATTAAGAGATCATGAAGGGAATTTACATACAAATTTGCAGTGGATCAAATAGTGGTATGTTGGTTCCCAAAAGGGGTTTACACTATAAAATAGCTACCGGTACTCTTCAAAAAATTATAAGGAGAAGCCAACTCCAAATAATAAATTCCTAAGAGGACTGGACCAACTGACAAGGATTAAAAATCCTTTTGCACTTTAGGCTTTGCAAAAACCAAGGCATGTAAACCTCAATTCCCTTAAATACATACTTTGAAAATTCATAACATGGCATTGCAAAAAATATATATATCTTATATAAGGCATCATGCATGATAGGGAGATACTATATGATGGCTAATCACCCATTGAGGATGAACCTGCATGGAGCATAAAATAGGGTAGGACAATAAAATTTGCATAAAAGTAAATGATATTCTAAGATTTAATCAATATTTGCAGCAAGGGTACCCTGGAACATGAGAAAAAAATATGTAAAACCTATAACTAGCTGAGATTGGTGCCTCATCCCATTGGTCCATGGACTCATGATAAGCATAACCTTATACAACATAATTCATTAATAGAAAATGATCTAGGAAAAGTTACATTACAACAGCCTTTAACAATAATCCCAACCGAGTCTACTTATCAAAATCCTTGGACAAGCCTAACAAATTTGAAACTTCTAACAAGTATTTAATTAATCCATTAGACCAAAGCATGAAACAAAAGCCACATATCTCACAACAAGACACTAACAGAGAATAACACTTTACTTTATTTCTCTTAAAACTTACCTAGTTTGCACAATGGAGAAAACTGGATTAGTATTATATTTTATTAACAACACTCATGCACTCTCTACCATATAATATTACAACAACTAAAGAGACCAAAACTAAAAAAAGGAATCAACCTAGATTCATGAAGTTACTCTGTGGAAGATTTACAACACTACCCAAAACCAAAAAACTTACTATTGGAACCAGATATGTTTGGAGCCAAGAGAGTGGTCTGCCAAAATAGAAAGTGGAACCCAGAACCAAAAGGTTGGAGCCCTCGGCTGGAACCCTTAGAGAAGAGAGAAGAAAAGAATATATAGAAAGAAGAAAGAAATTGGATTTTATCTGATGATGCTACATGTCACTCTTTAATTTGATTGGCCCAGATATCTTCTCTCTCTTACACTAATGGCCCTGATATTCCAAAATTAATTGGAATGCAACAAGCTTTGGGTCAAAACCTAAAACTGACCTAACAAGATTTGATACATAAAAACATTACGCTATCATAGTATGCTATCTCTTAACCTTCAAGGTGAACAAACCTCCAGTTGATGAAATATAAAAGTTATGATCCATGCCAATATCATGCGCCAGATGGACCATCAAATTGTAGAGTTGATGTGTGTCAAAGATTTTCAAAAATCTCTGCAAGCCCATGATTGACTACCATTGTTGCAGAGCGCGTAAGAATGCAAGATTTTGGGTAACCTCCCTCCCTCTTTCTAGAGGTTACCACATAATTTTGAGGTCTTATCCACCTCTTCTTGACCTTGCACCTCTCTAAAACACCATCATCAGTCAATATGAGAATGTTAGCTTTGTGGATATTGAGTTTTTTGCATAGTTTTTTCTTTAAATATCCCTTTGGCTAGCATTCTCCATTTAAATACCCCTCTGACTATGATATACATGGCTCATTTCTTCTATCCCAATAAACTTCCTGCAATTGTATCTTCACAAATGTGGCCATGTTCTAGAAGTCACCTGCCTTCTTTAGAAAATCCATTTCTATTAATATCTAAATAATGAAGTTCACTAGGAAGAAGAATTATAACTTCTAAAATCATACACACTAGAAGAATTTTGTGACTATACTCCTTGAACATCAAAAAATTTATTTGTGTGTAATATTCTACATATCTCTTCCTTTACAATATCAAATCTTGATGTCAGCCCACTGTGAACTTGAGAATATTCAAAAAAATTATCTATAGTAACCCTTTGATTCTTGTGCATGCCACATCAAATGCCTCTATTCATGAAAAACATGTCATGTATTTGTCCCTACTTTTGAGGCTCCTCCTTAATTACTACCCTATGAAAATATCATGATAGTATGATGTCCTACCACCATTTTAGCTTTCAACCACTATCCAATGATCCTCAGACTGCACACGATAAATAATAAATCCTTTCACTACTAAAAATTCAAATGAAAATCACTGGTCCATTTGAAGGTTGACCTTTGACATGGAACGTGGACCAATAAATCAAAAAGTAGAAAT
The DNA here is from genome assembly GCA_027943335.1 of Chamaecyparis obtusa. Taxonomy (NCBI): domain Eukaryota; kingdom Viridiplantae; phylum Streptophyta; class Pinopsida; order Cupressales; family Cupressaceae; genus Chamaecyparis; species Chamaecyparis obtusa. The sequence goes on from BSBK01001169.1 coordinate 1,518,798, forward strand.
ACCCAAGTCATTACCTCATCAACCAGTACCACCTTTATCAACACTAGCCAACCATGAACACATGGCAAGATCTCATGATCCCACGCTAGATAAAGATTGATCAAATTGGACCGCAGGATCACGAGAACCATCAATCCCATCCTTTCTTTAACCATTACTTGCAACACAAACTCTTCCTTATGTAATAAAATTTGGTCACCTTTTTTATCAAATCAAAACATCTTCGTTAATCTTACCCATGTGTTGAAAAATTAACACATAAGTTGCAAATATTTTAACCTCGGCATAATCGACAACTTTAATATTAAAAACTCTGCAAATAGATTTGACCAATCAAACGCCTCCATCTGTCACCAACTATCATGCAACCTGGCCCCACATTCTTAGTTACAAACAAACCAAGACACATGGAAGCATCTTGTGATCCTGCATTGAATAATCTTTGAGAAGTTTGATCATGGGATCATGAAGACCATCAATCTTCACAACACCTTACTCTTGGAGCACTGACAGGGAAAAGTATCTATCTAGCCTTTTTTCAGGTCAATTAAAAGATCACCATTGAAAATAAGCTTGTGTTGAAAGATGCACATGTTAGTAATCCAATATTTAACTAAAAGGAATGTTGAAACCAACATAAGATATCAACATAGACTGTTAATCAATGAACATTTGATAGATGGTAAAGCCTCATCATTCCACAATCAACTAGGTCTATTTTTGTGACATCATCATAGGATCGTGGGATGAATGGGAAAATAACATGTAGCCCAATGCTTTGAAAAAGTAAAGGGTCCTACCAAATATGAATAGTTATCCCATTACTTAGTGAATTAAAATGAAAAGGCTACAGGTCGAGACACTATGGAAATTCAACTTAAGGCACCAAAGATTAAAAAGGACCCACACTTAATTACTTATGGGACTAGGTTTTAACAAATAGGTCCCCTTTTTAATGATGACTACCCCCTTGGCATTTTGACCCAAAAGGTAATGATAGTTTATAATAGTGTAGGGATTAATGAAAATATTTTAATTGATCTAGAACCCTAAACCCTAACAAAGAGAACGGTGTAGAAAACATCACAAGGGCTGAAAGAAAGGTGAAGAACATACCTCCTTAGGTGATAAAACATGAAAATAACAAGGTATCTAAGAGAATGAAGGCCATAATAGGTTACCTACTCAAAACTTCATAGGGCTCCCCAAAAATTCAACAGTGGTAATCTCAAGAATTTGAGAGTACCAATAGTGGCTCCATCTGGTGATGTGTGCCTCTTGCAGACATAGCAAGTTCACAGATCTCTAGGTAGAGAAAACCACATATCTTCCATAGAACTTATTCTCTAAAGAAAAAATAAATCAAACTTAACTTTTGTTTGGCGGCCCCAAACCACCAAACATAAAACACCAATTCTTTCCTTTATCTCAAATCTTATTTTCATCCACATATGTGAGTATCAAACTGAAAATGTCATCACACACGCTCCATCCACATATATAAACATTCACTGGTTGAAAATTGATTCCATATTTGCAACTACCAATGTTCTCCCAGTCACACCCCAAAACATGATCATACTTTAGCAAGTATGGAACATCATTCATTTCATCTTCAAGTGGACTGAAAATGCAAATTTCATCTAGTAATACATCAACATAAAATATGCAATGAACATTATGCATTACCCCATATTCATTTGGTTGAAAAGAAGTTTAAACCACTAGTTTGTCTTCATGCATACCTTTAACTTCACACAATGGTTCAGGCATTAAGACAATTGGTTTCTCAGTGATGTCTTCATACAATGGGTTAGAAACCAAGTGCAAATCTCTTTCATAAATATTGTGAAAAGGGACAAGCTAATCTTTATCAACATCTTTATCAAATAATTCAATATACTATTCATTAACATTTTTGTCCTCATCACTGCCATAATCCTCTTCATTCAAAGAAGATAAATTTGAGTATGAACAAGAACAATGTTCATCATTATAGTCCTTATGACATGAAGTCTCATTGTCATACCTCTCTTCTTCTTCATCAAAAAATTAACTACATGAAGGTGACTCATACAAAAATGAATCAATATCATCAACACTTTGCAAATGTGCATCATCATTATTTAATGCATAGTCTTCTTCATCTAAGCTACATGACCCATCAAAAACATATGATTGTTGGCATGTATCACATGTAGCCTCTGACATGGAACAAGAAAATTCTCCATCACATGGTGTGAACTCAAAAAATGACTCCATCTCTACATCATTTGTACACATTCCTTCACTAACATTTCCATCTACCACATGAGGAATAACCATTAACAAACTGTTCTCTTCTCTCACACTATTTCAATCAAAATTACATACATGGTTAGCATGATCATCAAGGACATAGATATTCTGATATTTCTCTCAACTCACACCCATCATTTGGTTGTTTATGAAAGAGGACACTAGTTGAAAGGAAACCCTTCATGATTCCATGTTTTAAGTTATTTTCAATATCCATTTCTATCATAAATGTTTGATGCAAGGTGCTAGGATCTTTGTCTCTTAACAAGAAACTCATTTTTTCATAAAAATCCCCCAATTAAACTACTAAGCACACTTCATCATTAGGCCTATAGATGATTGGGATTTTACCCAGTGTCTTTGCAAATCTTATGTTGAAAGAAGGGACTAACTCACCTTCTTCAATTTAAATCTCCATAAGTTTTTGAATCAATACATGTGGGTTAACCCTTTCACTAAACTACTCCATAAAAGTTGCAACTAATTCTTCCCAAGAAGAAATAGAATATGTTGGTAAAAAAGAAAACAAATCCCTAACATCTTCTTCCAAAGTTTGTACAAACAAAGTCATGAAAACATTCTCAAGGATCACTTCATAGTCACTCATCAAATCTGAAAATGAATGTAAGTGCTTACTTGCAGATTCAAACTTCTTCCCACTAAACCTTAGTAAATAATTCCTAATCTTAGTAGGAATAACATTGGGGAAGTCTCTATTGCCATCAAGACAAAATGGCTTATATCGTTGCATAGAGAACTAACTACAAGAACCTGACATGGGTTGCATATTATGTGAAAACATACTTGATGTTTCTCACATATACATTAAAACCATACCCACCTATAATATTTTTTTTCATCTTGTAGCATAACCTATTTCCCTACCACCAAATGCAACTAAAACATACTTCAACACTCTAGTGCATAAGCTGAAAAACTCATAAGTATGTAACAACTACCATTCCCTCACTTAGTGATGAAATCATTCAATAGGGAATTTTATTTTTTTTTTTACTGATTTTCATGAAAAATATTCTGCACATGAAAATCAAAATAGTTGGAAGTGTTGTGGCTGCAAATTAGCTTGTTAGCCGAAAAACTTGATAGATCTGAAGCTTGCTTCACACAGTCACTAATTTTTTTGGTAGAATCTCCACCTCTTTGCAGAGAACAAGTATGCTACAGCTGAAAGTTCCTTTCTACTAACACTTTCTCAAAAACCAACAACACAACAACATTTCATCTCCAACAACATGATTTCTTATGATTTCCCTCCTAGGCCAAGAACCACTTCACAAGGGCTTCACATCTACATCAACAAGGCTGAAAATTCTTCATTTATTTCAGTTTAACAATGAAACTGGTGCAAACATAGATCTCAACATTGCCACTCACACTTAGTGAGAATAAAAGAACCTTTACTTATTATGGACAGATCTAAACTAGATTTATACCTGAAGGACATCAACAGATTATCAAACCACCCTTGAAGAATTACACACTTGACAAAGGGGTGGGACAATTTAAAACATGACTCTATATAAGAACAACTTGGGATAAATTCAACAAAGCAAGGAGCAGCTCACTATAAACTTTATTGCACAAATTTTCAACAAATCTCCTAAGTTGTTGGTGACATGGAGGGACTAACTTAAATGGGAAAAAAAATTAGCAAGGCAAGGAGACACTCACTATAAACCACTACTACAAAAAATTCCTAACACAAATGTCCTCAGCAAAGTCACCATTTTGTTGGTTCCTAAAAGGGGCTTACACTACAAAATAGCTACCAGTAATCTTCAACAAATTCTAAGGAGAAGCTCACTCCAAATACAAAATTCCTAAAAGGACTGGACCAACTGATAAGGATTAAAAATCCTTCTGCACTTTAGGCTCGGAAAAACCAAGGCGGGTAAACCTCAATGCCCTTCAATACATACTTTACAAACACATAAGATGGCATTGCATAAATAGATATATCTTATATAAGGCATCAGACATGATAGGGAGATACTATGTGATGGATAATCACCCGTTGGACATCAACCTGGATGGAGAATAACATAGGGTAGGAAAAAAACTTTGTATAAAACTAAATGACATTATGAGATTTAATCAATATTTGCAACAAGGGCACCCTGGAACATGAGCAACAAATATGTAAAACCTACAACTAGCTAAGATCAATGTCTCATCCCATTGGGCCATGGAGTCATGAGAAACATATCCTTATACAACATAATTAATTAATAAAAAATGATCTAGAAAAAATTGCATTACAACAGTCTTTAACAGAAATTCCAACCCAACCTACTTATTAAAATCCCTACACAATCCAAGAAAATCTGAAACTTTTAACAAGCATTTAATTGATCCACTAGACCAAAGCATGAAAGAAAAGCCATGTATCTCACAACAAGACACTAAGAGAGAATAACACTTTGCTTTATTTCTCTTAAAACTTAACTGGTTTTCTCAATGGAGAGAACTGAATTAGTATTATATTTCATTAACAAAACTCATGATATCTATGTCATATAGTATTACAATAACTAAAGACACCAAAATTAACAAGAGGAATCAACCCAGATTCATGAAATTACTCTGTAGAATATTTACAACACTACCCAAAACCAGAAAACTTACTACTGGAACCAGATATGTTTGGATCCAAGAGAGTGGTCTTCCAAAATAGAAAGTGGAACCCAACACCAAAAAGGTTGGAGCCCCCCTGACTGGAACCCTTAGAGAAGAGAGAAGAAAAGAATATATAGACAGAAAAAGGAAACCAGATTTGATTTGATGTTGTCGCTTATCCTTCTTCAATCTGATTGGCCTAGATATCTTCTCCCTATTACACTAATGACCCTAGGATTCCAAAATTAATTAGAAAGCAACAAGCTTTGTGTCAAAACCTAAAACTGGCCTAACAAGATTTGATACATAAAAACATTACACTAGCATACAATGCTATCCCTTAACCTACAAGGTGAACAAACCACCAACTAATGAAATAGAAACTTTATGAGTTGTGGCAATATTATGCCCCAGATGGGCGATCAAATTTGTAGAATTTGCATGTGTCAAAGATTTTTAGAAATCTTTGCAAGCCCATGATTGACTGGCATTATTGCAGAGTGCGCAAGAATGCAAGATTTTAGGTAACCTCCCCCCCTCTTTCTGGAGGTTACCACATAATTTTGAGGTCTCATCAACCTCTTCTTCTCCTTGCACCTATCTACAACACCATCATCACTAAATATGAGAATGTTAGCTTTCTGCAGATTTCTTAGGAGTAGAAAAATACTGATCAACAATATGAAAGGAAAATGAGAGAATTTGAAGAGAATCTTGATCATTAGATTTCTACAGAATAGGTAGAAATGAAGTTAAAGCTCATGAAGAAATAGTTTTCCAATCATAAGATCCCAAGTTTCATTCAAGAGCTCTTAAAGGAGAAGCCTCAAAATTCTTCCTGCCCATGTTTCAGAAAGACTATTCAAGAACAAGAGTCTATTCTTTAGAAAATACAACCATATCAAAAACTCATTCAAGAGTCTCAGCCAATTCTTGATATTCCTATTCAACATGTAGAGGAGGTTCATCAATTTAATTTTCCAAGTTTTAAAGATTTCTTCCTTGAACAAGTAGAAATTGATAAATCAGATTTGCTAAAAGAGGGTGTTGAGACAGAAGAGGCTGACATTTTTTAAGGTTCTTCAATTTTTTTAGTGAGATTCTGAGTTTTGTCAATGAGGAAGAGAGTGAAATTCAAATTATACCCATGAAAGTTGCAAGACAACAAGAAGAGGTTGGAGACCTTAATTTTTTATTCATTCATGAAAACTGCAATGAATTAAGTGATAGTCCTCTCTCATGTAAAATTGAAAATGATGTTGAAGAGGACTCTTTTTGGAATGATCTCAAAGTTTTGTGTCAGAATTAGATGTCATTCCTTCATTCTCAAATAGAGAAAATCAAGTACAACAGGCTTTTGTCAAAGGAGTAGTTGTTGACTCTCAAGTCCAGGATGATTTATTTGTTGAAATTCATATATCTTTTAGTTATAATGAAGAAAATATATGCAAACTAATAGATTTGACAAGTTGCGATCAACAAGTATACGAAGACAAAATTGACAGAATGTTAATCCAAGAGCAGACACTTGAAGACAAACATCAAGAAGAGTTTAAAAAATCTGATATGGATGCAAATTCAGTGGACATAGAGAAAGGCAATCAAAAAACCATAGTTTCCCAAGGTATGAGTTTTGATAGAAATCAGGAGAGCATTATTGAATATTTCAATTGTAGAAAGCTAGAGTTTGTTATCACAAGAGGCTTCCCAAGCAGGCATTGATAGGATGGATCTTAAGCATGATTTTATCATGGTTGAATAGCATATCCAACCTGTATACGCACCTCAAACCTACTTTGGTTTTGATCAAATTCAAGAGGTAGGTGATATGGCTTATCATTTTCAAGACATGCTTTAGGAGCTTCTATTTTTTCCAGTTATATTGCATATCCTTTCAATTTCACACATGCATGCATCTCATCCATTATTGGTGAGAAAGGGAAGTTACTTTAACCAATCAGTTAATGGATGTATCTGAGGTGTGTTCTGATTGCTTAGGATAAGATAGTTTAGTTTTATTTTTCAATAAGTGTTTAGTACAAATGTTTCAGTTGTAGTTAGTTGTTTTGGTTTTCAATATGTTAGGAGAAATAAGGGAAAGATTTTTGTCATGTATAGAAAAAACATAAATGAGTTAAAATCACGTAAGGCATGATTTTAACTCGTTGTCTTACATCAGCTACTCTACCTTAGGTTTTTGTTATAAACCACAATAAGTTTTCAGCTAGTTTTTCAATTGGTAGTGCAGGAAAGAGCCCTAGCCTAGTCAAAGTAATTATAATGCCCTAAGAGAATGCACATCACATTAGACATGAGTTGAAGATCTCTTTGTCTCATGTCATATAAGTTCACTGCAATCAATCCTAATGGCTTTCATTAGGTTAAAACTCTTTCGATGTGTTTCAGTTTGAGAAGGTTTTAGTTTTCAAAGTTCAGAGTTGACTTTGTTCCAATGGGTGGAAAAAGGCAACTGGTCTGTTTCTATTTAGCAGGAAAAGCTCCTTGAAATTTCGTGAGAAATGTTAGAAATTTTTGCATCCATCTCAATTAGCAGAGTTGGGCAGCTAGTCAAACTAGGTGGAAGGTATATTTTGTTCTATTTAAAAATTTAAAGTTTCAATTGGTTGTTTAAGATAAACAAAAAAGAGAAAATGCAGGTGAAAAGAAATTTTATTTTGTTCATGAAAGAAAATCAATTACATTGATATAGAAAATGTTACAAAATCAAAATAGCACAGTTACATTTTGCTATTTTAAAACTTTTATTTTCATTTTGCAAATGAAAAATACACCATGATTCCATACAAGTCGTGGATAGCTCTAAAAAACAATGCATAAAAGAAATGTAATCAAGTACATAAGTCAAGACAAGAGAAAGGGGGTAAGGTATGTCATTGTGTGTTAATGGTGGAGTGAGATGCTTATGGGAGTAGCTAGCGTCTGAGAGTTGCTTCATGTCTTCTATTGTACCTACAAAATAATTAAGATGGTGTTAGTCTAAAAGACTAAAAAATGGACAAAATTGACCTTGTCTCTAGAATTGACTGTTATACACTCAGTGATATGCAAATTACAAAAGCAAAGGAAGGAAAAGTCTGAATCAGATGCTTAAACAAACAAGTTTTATTATGTGCAGGTACAGGTTTACATTCATTGTTGTGTTATGCAATGAAAGATTGATACATTGTTTCTAAATAGCATGTAATTCTTATCATAAGAAAAATAGGTTGAAAAATAAGAGATCACATTTCATACACAAAATTATGTATAACAGATTATTTAAGAATCATCGGGATATGCTTGTTACAATAACAGTAATAAAGTGAAAGTACATGCATATTCATAATGTATCAAGTCACTGAAAGATAGAGATGTCATTGATAAAAAAATATGCTATAGGATATAGCACAAAGATTCATAACAAGTTGAATGTACATGAAGATACAAAGCATTATGGCACAACATCAATATTTATCATAAGTATATCAGAATAGCACAAAGAATGGACAATGAAATCTAAAGTATTTCATTCTATTATAAAAATTATATATTCACGGAGTGACAAAGTTACCAATTAAAGAAAATGCTAAGTGAATAATAGAACAGAAAAGAATACGTCTTATCATCATCTTGTATTGAGTGTGCCTCATACTGACATTTCAAAGCCAATTGAAAATGGAATGATGGAGTAGATATGAAGCAATAGACAAATCATATTATAAACAATACTTTGAAATTCTATAGGAACACATCAAACGACATGCTTTGATAAGCTACAGGAAATGATGTGTAAAGATTCAAGTGCAAAGTACAACAATAGCTACATGAATTACATCATAATTATTATAATAATAAAAGATCTTATTGTTGTTATAGATTCAAGGTAATAACTAAAGAACAACACTAAGGGGACAACATGTTATTATGATATGATATCTTGTACGGAACATGAAGCTGATTTATGTTTTAATAATAGGAAATGCATGAGGTATATTAATAAAATAATGGTGTCTGACAGAGGTGATGTTGACAGGAACAACAATTATAATAATTATGTCAATGGCAGTGAACAAAGTGTAGGTAAAATAAAGCATATCATAGCACATTATCAAAAGGACATTCACAACAAATATTTCAAAAATAATGAAGCTACAACCAATTTTTTGAAGAAGCTTAAGAACATCGAATATATAAGAGTACAAATAACATACATAATTCAACAGAGTAACTAAGATAAATCTAAAAGTTCAAAGACATGTAATCATATAGAAAATTAGTGTCACAACTAAAATTATGCTACTAATATACCATAGATAGAACAATTACGTCATGAAAGAAAAGGTGGATATGATTACTATAATAGTCATGGTTTCACAGGGTGGTAAGCGGTCAAAATGACAATAAATCAGAAAATGTTCATTTTCAATTATCCCATAACAACATTTGGATATGAATATTGGGAAATGGAAATCAATACAACAATAATTGCCATAAGAGCCTCATATAGATTAGGGCTCTATTCTAAAAGGGAAGCAAGGTAAATGGTGTGCAACATTTGAATGTGTGTATATGTGAGGACAGTCATGAAAGATCGGTGAGTTTTAAAATAATGTCATTGCAAATAGGAATAATAACAATATTTTTGGGGGGATAAGGATAGCCAAATGCCAAATGACAAAGAGTTGCAAGTTGATTCAGGAAGCTCTATCAAGATCATATGATGTTGATGTTACACGGGGACAAGATAGAGTGTTTGAAATGATACAAGAAGCAGTGAAAGGGGTTTGAATTTTAAATTCTTAGAATTATAGAGGTCAACATTTTTTTCTATCTTCAAACATTTGTGTCTATAAGCAAGTGTAAAGGGAGTAAAATCCTTAGTTTACAAAGATTTTTATCAGCAAGGATTTTTAAAATTCAGAGTCTTTATGGTTCCCAAGAGGCACATAGAGTAAAGAGAATGGTGCCTTATCTATTCACAAACTGAATCAAAAGCAAAATGTGGAGTATGATAAAATAGTTCCAAATCATGATGACAATGGTTTACTATTTTTTCTTGACAAGGATCATTTCTTGAGGACAAGAAAATCATTGATATGCTTCATATACTCATGGAGATAAAAGGTCTACTTTGTAAAAAAAAAGTATAGAGACCGCTATAGCAACATCAATAGATGTTGATTAGTATAAGACTATAGCATGAATCCTTCTAGCATAAAATATTGGAATGTGACCCTCAAAGAGACTAAGATAAAGATGGGTAGTAATATAAACCAAGGTTACAATGAAAATACACAAGGATTTAAAATAAATTATAATCTCTATGTGTTAAAATCCTCAGTGTCAAATGTACAAAATAGCAAAAGATACTATGTTAAAAAAAAAACCCCAAAATGTTGAAAATAGAAAAGAGAGCATAAGTTGTTTCAAGTGTCCTAATTTATTAGCCACTACGTAAAAACAAGAAACCCTCATGGAAATAGAAAAATGTGAACCCAATAGCAAGGTCATGTTTTAGGGTTAAAACCCTTATTAGCATCCATATGGGGTATTTTAAAATGGAGGCATGTTGTCCATGTTTCATTGCAGTAAGAATTTAAAAAAATATCCATGGAGCCATGACCGCAAATAATCAAGTGTTTTGCCTCAGGTTTGAAAGAAAAAAATGGGTTTTCTCTTAGATTTACAAAGTCTTCAATAAATAAATGTCAAGAAAAGTACCGAGAGGTAAAAACCCTTATTTTATTTTCAGAGAGTCAAAATGACATGTAATGAAAAGTCCTACAATGACAAACAACCAAAGTAAACTCTCCAAAATGTGTAGAGATCTAAAGTGACAATAAAAGTGTGATTGATGTGAACCTAACTTGTAGGGAGAATTCTGAAACACTCAAACATTAGTCTAAGTTAAATATGCATCAACATATTAAAAAACTATTCGCAGGACACCTCGAATTGAGCTGAAACGGGAGCACCTTGTCACCATTTGATTTTCTCTTATAAGAGGGATGTGGGTGTGCTCTTGAAATACAATAAGCATGTCCCCAATGATGTTTAGGAATGATTAGGATCATTTGGAAGCCATGGAGACCCCATGATGGCACAACACTAGGTATGGAGCACATGTTTTGCCCCTAGGATTCTGAAGGTCCAAATGAAGCCAAATGCAGATTTGAGCTTATGAATGCTATGCAAAGTTGATTTTAACCAAAATATGGATGTGATATGAATGAATATGATTAGTATTGGTTGAAATAAACTAGATTAATCCAATTTATCTAAGCTAGGATGAGTTATAAAGCATAAAAGATGAGGTAAATCTAACAATACTAGAAATTATGCTAAGTATAGATGAAAATGAACATAATAACAATGCTATGAAAATGATATGTGAATTGGTAAATTGATCTTGGAAGGGAGGATATTTATAGTATTTGAGGAAGGGCTTGGGTTAGGAAGGGTAGTGAGGGTTTAGGACCAAGGGTTAAGCCTTAGGGTCAAAGGGATAAGGATGAAGGGTTGCTCAGCAACACTAGGGAAGTGTGCTACATGACCAAGATGAAAGGAGAGACATATGCTATCATTAAAATGTTGTAAGAGCCATTAATGAGGGTGTAAGGGGTTCATTAATGAGTCTATAAGGCTCATTAATGGGGTGTTGACCAGAAGTCAAAGGATGAGGGTTTAGGCTAAAAGGGTTAGGAATCACCCTTTAAGCAAGGTTAGGGAGTGATTAGGAAAGTGAGGATAGGTTTAGGGTTTTTTAGAAGATATCTAGGGTTTTTAGAGTTTTTAAGTGAGGATAGGTTTAGGGTTGGGAATTAACTAAATAATTAATTTATTTAAAGGGTTTTTGAGACATAATTTATTAAACAATTAATAAATTGGAGGAATAAACATTCAAAATAGGTTTAAATGTTTTTGTCTAAGGTTGTTTAATTAAATGTCTTTAATTAAAATTGGAGAGGGGATAATGACAATAAAAATGAATGAATTAATTAAATAATTAATTAATTAATAAATGATGATGTTATTAGGACTTTTATCAACTAAAATATTTTTAATTGACAAGTGGATTTTTAGGTGTCTACATTTTGCCCCTCTTTGATGCGATGCCACAAGTGGCGTGGCATCAAAGACAAGAAAATGAGATGCCCCGGGCTAGAAAAGATGATAAGGGGTTGTGCCCCCTGGGGAAAATAATGCAAAGAGGAAACTTTGTGGAATCTTCTCCAAAAAGGACACAAGCAGGAAGAAAGGGAAGAGGGAGGATGGAAAGGGGAGAGAAATAGGAGACCTTCCAAGAGTAAAGATGCATGAATGCAAAGACGAGGTAAGATACAGGATGCAGGATGAAGCTATATGAAGGATGCAAGATGCAAAATTAATATATATGATGCAAGATGAGGGGGATTTTGGGAGCTCATTGTGTAAATGTGGAGAACACAACCTAGTTTGATATAGTAACATTAGAGACCCGCTAAGGTTACTAGGAATGTGAGGCCTTGTCACCAGCGTTGCATAGGAATAACACAAAAAATAAGCACGCAAAGAGTTGCCTCAGCATCACACATGAAACTCGAAGGAGGCATGGTGGAAATGATGTTGAGGAAACCACAAATAGATGATTGACGTGCAAGCAGAAAGATTATCAAAAGACCTTGCCTCAGATTGTCCTCATTCACAGTGCACCATAATATAAAGGATCATGGCGACATTGAGAACAAAGAACAATGAGAAGCCGTAAAAGATAAACAAGATCCAAAGGAAAAAATTCAAGATCAGAATGATAACTCTAAAAGAAATCCTTTGCCAAGGAGAAAGATTGATGGATTGATGCAGGGAGATTAGATCAGAACATGAGGAAGGATACATCTTGCACGGAGCCATTTGATTGATGATGGAAGATTAGGCCAGACATTAGGAAGGATACATACTGTAAGGACCCGTTCGATGAGGAGAATTTTGTGTTGTTAGAAATGATGAATCAAGGAGAATCACATGATCAAGGATAGTCAACAAAAGATATTGTTGAAGTACGAGGCTGGGTGAGACAATCTATCAGATCATAGTTGCTGCAAGACTGACAAGGATATGTACAACTATAGTACAAGGAGGACCCAAAAGATAAACAAAAGACCCAAAGGAACAAATGAAATAACAAGTATCTCACACACATTTTTCCATTGGTAGGATGATGGATGAAGATTGATTGGATTGGTTTGATATGATTGGATTGGATTGGTCTAATATGAGGAAGGATACATCCTACTAAGACCGATGATGGATTGTTGAACTAGGATTCCTATGACAAGAGATAGGTAAGACACTCAAACCTCAAAGGGACCAAGGGATGATTGTAAAGCACTTAGCTGGATAGGGACAAAGATCATGCTGATACAAGGGCTAATTGACGTAGAGGATGAGACCTAAAGACACATATGTATAAATGGGCTTAGGTGGAGACACGAGTGATGCTAGGGTACAAGACTTAGGATAGGATGTACAAGGGATTGGGGATGAAGCTGATGCTGCAAGATATGCAAGATGATGCCCCAAATGGGCTGCAAAGCCAAGATGGGCCAATGGTGGATAAGGGGATGATGGATGATGTATCTTGAAATGACATGGATTTGGGAAGGATGCATCCCAGCAATGATGATTGGATTGAGATCAAGGCTTGCACCCAGGATAGGGATAAGACTAAGGATGTGATTGGATGGGTTGGCTTGATCTTGGATGTTGGCTAGCTTAGAGGATAAAGATAGGATTCACATGCATTGAAAGATTGCTAGGAATATTTGGATATAGATGGGATGGCATTGGATTCCATGGGGTTATCTTGTAGCTCAATACCAATGACAAGGGAAGTACCAGGTGATGGAAAGATGGAGGAAATGTTGAGGAACGAGGATAGAGGAATGCTTGAGGTTTGGGATAGACAAAATGCTCAGGGATGTGGATAGAGGAATGTTGAGGGATTGGGCTAGAGGAAATGCTAAGGGATTTGGATAGAGGAACGCTTAGGGATTTGGATAGAGGGACACTTAGGGATTTGGATAGAGGAATGCTAAGGGATTTGGATAGAGGAATGTTGAGGGATTAAGATGCTTAGGATGTGGGTAGAGAAATGTTAAGGGATGAAGACAAAAGCCTGATTTGGGAAAGGAATTTATAATTTTGAAGGATTTGGATGAGGGGATTGGAGGAAGATAAGGATTTGGATGGAGAAAGATAAAGATTTGGATGGAGGAAGATAAGGATTTGGAGGATAAAGATATGGATTTGGATGGGAGAAGATAAGGATTTGGATGGAGGAAGATAATGATTTGGATGGAGGAAGATAAAGATTTGGATGGAGGAAGATAAGGATTTGGAGGATAAAGATATGGATTTAGATGGGAAAGGATAAGGATTGAATGGGGAGATGGAAGATGGACGCGCTAAAATCTCCAAGGAATATGTCACCAAGGAATAAGATTCCCTTGCTTAGGATAGTTTGTGCATTCAGAGGCATGAGGAGGGGGTATGATAGGATGGAAGATATGATGATAAGAGGATGAGGAATGTAGATGGAAGCTAGGATAATGAATGGATGAGGGAAGCAGCTAGAAGATAATAAGATAGAAAGGATGGATGGGTAGAGGAAATATGGATAAAAACTATGATGGGAGATATGGAAGGAAAGATGGATGTAGAAAGGTGCCCAAAAGAATATATACCTAGTGGTCGTTGCTTTTGTATCAAGATCCAAAGGAGGATGGTGGAGGTAAGAGACAAATGGGATGGAGGAGACACTGGATAGGATGTGCTAGATGGAAATTGCCCCCAGTTGCAGAGAGGAACTAGATGGAGGGATTACGCATGATGCCTGTTTGCCAAGTTTTCATCATGGTACTTGTCCAAGGAACTTGAATTGCCAAGTTTTCACCATTGGATGAATGTTTTTCTTTTCTTTTCTTTTTTGATATTTTTCTTCTTTTTTTTACGTTTTTGACTTTTTCTCTGACTTTTTGACTAAATGTTGGTACGGCCTTTATTAGAATGGAGGGATTATGAAAATGCATGGATGAGATGGGGGAGATGGGAGATATGCATGGGGTGAGAGATATGATGGTAGAAAGTGTTCAAATGAGATGATGAAAAATGAGCATGATAGGGAAATGTTGTCAGGACCAACATTGGCACATGTTGTGAGATAGGTGGATGAAGTGGATAGGATGTGGAGGATATATGTGGACATGATGGAGGAGTTATGATAGGATATTTTGGGACATAAGGACCCAAAATGGATTTAGGAGATGGAGAAGAGGAAAGAGTAGCTATTGGATTAACAACTTTGGAGGCGATTATGGATGTTTCTTTGAGATGCATTGCATCTTTTTTCTTTGGGATCCACATAGTTTTTCCTTTTGATTTGGTGGGCCTTTGTGGCCATTGGGATGCTATGGATTTTTCTTATGCTTTGATGGGCCTTTGTGGCCATTGGGATGTAGCAGATTTTTCTTTTGCTTTGCTGGGCCTTTGTGGCCATTGGGATGTAGCAAATTTTTCTTTTGCTTTACTGGGCCTTTGTGGCCATTGGGATGTAGCAGATTTTTCTTTTCTTGATCATGTCTTTTGGAGTGGACATGGAAATCTTTGGATCTTTGTGGATAGTTACATTTATGCATCTTGGATATGGCATCCAAATTATTCCGAGGAGCATTGGAAGGAATATGAGGAGGTGTGCAGGATAGAGGAGATATGGATGGAGAGATGGAGGGAGATTGGTAGATAGGAGATGTGGGGATGTGCCTTTGTTGATCCTAACTAGGAATGTTTGGATTTTGGATGAAGGACTAAGTAGGATAAGATGGGGGATGATATTTTGGGATGTAAGGCCCCAAAATGGATTTGGTATGTGAAGGATATCTGCTGGAGGATTTTGGGATATAGGAACCCAAAATGGATTTAGAGGATGAAGGAGGAATGTGATAGGTTTTGTTGGGTTTCAATGATGGAGGAGGATGAATGGAATTGTATGATTTGGAGGGATGATGGGAAGATGCAATGGTGTTTTTGGAAGGATTCTTGAATTTGGCTTTAGTTGTACCAACATTTCTGGAGGAAGTTTCTTTAGATGTGTGACCAATACCACATGATCGTGGATGTTTTTTTGTCCTAGATGGGCTCTAAATTTCCTTTTTCATGGGAACCCAAGCCTTTGTCTTGATAATTCCATTTCTTGAGAATTTTATCCAAGCAAGGATATTTCTAACTTGGGGAATAAGATAAATATCCATTTTTAGGTGCTTTAGTGGAAGATATGAAACTATTTTATTCTACTTCAAGTGGGCCACTATTGAAAAATGTAAGTGGACCAAGAGGATAGAGTGGTGGAAGTGGGATAGTTTGGATTGGAGGATCATCAAGTGGAGAGGATGGGATGATGGGATCTTCAATAGGATTGGGGGATGGTGATGGATCTTGAGATGGAGAAATTGGGATGGTAGGATCTTGAATTGGAGGAATTGGGATGATAGGATCTTGGATTGGAGTAATTGGGATGATAGGATCTTGGATAGGGGGTGAAAAAAGAAATGGACCATGCAATAGAGGAAGTGAAGGGATAGGATCTTGATTTGAGTCATTGGATACTTCAACATGTTTTTGGACAAGATCTTGACTTGATAAGATTGGTGTGGATAGAGTGATGGGGGATGTATGGATGGAATCTTCAGATGGCATGGATGAAAGGATGGGAGATTCTGCAATTGTGATGGAGGGAAGAAGGATGGACTCATGAGGTTCATCAGATGTGGTTTTCATAATGCTAGGAGAAGGAGATGTGGATGGGGATTGAATGGATTTAGCAGACGGGAAGGACTCAATAATGTGAGGAGATGGAAGAAGATCAATAAGTGGGGTATATGGAAGAAGGATAATAGATGGGAGTGATAGAAGATGAATGATGGTGAGAGTAGGAGGTGGATGGTCATAATTACTGGTGGCTTTGCATGAGGTATGAGATGACATGACTCATCAACTTTAGGAGATGGATTTTTTATGGCTTCCTTGTGAAACTCCTTGGAAACTTTCATGATGGAGTTCGGGATGAGGGATCAGAATGTGTAGATGGTGAGGAACTAGGATAGTCCACACATGAGGGTGGAGTGGTGGATGGTGAACTTGGTTGAAGGGATGATTGTGCAAAAGAGGAGGTGGAGGATGGCATAGCTAGATAGTTCACATAAGAAGGCATGGAGGTGACTTGTGAACTGGATTAGTTAGCTGATGGGGTAGGGATGATGGATTGAGGTATGGGATATGAAGTCAATTGAAGGATGCATTTTTCTTGTGAAAGGGGATTTGCGGTAATGTAGGTTGGAATAGAAGATGGTGGATTGAGATAGGATGGAGGAGATGGAGCAGAGAGATAGGATATAGTGGATAGTGGATCAAGATAGGATGGAGGGGATGTTGGATCAAGATAGGATGGGGGATCAAGGTAATGGATTGGAAGACTAGGATCTTGCACTTCTTCATGTGTGTGTGAATTTTGTACCTGATCTATAAACACAAAACTTCAGTAAAACATTAGAGGTTAGCAAAAATGAAAGCTGCAATGAATTGAAAGCTAAACTAACCAAGTGATTTACTGCCTTCTAATAGGTGCGAGTATGATGTTCTCATATTTTTATCGAGATCAGTGACCTTGATGACACCTAAATGAATGATTTGAATGCAAAACTAATATGAAATATGAATGCAATTAATCTATTTTTTTGATATTTTCTATGCAATAAGAATGAAAACTTGATATGAATCTAATCTAGAATGAACTGATATGAAATGATTCTAAGATATGAAACAAAAGTGATCTCACAAATGTGGTTGATTCGCAAAGAAGCTTCGATTCTCCAGATAGCAATTCGGCAGCGTGATTATACAATTCTTGTGGATGATTTGTGAAGAGCTAAAGCCTTGATTTATAGAAATCTAGGGCTTTGGAGGTGCATGAATAAACGCCATAAATCACTCAAATTAACTCAGCTTGATTTTTCAATTATCTGATTATAAAGATTAATTAACTCACAAAAACATGCAAAAAGTAGAGTTTAACTCAAAATAGAGTTTAGCTTTAATTGATAATTAACAATTGTCTGCTTTTATGATTGTGCATGTTTTATTTATGAATTATTTTAATAATAAAGTGATTTATTTCCAACTTAACTGATTTTAAAATTACAACAATTGATTTATGGGTTGATCAATTATTTTTCAAACTTTTATTCAAAATTACAATATTAAAAATTGACAAAATGATTTAATTAATTAAATAAGAATTTAATCAATTATTTGTAAGATTTTGGATTTATTGTCAAAATTAAATATCATAATTAGGAATAATGGAATTAAATTCAATTAAATAATTAAGTGGCCAAATTAAATCTAATTAATTAAATATTTAGAATATTCAATTAATCAAACTTTAGGATAAATATGATTTATCGCCAAATAATTATAAAATTAAAGATAATTAAGATAAATAAGAATATTACTAGGAATATTCCCCGATGCAGAATTTGAGATAATCAATTAGGATTCGATGACATTCAGATGTGCCTTAGGTTAGGACTTTGATGTTGATTTCATTTGATTTGTCGATATAGGAGGTTAATGAACCTATACCCCATTTTTGGGGTATTACACTTCACACCTCGAAATCCCAAAAAATAATTTCTCACCTTTCCTAGGGGAATTTTCTTAAAACTACTAAGGAAAAACAACAAAAGAGAGAAAAGAAAACAAACCTAGTTTCTCACTTAAATGAGTACCTAACTATTGAGAGTTGTTAATCTCATAATATGACTCACTAGGAACCTAATTAACCAAAACCTACAGACATAAGAAAAGTGAAAAAAGAAGAGAAAAAGGAGTTCCTCATTAGACCAAGTGGCCAAAATGGGGTTTGAGTTATGAAAGCACAAAAAATAGCCCCAAAAAAAGAAGAAATGACCAAGGTTTTTCTTCATCAACAAACCACCCTTCAAAGTATCCCTGCACTAAATAAAATTACCCAACTATCATATAAGGGAACACTATTTCATGGGCCTCAAGAGTAATAGTTTTTGTAGGGGTTTCTTGTATGTGTTTGAGTGTATTCATTCCAACTAGATGCTTTGAAAAAATTACCTAGAAGGATGCAAGATCAGAGACCACCATTTATCAACATCAACCTATATTTCCTAGAGATTACATTGCTGCCAGTCAAGCATCCATAGCCCTGATAGAGTTATTCGTATGTTTCAAGTCTAACCTTTCTCTACTAACAATAAAGAATCCATATCCTTGGTAGAGGTTTCTAAAACCACCCATTTTATTCTGACTGAGTATTTTATTTTTTAATAACACATTTCCTAATAATTTGGATCACTTAGTAATTTCTTGTTCTTACAAGCTTCTTAATGATTTGGATCACTTAGTAATCCCACTTTTTTTTTTCTCTTTTTTTTTAGTTGAATTGTAGGATTCTGAAATTAGGAGGTCATATGAGCTAATATGTGTAAAACAAATTTGACCTACACCCAACAAAGGGACCATGCTTCAGGCCAAGTTCTTAGGTGTGTGTATCGTGACATTGGATAGCCAACATCAATATTATCCTAACGTTCAAGTGAAAAAGTACTTTCATATCCAACTACCATGTGTATCTCTTAGTGAGGGTGCATCCTCTTCGAGGATTTAACTAAGAAATACCACTCATGTCTATCAAGAACATGTTGGAGGACCCCACTAGTCGGGAATAGTCCTAAAAAATATTGACCTCCTGACACAAAAAAATAAGGAAACAAAGCTAGAACCAAAAGAAAAGAAAATACTACAACTCAAACAAATATAATACAAGGGTTAACATCAACCCTTTCTTTCAGGATCTGAAATAATGTTTAAGGAACTGACCATTAACATCCAATGATACCAACTCCCCATCCAGAACACTGATCCTAAAATTATTCTCCCCTAAAATATTAGTAATTTAGTATGGGCCAGTCCATAATCTTTCAAATTTAGTGTGGATTCCTATCTTTTCTTTAGCTTTGTGCCACATAAGAATAAGATCATTAATTATAAAGGCTTTCATGGTGGCTCTCTTGTCAAACTAGTGCTTGACAATAGCTTGATATTTTGACACATTTTATAAGGTTCATGGGGCATATCCAATCATGAATTTAAGTAGTGGGATCTTGAGGTTCATGGAGAAGATAGGTTCCAAACTATACACTAACTGATAGGGTGATGTCCCTAAGGAATTCTTAACTCTCACTCTATCTGTCTATAATGCATACTTAAGTTGTGAATGCTAAAAAAAATTGTTCTTATCAAGGAGACATTTAATCATAGTAATGAAGTTTTTATTTTTGGACTCAGCCACACCATTCCCTTGTGGATAATAATTTGAAGAAAACTTAAATATTACCTAATTTTTAAATGCCTATTGTGTGATTGAAGCTGGTGAAAAAGAAGGTCCATTATCACATACTAGATAGAAAGTAATGCTGAACCTCATGATAATGAACTCTTTGAGAAACCTAGTGACAACCTTAGTAGTATAGTTCTTGTAGGATTGAGCTTCAATCCAATGTTTACAAAAGTTTTTTTTGTTAAAATGTTTATATGATATGAAGATAATGGAGGGTTAATCATACCAATGAAATCCAAGCCCTATTGGGTGAAAAGATGTACCTCATAAACTGGTTGTAGAGGCATAGCAAGATATCTCTCATGAGTCACACTAGTTTGACATATGTGGCATGATTAGAAATGTTCATTAGTGTCTTTGAATAGTGTTTTATCTCTATTTTTGCATTAAAGGTTGTCTTTAGTATCAAAGACATCAGTCGGTTACTTATGCTACTCTAGTAAGTAACTGCATACACTTCATGCCAGTCAGTTAAGTCTTCACACCGAGCACCAGGGCAATTCTAACAAGCATCAGTGTACACCGATACCGACTGGTAGTAAACACTGAGCAGACTGGATACCAAGCACCAATGTAGTTACCGAGCAGAATATACAGTGTTTATCAAGGAAGATAGTAAATGGCATAGTAATCAGGAATGGCACACTTATCTATGCAAATGGTTACAATAGAATCATAAAACATTTTACCAAGATCGAGGATCATTTATTGTAAGATTCCATCATTAATTATGATGATGATCTATATGTATTTTCTAGATCTAGGTTATTTTTGTAGACTGTTGATCTTAGGGTTTTCTCTAAGATATTGTAACCTAATTTTGTTGAGAGGCAAAAGCAGTATGCTATATAAATGTAATTTTACATTATTTTTGTATGCATGAGAAAGAAGCTTGATAAAGAGGTTGAGAACATGAAAAGAAGTTCTTAAAGCATTAGCCAACTTTAAGAATATCAGTTATCAGACAAAGAGCATAACAATATTCATAGCTATTCAGATTAAGCAGAATTAGACAAGGCTATTGAGCAGTTCAGAGCAGAGATCTTCACATGAAAAGGTGATATCTATTCAGTATTTCATAGATCTGTATTAGACAAGTTGATTTGTGATTAGCAGATATTTACCTGTTACTTTCTAATCATTGTAATAGATTTTGGTAAAATCTCTTAACAGAGTAGACCTAACAGTCTTTTTGTAAATCTCTTAACCGAGTGCACACTCAAGTAGTGTTGTTGAAATCCTATCACTAGGTAGATCTAATCGATCTAACATGTTACTCCTAACAGGGTAAGATCACCAGAAGTGATCACCACTTGTAGCCCTAACATGCAAACCTTTTCTATCTGCAATAGTAAATAATTTGTGGGTGTCATCTTCACCGCAGTTTTTACCTTCTAACAAGGGTTTCTGTGTTACCAAAATACTTGTGTTATGTGATGATTATCTTTTTGATTTCATGCTATTTACTTTGATAGTTAAATGAATGAATGATGCATGCAATAGATTCAAGTTATAGTTGAAGGATACTACTATTTTTTGTTTTAAGGTTTGAAAGGTTTATGAGTTAAAAGTTTTTGTGGGAACTGATTCACCCCTCCCCTCTCAGTACCCTATCTCTCCAATCCAACAATTGGTATCAAAGCGTGGTTCTCTTATTGAATAGTTTAACCACTGAAGGGTAAAGATCTAGTCATGGAGAGATATAAGTTGGATAAAATAATAGAGAATCAAAAGATTCCAATGCAGATGTTTGTTGAGTAGTATAAGCAAGCCAAGGATGGATTGAAGAAATTACTGGTTGAAAGGAAGAACCTAGCTATTCTAAAAAATGAGATTGGTTACCATGAAGAAGAGATTGATGGTGTATTTGATAACATTGGATCTAGTTCAAGAAGAGTTTCTGATGGATCTGAAAGTATAATCTCTGATTTTTCTGAAAAGAATCTTCACTTAACCAAACAAGTGAAAGCACTACAAATCGGTCAAGAATCTCATATGGTGAGAATGGTAGAAGTAATAAATAATGCTAGATAGACTAAGCAAGAAAGGAATCTAGCTATTGAATACCAAAGATAGATAACTGAACAACTTCAAGCAAAGGAAACTGAGATACAAAGACTCACCGAGCACCACCTTAAAATATCTAATTAGATGATGGCTGTGAATCAGGATGTCAACCAAGTAAATGGAGAATTGTCAAGAAGACTTGAAGACATTGAAATACTCAGAGAAGAGAATGAGAGACTAAGAAATGAAATAAAAATTCAAAAGAAACACAATGAAATGATGAAAATGGCTGAAGACAGTTCCAAAAAGATTGATGATTTTCTGACTAATCAAAGAAGATTCAGAAGTAAAGTTGGTTTAGGCTATACCAGCGAATGAGAATCATCCAAACAAGTAGAACAAGTGAACAACAATCAAGGTCAAAGGCCAAAGATGTTGTCATGCTATCACTATGGCAAACTAGGACACACTTATAATGTCTATAGAAGCAAAGCACAAGGTAAACCTCCAGTCACTCCTACGTTTAATGGATATTGTTATTATTGTGGAAGGTGAATCAGTATTCACTATAATTAATCTTTTTACTTTACTCTTTAAACTGAACTTGAATGCTTAAGTACTGAAATGAACATCAACATAAACATGAAACATGAAGTCAACACATAACACCAATATGGTTACGGGGAAACCCAAATAGGTAAAAACCCCAGTGGGAATTGACACCCACTAATAATTTGTACTAGTGTTTTATGATCCTTGTTAGAAGATCCTTAAACCTGTTAGGAGTTGTCTTTACAATGTATTTAGTATAGTGACTTGGTCAAGGGTTGGACCCAATCAGGATTCTTTTACAAATAACCCTATTAGGGGTGGAGACACACTGTCCTAGAGCTCACTACTCAAGTGGTGAAGGATACAACCTTCTAGTCTCAGATACACACTATATCTGTTGGATGAACTGGCACTGTGACACTACTTGTCTAATCAGTTCCTTTTATGTGTTGATGCTTTTACCTCTTGCAAATCTCTAATACATCTCAAAAACTCTTTGCATACTTTTTCTCTGCTTATCTCAACTCTCTATGAACTTTCATATGAATTACAAAGGGCGCATCTCATATTTATATGTGCTACCAAAACAATTAACTAGGTCGGCCTATAACCGATTACATACAATGCTTCCAATTGAATTGGCTCAAGTGTGTTTACAAACAAACATAATTATATGTCTACAACCTAATTGCAATAGGTTCATAGCCCTTACATAATAATATTATAGTCACTAATCAATTTACCATCAGTCAGCTGCATACACTATTATGTTCTGGCATTCACTGGTTGTATAACTTCAACTATTTGTAACTTCGTCATACTTGCATATCTGATCATGTGCTTATAGACTAAGCATGAATACACTCTTACCAACTTATCTTCTAGGGTGCATACCATAACTTGGTCATACGCATGTGCACTGATGCTCTAAACTACTGGTGCTCTATTAACTGTCTAGTCTTCTATACTTAGCCAAATACTAATCTTCTGATGATGTGCCCTGACTCTGAAACTCTATATGACTTTGTTTCCATAATGACAACACTATATTAAGTCATATACAATAGTGTAGTCAACTTTCCAACAATCTCCCCCTTTTTCATTGATGGCAACAAAGGAATATGGCAAAGTTACTATTTGTCCTCTTATACAAAAAATCTAACTTATATCTCCCTTAGTCTTATTACTATACATCTTCTTTACATATCTAAATAGTGGTAATTTGGAATCACCACTATTTGTGCATGTGTGGGGAAAATGTAAGATTCACTCCTAAATCCAAATTCCCAAAGAAGAGATCCAATTTGATCAACCAAGAGGTTAATACACAATCGAATCAATCTATGAAGAATATGAAAGAAAGAATAAATCCTATACTTCCCTATAGTTGGATTAAGCTTGAAATCCAAAATAATTGAAGTGCAAATACTAACCTTGAATTAGGGAAGATCTAGAAAATGTTGAATTCTGGCTTCTGTATGAACTTTCGAAAGATTCTGTCACCTATTCTGGACTGGAAATGCCGAGGCGGACAAAACCTAGAAATCATTTCTCCAAATTCACACAGGTCGACTTTGACCTTTTAAAAGGTCAAAGACTACATTATTTATTTGAAGTCTGATTTCGATTATGTTCACAGATCCTAAAAGATTGCCAAAAATAGTATCTAAATTCACTCTCAAATCCAAGATTCCACACCTGTGCCTACAAGAAAAATGGTTTTGTTGTTTGTTTGGGGGGTTTGCCTTGGTTAAACCCTAGTTTGGAATCAACCTTAATATTGAAATTGAAATAGGAGAATGCTAGCAAGTTGTAGAAATGAATCTAACAATGAACTTATGCAATTCAATAGATATGCTAATGTATTTGGAATGTAATCAAATATATTGATATGAAAGCTTGAACATAATCAAACCTCCATGATTGTATGCTTGAAATCCACCTTGAGAAAATAATCATATGGATCTTGAAGATGAACAAAGGATCTTTGAAGGAAGATCACACCACCATGGTGGCTAGATCTAGGGTTTGAATGATAGATCTTGAATGCTTGAACCAAATCCCTTCAATAGCTTGAATGCTTGAATCCTTGATATTCAATGGAGAACTTGGATGAAGAAGAAGACTTGAATACTTTAATGAATGCTTTCTTGATCACCTTGAAAACTTGAGAGCTTGATTGCTAAAACTTGATGACGGAGTGATGTCAAAATGAGAGAGGAAGGCCTCCTTTTATAGTGATCTAGGGAACACTCCTCTAGATGGGCCACCTTGGAGAATTAAATCTAAATTAGGTCTTCACCTTTAGAAAATATACCTTGATTAAATACCATTAAAGGATTTACCATTTCGGAGCCCGAAATAGCCGACCCGGAAGCGGGAAATAACTTTTAAGAAAGCCAAATGAGCGGGAATTGAAACTTTGAATTTTTGGCAGGAAGAGGTCAAGGTCAAGGTCAACCCTGACCTAGTTAGGGTTGAGGTCAACCCTGACCTAGTCAGGGTCGAGGTTGACATTGACCTCAAACCCTAACTTTGTCAGGATTTACAGAAAAGGTTCTCGGAGATGCTAGAAATGCAAAAATTGATGTCTGAACAGGACCCAGTGTCTGGAATAGATAGAAAATCCTCTATTTGATGTGATGATGGACTAGGAGGTCTCATTTCTGAACCCTACCTAGAAAATGGAGCCATGGAAAGAGGAAAATTAGGAAATTCCTTAAGACCTTAACCCTAATTTCACGTAGAATGCAGAAATCAAGTGCATAGAAGAAGTGGAAGACAAGGGAGAATGCAAAGATGTCAATCATGACCCTAAACCACTTACTCGGAGGGCTACATGCTCTTAACATGGAAGTGCTTCCATTTTAAGATGATACAATATCTATAACTCCATATTCTATACATACTCCCCCTTTAACATTAATGATAAAGGTGCTAAAAAATGAATCTCTACAAGTACTTACAGGGAAAGTACATCTGGATATGCTATCTGTAACTTATGGATCTCTTACTTCCAGAATGCAATTAGTGCATTGACTATTTGGAGATGGGTGCATAATGCATAATTCAACTTCTCCATCTTCTCCAAATCTAAGCTAGGACCTTGATCATATGTCACCATGGTGGCATCAATCTCCTTGATATTCTGATTAAGCACATCTAGGGAGGGTGCAAGAGAATTTCTTAGATGTGTTTTCCTTTCCCTTATCTTGGGCATTTCCTTACTTGTTCTATCATTGCTTCTGCCTCTTGTATCTTCTTGAAATGGTCATCAGTCATCTTATCTTGGTCCTTACAATCTTCAATGATCTTCCTACCATTTTTTGCAAACTCTTTTAAGGATTCTTGACCAACCTTGAGTGAGCTTAGGTCAAGTGCAAAGTTACTAACCAATTAACTGAGCCTCTTCTTCATATACTTTTCTTCTGCAACTAGCGATGCATATTCTTCTAGGCTTGAAAAGTTTGTCTTAAAATTTGAAAGAATTGTGTTCACATCATCCACTGAATGAACCTTAGACACTTTCTTGTTTGAAGGTAGTAGGTTGTTCAAGATGTTCACTGACTCAACAAATAGGGGATTCATCATTACTTGTTTCTCTTTGTCCTTCTCCATAGCTAAGACACTAATCCTGATCAGGTCTTCTTCTCCCCAAGAATCTAGACTAGTGGTGTCTGGTGTCAATCTTGACAAAAATGATACAGAAGGAGTGATAGGAGTGATATCCACTACTTCTTTCTTTACTTTGATTTTTATTTCAATAGATGGTTCATATGTTAGTTCATTTCCTTTTACCTCTTCTTCTCTTTTTTCTTTTTGTGTTTCTTTTCCTTCTTCTTTTTTATCTCTTTTTCTTTTTCTATCTCAAGTGAGTTACCACCACATAGTGTTTCAGCCTCTTGTGTGCTTACAAAGGCTTCTTCAAACTTTTCCAAGTCATTATCTATGGCCGCCATTGCTATCTCAACATTGTTAATAAAAATTGTATCATCCTTATGTGCTTCTGCCATAGGCGTAGGCTTCTCTGCCTCTGTGGGTGGTCCAACTATAGGCATTGAATCTTGAGGACCTGTATTATGTACATTGATGGTCTCTGACTCCTTTTTTACCTTTTTGGGTACTTGAGCTATGGGTGCAGTAGGTGAGTACATGTGCCTGTTCATGAAAATTGTCTCAAAGGCTTTTTCAGTTTCCTTTGCAACTAGTTCATAATTCTTGTCCATTATATGCAAAGTTCTTGACTTGGTTCTAAGATGTGGTTCCACCAAATCTAACAATAAGGTCTTCTCCTCTAGAGAACATACTAGCTAGTAGACTCTCATCCAAGATCTTTTCTTTTATTCTCAGATCTTCTTCCATTGCTTGTCTCTTCAAGAAGTCTAAAATGTTCCAAACATTGTCTGGAATCATAGTTTTCAGTTCTAGCACTATCTTCTTAAACTTAAGCATGTTCTTGATAATCATGCCATGAATCTTTGACTTATCTATTTCACTATACTTATCATAAAATTTTCCTATTTGATCAATCCTTCCTTCCTCAATTATCCTTGAACTTAGCACTTTTAGACTAGGTCTAAAACTTACTTGTGGTGGTGCTTGAGTACTCTTTCTTTGGCTCCTTGTAGTGCGCAAGGATGGATGACTAGTTCATGTCTCTTTCTTCCTCTTTCCCATTGTATTATACTTTGGAGGAGAAGTAAGATCAATTGTCTTTGTGGGCGCAGGTGGGGTATCATCTATTCTACCCTTCGGATCATGAGACTTCTCCACTTTTATCTTCTTTAATTTTGGATTATTAGACTCTGCCTCTACTATAGATGCACTCTCAATTCCCAAAGCAATCTTTTATTGTCTTGCTTTGTCCAGGTCTACTTGAGTTACTCCATGAATTTTCAATATCTTAGAAGTAACCTTAGCTACTTTTCTGTTAGTTGATGCATTGTTCAGAACAACATCAACTTCTCTTTTTTTCTCTTCATAAGTCCCCCATCTTGGCTCATTAGGGTCCTTAGGTGCTGATAACAGTACTTGAGCATATGCCTCTAGGATTGGCTCCTCAACCTCATATCCAAGTGGATGAATCCACTTTGTCCTTGGCTCAACTTCTTCCATACATGTTGTATCAGTCTCTACCATAAAGCAAATACTATCTTTGTACTTTTCAACAATGCTTTCTGGAATCATGTATCTCATCTACATTTTGGCCCTAAATGTCTTCAATTCTAGTGTCATGTAGTCCTTTAGTGTACTCTTAGTAGTTGCCTTAAATGATATCTATGGTATTGTAGGAAAACTCTTGTCCAAATACAAATCTGACACCTTTCCAAGAATGTGGAAGTACATGTATATGATCAAAGACCCAAACCTGAATATTTTGGTCTTGTCATGTTTAATGGCTTTGATGTTGTCTATTAGTTGTGCACGTAGGATCTCACATAGATTAAACTCTCCATTTTCTCTCACAAGTCTTATTGCTGCAAGAATTGTGGCCGCTGACACACTATTCACTCTATTGGTGTGTTGAAACCTATACCCTCGTATCATGGACATCAATTTGATTTCATTTTCCTCTATAGGCTCTATAGTCATTCTACACCTATCACTTCTTGATTTGCATGTTTTCTCAACAAGTTTTCTCACATCCTTGCCTACTGGAAGAACGACACCTTTCTTGGAGAGACCTATCATCTCATGAATCAGGTCTCCTGTAATTCTAACCGACACTTCACCTATCTAGAATAGGTCATCATGAATCCTGCTAAGTAGAATTTTTATCCATTTGGACTCATAGAACTCATATGTCGTAGCATATTCAACAATGGGATGGTTCTCTAACTGTGCATACTCATCCAAGAAGGTTTTATCTGATTTCATCATGGTTTCTAAATGTGCTCTTATCCTATCAAGTCCTACTAGTTCCTTCTTGCAGTATATGTATGCACAGATGTCTTCGACATGCTTAACACCCATGGGAGTACAGGAGAATGCCCCTTCTAGGTCATCCAATGTGGATTTAAATGGGTGCCTCTTAAATACATATCTTTTCTTCTCCACAACATCAAATACAATAGGAGTATCCATCACTTACTTGTATATCTCTTTCCTAATGGTTTCCAAGAACTTTTGAATCGGCACGACAGATTAGGGCTTCCGCAACTGATCAAACACACTACTTCACTGGTGAATCAATCTATAATCCTTCACAATCAACTACTCGGGCTTCTATTCTCTTCAATCACTCTGAATTCAAATGGAATGAGTGATTTACAAGATTCTATGTACTTTAAAGTAAAAAAATTTCCATTAATGCTTGCCGCGTAAACCAGACTTTCATTGAAAATCTCCAAATTTTATTGTATTACCAATCAGGAAGTGTTCTCTTGCACACAACCTCTATTATTCTTCAAAAGGTTAAATCCAAAGGTGCATACTCTAAGGGTGAGTATATTGGTTGTGAAGGGTTCTAGAGCTGAATTAGCTCCCCCTATGACCTTGAGGGCCATTCATCCAGATGTAGAGGGTGTGTCCATTGTGGATGCATCCAATACATGCTCATCAACCTTATCCTTCTTTGCTTCTAACCAAATCATGCTCACATCATCTGAAGATTTTACAAACTTGACTTCTCCTTTGGTATCCAATATTGATTCTTCAGGCTTTTTAGGGCTTTCCTGACCTTGCGTTCTTGATCTACAAACTTTGAGATATCTCCAGCCTTATTACAAGAGTGACAAATAATTGGAGGCCTTATATTCCTCAGCGCATTGACATGGGTTACCATTTTACACTGTCTAGCTAAGTGACCATTAGAGTTACATATCTGACATGTAACATTCTGAGAACTCCTTACATTTGGTTGATTCTTATTTCTTTTAATATGTTGATTCTTGTTCTTCTAACTTGTCTTACAATTCATAGCTTTATGACCAAATTTATTGCATGAATAGTAACCATTGAAAGGTCTTACCTCTTTATAGTTCCTTGCTATATGTCCATGCTTGTTACATGCATAACAAGTGTAGCCTACTGGCTTGCACTCATCCATAGGTGGTTCAACATTATCTTTAGTTTGATCTTTTGTCTTCTTAGTATCAGTAGAGTCTTTTGGTGCTTTCATCCTTTCTTGCATGTTATCAATCTAGTTTTGTGCTTCATTGTATCCAATGTAGCTAGTATCTCCTGTAAGCCTTCGAGCATACAACTGTGACTCTATCAAATTAGAACTGGTGTGTAGCTTATCAATGTGATTCTTTATCTCTTTCAATTTGGATTCCAAGCTTTCTTTATTGTTTCTTAGCTCCAATATTTCCATGTTTTATTGCCTTAATTCTTCATTCATTTGAAGGTTCTCCTTGATCTATTCTTCATAGATATCTTGATTGTTGGTTAGCTTATCATCCAATTCTTCAATTTTTTCTTTTAGGGATGAATTTTATTCATTCAAATTCTTGATCATTATCCCTAAATCACTGGTAGAGCATTCTTTCAAATCTTTTCTTATCCTTTTGATGACTGCTTAAGCATCACTGACTTTTTCTTTTAGTTCTTCAATTTCTTTTTCAGATCTGTCCAAGTCTTCAAGAGTAGCTTCAAGATTTCTTTTCAGATGTTTAATTTATGTCTTGTCCATGATCTCCTCAAGTGGTTAAACTTCTTTGCTAAGGACCAGAGCTTTGATACCAATTGTTAGGAATGGGAACACTAAAAGGGGGGGTGAATCAATGTTCACTATAATTAATCTTTTTACTTTACTCTTTAAATCGAACTTGAATGCTTAAGTACTAAAATGAACATCAACATAAACATGAAACATGAAGTCAATGCATAACATAAATATGGTTACGGGGAAACCCAAATAGGTAAAAACCCCAGTGGGAATTGACACCCACTAATAATTTGTACTAGTGTTTTTTGATCCTTGTTAGAAGATCCTTAACCCTATTAGGAGTTGTCTTTACAATGTATTTAGTACAGTGACCTAGTCAAGGGTCGGACCTTGTTAGGAGTCTTTTACAAATAACCCTATTAGGGGTGGGGACACACTTTCCTAGAGCTCACTACTCAAGTGGTGAAGGCTACAACCTTCTGGTCTCAAATACACACTATATCTGCTGGATGAACTGGCACTATGACACTGCTTGTCTGATCAGTTCCTTTGATGTGCTGATGCTTTGACCTCTTGCAAAGCTCTAATACATCTCAAAAACTCTTCACATACTTATGCTCTACTTATCTCAACTCTCTATGAAGTTTCATACAAATTACAAAGGGTACATCTCATATTTATATGCGCTACCAAAACAATTAACTAGGTTAGCCTATAACCGATTACATACAATGCTTCCAATTGAATTGGCTCAAGTGGGTTTACAAATAAACATAATTATATGTATACAACCTAATTGCAATAGGTGCATAGCCCTTACATAACAATATTATAGTCGCTAATCAATTTACCATCAGTCGACTGCATACACTATTCTATTCTAGCATTCACTAGCTATGTAACTTCAACTGTCTGTAACTTCGTCATACTTGCATATATGATCATGCACTTATAGACTAAGCATGAATACACTCTTACCAACTTATCTTTGAGGGTGCATACCATAACTCAGTCATACGCATGTGCAATTATGCTCTGAACTACTGGTGCTTTGTTAACTGTCCAGTCTTATACTTAGCCAAATACTGATCTTCTGATGATGTGCGCTGACTCCAAAACTCTATATGATTTTGTTTCCATAATGACAACACTATATTAAGTCATATACAATAGTATAGTCAACTTTCCAACAAGCTGAAGCAAGTATGGACAACAAAATAGAAGAGTAAACCCAAACCATATCAACTGAAGAGACAAGGTAACTCCTGTGTTTTGGATTACAACACATGGGCTACATGTATTGCATGTGGTAGATATGGGCACATTGCATAAAATTGTATGAGGAAGAGATGGGCTGGACAATCATGAAGCTAGACAAGCACTAGAATGGTGTGCTTACATTTTCATAAGCTCGATCATCTAAGCAAGGACTGGAGAGACCGAGCACCAGAAGAAGGACATGTATTTGAGAGTGGAAACACTATTGTAGATATCATGAGAATCAAGAACACTATGTGGAAGAAGGCATCAAATGAGAATGGAGACTCAAACAATGCTGTCGGTGAAACCTCATCCACTAGATTAGGTGACATCGGTACCTCTACTTAAGGTGATATAGGTATGTATGGAACTAACATCTCAAATGATCATATTCTACATACAGTTCCTTATATATGATGAGCACATACCAAATCTGCATGAATAAAGATGCATTATGGTTTATATGTTTTGATCTAACAAAGTCACATAGTTGGTAAAATTTAGACCGAGCAAAAGGTTACCCGTCGGCAATCACTATTCAAGGTTAACCGAGTACCAGTATCAACTGAGTGAGAAATCATGTCTTAACCGAGCTGATGGAAGTTTGCAGTAGTCACCAAGTTTACAGTTGTCACTGAGCTGGTAGTAGGTTGAGCATTATTGACATAAAGTTTTGAGCAAGAATGAGAAAATGCTATAAATACAGGAAAGTCTGAGTTCATTTTTCACAAAGAAATTTCGGAGAGTGATAATTTCATAGAGCAAGTTTGAGAAAAGAATCTTTCAAGTTCATCCAAAGTAGTTGCAAATCAAACATTCTTCGACATATTTCAAGTAAGTTGAAACCCCTACCGAGCATATTCATCATACTTACCGAAAACCTAGTTTGTTATAATGGCATCCACTACGAGCACTTCTAAAGTTGTGGAAGAGGAAGTTAATCTTATAGTGTCACCAAACTATAGTGAACCCAAATATAAGTTACACCCAGAAGTAGCATCAAAAATGGATTTAGCGGGCACTTTTTCAAGCATCCCACCTAAGGTTTTATTGGTCAAAGACATCTAATCGTACATTCACTACAAAATAGGAGAAATAGGAGATTTTGATATGTATGTTTCATACCAAGCACTTTGTAGTGAAGATGAAAAGTTTAAACCAAAGCATAAATAGGTTGAAATGATTGGACTCACTAATGCCCTAAATTTTCTGAAGAACTTCAAAACCGAATGGATTAGGGTTGTGCTAAGTTGATATCATGAGGGAACATTTTGGTTGGATAGTCTAATAAAGGTAACGAAGAGAATGATTCACAAGGTTACAGTTTGTCCTACAACTGACAAGGCCAAAGCATTCTGAAGTTCATCTCAAGCCGATGTTGAGAAAAATATAGGCATAGCATGGGATGGTCAAGCATTAAAGATTGCATCAATTGTGGATCCAGAAGTTAAGTTTGTAGTGCATGTAATAGGTTATAAGTTCTTTGAGTCAAAGAGACTTAACAGTGTACCATGTAGTACTGTGGATATGGCATTTAAAATGATAAACAAGGGTCATTAGATAGACCTTTTCGAGCTACTCCCGAAATAGGTTGAAGAAAATATGAAAACAATCTGATCACAAAATTTTAATACCTGTAAGTTTGGATCATTGTTAGTATGCTTATTTTTCTATCTCTAGAAATTATTTCCTTCTGTCAGTCACATAGATTGGCCTATCGACACACCGATCATTTCGCAAATTTTTGATATAATGAAAAGTCTAGGAGATAATGCAAATAATGTTGTAGATGGTCATTTTGAGGAGTTTAAGATCAAGATGAATTAGAAGAGAAAGATTCCATGCTCACTAGTCGAGAAATATGAGATGGACATATGTTTTCTAGTTAACACCGACCATACATTGATTAAAGTTGTAGAGCTAAGAACCAAATGGCTAGCACCCATGGAATATGAAATGGATCATGATTTCAGCTTGAAATCAATCAAAGCATTATTGGCTTTACCGAAGGATAAGAAGGCCGAGAGGTTTGGAACCTATGAAGAGGCAAAATATAGAATAAAAATAGATCTTGTCATCGGCAAAATAATAAGAAAAGAAAAGAAATTGAAGAAAGTTTTAACTCAGTAGTTTGGAGATGTATTTGACTCATCTAATGAGTCACCAGTTGAACCTGAAACCGAAGGTCAGTTACTGTTAACTGACAAAGCACATGATAGTGAGGAAATTGAGTCTAAAAAGGAGAAAGATTCAATACCGATTTCTCCCACCCCAACTCCAAAGAAGATGCAGTTCAGTCAGGAGCATGAACAAGGTCAGAAACTGGAGCTTCACCACCTCAAAAAAAGGGAATTGGAAAGGTAATAAAACCTAAGGAAGTTACACTGACCAAAACTTATGCAAAAAGAGGAACCAAGGTTGTAGCTGAGGCAACAAAGAAAAGGAGAAGATTAATTAGAGGAAGAGAAGACCTTGAGGATGAAGAAGATGACAACAATTAGTTCAAGGTTATCAGTAATAAGAACAAGACAATTGATGACATTGATGCTGATATAATTGAGAATGGAGCACTCACAAATCTCGAACTCAGTCGGTTTGACAATATGTCTACTGAGGATCAGAATAAAATTGAGGAAGCTGTCATTCAGATGATGATAAGATTTAAAAGAGTTCCATTAGATTTTGGAGAACCATTTCCCAAGGCATTAGAAGAAAGAATAAATCAGAAGTGGTCCTATGCCTTGGACACCGAGAAGAAATTGAGGGAACAATCTCTAGTGCAGGCAGCACCAAATTTAAATCTTAATGAAATTGATGAATATATGAACAGTTACTATAAGAGATTCAAAGTAAAAGGTCAGGCTATGAAAATTTTAGATGAAAATATGGCAGATGTTGATGAGACTAGACAACTCATGTGGACATTAATTTTTGCAGCAAAAGAGCAAGCTGAGAAAAAATCATTTCTTAATCTGTCTAAGAAGAGACAAAGGTCAAAAGGAAAAAGTATTTATATAGATGATGATGTAGCAAAGCAGAAAAAAGAATCAGGTGTATCATTTACCAAGGTGATTGATACAACTCTTGTAAATGAAGTTATAAGTATTTCATAAGATACAGCAGATCCAGTAGTGATCCAGATAAAGGAGACAAATGATGAAGATGTACTCGTTGAGGACATTACAAATGGGGATCCTGATGATAGAAATGATGATGAAGATGTGAACAATGCACCAGATATTGTATAGGATGAAGGTCAAGTTACCAAATGTGCATTCACATCATTACGGGGTGAGCTTCCTATCCTTATGGAAGCAGTTGAAATTTTATCACAAGAGAAACCCGAAGGTTCAGACCCTGAACAACCAAAGGATACAACAGGGGAATGAAGCACCGAAATACCAGCTGAAACAAACAAACCTGAAGAGAAATAGGCACCAAAGGTAGAAAAAAAGGATCAAGAGTAGGGTAATTTTTAGTGGTGAATATTTGCCTTGTGGCGAATTCTGGGAATAATGTCTTGTGGAATTGGTGAATCACGCAGGTATACGCTGGCAAATATTCACCCAATCTTGACACAGTAACCACTAAATATTAATTGGAATCGCCAATCAGATTTCTTGTTTGACGCTGTTGACCATCATATTCACCTATAATTAATGTGACATGGTTCTTTTAACGTTCTCTTATTTGCCAGCGATATTAATTATGAATTGCATATAAAATTTGAAATAGCCAAATGGTTTATATTGTTATCTTAACCACAACCTATTTCACCACCCGTTAATTAATTATTTTATTGGTCCACGACATATTTCACCAGCCCATTAATTAATTATTTTATTGGTCCATGATTTATTTCACCAACTTGTTAATAAATTATTCACCACGTGTATTTAATTTTTCACCAAACATAGCATTGATCAGGTCGGTACTCGGCACATTTTCACCAAAAGCCCGAGATTTTAAAAATTGGAAATTTGGAATTTGGTATCATGGATTGATATAAATTCAAATCAAATTTAGAAAACTTAGAAATAGTCTTATCATGCATCGTTACAAATTTTTGGAGCAAGAACCTGGAGGGCCAGATTTACAAATAACAATCTTGCAACAATAAATAGAGGATTCAGCATTTCAGAGAGTTGGAAATTAGAAGAAGCAGGACAAAGGTAAACAATTATTTGTTCAACTTCACATTTCACAATTCACAGTATTGCTATTAATTTTAATTCATAGAGGCTAGAATCCTAGTGACTAGTGAGAGGTCATTGGGTAAAGATGTCAGACAAGGGTGACTATCCTGAGGCTGAGATTGAGTATCCTTAGGCTACTACTGCTGAAGGGATTCAGATATCAGGGGAGGTTGCATATTGAGACTCAGGGCAGTGAAGAGATTGGAAAGCTAGACAAGGGTAAGACTCCTCGGGGCAATGAAGGGCCTAGGAGGCCATCAAAATGCCCAAAACTTAAAGATACTAACATAAAGGCTTTCTTTGGCGTTGGAAATGTTTCTGCTCCATCAACATCTATAATTGCGAGTGTAAAATCCATTCATAGTAGCTCACCAGTACCAGTGCTGGGGTTGTCATTGAGTTAAATGAAAATCAAAATGCATCAAATGAGGATAACAATGGTGGCACGAGAGAAGATGTTATAAGGAATACGCAGAACCAGTTGGAAGAAAATGGTAGCAATGAAGATAATAATAATGTTGGTAGGAAGAAAAGAAAAAGGGAAGTAAAAATGGGGCGGGAGTGGGAAATGGCAAGAAATTTTAATGTTGATTGGGTAGCAAAGTACTAGTTCATTGAACCATTCCTAAGCAATGATGAACAACCAATAGAATGCAGGTGTAAGATTTGTACCTAGAAACTTAAAAGAGAGAAGAAGTTGCAGCTAAAGCTTGACAATATAGAAAAGCATATTGGTAAGGTTTATGAAAAATAGACCATACACGGACAAGAAATATCAGTAGTGAGATGGAAATCAAAGGAAGAATGTCTTCATGTTAAGTATGCCATAGAATATGAAGAGCATAACAAGAGAATGGCAGTAATTGCTAGTAGTGAAAATCCAATCAAGGCTGGGTTTAAACATGCAGCCAATGAAGCAAACCTGGCAAAGACCATTCAGATGAGTGTTATTTTTCATATTATGTCCAGAGGGCATCCTATGAGAGACTTCTTAGAATATGGTAATTTATTATCTTTTTTGAAAGTTCCTCACTATCCCATGTCACATTGGTCAACAAACGTTGGATGGGAAATGGCAAACTGTCTTTCTGAGGTGGAAAAGCAAAATTTACAGGAGAAAGTAAAATAGTCCATATTCATTTCATTATCCATAGATGAAGTTACTGCAGTAGATAACACTAATTGGATTTGTATGCATGTGTATACAGTAAAAGAACATGTCCACCAAGCTCATCTACTCTGCGTTCATAAAATGAGGGGCAATTCAACAACAAAAAACTTATATTCTGAAGTGAAGAATGCTTTGCATGAAGTTGCTGGTATGGATGATTTGACAATTGGAAAGAAGTTAGTGTGTGTTGCAGCTGATGGAGCTACAGTAATGCAAGGCCAAAGGAATGGTCTCTGTGCAAGATTACAAACTAGTATTGCACCTTACATGCTTGGCATACATTGCATGGCCCATTGAATGAATTTAGCATATAAAATTGTAAGTGATTTTCCTACAGTGTCAAAAGTTGAAGATCTAGTTCACGACATATACTCTTACTTCTGCGGAAGTCCTAAACATTTTGAAAAATTTAAGATTTTCTCAGAGGGAGTAACACCAGGAAACAAGCTTCTCAAGGATGTTGAGACTAGATGGATCTCTTTGCATGGACCAGTAGAAAGAGTTCTAATAGAATATCAATCCTTGATCAGAGTAATATATGAGCAACACCTCACAGTAGACAAAGCTCCTGATTTGTTACATAAGTTAAGTGATATAGAGACTCTATTAACTTTAGCTAGTCTTCTCCCCATGCTAGATTTAATGAACAAGCTTGTTAAGAAAGCCCA
Organism: Chamaecyparis obtusa; assembly: GCA_027943335.1. Taxonomy (NCBI): domain Eukaryota; kingdom Viridiplantae; phylum Streptophyta; class Pinopsida; order Cupressales; family Cupressaceae; genus Chamaecyparis; species Chamaecyparis obtusa. The sequence goes on from BSBK01001169.1 coordinate 1,556,659, forward strand.
GGACAGGACTATGTATATCCATGAGTACTTAGATTTACGTAAAATGACATGCGTTGCCCTGGATAATTTATACTCAAATATGATAACAATTCAAAGCCCAAATTTTTTCAAGTGGCAAATAATTACAGATTTGAATCATGCTGAGAATTTTTTTCAATTCAATGCAAAAAATGATTTATGTGTGTTTGTGAAAGGATATGAAATACCAATGCACAATCTAAGATGGGCAAGTGAGGCAGACTACTTCCAGTTAAAAGGGCTAATTTTGACATGTTTGTTAAATCTGTTAGTGAGAATTTGAAGTCAATTTCTTACCAACTTTCAAGTGAGATTCGTGAAAGATTCCCTAGAGAAGAAATTCTTGAGGCCATGGGTTGTGTGTTTCCTCATTTTTGGAAAAACATCAGAGATAGACAACATGATGCTCATATGTTTCATAAAAAAATTGATGAATTGATCAGAGAGTTTTCAAAACATGCAGATTGCAATGGACAACCAATTGATGGAATTATAGATTCAGCTATTCTTAAAAAACAATGTAGACAATTTGCATCATGTATGAAATTGCAGTTAAAAAACTTGGAGAATCCATTTCAACCTGGTGCAATAACTAGGCTTTGGAAAAGGATAGAGCAGAGTGAAGTACTGCGTGATTCAATATCAGAATATTTCAAACTTGTTGATTTATGTCAAACAATGATATTGGGGTCGGTGGAAGATGAAAGAGTTTTCAGTGCATTGGGATTTTTGAAATCAAAGATCAGAAACAAACTAGACAGAAATTTGGAAACTTGCTTGAGGTTGTTTGTAACTCAGTACAATGTTACAGACTTTCCTTATGATAGGGCATTGGCAATTTGGATTCCCTGCGTGAAAGATGAGGGCTTTTGAACACTACTTCAAAACATGGTGGTTCAGAGACAAACGATGGATCTTGGTCCCAGACTCATAATGAAGATGAAGAGTTTTTTGATTTTGAATACCAAACTCAGAATGAAGAAGAACCTCTTGCTAGTAGTAGTAGTCGATTTCAGTAGCTAGATTCCATGTGGGATATAGAAGAGGGTGAGGCAGACTGCTCACTAACACTGAGTGAAGAGTGAACTATGAAGTGATTTAGAATTAGCATTCGGTTAATAGGTATTTATAATTTTATACACTGTATACTTATTACTGTACTTGTTGGATAAATTGATAATGGAATTGGACTTGATTCTGAATATTTATTAATTTATTGACAATTTATTAATTGACTCATATTCAGCTACAAGCCTACGGGTACAAGTAATAAGTATTGTTCATGATTTTTGTAATTTCAATTTTGATTTTTGTAATTTGTAATTTGAAATTTTGAATTCATGATTTTTGTAATGTAGATTGTATAAACTAGAATGTCCCTCTTTATCCACAATAGCAGGTGCCAGGGATATATATGATTTTTGTAATTGTAGAATGTTCAAGAAATTTGTAATTTGATATAACCTTGTGAAGTCCCACACAAAACCTTTTGTAACCTCTTAGCTGTTTAATCTTGTAACTAATTAACCTTTCTAAAGTTACGCCTTTCTGTCAGATGCTTCATCGTAGCTTCGTAACTGCCAACACTAATGGCCAACAAACCCTCGTGAAGCTTTGTAAACCAACTGTTCCTGACAAAGTGTTTTGAAGTTACACATGCCGTTAGTCGGGAGTCCTTCAGAAGTTCGAAACCCATTAGCATCCTAACAACTTAACCGTGGAGTAGTTACGAAACAACCCAGTGTTACTTCAGAACATTGCCGGTGGTCTGTTAGTAACGTGCACATGCTTACTAGTATATCTTGGATTTTATCAAAGGTTCCTAGATTCACACTACTTACTAGTATATCCTTAAGAAAAACTTCAGAGAATTTATGTTATATTCAAAGCTTATTTAATCTGATCCTGGATCAGAGCTGAGAAATATGAACATACACACAAAGATTATTCATGCAATGAATCAAAACAATTCATAATTCAAAGAGAGATACTCAAGGAAAGATATAAATCTTGGATTATATTCAAATGCTATATTATATCATGCTCACAAAATGCTTTACAATGTAACCTTCTGAAAATAACTTGAACTAGAAGATACTGTCTTCTATAGAAAATATGCCTATTACAGTCTATGATATCCCAAACTCAAGAAACTTATCAGTCAAATTGATCTAGTTCTCGGTCCTTTTTCATTGATCCTGGTAATCCTTTTATAGAAAATAAGGATTGCAAACAAGCTTCGGATCATTTTAGAAAAGACAAGAAAGGAGCATTCATATAGGACAAAAAATGAAAATAAAACTTTCTAATTCTCATTACAAAACTTTAAAATGGATCGTTAAAATGAGCGCCAAAAATCTTGTAGTAACTCCCAAGGGTAGTTCAACTTCTGCTAGGTGTAACAGCCATGCTCATGATAACTGCTTGATGACTTTATCCTTGTTGGCTTTGATCTTGAGGGTTTGGAACACTGCCACCTGCTGCCTCCTGATTTGATGCTTCTTCTTCTTCTAAACTCTCTGAGGGATATGTTGATTTCCAAGTCATATAGGTCTCCTCACTCGACCAATGAAAGGTAAGGACTTCATCCTTCTTTGGTAATAGTTTGTTCCACTCAGCAACCAACTGGTGAACCTCTATTCTGACATTAGCAAAATGCATCCTAGCATCTTGAAGGAGCTCGACAAGTTGTATGAATGGGATATTATTATCTGTATCTAAAATGGATTCTATTTTAGATAATACTTGTCTATCTATCTGCTCTGTCCATTGATCCTTATCTTTAATTACTCCATCTGCCTTAATGAGACCAGGAAAAATTTGAAAATCATCCCGGAAGTATCTTACCCTTAAGATTTCTGATCTTCTTCTTATACTTTCCCTATTTACCTCAAAATCAAAAAGATTCTTAACAAACCTATAAGTGTTTGTTAGCTCTATATCCACAATAGATTTGTCCTTAATTTGATCAAAAAATGATTTCAAATTATATTTCCTTGTAACCCACTTTTCCAAAATCTTGTCCATAGTAGATGCTTCTTTCTGAAAAGTTGTTAAGACAATTGCCAATTGATTTGCAATTTTATATACTTCCTTAGGTCTTACGTTTGCAACAAACTGTGAAACAACATCCTTTATTTTCTTTTCATATTTCTCCTTTACCTTTTGATCAATGTCTTTCTCATCAGTGAAAGGAGGAAGAGGAGAAGGAGGAAATTCAATAATAGGGCTTGAAGAGGAAGGCCTAGCAGGGGAGGAAGTAATCTGCATCTGCTCTAATAATTGCATTGGGCCATGCTCCCCCAATCTCTTCTTCAAATCTTCAATTAAAGTATCTCTTTCAAGAATCCCCTGTTTCAACTCACCATAAACCTTCAAAACTGCTTCCAACTTGGCAGTGAGTTCTTCCTTCTCTTTGGCTTCCTTTTCTACCACCCTTGCTATTAATTGTGTTGTGGCCATTACCATACCTAATGCTTCAACCAAAGAAGTATCAGTAACCCTTCTTACAATTAGACTCCCTGAAAGGTCATCTTTGACAATTTGTTTTCCCCTATTATTTTCATTCTTTCTTAGGGACCACATTACCAAAGCCTGGTGATTGTCACTGAAAGTGACCCCTTTGATATCCTGTTCTACTTCCTCTTTAGTCTTGTGGAAAGGAGTGGTCTATTTTTTGATTGGATCAAAAACCACCGCATCAGCTATATCCCACTCTGGAAGGATTAGTACTCCTGATACTTTCACCATATCTCTTCCCTGTTCTGGAGTGATTTGCTTAAATTTTGCAGTCATCTCTATTTTCACTTCCTCCTCTATGATTTGTAAATCCTTCTCTAGATTCTCTTCATGTCTCTTCTCACAAATTTCTTGAAACTGGTTGATGTTCAATTTCCAAAGAAATTGCATGAAAGCCCTAGTTTTAACAAAAGCATCATCAGCCAAAAACTCCTGACAGGCTTGCTTGATTATAAGGTCTAATTCTGTACCTACCAATTCCCCTATTGTTAAATCCAACTTGGGCTCTTCTGGTGCCTCTAGCACTCCCTCATTTGTTTCTTCATAGGTCATAAAGATTTGACTTAGAGCATCTACTTGTTGTACCTGTTCTATAACCTCCTGGTCATCCAAAATGTTTAGAGGTGACTGTGATGGAGAGTAATATTCTTCAACATGAACAAGTCTTTCTTCCACTCTCTGTTTCTTCAATGGGGGTGGAGAATTAGTTACATCCTCAGAGGAGAGTCGAGGACCTCTATAACCTCCTTTTGTTTCTCAACTTGTTGTGAAGTTGATGGGACTTCCCTTTTATCCATCTTCCTTTTTTGGCTTTGCTCTGGTACTACAATATTGTAACCAGTCTTCTTTTGTACCATGTACCTCCCTGGGGGTAATCCTTTTGCAAATACAAGTTTTCTCAGCAACTGTTTAGCCCTTTCTAGGTCATCCTTCATCACCTTTTCCTTCTTTTCACTCAAGGTCTGAAAGATATCCTGGAAACAATTCATGAGAGTATCTATTTTCTTGCCCATTGGAGTTATTCTCTTCAGGGGGTCCCATCCAGAATCAAAATGTCAGATGAAATCTAATGTCTTTTTGTACACCAGCCATTTTTCTTTCCTAACCCCCTGTTCTTGTAACTCTGGGGTATTTCTGACAATATCTTCAGGAAAGTTTAAAATGTGGTTAACCATGGCACATTTGGCTCTCTTCTTAAACATCTCATTATAAAACCCCTCAGGGTCTGCTATCCTAGCAATTGCAGTAGCCATATGGTATGGAGCCATGATTTTATCTATGTGAACCCATCCACCCTTGGTAATTATGAACTGGTGGGCAATGGTAACATTTGGGAATAGAGTTCCCTTGCCTTTTCCAGTGAGGGCACACTCTTCAATATCTCCTAATTACCTAATAAATTCTATGATTCCAATCCTAAGGGGTACATGATAAGGCAATACAAAAGGGGTTCCCCTGAAACCATACAACCTGATGACAATTGATACATTGTAGAAAATGACATCACCCCAATTGTGTATAATATTCAAATTTTTAGCAAACTAGTTTGGCCTAATGAGCTATGCCAATGCTATTGGGATTCTTGGGTTGTCTTGGACAAACAACTTCCTGAGTCTGGCTACAAAATGTTTATCAAAATTTGTGAAACTGTGATCCCTTTTATCCTAGGTCATTGTGAGGCTCCATAATTGGACTAGCATATCTTCACCATCCTTGTGTCTTATCAACTCCATTTCTTGCTCAAAATAGTTTGCTCCTTTAAACAAAAACATGTACATTATGAAAGAATAGCAGCAGAAAATCCTATCATCTTCATTCTTTTGAATCTTCACTAATCCATTATGGATTAATTCAGCAATAAATGGAGCAAAATCAAAGGTAATAGACAAGTGTGGGTGTAGAATTTGAATCACCATGCACATCAAATGTATTGGCATACTTTCACTGACATCCTCTCCAAAAACCTAACATAATGACCAATATGCTCCCTTAGCCCTGAAGTCAAAATATTCTATCATAAAAGGCTCCTATGTGTTTTGTCCCATGATAACCATTTTCCCAATTTTGGTGCAAAATTCCTTCAATAATTTGCCTCTGAAATAGTTTCTTTGTGCATCATACACTTGCTTTAGTTCTTCAAGATCAATATTCTCTAGACTGTCTGAGGGTTCACTTAACCTGAACACCTTCCTAATCTCTTCAGCAAAAATTTTGATCAATAACATTCCTTTTGCATCCCTAACCTCCCTAGTGATTGGGTCATAAATCTTTGCAACCTGCGTCATCAAATCAACATCTAAAAAGACACCGAGTACCACAAGTTTTCCCAGGTCAGACTGCCATATATTGCTTGTAGGGCGAGGGGTATTTCTCTAACTAAAACCCACTTTGAATAACTCTAAGCTAGTGATATCAGGGTCACCATTTGCATTGATTGTACCAATTTTGGCCTCCCTAATAAAATGTGTTGTGTCATATAGACCATCCGCTACCTTTACCCTAGGGTCTTTGGGAATTAGACTCTTGGTTTTCACTAGGTTAGTAGTAGAGCTGGGAAGTAACTGCAATAAATCCTCATGCAAACCTCTTTCACTGTACTCAATTTTACCAGACAATTCTTTCCTTGGTGCCATTTTAGGGTTTATGCTAAAAAACATTTGCAAGATATACAGACTATGGGACTATGATTCTTTTAGTAGGGAAGTAAATTGTATAAGTATTTTACCGACCTTTTTTCTAGGAAATCACTAGGAGACAATAGCCAGTCCTTGCAATTCTTCACGCTCAGGTCTACAATTTTTTGATCTCTTTGTGCTTCTGAGAGTGCATGAAATTCTGATATACAAACAATTTTAACACTCACCCTAGCAATTTATTTGGCATGATTCAACCATTAATCCTCTGAAAAAATGAACTGTCACTTCTCAACGGGAAACTTGAAATTTGCATCACTTTATCTCCAGTTTGAATTAGGACCGTCAATTCTTACTAGCATATCATCTAACAATTTGTTCACATGATCTCATAGTGTGAAAAAGGCCTATGTGATCATATGAAAAATAGTCATACCAGTCTTTTCACTGGCGGGCCGGCGGCAATCCCTGCAACCTTTATTATTAGAACAATGGTTAGTTGCATGATCTTATAACTTAAAAATAGCCTATACGATCATACAAAAAACTGCTAGCATGCAACCACTATCAGCATCCTTTTGAGTTACTAGCCCCACTACTTTTAGCCAATGAAAAACTGACACTTGTGAAGAGAGCTGTCAGCGGTCCCACCTGAGAATTGTGCTTGTCTTTATGCAAGATCGACAGTTGGTCGCATGATCGCATAGGCCTCTAAGATACTATGAGATTATATGATAGCCATCCGATCTTTCCTTTGTTACTTTCAACTCTGAAGATCCTTCTGACACTAGCCCCACCATCTAAAATAAAAAGCCACCACTTGTGAGATACCTGTCAACGGCCCCACTTTGTTCCTGCATTAAGCTTCATTGTAAGATCAATGGTTAGTCTTCTATTCGCATGGCTTGGAAAGATTTCATGCAAACACACGACTACCATTAGATCTTCATTAAAGATTCAAAGCTGAATGACATTTGAAACATTAGAATATGAGGTATTCAGGACTTAGGACATATTATTTATATCACCGGGCCTTTGGACTTAGGGAAAATAAAGATATGACCCCCGCATGATGATAAAATAAATGAACGTGCTCTTCTATGAACCTAAGTGACTCAAAAAGTAACACTCAAATAGAAATGAAAAGAGTGACCTAGGTTTTTTATGAAAGTGGCAAATATTTAGGGCTTTCCTCAAACTTGAACTTTAACTAGGGCTGGCTGGATATGGGGGAAAATCTTGATAAATTTGCAAGATTTTTTGTGGGTTTTCTGTAGCAAAAATATCACAATCTTTCAACACTTATGCACACTTCAATTTTATAAAAATTTCACAAGATTGACATACTAAAAAATTGAAGTGCCAACATCTTTCTAGGTTTTAATGGATTTTTAGAGCATATCTCAACCTAGCACTTAGGGTTTTAACATTTTGATCGAAATTTAGGCCTTCAGGAGGAAAATTGCAGGAAATTCTCAAAACAATTGTGAAAACTAAAAATACTACCAACATGGTCAATTTATTATTTGTCAATTACCTAATTTCCTAATACTAAGCATTTACTTAATTAGAATTGAGATTCTTGACTTGAGCCAATGAATGAGCTCTATTAGGGATTTTTCTTGCATGAATCAAATTTTTGAAAGGTTACTTTAGACTATGCTTCTTGAGACTAATTCAAACAAGAGAGAGACCTAATTGCTGACTCTGAGGATTGGATAGGATAGTCCTTCATTTTTTAGCTCCACATACTTAGGCAGGTATTACCATATTACCTTCTAATGATTACTGATAAAAGTAAAGAGACAACAACAATATATGGCAAAAGTTGCAGTGTATTTGTATTAAAATCAACTTGCTAATTACATTCAAAATTCAATTACTCAAAAGGTCAGACACATAACTTAGAAGTCTGCTTCAAAGCAATTCTGTTCAAATTTTTCTATTATCTTTCAACTCTATCCCAAAAATGAGTCTTCAACTCTATTTATACCTCATTTCAACCATCTTGGAATTCCCTCATGAATGGGAATGCAACAAGCTTCAGATGGTTGAAAACCCTAAACCTAAAAAGCATAAGAAATAAAGCAATAAAAGATAAAATACAATGAGCCCTTAGGTGGTGGAAAGACCAAATTGTTTTAGCATGTTCTGCATCCTAGATCACTAATAACTAACACCTTTGTCTGTGAGTATTCATGATAGCTACTATTATAACAAGCTATGGTGACTACCATTCTGGCTAACTTACACCATTCTTAAATGATAGCTTATCATCCCTGTATTCTGAGCTCAGGTGTCAGGTGCTCCAGATGTCCTCCTTACTCATCAGCCAAAATGTCCAAGTCAACTGCAATGGATTTAACTTTCTTGGCCTTTGTTAGCTCATCCCATGCAGTTACTTCTTCCTCTGATGGCCAATTGAAGTCCTGGATGAGCTGCAGTTGTGCTTTTTTGTCTTCCCCACCTGGCATCTATAATTTCTTTGACATCTGTTACAAACCTGGTGAGATCTTTCTCTGCCTTAATAGCTTCATACAGGGTTTGATTGAAGCTCTCCAAATCAACATTATTCCCCTCACCTAAAAATGCCTCCTTCCTAGGCAATAAAAGATCAGCATCTAACCTCCACTGATCAAGGCTCTTTATGGCTCCATCCCCATTCTTAATGGAAGGGATAAAATTGTTGGAACAAGAGCTAAGCATGGCTATCTTAGCCTCTATCAAATTTTCCTTACCCTTAAAAAGTGGTAATATGGCTTTAATTCTATCTATCTCCTCACCATCCCTCACAACTATCTCTGGAATATCACTTCTCAAAGATTGAGCAAATGCCAATCTATCAAAAAGTGGTGTTCTGGTAGACCAAGTTTCATGATACCCGCTTAAAATTTGTACATAGCTATCCACTTCTTTCTGTAATTCTGGCAACTTGCCATAAGCATTAAAAACAAGATCAAATTTATCTTTAATTACATTTATTCTATGCTACAGATATCTAATAGGGCCTGTAAGATGGCCTCATTCTTCTCCTCATTTATCTTTTATGTTGCAAGTTCTATAGCTAAGCCCCCCTCATGCTCAGTTTGGACCACTGCATCACAGACCTCTGTAAATGCCCTGGAATTATTTTTTAGAGTATTTATTTCATCTTTTAGCTCCTTCACAGTCTTATCCAGCAAATAATTCTTCTTCAGTTCCTCTTCAAACTTTTTTCTAGTTGCCACATAATCTCTGAATGTCCTGGCTAGCCTGTTCTCCAAGTCCTGAACTACTACTTTATTCATGGAGGATGCATGGTGTAAGAGATTTTCTATCTCTAATCCTATAGTGTCCTACAACCTCCATATTAATTAGCTACCCTGTGCGGTGTCTTGGATGTCAACCAATCTGGGCTTACTAGATTTTGGGGCCACACACCATACTGCTAGTGTCTTAGTGTCCATATTGAATCTAGAACCCCTCGTGAGTCCATCAAGGCCAAAAGCTTCATAAGCTATAGCTTTATCTTGCCTCTTGATTTGTTCAATTAGGAATGAGGACTCCAAGTCCCATCCAGGGATCAGCAACATGCCACTTCTCTTTACTAGATCTCTTGCCTCCTCCACACTTAATGTTTCACTGTTGGGATCATAGGCCTATAATTTTTCAATCATTTGAATAGTTTTTTCCTCTGATTCCCCTAGTTTCAAAGATAGTGTTAATTCATTCTGCTTAACTCTAAAGAGAAAAATTTTAAACTCAATGAACTTGATGAATTCATCATCATCTATAAACTCTTTAGCTTGGATGACCCTATCATCCAATCTAGCTGCAGCCAATTCTAACTCATCTACGGCCTTTTCTCCATCATCTACCATTGATGTCAAAAAATTTTGTCTTAAGTTAGCAAAGTAATGGCTATTACCTAGCAAGATTTGTAGTGCCTTTTGCCTTGCCTTTTCTGGTACATTCATCAACTTTTGTTTCTTTGATGGCCCCTGCTTAGATGTGGATGGCTCAGCTTGTTTTGTTTCTCCCATAAATTCCACATTAGGTTCAACTTCTTCAAGGTTTATTCTATCCTCCTCCTTCTCCTCAGGGATGTCTGGCAATTTAGACATAATATCTTTGTAATTCTCTAAACACATTTCAATTTTATTCATGTATTTGAGATCAGGAAAGAAACCGGGGAAGGTAGGGTCTACCTTTTTCAATTGTTCCTCTACCCTTACAATATTTTCCCATTTACAGGTTCTCTCTTGATAGGTAACTTTGCTAAAAATATTTCTAATAACATCTTCCTCTGCCATAGGCTGATTTAGAGCCAAATTGTGATTCCTCATTTCTCTCAATGCTCCTCTAATGAAGTCTTCAGGGTCATACATCCTTGCTTTACTATAGGGCAATCTGAATTGTCTTAGGAATTCATGGATTTGGTCCATAGCATCTTTACCTATAGAGAAATCCCCTATTTGGAACCTTCTTGCCAGAAAGGTTCCCTTATGTCTTTTAGAGCCTAAGTGCTCTCTATCCATCATGATAAGCTGCCACAAGAATTCTACTATTGCCAATCTTTCTAGGACAAATGTTGGTAGTATGTGTGGAGGTTGAGGGCAAGCATACACTCTTATAAGAGTAAAATTCTCAACAAAAAAAAATATCACCCCAATTGTGCTTGATGTCATTCTCATAATTGTCATAGTCCATATTAAATGCTAAGGGTCTAAGCAATTTTCTAACAAGTAAAGGAAATCTATCCCTCACAATACCTAACATGTTCATTACTTGATCCCCAAAATCACTAAAAAAAGTAATGGAATTAGAGAAAGGGTAAGTTATATCCCATACCCTGGTCCACAGCTGAACCGGAATAGTTCCTCCCTCATTCTCAGTCTCATCGATGAACCCTAGGTTGATGTAGCCAATATTGAAATAGAGGATCGGGTGCATCATCATGGAGTAGTGATTGAACTTGAAGCTTTTCAAATCAGTCTTTGCATTCATCAACTCAGAGTGCATTACATTGATTATGTGCCCCACATAATCAAACTCCTTGTTGGTGTACTGATCCTGAACATTTGTAGCCATGACAAAAATGTTAGCAGTCACTGTTGAACCTCCATCTAGTCCAATAACTTTGTGTAGACCATAGATGGTATTCTAGAAATAGGTAAAGAAAAGCTCAATATCAAATGAATCTACAACCTTCTTGAGTAACAACCCTGCCTCTTTAATTTCTCTATGAATATGCCTCCTCATAACCTTTCCATGGTAGTAATTTCTATGTCTATTAAACAGGGCCTCCTCTCCTGCTAGGTCAATATCCACACTCATAGGTCCCTAAAGGTTGAAAGCTTGAGTAAAAGATGCTCTATCTAACATGCAGAGTGTAGACTTGTCATGCTTGTGGAAAGCTTGTGTCACTAGATTGTATGCTTGAATTAGTGCTTTCATGAGGTCTACATCCAAAAATACCTCAAGTACTATCAACTTTTCCAAGTTCCTCTCCCATGGGTTTGAAACAAGAGGGCCTCTAATTCTATTGTTATAGAAAAACATGAAGAGCTCATACCCAGTTGTTTTTGGGCATTCAGCATCCCTGCAGAATGCATAAGGGTCCCTCCATTCATAAGCGTTAGCTGATTGCAAATTTGAGGATCCAGGCAATAGTTTCATCCATTCTTCAGTGTATATGTTTGGCCTCTTTTTTCTTGAATGCACAATGGCACTCTTTTCTAATACTACAACAACATTAGAAGATCCTTGTTCTGCCATTCTTTTAAGTACTAAACTCTCTGGTTTCTCTTCGACTCTAGAAATTATGGATGCTCTGAAGTGTGAACTATATTTAATAACTAACAAGTAACAAGCAACTCACAAGTACAACTAGGGTACCAGGGTACCAGCCACCAGGCCACCTACTATATTAAAAATTAAAATCTCAATGTCTCATCAAGCACAGTCACACACGCATGAAATTAGTAATTACCTTTTTCAAAATTTAGATAAGTGTCACTGTCAACGGTACATCTAAGTTTCTAAGTTTCTAACCCTAGGTCCCTAATACCCTATCTCAACTATGCTAAATTGCTACCTACAAATCAAGGGCCTTGGCCCTTAGCCATTAAACTGACTAGAAAAATGAAACCTTGAGATGTTACAACACAACTTGGCATGCCGCATGAATGATGACACTTGTACTTCCCAAGTTGAAAGTTCCCACTTTCCACGTGGGCCATGGCATCAGCATGCAACTTAGTCTCCATCAGACTGTCTCTCACTTTTCATCCCCTTACAAAGTTACGCAATAGCCATGCATTACTTCAGAACCCCTAACCATCATAATAAATTAACCATTGAGAAGCTACGAAATAGCCAGGTGTAACTTCGGAACCATCATAATAAATTAAAGTTTTAAACATTGAGAAGCTATGAAACAGCCAGGTGTAACTTTGGAACACATCACCATATTAAATTAAACATTGAGAAGTTATGAAACAGCCAAGCGTTACTTCAGAACCCCTAACCATCATAATAAATTAACCGTTGAGAAGTTATGAAACGGCCAGGCGTAACTTCGGAACCATCATAATAAATTAAAGTTTAAATGTTGAGAAGCTACGAAACAGCCAGGTGTAAGTTCAGAACCATCATAATAAATTAAAATTTTAAACATTGAGAAGCTATGAAACAGCCAGGCGTAACTTCGGAACCATCATAATAAATTAAAATTTTAAACGTTGAGAAGCTATGAAATAGCCAGGCATAACTTCAGAACACATCACCATCATATTAAATTAAACGTTGAGAAGTTATGAAATAGCCAAGCGTTACTTCGGAACCCCTAACCATCATAAATTAATAGTTGAGAAGTTATGAAATAGCCAAGCATAACTTCGGAACCATCATAATAAATTAAAGGTTTAAACGTTGAGAAGCTACGAAACAGCCAAGTGTAACTTCGAAACCATCATAATAAATTAAAGTTTTAAATATTGAGAAGCTACGAAATAGCCAAACGTAACTTTAGAACCAGTAACACTATTTGAAAAAGAGTCATTTGACTTCTCATTGTTTCATTTGTATACTACTATATAGTATTACAAATTTACAGACTATAGTATTACTATTTAATTCAAAAACTGGTATACAATATATTATATACATAATACTGGGAACTTAAACTAATTCACTAATTCAACATTTCATTGAAGTTCTGAATGGCTGTGGACCGACCATATTCAAAACCAAAATGAAAACTACATTTGATTATTTCGTATTTACAAATTACAACTTACAAGTAACAATTAACTAAAAAATTTGTAACGGTAAGCCGTAAGATCCACATTGCACAAAGAAAAAAAGATTAGTCAGATTAGTCGATGCGCAAAGTAGAAAATAATGGGATCATCTGATTCATCTCCTCCTGGAATGCCTCCTGGTCAAAGCCATGATCGTAAAAAATGGCGCGCATCTCCGCCTTGTCATGCTCTACTTCAAGTTCGAACATGTCACTCAGGTAACCGGGGTAACTGGTAGCATGATGATGATCCCTTGCTGCAGACATTAGATGACTGAGGACATCCTATTGAATCTCCTACTCCATATCCAAAGTTGGTTGGATAACAGGTTCTGGGTTCTCATTTGATGATCCCTCAACTACTGGAAGACCCATTCTGTGAAAGCGCCGAGAAAATACAAATAATCACCAACTTATCATCCAAATTTAGAAATTTAGAAAGCTCCTATGCTCTACAATTCCACTACCGAGGAGTATATAAAGAAAATAATCACCAACTTGCCAGCCGCAATAAATTTTGAAGGAATGTTTCACGTCAGGTGGTAATTCAAGATGAAATTAATGAATATCGGTAAAGAAAAATTGCAGACATTGTAATGTCCTGCGTAACTTGGCTCCGAAGTCAAAAAGAAGAATAATAAATGTTGAATCAAAGCTCATATCTCCTAAAATTATCCTTTTTAATGTCTAATCAAAATCTTGGCTTGGATAATGGATAATCGTACCACTCAAATTACACAAACTGTCAGTGTTGCCTTGGAACCACCATATCCTAGCTGCGATTTTAAATTTTGAACTGACAACTTGGCAGCCGCATTAAACTTTCACGTAATGTCACTTGGCTCCAAAAAGAAAGATAATGAATATTTATGATTTTAATCAAAATCTTGTCATCATTAAGTCTCATTAATTGTACTTCAGTGATCAATGTCACTGCAACTTTGCGGCTAAGTTACGCAGACTGCCAATGTGGCCTCGGAACCCCCATATCTTACCTACAATCATAACTTCTGAAGTCACGTACACTATCAACCTATCCTTTGCGTATCTTCGTGGCCTTCAACTGCAACCTACTAGCATAACTGCCGAAGTCACGCACGCCGTCAACTTGACCATTACGTATCTTCGTAACTGTCAGCATCGACCCTCCTTTTAGCCTGCCGAAACTACACACACACCACACTGTTACCAGTCACCACAACTATTCACCAATTTATATTTTTTATAATATAAATACTCTTTTATATTCACCAATTTATATTTATTATAATATAAATACTATTTTCTATTCGCCAATGTATTTTTTTTATAATATAAATATTGTTTTATAGTCACCAATTTATATTTTTGTAGTTATAAATACTGTTATATATTTGCCAAGATAGTCCCACCTACTTTCAGGGAGCATCAATGATTCACCAATTTAGATTATTATTTTTTCTTTGAAAAAAAAATAATTTCGCCAAAAAAAAATAATTTCCCTTCTCACTTTCGCCACTTTTTTACACCTTTCTTAAAGGGGGGGTTTCTTAAAGATTACCCTAATCAAGAGAATCCTAATGTAACTAAGGCCACTCCACCAGACACTACATCAGAGGCTCCATCATAGTCTACAGACACAAAGGTCATTGAGGAGCAGTAGAAGGCATACAGTGTCACCCGGGTAGGTTACACAAAGTTTTGAAGTAAAGGACATTGTACCACTTATAAAAAGCTCACCTCAAGAACCGGAAAAGAAGAAGAAAAAGAAAGGAAAAGGGTCAATCACATTAGATGAAGTCATAGTTATACCAGATTGTGACCCAAGGACCCTAAGCCTTGAGGAACTAAGAAAATATGGGGAATTGTGTACAAGGAAGGCAGCACAAGAAAAATTAAAACAAGAAAGCAAGAGCAAAGAAATACTAGAGAATGTAAGAGATATCTTACAACAGGTTGTACCAGAGGTGCATATAGATGAGGATACTTTGATCATGGACCAACTTGCTACACTTGCTGAAGAGATAAATACCCCAGATGTCAAAGAAGACAAGAGAATAGAATGAAGGGAAGAATCCAAAATACAAGATAAACTTGCAGAAAGGATCAGCCAAGAAGTGGCAATTAACAAGGTTAAGCTATCTGAGTTAATAACTAAAATTCAGGGTATTACTCAATGAATTTGTTAAATTTTGTTCAAACTATGCACTGTGGAAACCTTCACTACCAAGTTCAGTGAAAAGATTAAATAGCTTGATAATGAAATCAAAGCCAATGCACAAGCAACCTTAACCAAGCCTCAAGCATTTGCCAAGCATATCTTGAAAGTTCAAGAACTTAGGCGGTTAAGAGAAGATCTCAAGAAATAGGAATAAATTTGAATAGTGGTAAAATTGAATCACCTCTATTCAAATGTAATGTATTGTATGAATGTATGGGGGAAATATGAGATCTACTCCTAAATCCAAATTCCCAAAGGAGAGATCCAATTTAATCAACCAAAAGGTTAATGCACAATCAAATCAATCTATGGAGAATATGAAAGAGAGAGAAAAACCCTATATTTCCCTATGGAGAATTATGCTTGAAATCTGAAATAATGGAAATACAAGTACTAACCTCAAATTAGGGAAAATGTGAAAAATGCCAATTTCTGATATCTGTGTGTACTTTCAAGAAATTTTGTAACCTATTTTGGACTGGAAATGCCAAGATGAAGAAAACCCAAAAATCTATTGTCTTTTCGACGGTAGGTAGTCTTTGACCCTCATAAAAGGTCAAAGGCTACATTCTTTATTTGAAGTTCAATTTTGACTTTGTTCGCAGATCTTGAAAGTTCGTCGAAAAGGGTATCCAAATCTTCTCTCAGATCCAAAATTTTGCACCTATACCTGCAAGAAAAATGGGGTTTTTGTTTGTATGGGGGGTTTGCCTTGGTCAAACCCCAATTTAGGAATTAACCTTGAAATTGAATTGAAATGTAGTGTGCATAAACAATGTAATTGAAACAATTAACCTCACTTATGTTGAAATCCTTGTAGAGAATTCGAATCCTCAAATCCACAAGTAGGAATACTTCAATGGATGTAGGATGTCTCAAATCAATGGCATTTGATCTTCAACACCAATCTTGAATTGATCTTTGCATATGAGGAGGCTTGGATGTGTTGGTGTTTGAAAATGCTTATGCCATCTAGGGCTGCCAATATGCCTTGAGACTGATGTTAGGAGTGGTTAGCTCCAAGTGTGAAAGCTCTGCAAGCCAACTGGACCAACTATAGGGACAAGACTACCCTCTTCACTTCTGGCTCTGCAAAACCATGGCGGGTGCACCTAATCCAGTAACTTATAAAATTTTAAAACTTTGGACTGGATTAAACAAAGCAGATGATAGCAAGAGACTACTAAATGTTAACCAAACATTCATTGAATCTCAATTGCTATTGGGTATAAAATGGCCTTGTGAAGGGTATTACTACCAACAATAATACTTAAAACTTAAAAGGGGCTTTGATTAATGAGGATAGGGAAGGTAGACAAGAGCCAATCAGACATTGGACTCAACTAAATGTACTAATCCTTGATCAGTGCGATTATCCATTGGGCAGACCTCACATACAAATAATGAAACATGAACTGACTATTGTCAAAGACTCATAGCCATAAATATAAACATTCCAGCCCATCCACTACTTATAAGATTCTTTCGTAGACAACCAAGACTGAATCTATGTCCCCTCTAAAGAGTATTTCACTTGATCCTAGATCAAGAACTAAAGACAAGAACATATGCAAAGGTAACCCTATGCAATGGATCAGAAAATCCAAGATTCACAAGAATGACACCAAGGAGAGACTTGGAAGCATGAAAAACTTATATTAAGTATAATGAGTCATGTACATGATCAAAGTAGGATAGAGATCAAACCACTTCAATAACCTGCAAAAGACTTCTAGAAATTCTATTTAGCTTACATCCAATGTGATATAGCCCTGCTATAAACCCCTAGAACTAACTATAATCAAAACCTCTGGACTGATTAAAATTTGAACCCCGACTCTATCAAAAACTAACAACTTATACCACTAGCCACCTTGGGAATCTCAAAGAGATTGCATGAAGCTTAGGGTGACTAGGGTTAGGACTACAACCACCATACCAATTGGAAATGGTCAAAAACTTATTGCAGGGGCAGGAAATGTAGGCAACCTAGAGGAAACAAATCTCAAGCAGATCTACAATCATGAAAATATGCGAGCTCAGTACAGGACACCAGGGATAGCCATGAAAACCAGTCAAATCAGCCACCTGCAAACAACTTCTCGAGCTCAAAAACAAACTCCACCAGGTACAAAATCATCATGCAGCCAACCACATAGACCCTCGGGCTAGATTGCAACACCTACCACCATTAAACCAGCAAGAAAATCTACCAAGAAAGCATTCAATTTTAGTCCTTTTGGTCACAAGAAACCCTCGGCAAGTTTGAAATTAAAAAAAAAACCAACGGCTAATCGACAAAAATTAAAATATGGCTGTCGATCTCTTTCTTTTCCAGAAAATTGGGTAGTCACATTTAATTCATAACAGTCGCGGGCCCCTTGAAAAGTCAACAGCCCCATCACCAGTCAACAACCAATTGGAAAAGAGCACATCAGTAGCACTGGCACCATGGACCCACCCTAACTCCGCAATCGCGACATCCAAATAGTGGTCACATGATCACATAGCCAGGAAAAGGGCTATGAAAACATGTGACAAGCCTCCACATCAGCACCATGTCACCGCTCCCCACCAATGTGGCGCCCTTGTCGCATGATCGCATGGCTGAAAGATGGCCCTTGCAATTATGCGACAAGGCCATGAGACTGCCACCTTGTCACCCGCTGGCCAATCAAGAACAACCTCGTCATGGAGACTGATCAACTGGACCCCTTTAAACACTGCAACCCTCAGCACCACTAACAAAAAACCAAGTCACTACTCCCTAACCAATGAAAAGTGCACATGTCACAACAAACTAAGAACCAAACCCACCGCATTGTTGCCCTTGTGAATCTCTGGAAGATCGGACGGTTGTCGCATGATCGCAAGGGGAAAGAATATTCCTTGTGGTCATATGACAGCCGTAAGATCAAAGGGATCTAACAACTAGGCCCATGATCATAAACTTCACCACATCACCACTTTGCATCCAATAGAACTCTACCACCTCAGCATCCTCTGACAGCGGTCCCATAGTCCATTGCATCGCCGAAGAAGATCGACGATTGTTGCTATACCGCGATCTTAAAAAATGAGTAGCTTTCCCTAGCAGTATAATGACAATCATGAGATCTTATTGAAGTTTAACCCCTTGGGAAGGAAAAGGTCCCACCAATCGATCGCACTTGCGCAATTAGGGAATGCCAGCAAACAGGAAACTGTGAGGTCGAAAACACACAGGGTTTTCGACAGAAAAGATCGAAAACACACAAGGTTTTTGACACCAAAAGATAAGCACACAAAAGCTGGAAGGCACAAGGTTGAAAACAATGAGGATTTTCACACAAACCAAAAACATCATGGATTTTCAAAAACACTGTGGGTTTTCGACACTGTGGTAGATTCTAAAATTTGTTTCTTGTAGATGTTAGAACTTGAATAACTTTCTGGATTTTGCGATTTAGGAGGTGCGATCTGAATTGGAGCATGGTGACAATATGAAGAACATAGGGTTAAGGGCACACACCATGAAACATTATGGATTTTCATTGCAAGACAAAACTATGTAACAAGGTGGGATAACTTCAAAATTTGCAGGGAAAAGGCCATTTTCTCAGGATTTTGTGTTGACAGGAAAATGGACCAACAAGATGAATGTAGAAGGATGGATCTTCAAGGGTGATCCAAAGAGATTGAATCCTTCAATGGCTAATAATGGATCTCCTTCATGAATGAATGCTTGAACACTTGAATGCTTGAAGGCTTTCTTGGGTGTTTGAATTCACTTGCTTGCACTTTCTCATGAAATTGTGTGAAGATGAGATGTGAAAATGAGAGAGGAAGGCCTCCTTTTATAGTGAACTAGGGCACAATCCTCTAGAGGGGCCACCTTGGAGAATTAAATCTCAATTAGGTCCTAACCTTTAGAAAATATACCTAGATTAAATGAAATTTAAGGATTTACCATTCCAAAACCCAAAATGGCTGACCCAAAGGCGGGAAAACAAATATCCCCGAAACCCGACACCCGAAAATTGAGGAAATTTGAAATCAGGAAAGGGGTCAAGAATGAGCTTGGAACTAACTAGGTTAGAGTTGAGGTTGATCTTGACCAGGTCAAGGTCGAGGTCGACTTTGACCCCATAAGTTCAACTTTGACCTTATGGTCAAAAACCTCAAGATCCTAACCCAGAATGCTAGGAAATGCAGATATAAAGTGGAAAAATTAGGTGCAAAGGAAAGTAGAATAGGGGGAAAAGCCAGATACATGCAAAGACCTGATCAAGGTGCTTAACATGACCCCAAACCACTTACTCGGAGGGCTAAATGCTCTTATCATGGAAGTGCTTCCATTTTAAGACGATACAAAATTATCAGTGAAGAAGCCACAGAATTGCAAACTGAGTTGCTTCCCTACCTGAATATCTTTGAGAAGCACATTGTCAAGGCACAAACGCTTGTTGAAACACCAAAAATCTCTGTGTTGGACAAAATTTTTGACATACATGCACAAGTTGGTCTTCAGCACATTGCTTTCACCAACTTGAAAGAGGAATGGGAAAACCTCTTGGAGTCATTGAAGAAAACCCACAAGCACATTTTTTATAAGCTATAAGTATATATTTTCTTATTTGGCATTAATATCAAAAAGGGGGAAAACATGTATATTCCAAATATGTATATAAAATGCTAAGTATACTACACATTACCGGGAGCATGCACCAAGGGGGAGTAATAGAAATTTTTTTTGATAAGTATCTATGTATATGGCAAAAATAGAAAGTATTTTGAGATCATATGTCTATATACATTTAAGGTTTTGATACTAATGCCAAAGGGGGAGATTTTTATCCCTATTTGAGCATTAAAAGTTGTCATTAGTATCAAAGACATTGGCTGGTTACCTATGCTACTCTAGTCGGTAACTGCATACACTTCATGCCAGTCGGTTAAGTCTTCACACCAAGCACCGGGGTAGTTCTACTGAGCATCAGTGTACATCGATACCAAGTGGCTATAAACACCGAGTAGACTAGATACCAAGCACCAGTGTAATTACCGAGCAGAATATACAGTGTTTACCAAGGAAGATAGTAAATGGCATAGTAATCAGGAATGGTACACTTATCTATGCAAACAGTTAGAACAGAATCACAAAATGTTTTACCAAGATTGAGGATCATTTATTGTAAGATTCCATCATTAATTGTGATGATGATCTTTATGTATTTTCTAGATCTAGGTTATTTTTGTAGACTATTGATCTTAGGGTTTTCTCTAAGATATTGTAACCTAATTTTGTTAAGCAGAAAAAGTAGTATGCTATATAAATGTAATTTCACATTATTTTTGTATGCGTGAGGAAGAAGCTTGATAAGGAGGTTGCGAACATGAAAAGAAGTTCTTGAAGCATTAGCCAACTTCAAGAATATCAGTTATCAGACAAAGAGTAGAATAGTATTCAAACCTATTCAGAGTAAACAGAATCAGACAAGGCTACCGAGTAGTTCATAGCAGAGATCTTCACATGAAAAGGTGATATCTATTTAGTATTTCATAGATCTGTATCAGACAAGTTGAGTTGTCATTAGCAGATATTTACATGTTACTTTCTAATCATTGTAATAAAGTTTGGTAAAATCTTTTAACAAAGTAGACCTAACAGTCTTTTTGTAAATCTCTTAACTGATTGCACACTCAAGTAGTGTTGTTGAAATCCTATCACTAGGTAGATCTAATCGATCTAACATGTTACTCCTAATAGGGTAAGATCACCAGAAGTGATCACCACTTGTAGCCCTAATAGGCAAACCTTTTCTATCTATAGTAGTAAAGAATTTGTGGGTGTCATCCCCACCGTAGTGTTTACCTTCTAACAAGGGTTTATGCATTACCAAAATACTTGTGTTATGTGATGATTATCTTGTTTATTTCATGCTATTTACTTTGATAGTTAAATGAATGAATGATGCATGCAATGGATTCAAGTTATAGTTGAAGGATACTACTTTTTGTTGTTTTAAGGTTTGAAAGGTTTATGAGTTAAAAGTTTTTGTGGACATTGATTCACCCCTCCCCTCTTAGTACCCTATCTCTCCAATCCAACATAGTGTTGGCTATTAATAACCAGATCTTAGAATTTGATGAGTGGTGGCCTCTATGGACACATGTCATGTTCATATTTTTCATGGAAACTAAAAAATATGCTTTTATTAATCTCTATTCAAACACCTCAAGTACAACCCTTCATAGTTGTTCTTGTATAATTTACCATTTTTTAGCATTTAGGAGCCACTCTTAATCTTCAGGGATCTCCTCTAAGAGTTGTTCATTCCTTCAGGGTATCAGTTTTGCAAAAGATAATACACCGTGTCTTGATACCAAATATTTGAAATCACTCCTTCACTAGTGTATGTATGACAAATCAACCCTTATTTAGTTACTGCAATCATTTTAGTTAAACCCTAACCTAAAACTGATTTCATTAGTTAAATTTCTAGATCAAATTGTTGCAATATATCCATCCACTTACCTATGTGCTCTCCAAATTGATTCTGCATTAGCAAGGATTTCACCACAAGATCCAGAACAATACCAATCAATTTTCTCCTCAAGATGTAATGCCAAAATTTCTTGATTAGATTTACTAATACAAATGACTATTTATCTAGGTTAGGATACCTAGTTTCAACATTCTTAAGAGGAAAACTCATAAATGCAATGGGTCTCTCATTTTCCATCTTTCTCTTGAGTAATTATTCTAGTGCATGAGTGTTGTGAGGTGAAAGAATAAACCTTGAAAGGTACAGTGTAGTCTGGACTTACAAGCACTAGAGTAGTGGCAATGATAGTTTTGATCTCCTCAAATGACTTCTTGATCAGATTAGTCCATTCAATTTTAGCATTAACCATATCATTTAGAGGATTTATGATCTTCATAAAACCATTGATGAATTTTAAAATGAATTTTATCTTCCCAAATAAATATTTTAGGCCCTTACTATTCAATAGGGTCAATTTCAGAATAGAATCCACTCATCCAGGGTCTATTACTATCCATGCTTCTAAGATTATGTAGCCTAGTAGTTTCCCCTTAGTAACTCTAAACACACATTTCTTAGGGTTCAGATATATTCCATATCTCTTGCATCTTTTGGGTACCTTATGTAATTCATCAATATGATTAGCCTAGACCTTAGAAAAGATAATCAGGTCATCCATGTAAATTATGATGCATTTCCCTACTATCCCCTTGAATGCAACATCCTTTTCTCATTGGAAAATGACTCTGACATTGATTAAACTAAAAGCAATGCAGTGATAGGAAAACATTCCCTACTTAGTAGTGAGCACTATGTTTAATCTCTCTTCATCATGTACCATAACCTAGTTGTATCTTGAATATTCATCTAAAAAGGACATCATTTGTGATTTGTTCACTTCTTGCAACACTTTTTCAAGAGACGATGGTGAATAATTGTCCTTTTTTGAGGTTGATTTTAGGTTCTAAAAATCTACAAATAATTTGATCTCCTTTTCTTTCTGATTGGAACCAAATTTTTGAACCATGTGGAATATCTAATTGGGAAAATTATTTTCACATCGAACAAATTTTGCACCTCCTTTTGAATCAATGGTTCAATTACTGGATTAATTGGTCTTTACATTTGGCAGAAGGTCTTGGCATATATATTAAATAGGATATTATACACAATTACCAAGGTTTAATAGTTTTTAAGTTATCCATAGCTCCATGCTATGACATCTTGGTATTCCTTAAGTAATTGCACCATTCTCCTTTTCTTATCATCTTTACCAATTTTTCCAATGTGGATTTCTCTGGGATCTTCTTTTGTACAAAGGTTGTATACCTTGCATTCATCACCTCCTAATACAAACTCTTTTTGTATTTTAATAACTGATTCATCTTATCAAAAATTCTCTTTAGAGCTACCATTCCCTTAGGAATGGCATTGGTTTTCAAATTTAAGATCCACTGATCATTTGGTTCTTCCAGTTCAGCTTGCTCTTTGTTGATAATTTGCTTCTCAAAAAAAAATTTGCACATAATAAACTCTGAGATATGTTGGTCCTCTTGGAATACCTAAAAATTCATGATGTTGTTCAAGATCAGAGGTAATGACAAGCTCTACTGAGAACCTTTTCAACCTTGATTTCTCCATGGGGTGTATTGAACTAGCGGACATTGCAAGTGTATTTGTGACATAGTTCTTCCTTCTTGGAATTGATTTGATATTAAATGCTTCCAAGTCTTCTATTAGATCCCATATTCAATTCTGATACACAATTAGTCTCTTATCATTTCATGAATACTAGCTACAAACTTGCCTAATAACCAGTTGTGAGTCACCTTATACCACCAACATCTTAATCTTATTCTCATGTGCTATAAGAATTCCCTAAGCGAGTTCTTCATACTCTACAACATTATTAGTGCACAGTAATTTTATAACCTATATGTTGCATAGAATGACTTAGCCCTTGGATTGATCAATTCAATTCCTTCTTTGGCTCCTTGTTTTCACTTAGAACCATCTAACCGTAATTTCCACACTTGGTGATGTTTTATTAGTTTTAACTTGGGTTACATTCTAATTTTAGTTTTAGGTATTATGAGGTCTGTAGTGGGATTAGATTAGATTCCATATGAATCTTCTTCTTCAATGGAAGGGGTTGTGCCTGATTCAATATGCTCAATTTCCTCAACACCTAAAAAAGATACTTCTTCTTCACTTTCTACATCCGTTGTTCCTTTAAGGACTTGAGGTTTTACATATGGTGGGAGACACCCATCATCAAATGTTGTTTTACCATCTATATTCAATACAAGACTCACATCTGCAGAAATTGAACTTTCTCCTTTTACTTGTTGAGATATTTGAGTCAATACCCTTGACAATTCATCTTGATAAGTGGGGCATGTGAACTCCGAGTGGTTTTGATGGTGTAGGAAGAAATATCTTGGCAACACCAATATGTTTGGATTAGTGTTGCCAACTAGGTGCATCAGATTGTTAGTCATAGTCTTTGCAAAATCTTTGAAGACCTTTTCATCCACATTGAGCTCTTGTAATCCATGCACTATACTATCATTAGAATCATCCTTTTCTTATACCTAGAACATGATAATCTTATCCAATCTATACACGCTCAAATCTAAATGTGTAAAGAGAACCTCATTCAAAGCATTATAATTGGTGATCATTTTCTTGATCTTTTGTTCTACATCTATTGTAATATGATTATTTAGTCCTTTCCATGGAAACCATAGCTATGTGAAACCTGTAATCACCAAAAATTGGACAAGATCATTTAAGTGAGAAATCAAGGCAAAAACCAATGCAAATCAATCATATCAATGTAATTAAATCAAAACAAGTTAAAATCAAAGTAAAATTGCAATCAAGTTAATAATCCGAATTAATTGAAAATCAAAAGCCTTTAAATCAATTTGAATCAAATAAATCATGATTAACCAATCAATTGTGTAATTAATCTAATTAATTACATAGTTCAATTTAAATCAAATCAACCCATTTAAGGGGTACACATGGTGAAAAAAATTAAATAAATTAAATTAATTAATTCATATTTTCTCTCAACCACCAAATGGGAGGAAAATGAATCAACCAATAGGAAGTGAGGACCAAGCTCACATGGATCAAGCCTAAATTGAATCTCAATCACTCACTTGGAGGATGCATCTTGTCCACTCATTTTATCCTCTTGTCCCAAGCTTTGAGGACAAAATATTTAAATGGTCTCCAAAGGTGGAACCATGGACTTAACTCAAACTCAACCATGATCAAATCAATCAAACCCCCTACCCTTGCCAAAATCTATAAAAGCAAGGCATAATTGAATCAATAATCATCCACAAATCTAAGAATAGCATCAAACCTATTGCAATTTAGAGCTGGAAAGGAAAATTTAGATTTAACTAGGCTTAATTTCAATTTGGAATTGAACTATTAGCTTTGTTTATCATTCATTCTCATTTTAGGATTGTCACTAATGGAAGCTTGCTGAGAGCATTTCCTTAGCATCCCTAAATAGAGATTCATAGAGTGCTTAACTATCAATTCTTTGCTTAATTAGATTTCTATTTGTGGTAATTTAGTTGTTATTTGAGTTATTAATGATACTAACCCTATGAAGGTACTTTTTTTAGTACACAAAATGGTGCCCACTGTGGGGCATTAGGCCTCATAAATTTATAAATTCAGAGAAGTAAAATTACTTTAGCTTATTTTTAATATGATTATTTAGTCATTTCCATGGCAACCATAGCTATGTGAAACTAATGGAGAGGCACCCTCTTAAGAACTTCATCCATTCTCATCTTAGAAACATACCATAGGTCTCAATAATGTCAACTATGTGTATATCAAAATACTCTTGCACTCTAAGGTCAACCACTAGTTGAATATGGACATCCTTAAGAACATCGACAACCTTCACCTCTATTTTGTCCAATTGTATGACCACTATATTGGTAGATTGGGGAACCATCCCCAACTTTTGGCATATTGAAAGTGGTATGGCATTGGAGGAGGTTCCTAAATCAATCAAACAATTATGCAGATTCTTCCCAACCATATCTAGATTTAACAAAAATAGGGGCACCTCCATCTTATTTTTAAACATATTAGTTAATGCTTTAACAACTTTCACATTTGATATGGGGGACAAGAACTTCGAGTAGGAGTATTCTACTTTGAATGATCCAAATATTTCAAGAGTGACTCTCTTTATGAAGGATAGATTTATAACATATCAAACATGGAAATGGTTTCCTTGCTTCTTTTCATCTCTTCCATGACACTATTCTTTTCTAAAGACCAAGCCACATTTCTGAGCATGGTAGGTACATTAATCAGTGATGAGGTAGAAATGTTAAGGTCTTTTGGGGGTGTTATCTTATTATTGGACCATGGGTCTAGTGGATTATTTTGCATTCCTCTTCTTCTCAGATTGTAAGTGTTGTGGTTATTGCTTTGAAAAGTATGAGCTTCCGCATATTCTAGCTCATTTTTTAAAATGAAAAAAAAAATCATCCTCTTGAGTTTTATTATTTGACCCTTCTCTCATCTTGAGTTCATAAGAGTCAAAAAACATAGCATTAAACTGAATAGGAGGATCATCAAAACTCTAAGGTGATTGATTACATGTTTCATCTCTTTACTAACCATTACTTTGGAACACACTAGTATAACTTGCAAAATAAATGTTAGTACTTTCATATCTATGTGTATTATCATAGGGTATGCTACCATTGTTAGGATGAGTATTCCAAGGCTTGTTTGGTCTATTTTGTCCAAGTCCCTTCTCTTGAGAATTAGTATTGTAATTGTTGTGATTTTTTTTAATTTTGATTGGAATTATAAGAGTAGGAATTTGGGGAAATGACTTTTCATTGATATGTGTTTTGGCCCGGGGCTGGATTCAATTTCATCCTAGTAAGTTCACTAGTAACTTGTGAGAGATTATTTTTCATAGCCTCTAATCTAGATGCAATATAATTATCAAGCTCGCTAGGAGGTGCAACTCTCTACCCAAAGAAAGCTATCCTCTGAGCTTCATATCTCAGATACGTTATTATCTATGGTGGTGTGACAATACGAGTAGTTGGCATTAGTTTTAGTAGTGGAGTATGATTATATAAGGCATGAATTATTATTAGAAATGTGTTCATTTCAATGCTATTACCAAATGATGGAAAAGTACTAAAATTTCCCCCTACTTGTGGATCCATCTATTGTGTAAAAATTATCGCCTCATTGGAAACTTTTTCTAATGTGTCTTTATCTTAAGGCAGGAGCCTTCTAAGGAATATTGTTGCCAAGGGATCTAAGGTTGTGAGATATACTTGGATTGCAACCCCTATAGGTATGATGTAGGGAGATTCTAGCCTTTGATATATTTTTTTAAAATAATGGTTGAACATTTCTTAAGGCTCATTAGGTTCTTTCCTACATGAAACAAACTAGTGATGTAAGCTTGTAGGGTCCACGTAGAGTTTAAACTGATTTAGAAATTTGGTTTCAAACTATTGCTAGGTAGTAATGGAACCTTCAGGAAAATTAAGGTATCAATTATACACAAACTCCCTAAGTGTGTAGGGGAACACACAACATGCCAAGCTGTGGTGAAGAATCTCTTTTTGGTTGCAAATTTCCTTGAATGCATAGATGTTTTCCTCAATAGTTCTTGATTCACCATACATGAATTTCAGATTAAAAAATTTAGGATTATTGGGTAATTCATGTAATGGAGTAGCCAAATTCAATGGAAAACTTTGGGCATTTGTGAAAAAATGACATTTGAACTAGTGGAGGTAAATTCTGATTTAAATGCAAGGTAGAAACAATAACTAGATTAATAACTTGTGATTATTGAGTATGTGTTTCTTAAGGTCCATCTGGAAGATCAAGGCTATGTGCCTCTAATTTTCCCTTGTCTTTTCAGGTCCTACAATGGTGGGTAAGGTCTACAAACTCACCTTATCCTAGAGATGATCTAAGAACCCTTTTGTACCTCTTTGGTGAGAAAGATATAGTATTTTCCAATTTTTTATTTGGGTGCCCTCCTTCTAGAACCACTTTTGTTGAGCGTCATTTTTACACAATGTAATAGTAGGGAGATATGATGAAAATCCCTCTCTTAAAAGAATGATGAAGTCACTCCTAAGGTTCTTCATGGTCATGGTACAACCGTGCTAAAAATCAATTGAAGATAATGTGATTTCACAATGAGGCTTTTGCTGGTTCAAAATGTTTTGAAGCTAGAAAAAATGAATTTGATAACTTCTTTTTTATTTTTAGATTTTAAGAGTGCTAACATGTGCATGTAATTAACAATTCAAACTAATTTAATCCCTTTGATGAAAAGTAAATTATAACCTTGATTTTTCCAAAAAATTCAAAAGGTGAGAGTAACAAGAATTTAAGCAAATTCTAAAGGACATCAACTACAATAAATTCAACTCGCATATCAAAAAATGGATTACATTTGAGAAAAACCACAATAATGTGAAATAGAATACTCACAAGTCATATCATGTAGATGTAATCATCAAAGAAATTTTGAATATTAAAGATATTTCAAAATTCATCCAGATTACAAAGCCATACCATACATGCACACACATAAGACAAATTATTCCTCAAGCATAAAAAATTATATCTTCATCATTAATTCACCACCACAAGTAAAATAAATCATAGCTAACACCAACCATCTGATTTGCAAGAAAAATCACAACAGAACATACATTCGATTCTTGAATATGGAAAAATGAATCCCCAAATTTGCAAAGATAGTAGATAAACACACCATGAATGCAACACCCAATGTATATTATGTTATATTTCAGAAATTCCAACCCTTATTACAAAACCAAGTTTGTCTTATATAGTTTTTATAATGCAAAATCATGAAACGAGTAACTAGGGTTTTTGAGAATCTAAAATGGATGTAATAAATTTACAAATCTAGTTTAACTTATGAAAAATACTTCTAATTAATAGTATAACATGATGCCTTTAATTCCTAACTATTATAATTCCAAAAATATGTAGTTTCTTAGCCAAAATGTGTCCAATTTTTTTTAGAATGAAGCATAATTGAAGTGTTTCTTTGCTAAAAACACCTCCAATCAACATTGTAGATGATTTAGATGCATGAAATTGAAGGAGTGAATTTTTGTGATGTATGAAAACCATGTAAACCATAGTAAACAAATAAAATGACATTTTTCATTTAGATTCAACCCCAAAAATTTAGATTTTTGAGAAGAAAAAAATGTGATTTTCAAGAATTTTGACATTTCTTCTTTTTCTTCATTTCGAGCCACAACTAGATTTTGTGCATGAATAAATTCTAAAAATTGAAAGAATTCATGAATAAAAGAATGCTAGCATTGAGGTATAATGTTTGGGAATGCTTATTTAAATTTCTCTATAACTACATCTACTTCATCAAAATTTGGGAGCTTCATGAACTCAAGATGAGTTTGTTGATTCTTTCCAAAAATCTTCAACTATATTCCTACCTTCTAAATTTATTCAATATCCTCCATGATTTCTCTCATATTCTCATTTTCCTCATGCATCCACTCTACATATTCCTTTGTATTTATGCTAGCAATAATTCCACAAAATTGTTGGATGATGTTATTTGTAGTGTATGTTGTTTCTTTATTCTCATCTTAGTAGAGTTCACAGTCGATAGAATCAAAGAATTCCTCTAATTTCTTTACCAAAGACATTGATTCTTCTCTTTTATCATCTATGAAATCTCATATTTCATTATACTCCTCAATGATGAGGTTAATAGCCCTTATCCAAACATATAATTTATCCATTTCTTGATCCTCAAATATCTTTACTTCAATTAAAATATCTACTATCTACTTCCTTGTCTTCTTTAAATCATATAAGACATTGCCCCATATTTCTACATTCCTTTCTATACTCACTTCTCCTTTTGAAACCATATAGAGGAGGTGATTTAGCTCAGTGGAAGTAGTGCAAAAATGCAATAAAACTAGTTGCATTATTTCTTTACCAAATTCCTCTAATTCCTCCCTCCAATCAACACAAGCCTTGAAAAATGGGTTAATCTTTACAAGGGAAGCTTTCTTCTCCAACATTGCATGTAATGCGGCCTTTGGATTATTATAGTCAATGGGACCAACCAACTGATAAATGTAGTCTTTTAGGACATTATTTTTATCTTGGAGATTCTTAATCTCCATATCATCTTGGTGCATGTACTTGAACAATGTAGACACCCCTAATGTTGTTAGTTCCTTGCTACCTTCTCTTGTATGCACCCCTAAATCAACCTCTTCCATCACAAACTCATCATGGGTGACCTCTTTAGCTCTTTTATCCTGAGGTATAACTTTGACATGTGTCTTCCAGTTCCCTCCCATGTCCTTATTGACATGTGATATCCATTGTGCTTTCCTTCTTGACTCCCCTCGATGGAATGCTTGACTGATTTGAGATGGTCAATAGCATCCATATCGGTGTATATCCTCTTTCAGGGTTGGATGGATTTTGAAGGCCAAGCGGGATTGGTGTTTGTAGACAAAGGCTCATATGGTTTCATATCCAACATTGATGTCCCTAATTCCACCTCCTCTCCTTCTTCTTCTTCTATCCATTCATGTTCTAGAGTGGCTTCTCTATTCTTAGAATATGAAGGAGAACCAAGTTCATCTTCTTGTTGCTCATTTTCGTACTATGTAATCTATTCTTCAACTTGTACTTGTTCATCTCCCTTAGGATCCTTATTTTGTAAATTATCTATTTCCATTTCCCCTTATGTCACTATCTCTGACTATGTCTTTGTAGTCTCTTCTTGCACACTTTCTTGGGTTGGCCCCTTTTTCTATATCTCCACATTTGGAGGTACCTATGCATCCACCTAAGGTGGAACTTGAACCTCTACTTCTGATGGAACCTCTTCCTGAAAGAAAGGTGGAACCTAATCATCAAAATCTAATCCATCACCATGTCCCTCACCATTGGCTCCTATGTCCCCACAAGGTAACTACTAAAAGGACTCCTTGTAACTAACAAGTTTCTCAAAATATGAAATTAAGAACTCATATTCTCTTGAAGGATCATCCTTTTCCTTCTCAGGTTCTACTACTAAATCATATTCAACACTTATTGTTTGTGGGGCAGTCATGATAGTACCCTATTGAGGGGGTTCTAAAATATCCTCTAAAGAGGGACTTGTATCTAACTTTCTAGAAACTATAGTGGTTGAACTAGTTATTTTTATTAGTGTAACATGGTCCTCTTCTAGTTTCTCCTCTTTCTCCAATGTTTCAAGCTATAGTTATACTGAGGGTTTCTTCTTAAGTCTCCTATAGACTTTCTTCTTTGGGGTGTTAGGCACCTTAGGCATAGTGTGTTAGAAAGTAAAGTCCACCAAGATAACTGAGAGGGGGGGTGAATCAATTATCTGATAATTATAAATTTTATCAACTTCAATAGCATTAAACCATGTAAGCAATATAATTAACAACCATAGAAAGATATTCATACACAATAACACAATGACACAAGATATGTTGACTAGGGAACCTCTTGATCAAAGATTAAACCCCGATGGGAATGATGCCCACAAAAGATGCACTAATATGAATATTCCTTGTGAAAGGATGGACTCTATTAGGAGTCTTATGAAATACATTCAGTACATATGAATCCCTGTTAGGAGATTTTGAATCCCTGTTAAAAGATTCTAACCCTGTTAAGAGTTATGGAAGACAAATGGACCCACTGCCCAAATAGCTTCAAGGGCAAGATCACTGAACACACTGTCCAACTAATCTTTGTATTACTCAATAGAATAATACCAAAAGATTAATTATCTCAACAATATGTTACCTCTTCTCTGACTGTGCCAAACCGCACTCACTGCTTCACCAGATCTCAATTTCAGATCTTTGTACTTCGCATGTCTTCCTTCACAATTCACTTTCACAACTGCATTAGCTCTTTTCTTCACTTCATGAATACATCAACACATCCAACCATATTAAAAGAAGGAAAAACATTCCTTCCTTTATACCACACTCAAGTAATTACAAATGAGTTGGCATACAATTACAAAATAAAAGTTTCCACACGCTACATCAAAATTACACAAAACCATCAACTTCCAATTACAATAATTCTTCACTAATTTGACCTCGAAGTTTGCACTATCATCCACATCACTAACAATGTGTCTTCAACTTCCCTCTAATTGCATAAAACCAAATTCCATCCCAATTAGGAGATATCATCCGATTTCCACAAATTGCTACTCAGGAACACTACCTGAATACTGCTTCCACCAAAATGCTCATAACTTCCATGAATAAATGAATTACTATCTATGCTCTTAACCATAAACATATAACATATCAATGAGTATATCCTCAACATCACATAGCTCCAACTACAATATTCCACATGCGCTAATCCAAACACTGTCTGCTTCTTTGCAAGTCTCTGGTAGATCACTGTGTTGACATCAATGACAATCATAGTCATGAATGCAACAACAACTACTAAAAAATGGCTGCCAAACATTCAGCATTCATTCCTAACATAGTGACCTTTTTCTTAAAGGGCTTGACCCTTTTCTATCTTGAAGAGGTTGGAATGTCTATAGATGTATCAATATTGGGAGTTGGACTTGTCTCCTATGTGAAAATTGAGGATGTAGGAGTTTGTTCCATAGTCGTATCCTTCTTCTTGTCCTTTGTATTCTGATCCCTTACGGAAGAGTATTATGTGGCTACCACCTAGACATGGCCTATTAATTCATCTAGAGAAGGGGAAGGTGTCTGCTTGAAGACCAGAATATTGACTTTCTTTCATTTTCCTTTCTCAATCTTGGCTAGTGGATCTACCTTCTACTTCATTAGAACTAGATCCATTCTAAATGGCTAATGTATCCAATTTAAAGTACATTGGATCATGTTCCTTTCTCTATGATTCATATCTTCAATCTTTGGGGCAAAAATTTTGGCATTCAAAATTGGTTGAGTGTAAACTTTATCATTATTGTACAAAGGTAGCAAAACATAGTCAAAATATGTGTTCAAAGTCATGGCTTGGATGTGACTGTTAACAACATGTTGGGAAATGTCTAGAGATAGCCTAAAATAATCTCATATTCTTACCTCATATTCATCAATATAGGTTTCCCAATGATCTTTGAAATGGGGCTCATTTTTGAAGTGACAAACCATCACCATTCTGAAAGTACTAATTCAGTCAAACTTGCCCCTCTAAATCTTCAATTAATCTAAAGGGCATGCATCCCACTCTAGGCACACTATTATGTATTCTTTAATTCCTTGTACTGGATATATTCTAATAGAAATGGGGAATGTAAAACATTGCTTATGTTTTCTCACTATAAGCTTTTGAGCATCTAATATTTTTTGACACAACTCCATCAGGATTATCCTATCTAATGGGTATCTAGGGAGCTTCTTTGGTGACAAAGTGCATCTTGCCACCCATAGATATGTAAAAGTTCAAAATTGAATTAAGTAGCTACCCACATTCTTGATTCTAGAAATGTCCTCCTTTGACATCCTTTTGGAAAAGTATCCCTTAATGGAGTGGATGATTACAAAGACGAAGGCATCATTAAAAATTTTGTATTCCTAGCTTCCATCTTTTAGCTTGTCCTTCATGATGAGTTGAGGGTATACATTGTAAAGATATGCATTGGGTTTTTGAAGGATCCATTCTTGTATAAACCTGAATAGTTTGCATGGGCTGAAATAAGGTACACAACATAAGAAGTCATATATAACTTGGGGTCTCCTTTTACCCTCTATAATTGTTCATCCAAGTTATCACTAATGATTCTTCTCCAGTCTATCTTTCTTTTCCTTTTCCTTATGGTTTCAATGTATAGCACCATCATATCTCTCCTATGGGATACCAAACACCCTTCTTAGTAAGGTGACACAATTCTTCATATCTTCCATCAAGTATGCCCTGTGGAAGTCCAACTTCTCTAGCTTGGCCAATTTCTGAGGCCATTCCAAGTAGTTTTAACTAATCTTAGAAACATGTGATTTTTCATGAAGTAGTGATCAAACCTCTCCTTAGAGATGGTGAGGTATGAACCATCCCTTGGGATGTGGAAGACATCCTCGATCAAATATGGTCTAATGTCCTAGACCACATCTTTTGCCTTATTTTTGACCCTCCTTTCATTAGGGTCATAGTGTTCACCTATTGTCATCACTAGGTCAGGAGACAGAATGAAGACTGCATGTCCTATAGCATTTACCAATCTTGAGAATACCACTGTGATTACGTCTGGAGTCAGCCATTTAGGTCTGATATTCTCTTTAGGAATAAGTTAAAATCCATTTGGCCAATATCTGTGTCGATAATCTCACTATGGAGATTACCCAATTTGGATGGTGTGTAATGCCCCGCATGGGAATCCTTGGAACACAAGGATAAAATATGCACTAATTAAATTTTCTCTTATAACAAGTTACCTAAAAACATAATAGAATAAACAAGTGCAATAGATAAACATATAAACATGATATGAAACTTAGGGAACATGGCAAACTCACATGTTCACCTACATAAGCGGAAGTCTTTCTAATACTTCCAAAGATTCCCAAGACATGAACCATATACTCAAAATGGATAACACACATGATGAGACAATTTATTGTCTCTATTTTATTATAATATTTATACTTTGTTGAAACTCTTTATGCTCTGATAAAACATTTTCAATGCATTTTTTGAACCTATACCTAAGTGAACTTGTGATAAGTACAGCTAGAGCCACAAAGATTATGGGTAGTTAGAATGACATGTTTTTCTAAATATTATATATAAATTGCAGTACTTCATATAGCTACTTTAATCTATGTTCTAACATTTGGGTAGGAATTGAAATGTTGACTTGTATACATGCCAAATGCTACTAACCTACCAGGAAAACAAGGAGCTCCTTGAGAGTGGATCAACCACATTGAAGAGGGAGCATTGGAGTTCTAGCCATGATGGAGAAAGCCAACATGATTGTGAGGATCATGTCGCTACTAAAAAGGAGCCATCATTCCAGAGAATATAGGAAACAACTTCACTATATTTCCTCAGTGCTTGTTATTCTATTATCTACACTTTATTGTAATATATCATGGTTGTTATATTTCCTCCTTCTATGGTGAGTTTTTAGTCATACTTTACTATTAATCTTTCAATAAGCATCAACCCTATATAGAAAGGGATTTGATTGGTTTATTTAGTAATGAGAAAATATATTCAAGTATTGTGTTTAAGTATAACAGAGTTACTCTTTTCTATTCTTCATGTACTGTTCCATTACAATGTAATTGAATTCTAAGAATATAATGAAAGAATGATTTTGGAGTATCTTTTGTGTTAGTAGTTAGCAAAAGCCAACCAAGGGGGCCCACTTGGAAGGTGGATTAGATTAGGACAGAGTATAGTTTCTTTATGTACTTTTCCTACTTTCAAGTAGAAGTTACTATTTTACTCCTGTAGCATTACTACTATGAATGTTCCTACAGCACTTGCAAGGATAGACATAGTGAACACCTTGAGTTTTTAAACAGGATTAGGATAAGTTTCCAAGATTTCTCCATTAATTTCATTAACTAGTTAAGTGTGCTTACTTTCCTACAGCAATAGAAGAGGTTTCCTCTATGCATTTTACCTTCTTGTAGCATTTTTAAACATTAGTTTCTTATTATTAGTCAATAGAGAGTATTTGTGAGCTTGATTCACAAGTTCATCAACTCACTTGCATGCATCAAAGAAGGCGAGATGTTCATGGCATATTTCTTCCAAAAGAACCTGTTAAACTAAAAGAAGAATTTGAAGAACTTGAGTTACCATTTCTTGACATTGTTGGCAAGTTGGCTATACTGATGTATATGACTTAGTATAGTGTTGTCATTATGGAAACAAATTCATATAGCAGTTTGGAGTCAGTGCACTTGATGGGAAGATCAGAAATCAGCTAAGTGTTGAAGACTGGACAGTGTACAGAGTTCCTGAAGCTCAGAGCGTCAATGCACATGCATATGACCAAGTTATGGTATGCACCATAGAAGATAAGTTGGTTAGACTATATTCATGCTTAGTCTATGAGTGCATGATCAGATATGAAAGTATGAGAAAGATATAGACAGTTGAAGTTACATAGCCAGTGTGTGCCAAAGAAGAACAAAGTAAGCAACTGACTGTTAGCATTTTGAGTTATGGTTATATTCTAATGATGTAAAGGCTATGTGCCTATTGTAATTAGGTTTCTAATATGTAAATATGTTTGTTTGTAAACATGCTTGAGCCAATTCAATTGGAAGTGTTGTATGTAATAGGTTTAAGGGCCGACCTAGTTATTTGTTTTGTATGCACATATAAATATGAGATGCACCCATTGTAATAAGTATGGATGTTGATATAGAGTTGTGAGAAGTAGAGAAGAAGTGTGTAGAGACTATGAGATGTATTAAGAGCTTTGTAAGAGGTCAAAGCATCAGCACATCAAAGGAACTGATCTAAAAAGCAATGTCACGGTGATAGTTCATCCAGCAAATATAGTGTGTATCTTAGATCAGAAGGTTGTAGCCTTCACCACTTGAGCAGTGAGCTCTAGGATAGTGCATCCACTCCCCTAACAGGGACTATTGTAAAAGACTCCTAATGGGGTCTGACCCTTGACAAGGTCTACTATACTTAATGCATTGTAAAGAAACTCCTAACAGGGTTAAGGATCTTCTAACAATGATCATAAAACACTAGTACAGAACATTAGTGGGTGTCAATTCCCACTGGGGTTTTTACCTATTTGGGTTTCCCTGTAACCATATTGGTGTTATGTGTTGATTTCAGGTTTCATGTTTATGTGGATGTTTATTTTAGTACTTAAGCATTTAAGTTCAGTTTAAAGATTAAGTAAAAAGATAAAATACAGTGAACATTGATTCACCCCCCTGCCTCTCAGTGTTCCCATTCCTAACAGATGCAAGTCCTGAGTTTGCTGCATCATCTTCAATAGAAGGAGATCCTCTTGATCCATTTGACATTCACCCTTTTGTAGAGAAATTAGCTAGTTTCCTTAATAAGTCCAATCCAGGACCACCTGTTGACTAGAACCTTTTGGTTAATAATACTTCCCAGCCACAGTTTCATTATCCAGCACCTCTAGTAATGGTAGCTCCTACATTTCCATTTCCTATTCCAAGTCTAATCAATAATCCAAATATTAAGAACATACCTGCTTCAGCTCTTCCAAAATTCTATGGCCTTATTACAAAGGACCTTGACACCTTTTTGTTCAAGTTTGACATCTTGTGTCAAAGTTTTGACTATAATTCTGATAGTCATAAACTTAAGTTATTTCCAGCAACATTGAAGGAGTCATCTCTCAGATGGTTCATGGGCTTAGGAGAAAATGCAGTAACTGATTGGGATGGAATGAGATATTTATTTCTAAAGAAGTATAAGGAATACTACAAAGGAGGTGATTCAAAAGGAGATGACATCTTTTGAATGTCACATAAGGAAGATGAGACCCTGGAGGACTACATATCACACTTCCTATACAATCTGTAGAAGAATCCTCAACATGCACTATAGGAAGATTCACATAAGCTAATCTTTCTAAGAGGAGTGAATGATAACTGCTTGGAAGAATTGGACCTCATGGATGGAGGAGATATATCTCAGTCTACCTGGGATGATCTAAAGAAGATTTTTTTAAATTATTCCAAAGTAGCAGTAAAGGAAGGTAGAGGATTTCGTCCAACACTTGCAAAAGGAAGTGGTTCTGGCATTTCCAAGATAGAAATCTCAAAGCTACTATCAGACTTCAAGCAAGACATGATTAATGATGTCACCACACACTTGGACACGATGACTACTAAGAAGAAGCATGTAGATGTAGAGGCATAGCTCGTTAAATACTATCCCCATTACCGCAAGCAAAAGAAGGATTACCATTGCAAGCTGGTCGTGAACTTGGAGAATCAGCACCTTCCAACTGAGCACTTAAAGATAGAAGGAGAGGATGAGAAAGTATTCTTTGTTGCTCAACGTTGGTCATGAGCCACAAGACAAGGTATGCCTCACGACCCACTACAAATTTCAAATCCTTATAATAGTTAGTGGAAAAACTAGAATGCCCAAAGCCCTCCTTAGTACACTCAACCTACTTGGAATAATGCTTGGCCCAATAATCAACAGAACCAATGGTTTAATCCACAACAAAACTAGTGGCCACAACCTCCAAACCAATGGCAATCACCCCAAGGAAATTGGCAGCCCACTAACTAGTGGAGAGGACCTCAACAATGGCTTAATCCAAATCTTGGATATCCATCTTTGCCATCCCCAATTAATACACCTGTAATTATGCCACCACCTACAAATTTAGGTCCTCAAAAGCAAACATAGTTACCTGCTCAGCCACAACCAAATCCCAATAGTCAACAACAACAGCAGCAAATATATGCTACTGATGCTCAGCATTACCCTGCCTATGCACTCAACATAGCTGATATACACCTAAGATCAGGTACTACCTTTCCTACACCTGAATCACCTCTTATTACCAAAGTACCAGACCTTCTTGTAGCATCAATACCAATTCCAAAAGATTATTTTCCAAATACAGTTACCCCAGCTAATATATCCAACTCAAATAATGTTTAGACATCAATCAAACCTCCTTTTCCTCATAGGCTCACCCTAGACAAACCTATACCAAAAGAGGATCAGTCATTTGATATTCTTGACCAACTAAAGAACATGCATGTCCAGATTCCTCTATTTCAAGCCATTAAAAATGTTCCTATCTATGGAAAAGCAATCAAAGAAACTTGTCTCAAAAAGCCTAGATGAAAGAAAATGGATCCCAAAACAGTTCATGGTATAGGACAACTAGCTGATATCATGTTGGGAAAACTTGTAATTCCAAAATATTTTGATCTAGGGAGTCCAGTTGTTAATATCATCATTAATGCTCAGTCTGTCAAAAATGCTCCTATAGACCTAGGTTCTACCATTAATGTAATGACTAAGGATACTATGAATAAACTAAGCATAGAAGGATTATGAGCTACTCCAATAATCTTACAACTAGCAGATAGTTCTACTATCACCCTTGATGGGCTAATAGAAGACATAATAGTTTCCCTAGATTCATGGGAATATCCTACTGATTTCATGATTCTATACCAAAGGTTAATCTTGCTAGTTACCCTATTATTCTAGGATGTCCATGGTTAGAAACAGATGATGAAAACATTAGTTGTAGATCAGGGAACATGACAATTTCAGATGGGCAGGCAACTAAAAAACTAGCATTATATCCTCCAGCTCAACCCCAACCAAATTTAAGCACCCCTATATGGCCAGATTTAGGAGATGGGGAAGAAGATTTGAACTCTGTGGTTCAGCTCATGATGCTACATAGGCAATCCTTTCTAAAGTTGCAAGAGGAAGATGCAGTAATTTAGAGCATTCTTAATAATGACTGTGTTGTGATCAAAGATATATCTGACAGTTCTATGTTGGAGTTAACTACATATGAGGACCATATTGAAGACTATGTTTTGCCTTCAGAACCCAATATTATCCATCAATTACTACCCTGTGAAGTAGATACAAGTCCTATCCCTGAAGTATCCATGCTTGACCTTACAACTATTGTTGAGCTTTCCAAAGGTCATAACCTCCATGTAAA
The DNA here is from genome assembly GCA_027943335.1 of Chamaecyparis obtusa. Classification (NCBI taxonomy): domain Eukaryota; kingdom Viridiplantae; phylum Streptophyta; class Pinopsida; order Cupressales; family Cupressaceae; genus Chamaecyparis; species Chamaecyparis obtusa. Next base: position 1,596,593 of record BSBK01001169.1, read on the forward strand.
TAATAAGTTGCCTTCACAGCAATTGGAGCAATTCACTAAGCTCTTACAAACACATGAAAAATCCTTTACATGGGACTAAGGGATATAAAGGGACTAAACCCCACACTCTATACTCATAGGATATATATCAATGAAGTAAGTCTACCACTCTGTCAACCTCAGAGGAGGATTAACCCAGCATTGAGAGAGATAATCAAAATAGAGTTGCAAAAGTTGTTGGATGCTAGCTTTATAAATCCTATATCTGATAGTAAATGGGTATCACCTCTAGTCATAGTGCCCAAAAAGGGGGGTAAATGGAGAATATTTGTAGATTATAGGGAATTAAACAAAGCCACTAAGAAATATCATTTCCCATTACCTTTCATCAATCAAGTACTTGATACTTTTGTTAGAAAGTAAAGTCCATCAAGATAACTGAGAGGGGGGGTAAATCACTTATCAAATAAATACAACTTTTATCAACTTTAATAGATTTTAACCATGTAAGAAAAGTAACCGACAACCATAGAAATATAAACATACGCAATAACACAATGACACAAGATATGTTGACTAGGGAACCTCTTGATCAAAGAGTAAACCCTGGTGTGAATGATGCCCACAAAAGATGCACTAATATGAAATTTCCTTGTGAGAGGATGGACTCTATTAGGAGTCTTATGAAATACATTCAATACATATGAGTCCCTGTTAGGAGACTTTGAATCCATGCTAAAAGATTCTAACTCTGTTAGGAGTTATGGAAGATAGAAGGACCCACTACCCAAACATCTTCAGGTGTAAGATCACTTAACACACTATGATCTTTGTATTACTCAACAAAATAATACCAAAAGATTACTGATCTAAACAATTCAATACTCCTCTAACTATGCCAAATCGCACCAACTACTTCATCAGATCTCAATTCCAGATCTCTATACTTTGCATATCCTCTTCCAACAAGTATTGCATAATTATGCAATTCACTTTCAAATATAATACACAACTACATATTACAACAAGGAAAACATTCCTTCCTTTATACCACACTCAAGTAATTACAAATGAGTCACCATACAAATTACAAAATAAAAGTTTCCACACGTTACATAAAAATTATACAAAACTGTCAGCTTCCAATTAAGATAATTCTTCACTCGTGCGACCTCAGATCTTGCACTCATGTTCACATCACTAACAACATGTCTTCAACTACCTCATAACTATGCATGATTAGATTCAATCCTGATTAGGAGATACCATCCGATTTCCACAAACGGCTACTCAGGAACACTACTTAAATATTGCTTCCACTGATTTCCTCATAACTATCATGAATAAATAAATTACCGTATGTGCTCTTAACCATGATATTATAAAACATCATAGAGTAATTCCTCAACTCCATATAGCTTCATCTTCAATATCCCATGTGCGCTAACTCAAACATTATCTACTTCTTTGCTAATCTTCAGTAGACCACTGTGTTGACATCAATGACAATCATAGTCATGAATGCAACAACAATTGCTATAGAATGGTTGTGAATACTCTCCCATAGGATATATTTAGCATTCATTCCTAACAATCTCCCCCATTAGCATTGATGGTAACATAGATGAAAAAACATCCAAGTTCCATCAATACCAACACTGCAACATTATTGCTCTGAAAATGCTTTCAAATCCTCTTCATCAATCAAATCTTGCTTCATTTCCCTATTCAATTCTCTCCAATAGATGGTTTTTCATGTATACTTCTCCCCCATTGACATCAATTACATATGTTTCATCGCTATGTCAATAACAACTTCAATGTCAAAAGACACTGTGCAGAAAATACATTCACTGGAGTCCTCATTACTCAGCTCAAATACACATACTCCCCCATAGAGGAAGTACTACCATCCAATCCAAAATAAAGATAGGGCTCACATACCATTGGATGAATGCAACAATCTACATCATTTCTCAAGATTAGGCTAGGGCATAACCCCAAGCATACCTCTCAGATACTCAAATGTATCCTTAGGCAAAGGTTTTGTAAATATATCTGCAATCTGCTCTTTCATACTTATATACTCAAGTCTGAATTCTTTCTCTGCCACTTTCTCTCTCACAACATGATATTTAATCTCTATATGATTTTTCTTAGAATGTAACACGGGGTTCTTAGACATACTCATTGTGCTAGTGTTATCACAATGTATAACAACAGGCTCAACAAATTTTATTACAATATCCTTCAACATTTGCTTCATCCAAATTATCTAATTACAATTGTTTGTTGTACCACATATTTTGCTTATGTTGTGCTTTATGAAATACAGTTCCACTTCTTGCTTAGCCAAGAAACCAATCTTCCTCCAAGGAAAAATGCTACACCACTGGTGCTCTTTTTGTCATCAACACTACCTCCCCAATCAGCATCTGTATATGCACATAGGGTAAAATCATCATATTTTTCATACCACAATCCATACTCAATTGTGCCTCTTAAGTACCTCAGTATCCTTTTTACTGTTGCATAATGTGATTCTCTAGGTTTAGCTTGAAATCTTGCTACAATTCCAACTACATGTGATATATCAGGTCTTGTATGAGTTAAATATTGCAATCCTCCAATCATAGATCTGTAATTTTTTTGTTCCACTATAGGAGTCTCATCTGTGGTAGATAACTTGTGTCCAGTTACCATAGGTGTTCCAACTGGCTTATAGTTTTCCATTCCAAGTCTTTTCAATAAGTCATTCAAGTACGTTGTCTGACTTACAAAGATACCATCACTATTATGTGTTATCTACAATCCTAAAAAGTATTTCATCTCACCAATCATACTCATTTCAAATTCAAACTTCATTTCATCTACAAATTTATCATTGGCTTCATCTTCTCCTCCAAAGATAATATCATCAACAAAAATAATAAAAACCAACAAACCATTTTCAATTTCCTTTGTGTACAGGTTGCTATCAGTTGTGCCTTTAGTAAATCCCAATTTTATTAAATACTTATCCAGTCTTGCATACCAAGTTCTAGGTGCTTGTTTTAGTCCATATAAAGCTTTCTTCAATTTGCATACCATATCTCCTTCTTGAGTTAAAGTAAAACCTTCAGGCTGCTCAATGTAGAATTCTTCTTTTGATTCTCCATTCAGAAATGCTAACTTCACATCCATCTGATACACTTTGAATTTCTTATAAGCTACATAGGCCAAAAACATTTTTACTGCTTCAATTCTTGCTACTAGTGCAAAAGTTTCTTATAGTAAATTCCTTCTTGATGTGAGTATCCTTTACATACCAATCTTGCTTTATTCCTTACTACTTCTCCTTGTTCATTCATCTTGTTTCTAAATACCCATTATGTTCCTATAACATTCTTATCTTTAGGTCTAAGGACCAATTCCCAAGTCTTGTTCTTTTCAATCTGATCTAGTCCTTCTTGCATAGCGTTAATCCAATGTTCATCTTCACAGGCTTCATTAGTTGATTTAGGTTCAATTTGAGAAATCAAACACAACTATTCTTGTACCTTATTTCATGTCAGAACTCCTTTGTCTATGCTTCCAACAATCTTCTCAATAGGATGATTTCTTGATAGATTCATGTTAGGTGTCACTGTCTCACTTCTTATTTCTGTTGTATGTTCTTCAATTATTTCTCCATTGTAGCTTTCATTCAACAAATCACTGTCAGCTTCATAGAATAATTTAGTAGTCTCTGGATTTTTTCTAGGATGAGTTCCTTCATCTAATTCATAATCAAGCATTCTTTCCTGAATTTATAACTTTTCATCAACTTTAACATTTGCACTCTCAACAATAGTCTTATTTCTTTAATTGTAACATCTATAAGCTTTGCTCTTCAATGAATATCCATGAAATATACCTTCATCACTTCTAGGATCAAACTTTCCAATGTCATCATCTCTCTTAATATAACATTTGCTTCCAAAAATTCTAAAATACTTAACCAATGGTGCATGTCCAAACCATAGTTCATAGGGTGTCTTGTCTGTGTCTGCTCTGATTTGTACTGTGTTCATTGTATACACTGTTGTGTTCATTGCTTCTCTCCAGAATATCTTCATCAAATCATTCTCAAATAACATAGCTCTTGTTGCTTCAATCACTGATATGTTTCTTCTTTCTACAATACCATTTTGTTCAGGTGTCCTAGGGGATGAAAACTGTCTCTTAATGCCATTCACTTCACAAAAAATGTTAAATTCCTTTGAAGTAAATTCTCCACCTCTATCAAATCTCAAATATTTAATCTTCATTCCAGATTCATTCTCAAATTTATTCTTAATGATCTTAAACTTATCAAATGCTTCAGACTTTTCTTTAATAAATGAAATCTACATCATTCTCTTAAAATCATCAACAAGAACCATAAAATACCTTTCTCCATAGAATCCTCTAGTCCTTGTGGGACCGCTCAAATTTGTATGAACAATTTCCAACTTCTCTATTGTTGTAAACTTCTTGCTGGGAAATGAGCTTCTCTTCTATTTAGCCATCACACATTCCTTGCAAATCATGTTAGTAGGCTTCATAATTTTAGGCAAATCTCTTACTGCAAGTGTAGTACTCACTTTCACAATGTTATCAAAGTTTATATGACAAAATATTCTATTCCATAACCAACTATCATCAATATTAGTAATCAAGCATGTCATCTCAGTAGGATTCAACTGAAATACATTACCTCTGGTTCTAGATCCAGTACCAATCAAATTACCATCCTTTTCTTTGATTACACAAGTTTTCTTAGTAAACCAAACTTGATATCCCTTATCAACTAGTTATCCAACACTCAAAAGATTATGTTTCAAACCATCCACAAAGTAAACATCATCAGTATTAGTCTTTCCATCAAGATTAATAGATCATATACCTTTAATAAAACAAGGTGCATTGTTTCCAACTCTAACAATTCCTCCATCATAATTGTTAAACTTTATAAATTTCTTCATATCTCCAGTCATATGATGTGAACAACCACTATCTATAATCCAATCAGTTTTGTTTTCTACTTGAGAAACTAAAGCCTTTTCTTCCTTAATTTTTGTTTCAGGATTTTCTTCTTTAATTGCTATAAATCCTATATCATCATTCTCAATATCACTTTCACTCAAAGATTTCTCCAAACTAGCTTCAAGCTCTTCATCATTTGCATAATAACATTCTTTAGATCTCCTAGGTTTAAAGTTCTTTCTATACTTCTTGACTCTCTTAGGACATTTAGATGCAAAATGACCAAATTCTTGACAAGTCCAACATTTAAAAAATTTCTTGTTGTCTAGCTCTCTTTTCACAAGCAAGGAAATACCTTCTTCAATCTTCATGTCTTCTTCATTTCTAGATCTTCTGCTACTAGCATAATCTCCGCTCACACTGATGCTTCTTGAAAAAGTAGTGCAAACACTAAGTGCACTGAATGTTGTCTCCATTCTAGGTAAATCTCCTGATAGCCTCAAGTTCATCTCTGCTACTTCCAATGTTCCAAGAAGAGTTTCTATGGTAAATTTTTTAGTACAAGGTATAACTTGTTCAATCATCTATGTTGTCTTCTTAAATCTAGGAGTCAAAGTCCTCAGAATTTTCTATATTACTTTATTCTTTGTCTTGGTTCCTCCACAAGATTTTATAGCTACAACAATCTCTGACATTTTACCATTATAGCTTCTAATAGATTCATCTTCCATCATTCTTATATCTTCAAATTCACATATCCAATTATGTAATCTAACTTTCTTTGCATGTTCATCACCTTCAAAAGTAGATTGTAAAGCTAACCAAATTTCATGAGATGTATTTAGATATTTTACCTGACTGTACTCATTTTCTGGAAGGGTTGACAAGAGTGCTTTTCTAGAAAGTATGTTACACATGAATAGATCACTTTCCTCATTAGTAAAATCTTCAATCTTATCCTCATCAATAATAGTCTTTTGATTCTTTGTGATTAACCAATAACCTAGTCCTAAACAAAGTAAGTCAGTCTTCATCTTTCTTTCCAGCTTTCAAAATTTACTCCATCAAACTTAGGGCTTTCTTTCCTAAAATGATTCACCATGGATCTCCTTAAGCTGTTAAACTTTTCCTTCAAGGACCTGCTACTCTGATACCAATTGTTAGAAAGTAAATTCCACCAAGATAATTGAGAGGGGGGGGGGTGAATCAATTATTAGATAAATAAAACTTTTATCAACTTCAATATATTTTAACCATGTAAGAAAAGTAACCAACAACCATAGAAAGATAAACATACACAATAGCACAATGACACAAGATATGTTGACTAGGGAACCTCTTGATCAAAGAGTAAACCTCGGTTGGAATGATGCCCACAAAAGATGCACTAATATGAAAGTTCCTTGTGAGAAGGACTCTGTTAGGAGTCTTATGAAATACATTCAGTACATATGAGTCCCTATTAGGAGACTTTGACTCCATGCTAAAAGATTCTAACTCTGTTAGGAGTTATGGAAGATAGAAGGACCCACTACCCAAACAGCTTCAGGTGTAAGATCACTGAACACACTATCGAACTGATCTTTGTATTACTCAATAGAATACTACCAAAATATTATTGATCTCAACAATTCAATACTCCTCCTCTAACTGTGTCAAACCGCACCAACTGCTTCATCAGATCTCAATACCAGATCTCTATACTTTGCATATCCTCTTCCAACAAGTTTTGCACAATTATGCAATTCACTTTCAAATACAATACACAACTACATATTACAACAAGGAAAACATTCCTTCCTTTATACCACACTCAAGTAATTACAAATGAGTCGGCATACAAATTACAAAATAAAATTTTCCACACGTTACATAAAAATTATACAAAACTGTCGGCTTCCAATTAAGATAATTCTTCACTCGTGTGACCTCAGATCTTGCACTCATGTTCACATCACTAAAAACATGTCTTCAACTACCTCATAATAGTGCATGATCAGATTCAATCCCGATTAGGAGATATCATCCGATTTCCACAAACCACTACTCAACACTATCTGAATACTACTTCCACCGATTTCCTCATAACTATCATGAATAAATGAATTACCATATGTGCTCTTAACCACAATCTAATAAAACATCATAGATTAATTCCTCAACTCCACATAGCTTCATCTTCAATATCCCATGTGTGCTAACTCAAACATTATGTTATTCTCTGCTAATCTTTAGTAGATCACTATGTTGACATCAATGACAATCACAGTCATGAATGCAACAACAACTGCTATAAAATGGATGTGAATACTCCCCCATAGGATATATTCATCATTCATTCCTAACAACTTTAGCCGGTAAAAAGTAATTTTCCTTTCTTGATGGATATAGTGGATACAATCAGATTAGTATTGCTCCAAAGGACCAGGAAAAGACTACATTCACATGTCCATGGGGGACTTATGCATATTATGTCCTACCATTTGGGTTGTGTAATACTCCAGTAACATTCCAAAGAGTTGTAATTAGTATTTTTGCTGACATTTCACATGATTGCATGGAGATATACATGGATGATTTTATAGAATTTGGGGTGACCTTTGAAGAAGCTCTGCAAAATCTAGAAAAAGTGTTGATAAGATGCAAGGAACACAATCTGTCACTCAACAATGAGAAGTGCTTTATGATGATGTAGGAAGGTGTTGTCCTAGGACATTTCATTTTAGTAGAAGGAATCGAAGTAGATCCAGCCAAGATTGAGGTAATTCTCATGTTACCCACACCTACTAAGCAAAAGGATGTAAGATATTTCTTAGGACATGTTGGCTACTATAGGCGCTTTATTCAGAATGCCATTCAAATAGCTAGTCCTCTATACACACTGCTTACCAAAGAGGTTGAGTTTATATGGACATCAACTTGTGATGAGTCTTTCCTATAGCTCAAGTCACTTCTAACAACTACACCAGTCCTCAAAGGACCTAATTGGTCTATCCCATTTCATATACATACAGATGCATCAAATTATGCAATAGATGTTGTGTTAGGGAAAAAGCCTAGTAACCTTGAGAATGCAATTTACTATATCAGTAAAAGCCTCCATGGACTAGAATTAAACTACACAGTAACTAAAAAAGAATTGTTGGCTGTAGTTTATGCATTGAACAAATTCCGCCATTATGTAACAGGTTATCTCATCTTTTTTCACACTGATCACTCAGCAATTAAATATCTAATGAACAAATCTGCTATCATAGGTAGGTTAGCAAGATGGCTTCTTCTATTGTAGGAATTTGATATAACAATAATTGACAAGCCAGGAAAGGCAAACATAGTAGCTGATTACTTGTCCAGACTTCAAAATGCTGATGCAGACACTTCTCTAGTTGAAGATACATTCCCCGATGAATACATGTTTCATATTGCAGTAAAAAATTCATGGTATGCTGACATAGCCAATTACCTAGCAATAAGTAAAATTCCTCCACATTTCTCTCCAAAGGACAAAAGAATGTTTGTAGAGAAAAGTTTCAATTTCTCATGGATTGATAACAACTTATTTTATATTGGTCCAAACCAAATCATGAGAAGATGTGTGAGAGAAGATGAAACATATGATATACTCCATGCTTTTCATAATGAGCCATGTGGAGGTCATTTTGCAGCAAAGAGAATAGCACTAAAAATCTTAACAATAGGTTACTACTAGCCAACACTCCGCAAGAATGCAGCCAGCCATACAAGAAATGTGATAAATGCCAGAGAATGGGTCACCCAACCAAATTATATGAGATGCCCCTCAATCCACAAGTGGTGGTAACACCATTTGACAAATGGGTATGGACTTCATAGGACCAATAGATCCTCCTTCAAATGGAAAATCTTACATCCTGGTATGTATCGGTTATTTGACCAAATGGGTGGAAGTGAAAGCCATGCAGCATGCCAGAGATCAAAAGGTATAAAAATTCTTGTATGAGGATATTTTCACCCATTATGGAGTGCCCCAAGAACTTGTAACTGATCAGGGAGCATAGTTCACTTCAAATCTGATCAATGAGCTAATGAAAGAATATAGTATCAGGCATAGGAAGTCTAGCCCTTACCATCCATAGGTAAATAGATAGGCAGATGTCACAAATAGAGAAATTGAGGCTCTCTTAACAAAATGAGTTCAGTTGCATAGATGAGATTGGAGTAGTCGACTCACTAAAGTAGTCTGGGCCTACCGCATAGCATGGAAGACAACCATAGGCTTCACCCCATTCAAATTAGTATATGGGAAGGTGACAATGTTACCCATAGAATTTGAACACAAGACATTGCATACAACTCTTGAACTAAATATCAATCTTCCTGCAGCATAGATAGAACGCCTTCTCCACCTCAATTCCTTAGATGAAATGTGCAAATCTTTATTGGAATGCATGGAGCTAATCTAGAACCAATGGAAGAGGTGGCATGATTCCCATACCAAGAGCAAGCATTTTCAGGTGGGTGATTGGGCATTATTCTATGATTCATGATTTAAGGATATTCCAGGAAAGTTACAGACCATATGGCTGGGGCCTTATGAAATTGAGTACATCTTTGACAACATAGTAGTCTAGTTGACCACACTAGATCCATTATAATTCAAACTCCTTGTCAATGGACATCGGTTGCACCTATATCAAAAACCCCAAACTAAGGAGGAATTTATACAGCATTTCAGCATGCAAACTTCAACAACACCAAAGGTAACACTTCTTCTAGTAGAGGGTGAAAACCATCTTCCTACAGCTTCAAAATAACATGCCTTCAAGTTCAACCATAATAAAACTTTATTTAATATGAAGTACATTTCTCCATTCACTTTTCTTTCTTCTTCTTTATGTTGGCAATTTGGCTGAGTTAGATATCTAGATGTTGTCATTATGGAAACATATGATCTACATGAAGACCACATATGACAGAGAGCAAGTACGACAGAGTGCAAAGCAAACTTGTCTAAGTATGTGTAGTATTTTCCCAGTGTACCCAAGAGATATTTTTGATTGGCAATGTCGATTGGAGTAAGTTCAATGCTTTCACACTTGAATGTAGATACTATGATTCATATTGAATAATCACCTAAGAGTGCAAGTCTGTACGACATGTACGGAAGAAGTTATGACAGTTTTACCAAAGACAGTGTTAAGCTGACAAGACAGAGAAGAAGACAGAATTGGTAAAGAGTTAAGGGATTATTTTGTTTATCAAAATAATGTCTTAATAATATAAAGGGACGACATCCTAGATGTTAACCCTTGGGTAAATATTTATTTTGTGTAAAGCTTTTAGTTTTGTAAATCTGACTGTAAAAGTTATTATTCCTAATAACTTGTATAAATATAAGGCATATGAGATGCGAAGATATATGATATGTGAATGAGATAGATGATATAGCAAAAGATATTGATGCAAAGTTGTGAAAGACAAGAAAGCAGTATAAGGTTATGTACCTTACCCTATTTTTTAATCAGTAATCACTGTACATTACTTGTTTGGGCAGTGGGCTCATCTTGTAATCATTTGTAATAGGTACTACCAACTCTTAGCAGGGTTGAGGCTTCTAGCAAGGCCTATAGTCCTTTAATCAGGACTAAGACACTATATGCATGTAACATGCTCCTAATAAGGTCAACATCCTTAACAGGATACTTTTGATTAGTGGATCTTTGTGGGTACCATCCCCACCATAGTTTTCCCTTGGCCAGGGTTTCCTCAAGAATAAATAATGTGTTATGAGTTCATTTACTTTATTGCTATGCATGTTATTTAGTTTACTATTTTATGCATGTATTAAGATAATTTTTTATATCCATAATTGGGCAAAATCAAAAGTTTGTAGAATATTGATTCACCCCCCCCCCCCTCTCAGTATTCCCTATTTCTAACAATTGGTATCAGAGCTTAGTTACTCAGAAAAGAATTATTCAGAAAAAGCCTAGCAACTTGAGTAAGATCTCTATGGATATGGATCAGCTACAGAAGAATCTTGAAGAAGCTCTTGAATAGATTGATTTACTTACTGAAGAAAGAGATACTTTGAAAGGAAAATATGATGATGAAAAGAACCTAATTGAGAAACTAAAGAATAAGCTGGAAGAACTAAAATCAGAAAAAGAGTCTACAATTTAGGTTGAAGATTGTGATGATAATTTGGAAAAAGAAAATGAGATCCTTAAACATGAATTAAAGATAGTATATCTAAAATTGATTTTGAAAGATGGAAATAGAAAAAATGAAGCAAATCTAAAATCTAAGAATGAAGATCTGAAATCTAAACTTTGTAAAGTGACATCTAAACTTGAGAAAACCAAATTGCAGTATGATGAACTTGAATAGTACAATACTATTGTGAAAGGTGAATTGACTCAGTCTAAGCAACAACTTGAGAAACTATATTCTACTAGTGAGAAAATTGATGAACAAATATCTTATCAAAAGCCATTCTATGATAAAATTGGTCTTGGATTTAACTCATCTAAAGTGAGTGAAGAAAGCAAGGAACTAGATCTGAAAGTTTCTGAAAACATAGAAGAAAAGAAATCTAATGAAGTGGACAAATGTGAAGATACACCTAAACAAGAAGAACCACCTAAACAAGAAGAATCACCTAAAGGTATGCAGAGATAATTTAAAGGTAGATGTTTTGCATGTAATATTTTTCATCATATGAAGAAAGATTGTACAGGTAAGCAATTTAAACCTCTTAATGGTTATAGTTATAATTGTCATGGTTTTGGACATAGAGCTATTGAATGTAGGAAGCCTAATTTTAATGAGAATAATAATAGTAGTAGAATTTTTAGAGATACTAACCATGTAGATAAGAAACCTACTGAGGATATCAATAGAAGAAATGCAGTGGTATGTTATAGATGCAGCAAAGTTGGACACATTTCCAGGAATTGTAGATCACAAATTAACCAAACTGGACTGAGATATGGAAATAATGGAGTAGTTTGTCAGATATGCAACAAATTTGGTCATACAGCAAGGTTTTGTAGGATGAACAACATGAGAAACCCTAACCCTAGAAGTCATGCAAGGAGAAATGAAAATGCAAGCAACAGTCATGGAGGATGTTGTAGTAATTCAAAAGAAGTGAAGTTTATTAAAGCCACAGATCAAGGAGACACATTAAGCACTAAAGGTAATCAGAAAGGCAAAGTATCTAATGGTAAGAGTGAAACTCTTCCTAACCCATCTCAAAGTACTTAATTCATGAAAAATGCAGTAGAATAGGAACTTAGGATAGTGTAGAAGTTAGTATAGGATGAATTGAGTCTTGTGCAGTTAATGCAAGGTATTTTATGATGTAATGATGCTATGAATAAGAGCGCATAACATAATATGATGTTATGCGAGATCGCAAGAAGTTTTAAGTTTTAAAGGTAAGCGGGAACAGATTTTTGGAAAGAAGCGGCAAAAGAATTGAATGTGATGTCATAATCTAGTGAGATTGAAAGGTTAAAATGTTCTGATCGGTATTATTTGATCATTAAAGTGAATACAAGTGTTAAGGAGATCAAAGGAGCAGTAATTTGAAGCAGTTTTGCAAGTATTTGGTGAAAGAATTTCGTGGTGGATCTACGCAAACCCTAAATTATGGAATTGAGGTATTTCAATAAGCAAATCTATCAGTCAGTTAGAGAATTTGTAGAAGATATGGATGTTTCATTGATTCACAATGTAAGAGATAAGATCAGACCTAAGACTAAAAGGGAACCACTAGAACCCTTGGAAGAAGACCCTAAATTAGCTTTATCATCTATACCAGACGCAGTTCTACATTTAGAAAATGTTAGAAGCTATTTGGGATGTAAACTTGAAACCCTGAGTGATAGTGATTTTACTAAAGAGTATGAGAAGCTTTATAATCAGGATATGTCTTTGAGAGTAGGGTTTGAAAATTTGAAGGATAATGAAATCATAAGGTACTCTTTACAGTATGAATTTGATGATGAAGAATGAACTAAGATAATTCTGAGCAGAATACATAATGGAAAGTTTTGGTTAGATGACAGAGTGATAGACATTACAAAAGACCTAATTCATGAAGTAACTGGTTTGTCTAAATCTAGAGTCATACCGTTTAATGAAAAGAATGTGAAGAAAATTGTCTTAGACAACACTAAATCATCTTACAATGGTAGAGGTATAGTGATTAGCAAGATACAATAGGATGATGTTAGGTATTTGTGCAAGATCCTTATAGCTAAATTTTTTGCTAATTCAAGAGAAGATGACATGGCAGCTGGAATGATTCATGCAGCCTATTTGATGTTTGTTGATAAAGTACAAGTAGACGTGTGAAATCTTGAGAATTCAGTTATTTGAGAACTTGGAGAAGATAAAGAAGACTAAGAACTCCCAGTTTAGATTCTCATCATTGATTACTTATATGTTTTTCCATTTGATAAGAAGATTTCCATTTACAATTGGTGATTATTGGAATGATGGTAAGACCACAATGGAAAGGATAAACACAGTATCTAGGAGACATCTTATTATCAAGGTCAATAAGAGTGTAGTTTTAGTGATTAAAACATTTCAGAATTTAATGAAGAATAGATCAAGAATCCCTTAGTCTATTATTGAAAAATATAAAAATGAGATATGCTTTATGGTTGACACTAACTTTACATTCATTGAAGCAGTTAAACCTAGAGTAGATTTCATAGACCCTCTTGGCTATGAAATTTCTAAAAAAAAAGAAGAAGAATATGTGAACAAATTGCTTAAGAGCAAGTTGGATATACACAGCAACAAATTTGGAACTTTTGAGGAGAACTTCAACTCCGCAAAGTCTATTTAGGAAGAAAAATAGTCAAAGAAAAGAGTAGAAGTACAGTTAAGAAAATTTTGAAGGACACAGGAATGACAAAAGAAGAGTTTATGATTGCAAAGATTATAGCAGTAGCACTTAGAGACATTAGACAAAAGGAAGTTTTGTCTTTTCCACCCCTATTAGTGGTTGAAACTAGAAATTTGAAGCATAAGGTGAAAGTAGAGCAAGAAGAACAAGAAGTTAGGAAATCTACAAGATCATCTTCAACTCCACCAGGGAAAAGAGTGAAAGAAATAGCTACTAGACCAGGTAAGAGACAAAAGACAATAGTGCCACTAGTACAAAGGAAAATAGCAGAGATAAAAGATGATGAAGATATTCAAGTGAAAAAGAAGACATGCACACCAAAGATTGAGAAGGTAAATGAACAGATTATTCAAGATGGAGATTTTTCTAAGATGAACAAGTACTATGATCTTTATAAATATTAAAAAATATTGAATTTGGAGAATTTAGTTGTGAGACATATGATCCTAGCAGATAAGAAGTTTGACACAATTCAAGGTAAGATACCTGATGATTTCTTTGAGAAGCTAGTTAACAGGAAAAAGAGAGAAACAAAAGAAGATAATAAAATTAGAGAAAATCTTGTGAGAAAACTATGTGATGTCAGAGATGAAGAACATTTTAAATAATTAATGAAAGAACTTGGAACTCATATGAGAAAAAAGAAAAGAACCATTTAGATAATGGGAGGAAACTATGAAGAGATAAACAAAGAAACATAGCAAGCACTAGTAAAGGTAATGGCATCTAGTGTTGGAAAACACTCTAGTACAACAGAGTTAGTAGAACAAGCAAAGGAAGCTGAGCATCATAAGAGTCCCTCTCCACCATCAATTAACATTGAAGATGAGTCAATTCATGTGGAAGGAACTAAGATTACATTGGATAGTGATGATAATCCTTTTAAAAATCTTGAAAACATTGTTGACAATTCATCCCTAGAAGAACAGGATAGATCTATTGAAGAAGGAAAGGAAGAAACAAGGAAAGAGGAAGAAAAGAAAATAGAGAATAAAGCAAGTAGAGAGATTCAAGAATAGAAAGTCCCTAACAAAGAGGAAATTAGTCTTACACCTGAGATTGCAAAGAAATCACAGATTAGATCAATATTTGAAAGTTTTGGGAAAGAGGTTGATGATGATGATCAAATGGAATTGATCACATCCCTGAAAAAAATAATTGGAAAGAACAAGAAGGTGAAGAGCCTTGAAGGATCTTTGCTAGAAATAACAAAGAAGTTACAAAGTGTTGTGAATAACTAGATAGCAGAAGTAGATCCACTAGAAAGAGCTAAGAAAGTTATGAATGCATTTGATAATGAGTTCACTAACCTATCAGGTATAGCTAAAGTGAAGGTTCAGGCAGCCTATGAGGCCAAACTATTTCATGATATAAGTCAGAATATCAGAAATGATATTAACAATCTGGATGTTTGTATAAAATACTTGAGAAGGAATTTGGACAGGGGTAAAACTTTGTACATTCAGTGTACAAAATTTGAAAACCATGTATCTGAAGTAGTTGAGAAGATTAAGGTTAAAGAAGTAGAAATCCAGTCAGAGATAAATCTTTTAGCCAGCCCTAATGTGAAGATATTGGATATTGAGAAAAGAATTAGCAAAGTAAATGATGAAATAAGGATTCTCAATGATGAAAAGGATAGGAAATTGAAAAGATTCGCTCTTCTAAGAGAGCACATTTCAATAAAGATAAGCATTGTTGAAGGACAGTTGGAAGAATGTCTTGCATCTAAGACATCTTTTGAGAAGTTCCATTTTGCAAACCTTCAAGCATGTGAGATCGCATCTTATGGATTGTGTGCACTACTTAGTGTTTCAAATTCCATTAAGAAGGCATGGGAGAAGGAGATAGAGATAATTAAAGTGAATTTTGCAGATTGTGTTGCAAGCCTACCAACTCTGCAATTTTGAATCAAGGTAAACTTTTTGAGATCACAGTTTTTGGCACCCATTTTTTGTCATTGTTGTCAAAGGGGGAGAGATATATAGCAAAAAATTGATGTATGTATGATAAGGAAGTATATTCTTAGGGGGATTATAGAATATAGATAAGATTTATGGAGTTATAAGAATAGCGAAGATATATTTTTTGTTATGGCCATAATTTTGAGTTTTGAAGTTTTTGAGACAGCCAATTTTCTCATATGTTGCCACCAATGACAAAGGGGGAGATTGTTGGCAATTTGGCTGAGTTAGATATCTAGATGTTTTCATTATGGAAATATATGATCTACATGAAGACCGCATATGACAGAGAGCAAGTATGATAGAGCGCAAAGCAAAATTGTCTAAGTATGTGCATTATTTTCCCAGTGTACCTAGGAGATAGTTTTGATTGGCGATGTCGATTGGAGTAAGTTCAGTGCTTGCACACTTGAACATAGATACTATGATGTATATTGAAGACTCACCTAAGAGCACAAGTATGTATGACATGTACGGAAGAAGTTATGGCAGTTTTACCAAAGACAGTGTTAAGCCAACAGGACAGAGAGAAGACAGAAATGGTAAAGAGTTAAGGGATTATTTTTTTTATCAAAATAATGTCTTAATAATATAAAGGGACAACATCCTAGATGTTAACCCTTGGTTAAATATGTATTTTTTGTAAAGCTTTATGTTTTGTAAAGCCGACTGTAAAAGTTATTATTCCTAATAACTTGTATAAATATAAGGCATATGAGATGCGAAGATATATGATATGTGAATGAGATAGATGATATAGCGAAAGATATTGATGTGAAGTTGTGAAAGACAAGAAAGTAGTATAAGGTTATGTACCTTACCCTATTTTTAAATTAGTAATCATTGTACATTACTTGTTTGGGTAGTGGGCTCATCTTGTAATTATTTGTAATTAGTACTACCAACTCTTAGCAAGGTTGAGGCTTCTAACAAGGCCTATAGTCCCTTAATTAGGACTAAGACACTATATGCATGTAACATACTCCAAACAGGGTCAACATCCTTAACAGGATACTTTTGATTAGTGGATCTTTGTGGGTACCATCCCCATCCCCACCATGGTTTTCCCTTGGCCAAGGTTTCTTCGAGAACAAATAATGTGTTATGAGTTCATTTGCTTTATTGCTATGCATGTTATTTAGTTTACTATGTTATGCATGTATTAAGATAATCTATTATATCCATAATTGGGTGAAAGAAAAAGTTTGTAGAATACTGATTCACCACCCCCCCCCCCCCCCCGCCCCTTCTCAATATTCCCTATTTCTAACACTTTCCAACCCATCTCATTTCTCTCTCTTCCATCCACTCACAATCCACATCATCCACTTTTTTCTATTTTCAATGTTTTCAATAAATGCCACATCAGCTGACGCATGCGGCCGCCACAATTTCTCCACTCTCACCACCTTTTTCTTTGCACATATAGTAATCAATGCATAGGTACAACTTCTTCAATCTTTACTCACTTTTAGCACATAGATCTTAGTAATTATATATAGTATTGCAATAAATATATAATTTAGGCATTAAGCTAGTTCCCCATTCCATGCTGAATGTGCCAAGTGAGGACACTTGTAAATGTTTCATAGGGGGCAGGGGAAGTGTAAAAAGTTCCAAGTGTCATTACTAATCCATCCTTGTCACTTCAAGCTATACTTCAGCCTTGTTTTATATAAATTTCCTTTATTCCAACACATTTGTTGTATTGAAAATTCTGATTTTCTGAAGTTGATATGACTAAAAAAGATTATAATTAAATTGCATGTTAACTCTCATTTAAAGTTATAATGTCCTCTATAAAACTTCATTATTATTGTTCATGATAAGATAATAGAGGAATTAAAAAGGAAAGTTGGTGTTTTCAAGAAGTGCATTTGAATTTCAAGAAGGAAAGAAGGTATTTGAAGAGCATGGAGACTGAAAGATTAACAGAGAAATTGGTAAGCAAAAAATTGAAGGCTAGATATTGAGTACAAATGGGTGGACAATTACAGAGGCATGAACCAATGCACCATGGCATTTTACTTGCAGATGTCAAAGCATTCCAGAGATTTAATGCATGTGGCTGGTTGGGGTATTTTCTTCAACTATCAGAATTTAATGAGGAAGTAGCAGCTGAATTTATGGGTACTTTTAAGGAGGGACAGGCAACCATCTGGGGTTTAACAGTTGTTGCCATTGAAGAGAGAATAGCAGTGGTCACTAGGTTTCCACTCATTGGGGAGCATTACCCCAATGAGCATGATGCTAGGTCATCTCGAGCTTAGTTCTCTTGTCCAACTAATCCTCCTTTGGAAATCACCAAGCAGGGATGCAAAAGACTATCTCTTCCTCAAACGTTCATTGAATTGGTGATGCATATTATTAGGTACTTAACTTGCGAAGGGAGATTTTCAAATTTTCATTCCCATCATTTTAGACTACTTAGTTGCATAAGGCATAATCTCCAAGTTAATGTCCCTAATTTCATGTACAATATGCTAAGCATTAGTGCTGAGGAGACTCAGAAGGGGAATGCAAATTCTATTTCCCACCATGCCCTAATAAAATTGTTAGTCAAGAAGTCACTTAGGGATGTCTCTCCTTTGATATGGTCAGAATTTTCTCAATATAAAACATTGCAACCCCAGGTTAACCTTGTTGAGCAACCCCTAGAAAATGAAGTAGAATCTTCTAAACCTACTGTAGAAACAACTACAAAAGAAAAGGAGCCGGAATTAAAATAAAATATACCTACGCCTGTTGCCCAAAGTAATGCTCCTACATCTTCTACAAGGGAAGGAAAATGAAAATTTGGGGAAGAAATCCCTAATCTTGAAAAATAAATTCAAAACCCTGCAATACAAAGAAATAAAAGAAAAAGGTCATATCCTACAGCATACGTTCTTGCAGCATCTACTCTTGTAGCAGGAAGGCCAAAAAGAACCTGCCAAAAGAAAACTATAGAGGTTGTGGAAACAACAGTGCGGAGAAGTCCTTGAATGAGAGGACAAGTGTTTCCAACTTCCCCTGTAAACCTAGATGTTTCAACACCAAAACCTACCACATAACCTTTTGTTGAGTACATTCCTGATGATTCTCCCAAGCAGACAGAAGTGTCTTCATCTCCCAAAAATCTACAAGAACCCCAAAATTTGCAAGATTCTTGTGGTAACATACCACATGATGACCTGGGAGTAGCTGAGCAAAGCCTATTGTGGCACAAGAAAGCATTTTTGAGGATGTCCAGGTGACTCCTCCACAGTACCCTGTTTATTCCAATACATCCATTGTACCCTACAAATCAACATGGTTTACTATTTATTTTTAGAAAGCTTCAAAGGAAAAGAAAAGACATAAAACCTAGTTGCAATAATTTGGCCCACCAACAATACAATCTATACTCTTTAACTTATACAATCAATTTGTTTTGTAGAAAACTTGGTGGAAACAAGAAAGAAACAGAATGCAAAAAGAGATAGATGATAGGGAGGAGGAAATTAAAGATCTTAAGGATTAGATAAAGACATAGAAACAACAAATGGACAAAGATCTTAAGTTAGCAGATCAGGTTATTGCCTGTAGGCCACCTCCCATAGTGTATGCCATTTTCTTGAAAGAACAATTCCTCTTGTTCTAGCTCATGATGACTATGAAGGGTATAGATTGTGAATTTAAGTTAGCCCGGGAATTCTATGGATTATACCAGACTCTCCCTCCATGGCAAAAAAATTTACTATGTGAGCTCTATTTACATAACTTTGTCATTCCACATGAAACAGAATGGAACCGTTTTCTCTACATAGGTGATATCCATTTGAGGGATCTGATGTCATGGATGCACAATGAGGTAAAATGTGATAGGTAGCTAAATAATTATAGGGACTTAGATAAATCTAAACCCTTACCTTTAAAGGTTGAATCACACAAACCTAGTATCCTCTTACAAGATTGGCTCAACCTAACCTATGGAAAGTAGAAACCTGAGATAAGAGAGAAGGTTTTTGCACTAAGAGACTGAGTTTATAGAGAATATCAGGGGTTTCCCTACTTTTCATTTCAACAAGCTCTTGTAGGGGTAAGGAGTTGGTGATATAGGTTACTAGAGGCCTTCAAGGAAGTAGAGCCACACAACCCAATCAACTTTGAGGTAGTTGCAAATAGAGCAACTAAGTATATGCAGTTGGGGCGTTAGACTAGAAGAGAATTGTGGATTCCCTTGTCTTTCCTACCACCTACACTCTTATGGCCGCTATATGATGTCAAAGCTACAAGATTGGATCATCTACAAGAGGATCATCGAGAAGAGTATTTGGCATGAACAAGAGGATTTTACTACACTTTTAAGAGTAGGAAGAAAGGGAAGACAACTGTTAGTGATTTCAAGATGACAGCCAAAAAATGCAATGCTTGAGGACAAGCATTCTATTAGTAGGGGGTAGATGATGAGACAATTTATTGTCTCTATTTTTTTATAATATTTATACTTTGTTGAAACTCTTTATGCTCTAATAAAACATTTCCAATACATTTTGTGAACCTATACCTAAGTGAACTTGTGATAAGTATAGCTAGAACCACAAATATTATGGGTCGTTAGAATGACATGTTTTGCTGAATATTATATATAAATTGCAGTACTTCATATAGCTACTTTAATCTATGTTCTAACATTTGGGTAGGA
This sequence comes from Chamaecyparis obtusa, assembly GCA_027943335.1. NCBI lineage: Eukaryota > Viridiplantae > Streptophyta > Pinopsida > Cupressales > Cupressaceae > Chamaecyparis > Chamaecyparis obtusa. The sequence continues at coordinate 1,617,093 of BSBK01001169.1, forward strand.
ATTGAAATGTTGACTTGTATACATACCAAATGCTACTAACCTTCCAGGAAAACAAGGAGATCCTTGAGAGTGGATCGACCACATTGAAGAGGGATCATTGGAGTTCCAGCCATGACGGAGAAAGCCAGCATGATTCTAATGTGGACCCATCTGACAGGAAGAATACATTTGAGTGGACCCATGATTAGGCTTAGGCCAAAAAATATAGAAGCATACATTTGTGTAGACCTGATGTTGATGGGGAGAATGCTTTGTTGCTGATTGGCAAATGATGTGGTTCAAAGATAGTCACAATGATCAAGGATAGTCAACAATTGTCAATATTGCTAAAGTGCAAGGCTGGGTAGGACAATATTTTTGATCAAATGTTGTTGCAGGACTAACAAGGATATGTACAACAAGATGTAGGGATATTTACAATGACTATGTACAGAAGCTCAGGATTTGGGATATACAAAGAACCTGGGGATGAAGTTGAAGCTCCAAAGATATGCAAGATCATGCCCTTGTTGGGCTAAAAAACAAAAGATGGACTGGTGATGGATGATGTGTCTTGAAATGACATGGATTTGGGAAGGATGCATCCCAATGATGATGATTGGATTGAGATCATCAAGGCTTGCTACAAGACTAGGAACAAGACTAAGGATGTGATGGGATGGATTGGCTTGATCTTGGATGTTGGATAGCTGGAAGATATGGATAGTTTTGGAAGATGGCTAGCAATGTTTGGAGATGGATGAATGACATTGGATTGCATGGGGGTTTCCTAGAGCTAGATACCATTGACAAGGGAAGATACCAAGTGATGGAAATCTAGAGGAAATACTGGAAGATTAATGCTGGAGGAAAATGTTGAGGGATGAATGCTAGAGGAAAATGCTAAGGATTTAGATGAAGGATTGCTGGGAGATTTGGATGGAGGAAGATTTGGATTCGGATGGAGGTGCTACTTAGGAGACTTGGATGGCATATTTTCTTGAGGATTGGATAGAGGAATACTCTGGGAGATTGGATGGTGGATTTTCTTGAGGATTGGAAGATGGAATGTTGGAGGAACTGCTGAGGGATCTGGATAGAGGAATGCTTAGGGATTTGGATGGCAGACTGCTTTCAAGGAAATTGGATGGTAGATTTGCTTGAGGATTGGAAGATGGATGCTGGAGGAACCACTGGGGGATCTAGATAGAGGAATTCTTAGGATTTGGGTAGATGGAAAGATGGATGAAAGATAGTCTCCAAGAAATATGTTACCAAGGAATAAGATGCCCCCTGCTTAGGATAGTTCATTCATTTAGAGGCAGTAGGATGGGGTACGGTTGGATAGAAGATATGCTGATAAGAGGATGAGGAAGGTAGATGGAAGCTAGGATGAATGGATTGGATAGAGGATATGTAGTTGAAAGGTGTGATGGATGCCAAGAAGGTGCTTAAAAGCATGTATACCTGGTAGTCTTTGTTTTATCATCAAGATCCAAAGGAAGATGGAGGTGAGAGACAAATGGGATGGAGGAGATGCTAGATAAGAGGTGATAGAAGGGAATGGCCCCCAACTACAAAAAGGAATTGGGGGGACCTATGCATAACACCTGTTTGCCAGGTTTTCACCATGGTACTTGTCCAAGGTGCTTGAATTTCCAAGTTTTCACCATTGGACGAATGTTTTTCTCTTTTTCTTTTCTTTTTTGATTTTTTTCTCTGATTTTTCCAATTTTTATGGATTTTCTTATTTTCCACTGACTAGATGTTGACCTTCTAATATTCTAATGTGTTGTTGAATTTCTTTGCATATCTTATGATTTGTTGATGACTCTTGGATTTGGTGTTGTCATGTTGTTGATTTTCTGATTTTGCTGACCTACTAATTTCTCTGATTTGTCATTGACTTTCTTCACTGATCTTTCTAATGTGCTTGGATGTTGGTATAGCTTTATTAGGATGGAGAGATTATGTAGAGGCATGGATGAGATGGGGTATATGGGAGATATGGTGGTAGAAATTATTTGGATGGAATGATGGGAATTGATCATGATAGGGGGATGTTGTCAAGACCAACATTGGCACATGTTGTGAGGAAGATGGATGAAGTGGATGGGTTTTGGTGGATAGATGCAGATAGGGTAGAGGATTTGTGCTAGGAGATCTTAGATCTTTGGGACCCAAAATAGATTGAGAAGATGGATGAGAAGACTAAGTAGCTAGTGGATTTGCAACTTTGGATGCCATTGTGGATATTTCTTTCAGATGCATTACATCTTTTTGCTTTGGGATCCATATCATCTTCACTTTAGCTTTGGTGGGCCTTTGTGGCCATAGAGATGCCTTGGATTCTTCTTCTACTTTGCTGGGCCTTTGTGGCCATTGGGATGTAGTAGATGTTGCTTTTACTTGGATGGGCCTTTGTGGCCATAGGGATGCTTTAGATTTCTTGATTGGATTTTTCTTTGTTTGAGCATGTCGTTTAGACTAGAGATGACAATCCTTAGATCTTTGTGGATATTTCCTTTTATTCATATTCGATATGGCATCCAAATTGTGGGGAGCATTGGAATGAATATGAGGAGATGTGCAGGATGGAGTAAATATGGATGGAGAGATGGAAGGAGAATCGTAGATAGGATATGTGGGAATGTTCCTTTATTGATCTTGACTAGGGATGTTTGGATTTTGGATGAGGGATTGAGTAGGATAAGATGGGGATGATATTTTGGGATGTAAGGCCCCAAAATGGATTTGGTATGTAGGGGATATGTGCTGGAGGATTTTGGGACATAGGGACCCAAAATGGATTTGGAGGATGAAGGAGGAATGTGATATGTTGTCCTGGGTTGTAATGATGGAGGAGGAGGAATAGCATTGTATGCTTTAGAGGGATGATAGGGATATGTAGTGGTGTTTTTGGAAGGATGCTTGAATTTAGCTTTAGCTATACCAACATTTTTGGAGGAAGTGCCATCTTCAGATGTGTGACCAAATCCACATGATTTTGGATGTTTCTTATCCTGGACGGGCTCTAGTTTTCCTTGTCCATGAGTGCCTAGGCCTTTGCCTTGATAATTCCATTTCTTGAGCATTTTATCCAAATGAGGCTACTTCAGACTTGAGGAATATGATAAACATCCAATTTCTAGTTCTATCATGGAAGATATGGAACTTATTGCCTCTACTTCAAGTGGGCTATCTCTAACAAATGTAAGTGGACCAAGAGGATACAGTGATGGTAGCTAGATAGTTTTGACTGGAGGATCCTCAAGTGGAGAGGATAGGATGATGGGATTTTGACTGGGATTGGGAGATGGTAATGGATCTTCAGATGGATGAATTAGGATGATAGGATTTTGGATTGGAAGAATTGGGATGATAGGCTCTTGGAATTGGGGGTGATGGAAGTAATAGAACATGCAATAGAGGAAGTGAAGGGATTGGATCTTGATTTTCTTCGATGGGTACTTCAACATGCTTTTGGAAAAGATTTTGACATGATGGGATTTGTGTGGATAGAGTGTTGGGGGATGTATGGATGGTCACTTCAGATGGAGTGGGTGGAAGGATGGGAGATTCTATAATTGTGATGGTAGGAAGAAGGGTGAACCCCTAAGGCTCATTGGATGTGGCTTGGACAATGTTGGGAGGAGGAGAAGTGGATGGAGATTTGGTGAAGTCAATACATAGGAATGACTTATTGATGCTAGGAGATGGAAGAGGATTAATGAGTGGGATATATGGAAGAAGGAGAATAGATGGGGGAGGTTGATAAGGCTCATCAATGATGGCTTCACATGAAGGATTGAAATGGCAGGTCTCCTCAACTGTAGGAATGGGATTTTTTGTTGGCTTCTTTGTGAAACTCCTTGGAGACTTTCGGATTGGAGGAGGTGATGGACTAGAATGTGTAGAAGATGGGGACTTAGGATAGTTCATACATGGAGGTGGAGCAGAGGATTGTGAAATTTCTTGGGGGAATGATGGTGTAGATGAGGAATTGGAAGATGGCATGACTAGATAGTTCACATAGGTAGGTTTAGAGGAAGCTTGTGAACTGAATTGGCTATTTGGTGAGGTAGGAATGATGGATTGAGGTACAGGATATGAAGTGGATTGAGGGATGCATGTATAGTTTCACAATAGATGAAGATAATCACACCATTTTTTATCCTTCAAAGATAGTATATCTATTCTAAATATTATCTATTCCATCATGAAATACACTTGAATTGTCAACCCAGGGATGTAGGACTTGAAATGGGCCAGCACAGTTTGTGCACTAAGTTTCTTTAGGAGTCATAACACCTATGTTGTAGGAAAGTAAAAATGCATTGGAAGAATCTATGCTGCTACTATAGAATAGTAAACACACCTTGGCTAAAAATAGATAATTGTAGGAAGCTTCAAGAATGAATTTAAACTAATTAACAACTCAAAACATCCACTATGATCATTTTCTGCAAGTGTTGTAGGAACTTCACAGAAATAAAGTTGCAGGACAAATACAGTAAATCTATTTGAAAATAGGAAACTATAGGAAATGAATCTATCCTACCTAAATCTATTCCACCTCCCAAGTGGGCCCCCTTGGTCAGTTTCAATTAACTAAGAACACAACAAATGCTTCAAAATCCTTCTTCCATTAAAATCCTTCTTTGAGTACATAAAAACTGAACAATCCATGAAGAACAGGAAAGTAACTTTTGAGTCTTAAATCAACACTATCTATTTTCTCATTAGCCTTTTAGGATAATCCAAGATCTAATATATATAGGATTGGATTCTTACTAAAAACATTCATAAAATTCTTAAGAAAACATCACCAGAAAAGAAGGTGAAAGAACAACCATGACATAACACATTTACTACCAAGCAACAGAATAACAACTTGCAGGAAATATAGGAAGTTGTATTCCCTATATTCTCTGGAACTCCTTTGCAGGTGCGTCTTATTCAACAAAACTAAACTGTGCTTTCTCTGCCATGATAGGTCTTCATTATCTTCCTCCTTGAATGTAGTGATCACCACTCCTTGCGTCGCTCCTCATTTTCTTGAAAAGTTAGCAACATCCAGAATATTCATGCAAGATAACATTCCTATTTTTACTCAAATATTAGAGCATAGCTTAAAACAATTATATGAAATACTGCATTCTATGTATAGTATTAAGCAAAACATGTCATACACACTACCCATAGATTTAGTAGGTTCTAGATGTTTCTGCAATAAGTTCACAAGATAATTACAAGAAGTGTTCAGGAATGTTTTATCAAAGCACAAAGAGTGTGTCCACATTATAAAAACTTATATTAAAATCAAGACATTAATATGTCTCATCATCTACCCCCCCCCCCACTATCCAAATGCTTGTCCTCAAGCATTATACTTCTTTGCCATTTCTCTGAAGTCTCCAACTAGGGTTCTCCCCTTTTTCCCACTTCTGAAGGTTTAGTAGAATCCTCTACTGCGCTCCCAGTGATCACCTCTATGCTCCTCAACTAGCATGTCTAGTTTAGTAGTACTATTATCATAAAGAGGCCAAAGAAGAGTAGGAGGCTAAAAGGATAAGGGCATCCATAGTTCCTTTCTGATCTATCATCCTAGTTATATATACTTAGCCACCCTATGAACAGCTGCCTCATAATTGATAGGACTATGTGGTTCTACCTTTCTGAAGGCATCTGGCAATCGGTTCCACCTGTTCCTAATTCCTAAAAAAGCTCTTTGCTGTGTGAAACTTGGGAGTGTCTGGTAATCTCTATAAACCTTTTCTCTTTTTGCAAACACTTTAGCCCTAATTTTTGGTTTTGGTTTTCCATAAGTTAATCCTAACCAGTCTCTTAAAAGATTATCAGGCTTATGTGATTCATCCCGTAGTGGAAAAGGTTCAGACTTTTGAAGATCCCTGTAGGCATTTAACTGCTGGTCATAGTTTGTCTCATTGTGCATCCAAGACATTAAACCCCTAAGGTGAAAATCTCCTATGTAAAACAAAGGATTCCACTCTGTTTCATGTGGAATTATGAAATTATGCAAATAGAGTTCACACAACAAATTCTTCTGCCATGTGGGCAAAGTCTGATACACATTATAAAAATCTTGAGTAGTTTAAAATTCATAGTCAATATCCCTGATTGTCATCATTAATTGAAATAACAGAAACTGTTCCTTGAGACAAATAGAATACACCCTTGGTGTTGATCTACAGGTCATGACTTGACTAGTTATCTTCAGAACCTTATTCATCTTTTGTTTCTATTTTTCAAGCTATTCCTTGAGGGATTCAATTTCCTCATTTTTATCAGATATTACTTTTTGCATTTGGCCTCTCTCTTGTTTCCACAAGGTCTTTTCAAATATGAAGTGATTGTACAGACCAAATAATACAGATTGAATTGTAGACGGAGGAAATTCTTGAGCCATGGCTTTCTTCTTTTGCTCCTTAGCAACCTGCTGGAAATAATGGGTGTACCAAGAGGATTTATAAGGGATGATAGAAACATTAGTGTATACAGGGACTGGTGGAGAAGTAGGTTGAACACTTTCAGGGTTATTTTATGGAACTACAGCAGGATTTGGGTCACACATTTCTTGATCACCCTATGGTATTTCACTGTCAGACTTATTTTCACATGCCTCTTCATTTTGGGGTTCCAACTATACAAGAGAGTCATCTGGAATATTCTCGACCTACTATTCTATATGAGGTTTTGAGACTTTACCTCGCATGCAAGGGCTTCATCATATAGGAACCTCTTTAACCTCTACTATTTTGTGGGCCTGTTTTGGTCTAGATGGTACTGGGGTAGATGTTGCATGATTAGTTGCTGCAAGAATAGACCTCTTTCTTTTTGTCACTTGAACAATTTTTGTCCTTCCTCCTAAAACTAGGGCTTCCTTCATCAACCTTATGTTTTCCTTTATCTATGGTAGAGCTAGGTATATCACCTTCTAAAATAGGCTCAACAATTTTATCAATAGGAGGTAATATCGGTTCTTTCTCTATTTCAGTTGGATTCTAACTAGGCCCCTCAATTTCTTCTTCATTCCCTAAATTTTGTTGGATAGGGTTGGCTTGAGGCTGCAAGGTTTTGAATTCAACAAATTCTGCCCATGATAGAGGGGAAGAATCCCAAAGAGACCTTCCAACTAAAAGTTTAACTAGGGCATGATGAGAAATAGAGTTTTCACTTCCTTTTTGAGTTTTCTCAACACTTATACACAACATATTGTAAAGGAAATTTGGAACATTAGCTTGAATGTTATGCCTTACATAACTGAGTAGCTTAAAATGATGAGCATGTAAGTTTGAAAATTTGCCTTCACAGGTCAAATACCTAATGATATGGTTTGCCAATTCTAGATACAACGTTGGGAGAGAGAGTCTCTTACACCCTTGCTTTGAGATTTCCAATGGAGGGTCACCCGGCTGAGAAAACTATGCCCGCGATGACCTAGCATCATATTCATTTGGGTAATGCTCTCCACTAATTGGTAGTCCTATGACTTCTGCTATCTGCTCCTTAGTAGCAACCACTTTCAATACCCATACTGTGGCTTCTCCTTCATCAAATGTCCTCATAAACTCCATTGCTACTTTGTCATTGTATTCTGTTAACTACAGGAAATAGCCAAGCCATCCACAGGCATTGAAAGTACAGATTGCTTCCACATCCGCTAGTAGAGTACCATGGTTAACTGGCTCATATCTCTGCAATTGACCTCCCATCCTCAAAATGCCTAGTTTTAAATTTTTCTATTTCCACCACCCTGATAACACTTTGCAAATATCTTCTTCTTAGAATTCAAGATGATTTTTCTGAGGAATGTCGATACCATATTCTCTTAACATAGCTCCGTTATGTTTGGCATGTAAAATAATCATGAAGGACATCAATGTTTTAACTGGGAGTGTGATTTGCATAAATGATAGTCTTTTTAAGTCTTGTCAAACTGAGGAGATCTTTCCCAAAATTGAAATGACAAGGTACAGCAGATTCAATAAAGATTTAAAAATTAAAACAAACTGCAGCCAAAGTACAGCATATAATGTGGACATGACTAGGGTGACGTGGAGATGACACTTGGAAATAAATACACTTTCCCTACCCCCCAAAAAATTTTGACAAGTGTCCACAATTAAAAAAATTTGCACAAGATTGGGAAACTGGCTTTAGGCTTATACCATACATTTAATGCAGTATTATATATAATTATTGAAACCTATGCGCTAAAAATGAGAAAAAAGTAAAAAAGTGTACCTCAAACTATTAAATCACACATCCGCATGCAAGTTGATGAGTTGGTGAAGTTTTGTGCTCGTTGAAAAGGTGCTGACGGCATGTTTTATTGATAGCATTAAAAGCAGAATTTGTGGGTGATGTGGAGGTTGAGTGGATGGTAGATAAAGGAATGAGATGAATTGATAAGAAGAAAATGAAAATTGAGTGAAAGAATGGACCTCATATGGAATGAGGTTTTATTATGTGTTGTGCATCGAAGGCTTGCACCCTCCACTGCAGGAACTATGTCCATTAGAGTTGGTAAATTTCTTGGTTGGAACTACTGCAGGAACTCATCATTTGTCTATGGTTTATGATAGAGTCACAATCGGTGGCCATTTACAAGTAGCTTGAACTAGACTAGATCAATGGTTTTCAGTTGAATGGCTCCATTGTCGAATACATGCTGAATTTCATAAGGTCCTAACCATCGAGTCTGCAGTTTTCCTGGTGTCTCCTTGTATCGAGAATCATATAGTAGAGCCCAATCTCCTACTTGGAATTGTTTGTTCCTGATATGTGCATCATCCCATTTCTTTCATTTCTTTTGGATGATCTCTGTTCTTTCCAAAGCTATCTTTCTCATCTCATCCAGTGAGTTCAAGTGGAGAAGTATCTCTTCTTGTGCTGCAGGAAGACTGAAGTTTAATTCCAGAGTAGTGCATAATGTTTTATGTTCAAATTCAATGGGCAACATTGTTTCTTTGTCATACACAAGTTCAAATGGGGTGAATCTAGTTGTTGTCTTCCATGTTGTTCTGTAAGCCCAAACGGCTTCAGTTAATCTATTGCTCCAATCCTTTCTATGTATTTGCACTATCTTGGTCAGAATGGCCTCAATTTCCCTGTTGGTGACTTCTGTTGCCCATTTGCCTGAGGATGATAAGGTATGGATTTTCGGTGCCTTATGTTGTATTCTTTCATAAGTTCAATTATCAAATTTGATGTGAACTGGGCTCCTTGATCTATGACAAGTTCTCTGGGAACTCCTTAGTGTTTGAATATTTCTTCAGATAAGAATTTAGCTACTTTCTCATCTCTTGCATTTTTCATTGCCCTGACTTCTACCCATTTTGTTAAGTAATCAGTACATACTAAGATGTAGGATTTACCATTTGATGGTGGGTCAATTGGCCCTATGAAGTCCATACCCCACTTGTCAAAGGGTGTTACAACAACCTATGGATTGAGTGGCATCTCATCTGATCTTGTTAGCTAGCCCATTCTCTGGCATTTGTCACACTTAGTGGTATAATTTGTTGCATCCTTGTGTAGTGTGGGCCAGTAATATCCAGTGGTAAGTATCTTTAATGCTATTCTTTTTCCTGCAAAATGGCCTCCACATGGTTCATCAAGATAGGCATGTAGTATGTCATATATTTCATCTTCCCTAACACATCTCCTCATGATTTGATCTAGTCCAGTATAGAAGAGATTGTTATCAATCCATGAATAATGAAAACTTTTCTCTACAAGCTTCTTTCTATCTTTTTGGGAGAAGTGTGGTGGCATTTTATTTGCAGCAAGATAATTTTCTATATCTGCATACCATGGTGTATGGGTTGCTATATGGAATAAATGCTCATCTGGAAATGTATCTTCAATTGGAATTAGATCTTCATCAGTAAGTTGAAGTCTGGACAAATAGTCAGCAACTGCATTGGCCTTTCCTATCTTATCAACTATGGTAATATCAAACTCCTACAATAACAGTAGCCATCTTGCCAATTGGCCAGTTATAGCAAGTTTGTTCATCAAGTACTTTATAACTAAGTGGTCAGTATGAGCAAAAATAGGATAGCCAGTTGCATAGTGTCTGAATTTATTCAATGCATAAACTACAGCTAAAAGTTCCTTCTCAGTTATTATGTAGTTTAGTTCAGGACCATGGAGACTTTTACTAATATAGTAGATTGCATATTCAAGGTTAGCAGGCTTTTGTCCTAATACAGCATAATCTGATGCATCAGTATGGATATGGAATGGAATAGACTAATCTGGTCCCTTAAGAACTCATGCTGTGGTGAGGAGTTTCTTAAGCTGCAGGAATGATTCATTACATTCTAGTGTCCAAATGAACTCAGCTTCTTTAGTCAGCAGTGTATATAAAGGACTAGCTATTTGACTAAAATTTTGAATGAAACACCTATAATAGCCAGCATGACCTAAAAAAGATCTTACATCCTTTGGTTTAGTAGGTATGGGCAATGTTAGGATTACCTCTATCTTGGTTGGGTCCACTTGTATTCCTGCTACAGATATAAAATGACCAAGCACTACTCCTTCCTGCATGAGCATGAAACATTTCTCACTATTAAGTGATAGATTATGTTCTTTGCATCAGACAAGAACTTTTTCAAGATTCTTCAAGGCCTCCTCAAAGGTTACTCCAAATGCTGTAAAATTGTCCATGTATATTTCCATACAGTCATGTGAGATGTCAGCAAAAATACTTATAACAGCTCTTTGAAATGTTGCTGGAGCATTACACAGGCCAAATGGCAACACAAAGTATGCAAAAGTACCCCATGGGCATGTAAATGTAGTTTTATCCTGATCCTCTGGAGCTATACTTATCTAATTATAACCACTGTATCCATCAAGAAAAGAAAAATATTTCTTACCAGCTAGAGTATCCAGAACTTGATCAATAAATGGTAAAGGAAAATGATCCTTCTTTGTTGCCTTATTCAATTCTTTGTAATCTACACAAATCCACCATTTCCCTCCCTTTTTAGGTACTATAACCAGAGGTGAGACCCACCGGCTATCAGATATGGGGTATATGAAACTAGCATCAAGTAATTTTTGTAGTTCAATTTTAACTATTTCCCTGAGTGTTGGATTAATCCGCCTCTGGGGTTGACGGAGTGGCAGGCACCCTTCATTGATATATATTCTATGAGTGCATAATGTAGGGCTTAATCCTTTCATATCTCCATAATCCCATGCAAAAGCCTTTTCATGTTTTTGGAGAAGCTCTATTAACTATTTTAGCTGTTGGGGAGGCAGTTTGTTATTGACATGGAGATTATGACCTTTTGACAACTCAACAGTAGTTGTGAGATTAACCATAGCAACTTTAGAGATGGGACTTGTATGTAGTTCACATGGTAAAATCTGATGGATAATATATGGTTCCTTAGGTAGAAAACAATTCTCAATATGTTCCTCATATGTAGTTAGTTCCAACACAGAGCTGTCAAATATATCCTCTTCTACCACATAAGTATTATTAAGAATACTCTGAATTACTGAATCTTCCTCCTCCAGCTTGAGAAAGGACTGTCTATGTAACATCATAAGTTGTACTACAAATTTTAACTCTTCCTCCCCATCTCCTAAATCAGGCCATATAAGTGTGCTTAAATCTAGTTGGGGTTGTGTTGGAGGATACAGGACAAATCTCTTTGTTGCTTGTCCATCTGATATGGTCATATTTCTTGACCTACAACTTATATTTGCATCAACTGTAGCTAACCATGGTCACCTAAAATGATAGGATAACTAGCTAAGTTGACTTTTGGAGATAGAATAATAAAATCTACAAGGTACTCTAGAGAATCTAGGGCTACTACCATGTCTTCCATCATTCCATCAGGAGTGATAGTGGAACTATCAGCAATTTGTAAAATTGTTGGGGTAGCCCGTATTCCTTCTATGTTAAGCATTTTCATAGTATCCTTGGTCATTACATTTATAGCAGCACCAAGATCAATCAAGGCATTTTTTACTAACTGACCATTTATAATCACATTCACAACTAGACTTCCTAGATCAGAATATTTAGGAATAACTAATTTTCCTAACATAATGTTAGCCAATTATCCTATTACATGGACTGTGGTTGGGTCCTTTTTCTTCCTCCTAGGCTTTTTAAGACAAGCTTCTCTGATTGCTTTTCCATAAAGAGGAACATCTTTAATAGCTTGGAATAAAGGAATCTAGACATGCATGTTCTTCAATTGGTCAATAATGTCAAAGGATTGCTCCTCTATTTGTGCAAGTTTACTTTGTATAAGCTTTTGTGGAAAAGGAGGTTCAACTACAATTTGAGTTTGAACTGTACTAGTTACATTTGTTGGGTCAACCGCTTGCGGCAGAGAATTTGCTAGTGTTGATGCTACAGGAGAATCTGGTATTTTAGTTATTAAAGGTGGTTCAGGTGCTGGTAAGGTTGTACCAGATCTCAAATGTATATCTGCAACATTTAGAGCATATGCAAGATACTATTGAGTATCAGCAACATACATTGGTTGTTGTGGATGTTGGTTATTTGGATTTGGCTAAGGTTGTGTAGGAAACTAAGTCTATTTTTGAGGTCCAAGATTTGCAGGAGGTGGCATTAGTGCAGGTGTATTTGTTGGAGGTGGTAAAGGTGGGTATCCAGCATTGTTAGACCATTGCTGAGGTCCTCTCCATTGGTTTGTAGACTACCAATTCCCTTGAGGTGGTTGCCATTGGTTTTGGAATTGTGGCCATTGGTTTTGGAACTGCGGAGGATACCATTGACTTTGTGGATTATTTTTCCAAGCATTGTTCCAACTAGGTTGATTATATTGTGGAGGACCTTGGACACTATGGTTTTGCCATTGATTACTATATGGATTTGAATTTTGTAAAGGGTATTGTGGCATACCTTGATGTCGGGCCCATGGCCGATGTTGAGCAATGAAAAACACTTGCTCATCTTCTCCTTCTATCTTTAGGTACTTAGTTGGAAGATGTTGGTTTTCCACATTAGCGACCAATTTGCAATGACAATCTTTCTTCTATTTCTGGCAGTGTGGACAGTATTCAGCTAACTACTCCTCCAATTCTGCATGTTTCTTCTTAGCAGCCATTGTATCCAAATGTGTGGCGACATCATTGATGATGTCATGTTTGAAATCAGACAACAAATTTGAAATTTCCATCTTTGAGATACCAAAGCCACTTCCTTTGGCTATTGCTGAGCGAAACCCCCTTCCTTTCTTTACTGCTGACCTAGAGTAGTTCTGGCAAATCTTCTTAAGGTCATCCCATGAAGATTGGGATATATCTCCTCCTAACATCAAATCCAATGCTTCAAGATAGTTCTCATTTACTCCTCTAAGAAAAATCAGCTTCTAGGACTCCTCCTGCAGGGTGTGTTGCGGGTTCTTTTGTAAGTTGAACAAGAAGCAAGATATATAATCTTCTAATGTTTCATCTTCCCATTGTGACATTCTAAAAATGTCATCACCTTTTGAATCATTTCCCCTACAATATTCCTTGTACTTGTTAAGAAACAGGCATCTCATATCATCCCAATTTGCCCCTAAGCCCATAAACCATTTTAAAGCTGACTCTTTTAGTGTGGCTAGGAATAATTTTAGCTTGTGACTATCATTATTATAGTCAAAGCCCTAGCACAGGATATCAAATTCAAACAAGAAAGTATCAGGATCCTCTGTGATGAGACCATAAAACTTTGGTAATGTTGATGCAGGTATATTTTTGAGGTTGGGATTATTGACAAGACTTGGTATTGGAAATGGAAATGTGGGAGCTGCCATAGCTGGATTTATAGGATATTGAAACTGTGGCTGAAAATTGGTAATTGTTGGAGGATTCTGAATATCAGGTGGTCCTAGAGTGGAGTTAGTATGGAAGCTGGCCAATATTTCCTCAAATGGATGGAGGTCAAATGTTTTCTAGATGTCTTCTTCTAATGAAGATGATGATGCAGTAAACTCTGGGCTTGCGTCTAGAAATGGCAGTTCAGGTTCTTCAAATTCTTCTTTTGCTTTCATAGGTTCCTTAGGAAGGAATCTACCATGGAAATATCTCCTTCTTTGATGCATGCAAGAAATTGGTGACTTGTTAATCAAGCTCACAACTTTGCAGTTCCTAACTAACAAACTAATCTAAAAATAAATGACTCATGAAGGTTCCTAGCTTGACACCATTGCCAGCAATGGTGCCAAAAATGTACGGTTTCACAATAGATGAAGATAATCACACCATTGTTTCTCCTTCAAAGATAATATATCTATTCTAAAGATTATCTATTCCATCATGAAATACACTTGAATTGTCAACCCAAGGATGTAGGACTTGAAATGGGTCAACACAGTTTGTGCACTAAGTTCCTTTAGGATTAATAACACCTATGTTGCAGGAAAGTAAAAATGCATTGGAAGAATCTATATTGCTACTATAGAATAGTAAACACACCTTGGCTAACAACAGATAATTACAGGAAGCTTCAAGAATGAATTTAAACTAATTAACAACTCAGAGCATCCACTATGATCATTTGCTGCAAGTGCTGCAGGAGCTTCACAGAAACAATGTTGCAGGACAAATACAGTAAATCTATCTAAAAATAGGAAACTGTAGGAAATGAATCTATCCTACCTAAATCTATTCCACCTCCCAAGTGGGCCCCCTTGGTCAGTTTCAATTAACTTAGAACACAACAAATGCTTCAAAATCCTTCTTCCATTAAAATCCTTCTTTGATTACATAAAAACTGAACAATCCATGAAGAACAGGAAAGTAACTTCTGAGTCTTAAATCAACACTATCTATTTTCTCATTAGCCTTTTAGGATAATCCAAGATCTGATATATATATAGGATTGGATTCTTATTAAAAATATTCATAAAAGTCTTAAGAAAACATCACTAGAAAAGAAGGTGGAAGAATAACCATGACATAACACATTTACTGCCAAGTAACAGAATAACAACTTGCAGGAAATATAGCAAGTTGTATTCCCTATATTCTCTAGAACTCCTTTGTAGGTGTGGCTTATTCAACGGAACTGAACTATGCTTTCTCTACCATGATCAGTCTTCATTGTCTTCCTCCTTGAATGTAGTGATCACCACTCCTTGCGTCGCTCCTCATTTTCCTGAAAAGTTAGCAACATCCAGAATATACATGCAAGATAGCATTCCTACTTTTACTCAAATATTAGAGCATAGCTTAAAACAATTATATGAAATACTGCATTCTATGTATAGTATTAAGCAAAACATGTCATACACACTACCCATAGGTTTAGTAGGTTCTAGCTATTTCTAGCATAAGTTCACAAGATAATTACAACAAGTGTTAGAAATGTTTTATCAAAGCACAAAGAGTGTGTCCACATTATAAAAACTTATATTAAAATCAAGACTTTAATATGTCTCATCAATGCATTCTTTTTGTGAAAGGGGATTTGTAGCAGATGGTGAGTCTAGATAGAATGGATGATTAGGATAATGGATTGGAAGACTAGGATTTTGGATTTGAAAATGATTTGGAAGATAAGGGAATGGAGGATTTGGATAAGGGACGTAACTTGGAGCATTGCTATGGAAAGATGGTAATTGGGATAAGACCGTAGAAGGGGATGGAGGCATGAAGGATGCATATGGAGGATATGTAGGTTTAAGATAGGAAGAAGATGTGGATGAATAGGATAGTGGATTTCTATTGTCAAAGGTAGGATAAGGAGTGTTAGTGGAATCTTATGAAGGCATGATAGAATAGTGTGGAGGAATAATTGGATGCTAGGGGATGTTTGGAGAAGACTTGCTAAGATTTTCAAAATATGCATAATGATCTACAAGGCTTTCATCATCATGATGGCCAAGGTTTTCAAAGTATGCATCATGATCAACAAGACTTTCATCATCATCAGGATAGGATGGATTGAGAGGAGAGACATAATAACCACACTCATCATAATAGTTTTGAGACATGCTAACTTCTAGATGAGTTGGATGAAGGATGAAGATGGATTGGAAGACTAAGGCTTAGAGTTAGGTTTGTACTTGGCTCAAGATATGAGGAAAGACTGACTCTAAAGGAAGATAGAAAGGGGATGGGGGATGACCAAGATGACTCTGCTAACCTAGGATGGGAGGATAAGACTGTATGAAAGGTGATTGGAAGACCATGATTTGGGAGACTAAGATGGCAAGATTCTGAAAGTTTGGATGAAATTTGGATTTGAAGGATTTGACTGACATGGCAGCAAGGATTTATTGTAGAACTCTTTGCTTTGTGTTTTTTCAACAGATGTTTTGCACTGAGTCTGAAACTTCAAAAAACACATCAAGTAGAAACTACCTAAAAGTCAGGCTAGTATCAAAATCCTTGCCCATAGCTTGATACCCCCTAAAAGGGGATACATATGGTGAGTAGTCTTAAGGTGATCTGGTAAACCCCTTGGATCGGTCCTTGCACAAGGATTATGATACCTTCAGATGTGGATAGGGTAGCCTCTATTTTAACAAGTTTGTAATTGTTTTGTGGAGTCCTCCTAATCAGTTTGTATGCACGTGACTCACTTAAGAGCCTAGTTGACCATGCTAAAATAGTAGGGATTATTCACCTACCCTGTGCTACCATCAACACACCTCACCTGAGCTTGAGGGGATATAATCAAGAGTTTTCTCAGCACTTTATTTCTATACCAGTTAGGGAAGATATCGGTTTGAGGTTGTTCTCTAGAGAGGAAGCGCTTTTCTCCCCAGACAGGCCTCACTAAAAGTAAAACAAATGAACTTTGTCTGAGTTCAAATGTTTTACATTACTTATTCTAACAAGCATTTTGCAAGAAAATGGAAAACTCCTAGATGCACATCATGAAGAGTTCTTTTCCCAAAATTTGATTAAGTGTGATTTAATTAAAAACTTTTGAAGACACAACTGTTTAGGTTTTGAGTTGTTCTTTCTTCAAAAAGTAAATGTTTTGAGTGATTGCAAGTTCTTTTCTTGATCATTTGAGATTGATTTTGCGTGTTGCTTTAGAACTTTGAAAAGTGCTTTGTTTTGATCTTTGAGTCATTTCAAGATTGAGTTTGTGCGTGAACTGAAATTGAAAGAGGAAGGAATAGAGATGCTTTTCTTTCTCTTTTAGATCATTCAAGATTGTGTTTGACTTTCAAAATGACAATGACTCAATTGGACTTGGGTTCATTCCTTTACCTTCATTCATGATTTTTTTTCCTTTTGCTCAATTCTTAGACTCCAAAGGGAAAATTCCTAGACTTAGCTTTGATACATGAACTTTGAAAGGCACTCAAGATTTTGCAATAAGAGACTTGATCATATCAATAACAAAGCTTTAGGACTGATTTAGGAAATTTTTGAAACCTTTAGGAATGTTAAGATCCAAATTGAAAAGATTAGCAAAGATTTTGGTTTGATTTTGTTCCTAGTTTGCTTTGAGACCTTTAACAAATCTTGAAGACATTTGTAAATGAATTTATTTTAGCTCTTTTTGATGCACTTGAATTTTCTTTAGGATCACTTTAGAATTATTTTTGAGTTGATTAGGAACCACTTATTTTTGCAATGCATACTTGATGTTCTTTTTATGCTCCCAAAACATGAAATGTTCCTACTTTGCATGTATGACTCTTTGAAACTTTAGATTTGTTTGAAAGTTGTTCTTTTTAACCAAAGGAAGGCCATTAGAAGTGTGTTTTATTTATTTAGGACCAAATAGGAACAAATTTATTTGGTTAGGATTGATTAGGAAGTGATTAGGAATGATATGCAAGCTTCTTGTCCTTTTTATGCACCAAAAAGATAGAGTGTTCCTATTTTGAATGAATGACTCCTAAAACCTTAGATTTGAAAATTTTGAGGTTCTTTTTAGCCAAATGAGAAACATTAGAGATTATTTTTATTTCTTTAGGACCAAATAGGAACAAATTGAGTTGTTTAGGATTGCTTAGGAAATGCTTAGGAAAGACTTGCAAATTTGTCCCTTAAGGGCACTCAAAAGGTTCATTTTAACCTTGAAAATTATGTGTTTGTGTTTCCTAAAACTTCAAAAGAGTTCATGAGCCTTAAGGATTTATTTTTTTAGTGATTCTAATTCTTTCCAAGAGTACCTGCAAAAGATGGTGTCAAAAACTTGAAACAAGCAGTCAAAAGGGCCTAAAAACCCCCAGGAACCCCAAAAAACCAACTTTTTCTTGGCCTAAAGCCTTACAAGACCTCCCTATTTTCCATAAAATTAAAAAAGAGAAGGTTATATAATTTTTCTTACTTTTATGATTGATGGGTAGGCCTCGTATGAGTAAGGATGCTTTACAGTACGAGCAAACAGGGCCAGTGGGCCAAAAAGGCCTAGAAACAAGCCAAAAAGACTACCAGGACCCCGTACAAGTAATGGGTGGTCCTAGTATGAGTAATGGGTGGTCCTAGTATGATAATATACTTCCAAGGAGTTTAATCATATGATAATTCACCCAGAACAAGATGAGATTACTGAAAAAGTGAGTTTTTTGCTTGGAAACCCTAAAAAATGCAGTTTCAAAGGTGTTTAGGGTCCCACCGGCGTGCCAAAATGTGATCAATGAAAACCTAATCTGTCTTGAAAGGCTTAAGAATTTAAAACATTAGTTAAACAGCATATACCTAAACTATTACAGAAATTTATTCACAAAGTCATTCAGATAAAGCATAAACGGGAGCACTCTGTTAACGTTTGATTTGTTCTAGCTTTAGGGATGTGGGTGTTCTCTCTATTCACATGGAGCATGTCACTAATGATTATTATGGTGTATTTGGATCATTAAAGAACCATGGACACTCTATAATGGCACAAAATCAGGTATAGAAGACCTGATTTGCCCCTAGAGCCCAAGGAGCCTAAATGGAGCTAAGATGCAGATTAAGCTACATGATGCTTATGCTAAGATTGTTTTTAAAAAAATAGAGATTTGATGATGATGATATGATATGAAAAACAATGAAAAAAACTAGGTTAATCCATTATTGGTAAGCTATGATGTGCTAAAAAGCTTAAAGAAAACAATGATATCTAACAACTAGGATTGATTATGCTAAAGCTAGAACTAAATTAGCATGATAAAAATGCATGAAGATGAAAGACTAAGCTAATAATTTTCTCTAGGAAAGAGGATTATTTATAGGATTTCCTAAGCGCTTGGGTTAGGAAGAAGACTCAGGGTTAGATTCAACATTTGGGGTAGAGTTAGGGGTATGGTAAGGTTTAGCTTGGGTTAAGGGTTGCTCACACATGTGTGAGAAACACTAGGGAAGTGTGCAAGGGGAACATGTGTGGAAGAAGATACATGGGTCTCTTTATGATGCTATAAGAAGCCTTAAAGAGTGTGGAATGCTTTGAATGAGTGTGTATGGCTCATTGAGGGAAGGGTTTGACTAAAAGTCAAGGAGACTTGGATTAGCTTAGGAAAAGTAGGTAACTTCTCCTAAGTAGGTTTAGGGAAGATTTAGGGAAGATTGGAAGGGTTTAGGAAAGACTAGAAGATTCTTAGGGTTTGAGGCTTTAAATAAATATAAAATTTATTTAGGGATTGTGACATCAAATATTGAATATTGATTCAATAAAGATAGGAAAATCATTCAAATTTGATTTAAATGCTTTGGGGAGAGATTCTTTAATTAAAGATGATTAATGAAAATAAAGGAAATTAATGGCATAAAAATATATTAATTAATTAATTAACAAATGATGATGTCATCAGGGGTTTTTTAGAAAATAAAAATACTTTTATTTTCTAGAGGATTTTTAGGTGTCTACAGTTCTAACATTAAGATTTGAATGAAATGCATCTTATTAACGGCCCTAAGAAATCACTTTTACCCATTTGGAGTAGCTGTAACAGTAACTTAATTGACACGGTAGATTTTACTTTTCCACTTCTCTCAATTCAACACCTTTGTCAGAAAACTCACTTCAAAGGTAGAAACCTGACTATGGAGAAGCTAGGGAGTGATTTTCCAAAAATCTGCAACTGACCTGTTTCTTTAGCAATTTCTTTTAGATATCAAAGTAGGCTATCTTCATCATAATAGATCATTCAATCCCCATCATTTCTTGTGCTTATTTCTTCACAAGTTGTCACTTCTCAGAAACTGACCTTCTCAGGTGATTTTCCGATAAGGGAGAAGCTAAAAACTAATTCTCTGAAAAAGGTCTCTTACTCACTTTCTCATATTCTGAGACCATTTTATCCACTGTAGGGGATCAATCTTATTTCCTCAAAATCTAGATGCTTGGCTTTTGGGAATCTCTGATACACTTTCCACTATCCTTTGAAAAACAACTTCTGTAGGAAAAACTCTGCAAGCGAGAAAGTTCATTACAGCTTCTCCACCAAACTACTTTTCTAGACCCAACTCACTCTTAACCCAAGAATCTTGATCTCTAGGCCTTTTCTGTGTACTTGATAATTCTTGTGTTCTCTTCATGTGGAAAATTACCTTCATGGCTCAAAACCCACCGAGGAGAAGGCGATTTTCAATTATTTGACAAAGTGGGAAAAATGTTATTTAGAGCTTCGCATCCATATGAATACCATCGATCAGAACTAAAAGAAATAAATTCTTTATCAAATTAGGAACTATAACTTACCCATTCCTAGGATGAAACTAAAAACCAACCTGGCTTAAAATCAGTAAGAGGCATGAAGGGATTATTTGATAAAGACTACCTATCCTAGGGGGATTCTAGACTTAAACTCCAATTTATTATCTCAAAACTCGTGACTCTATCTAAACACAAGGTATCAACTTTGGTTTTAGAGTGAAGAACAAAAGTGGGGCAACACTATGGATATAAGAAAAGAAAAAAAGAAGATAAAAATGGGGTCCCCATTAGGCCAAGTGGCCAAAATGGGGTGTGAGTTATGGAAGCATAATAGTTCTTATTCCAGTAGCATAGGAAATCATTTCTAGGTTTTTTGTGGTGCATTTATTTGTAGTGTTTGATGATGTCTTCATCCAAAAGGACTCTCTCAATGTCAAAGTCTTTCTCCTAGATGTCCTTGTAGTTCTGGATGTAATTCATCCTCATATGATCCATCTTGGGATGGAGATTTTAATGAATATTTTGACAAAGTGTTTTTCAAGGGGTTTTTATAGTAGTCACATGGATAGGGACTACCTCCTTTGAAGGTAGTCAAAAATGATTTTGTCACCCTTAAACTTGGTATTATAGAGGTTGAGGAGAGAAATTTTATTCTCCTTGTTGTGTTCATACTGAGACATAAATTATTTAGACAACTCTAAAAATGTTTTGACTATACCATAAGGGATCTTGTAGAACCATTCTATAGTTGAACCCCCTATGGTCTTAAAAAAGAGGCACATACGATAGTTGTCATTATAAGATACCTTTTGGAAATCCATGTAGAACTCTTTGACATGATTGATTGGGTCACCCTTTCCCCTATATTTATCAAATTTGGTAGTCTCAAAGTTCTTGGGAAAGGTGATTGATGTGATGTATCCATCAAAAGGTTAGGGGAAAACCTCAACAAATTTTAAGGTTTTAGTTTTTTTCCATGCGCATAGCTCCTTGAGAGCATTTTCCATCTCTTCCCACTCAAGATTAATAGGTTGTGGAGTGGGTGCACCCATTATGTTGGATCTGGGTACCTAGTATGGGTCTAGATATCTAGATATCTAGATGATGTCATTATGGAAACATATGATCTACATGAAGACTGCATATGATAGAGAGAAAGTATGACAGAGCACAAAGAAAAATTGTCTAAGTATGTGTAGTATTTTCACAGTGTACCCAAGACATAGTTTTGATTAGTGATGTCAATTAGAGTAAGTTTAGTGCTTGCACACTTGAACATAGATACTATGATGACTATTGAAGACTCACCTGAGAGTGCAAGTCTGTATGGCATGTATGGAAGAAGTTATGGAAGTTTTACCAAAGACAGTGTTAAGCCGATAGGACAGAATATGAAGACAGAATTGGTAAAGAGTTAAGGGATTATTTCGTTTATCAAAATAATGTCTTAACAATATAAAGGGATGACATCCTAGATGTTAACCCTTGGGTAAATATTTAATTTGTGTAAAGCTTTATGTTATGTAAAGCTTACAATAAAAGTTATCATTCCTAATAACTTATATAAATGTAAGGCATATGAAATGTGAAGATAGAGATGATTATGCAAGTGTAATGATATAGCGAAAGATATTGATGTGAAGTTGTGAAAGACAAGAAAGCAATATAAGGTTATGTACCTTACCCTTTTATAATTAGTAATCATTGTACATTACTTGTTTGAGCAGTGGGCTCATCTTATAATCATTTGTAATCAGTACTACTAACTCTTAGAAGGGTTGAGGCTTCTAACAAGGCCTATAGTCCCTTAATCAAGACTAAGACACTATATGCATGTAACAGGGTCAACATCCTTAACATGATACTTTTTATTGGTGGATCTTTGTGGGTACCATCCCCACCAGAGTTTTCCCTTGGCCAGGGTTTCCTCAAGAACAAATAATGTGTTATGAGTTCATTTGCTTTATTGTTATGCATGTTATTTAGTTTACTATGTTATGCATGTATCAAGATAATTTGTTATATCCATAATTGGGAAAAATAAAAAGTTTGTAGAATAATGATTAACCCCCCCCCCCCCCCCACCCTCTCTCAGTATTCCCTATTTCTAACAATTGGCATCAAAGCCTAGTTACTCAGAAAAGAATTATTTAGAGAAAGCCTAGCAGCTTGAGTAAGATCTCTATGGATATGGATCAGCTACAGAAGAATGTTGAAGAAGCTCTTGAACGGATTGATTTACTTATTGAAGAAAGAGATACTCTAAAAGGAAAATATGATGATGCAGAGAACCTTGTTGAAAAGCTGAAGAATAAGCTAGAAGAACTAAAATTAGAAAAAGAATCTACAATTCAAGTTGAAGATTGTGATGATAATCTGGAAAAATAAAATGACATCCTTAAACATGAATTAAAGATAGTAAATCTGAAGTTGAGTTTGAAAGATGGAAATAAAAAGAATGAAGCAAATCTGAAATCTAAGAATAAAAATCTAAAATCTGAGAAAGAAGATCTGAAATCTAAACTTTGTAACATGACATCTGAACTTGAGAAAACCAAATTGCAGTATGCTGAACTTGAAAAGTACAATACTATTGTGAAAGGTGAATTGATTCAGTCTAAGCAACAACTTGAGAAGCTATATTCTACTAGTGAGAAGATTGATGACAAATTTCTTATCAAAAGCCATTCTAAGATAAAACTGGTCTTGGATTTAACTCATCTAAAGTGAGTGAAGAAAGCAAGGAACCAAATCTGAAAGTTTCTGAAAACATAGAAGAAAAGAAATCTAATGAAGTTGACAAATCTGAAGATACACCTAAACAAGAAGAATCACCTAAAGGTATGTAGAGAGAATTTAAAGGTAGATGTTTTGCATGTATTACTTTTGGTCAAATGAAGAAATATTGTATAGGTAAGCAATTTA
This sequence comes from Chamaecyparis obtusa, assembly GCA_027943335.1. Taxonomy (NCBI): domain Eukaryota; kingdom Viridiplantae; phylum Streptophyta; class Pinopsida; order Cupressales; family Cupressaceae; genus Chamaecyparis; species Chamaecyparis obtusa. Next base: position 1,640,617 of record BSBK01001169.1, read on the forward strand.
AACCTCTTAATGGTTATTGTTATAATTGTCATGGTTTTGGACATAGAGCTATTGAATGTAGGAAGCCTAAATTTAATGAGAATAATAATAGTAGTAGAATGTTCAAAGATACTAACCATATAGATAAGAAACCTACTGAAGATATAAATAGAATAAATCCAATGGTATGTTATAGATGCAACAAGGTTGGACACATTGCCAAGAATTGCAGATCACAAATCAACCAGACTGGACCGAGATATGGAAACAATGGAGTAGTTTGTTAGATATGTAACAAATTCGGTCATACAGCAAGGTTTTGCAAGATAAATAACATGAGAAACCCTAACCCTAGAAGTCATGCAAGAAGAAATGCAAATGCAAGCAATAGTCATGGAGGTTGTTGTAGTAATTCAAAAGAAGTGAAGTTTATTAAAGCCGCAGATCAAGGAGACACATTCAACACTAAAGGTAATTAGAAAGGTGAAGTATCTAATGGTAAGAGTGAATCTCTACCTAACTCATCTCAAAGTACTTAATTCATGAAAAATGCAGTAGAATAGGAACTTAGGATAGTGTAGGAGTTAGTATAGGATGAATTGAGTCTTGTGCAGTTGATTCAAAGTAGTACATGATGTAGTGATACTATGGTTAAGAGCGCATAAGATAATATAATGTTACCCGAGATCGCAAGAAGTTTTAAGTTTTGCAGGTAAGCAGGAACAACTTTTTCAAAAGAAGCGGCAAAAGAATTGAATGCGATGTATAAATCTCATGAGATTGAAAGGTTAAAAGGTTATGATTGGTATTATTTGATTATTAAATCAAATACAAGTATTAAGGAGATCAAAGGAGCAGTGATTGGAAGCATTTTGCAAGGATTTGGTGAAGAAATGTTATGTCGGATCTACACAAACCCTAAATCATGGAATTGAGGTATTTTACTAAGAAAATCTATCAGTTAGTTAGAGAATTTTTAGAAGATATGGATATTTCATTGATTTGCAATGTAAGGGATAAGATCATACCTCAGACTAAAAGGGAACCAATAGAACCCTTGGAAGAAGACCCTAAATTGGCTTTATCATCCATACCAGATGGAGTTCTACATTTAGAGAATGTTAGAAGATATTTGGGATGTAAACTTGAAACCCTCAGTGATAGTGATTTTACTAAAGAATATGAGAAGCTTTACAATCTGGATATGTCATTGAGAGTAGGGTTTGAACATTTGAAGGATAATGAAATCATAAGGTACTCTTTACAGTATGAATTTGATAATGAAGAATGCACTAAGATAATTCTGAGTAGAAAACATAATGGAAAGTTTTGGTTATATGACAGAGTGATAGACATTACATCAGACCTAATTCATGAAGTAACTAGTTTGTCTAAATTTGGATTCATACCGTTTAATGAAAAGAATGTGAAGAAAACTATCTTAGACAATACTAAATCATCTTACAATGGCAGAGGTATAGTGATTAGCAAGATACAACAGGATGATGTTAGGTATTTGTGCAAGATCCTTATAGCTAAATTTTGTGCTAATTCAAGAGAAGATGACATGGTAGCTAGAATGATTCATGCAACCTATTTGATGTGTGTTGACAAGATAGAAGTAGACATGTGTGAAATCTTGAGAATTCAGTTATTTGAGAACTTGGAGAAGATAAAGAAGACTAAGAACTCCCAGTTTAGATTCTCATCATTGATCACTTATATGTTTTTTCATTTATTAAGAAGATTTCCATTTACAATTGGTGATGATTAGAATGATGGTAAGACCATAATGGAAAGGATAAACACAGTATTCGGGAGACATCTTATTAATAAGGACAATGAGAGTGCAGTTTTAGTGATTAAAACATTTCAAAATTTAATGAAAAATAGATCAAGAATCCCTCAGTCAATTGTTGAAAAGTATAAGAATGAGATATATTTTATGGTTGACACTGACTTTACATTTATTGAAGCAGTTGAACCTAGAGTAGAGCTCATAGACCCTCTTGGCTATGAAATTTCTAAAACTGAAGCAAAAGAATATGTGAATAGATTACTTAAGAGCAAGTTGGATATTCACAGCAATAGATTTGGGACTTTTGAGGAGAACTTCAACTCCACAAAGTCTATTTCGGAAGAAAAATAGTCAAAGAAAAGAGTAGAAACTACAATTAAGAAGATTCTGAAGGACACAGGATTGACAAAATAGGAGTTTATGATTGCAAAGAATTCAGTAGTAGCTATTAGAGACATTGGACAAAAGGAAGTTTTGTTTGTTCCACCCCTATCAGCGGTTGAAACTAGAAATTTGAAGTATAAAGTGAAATTAGAGCAAGAAGAACAAGAAGTTAGGAAATCTACAAGATGATCTTCAACTCCACCAGGGAAAAGAGTGAAAGAAATAGCTACTAGATCAAGTAAGAGACAGAAGACAATAGTGCCACCAGTACAAAGGAAAATAGCAGAGATAAAAGATGATGGAGATATTCAAGTGAAAAAGAAGACATGGAAACCAAAGATTGAGAAGGTAAATGAATAGATTATTCATGATGGAGATTTTTCTAAGATGAACAAGTACTATGATCATTATAACTATTCAAAAATATTAAATTTGGAGAATTCAGTTGTGAGACATATGATCCTAGAAGATAAGAAGTTTGACTAAATTCAAGGTAAGATACCTGATGATTTGTTTGAGAAGGTAGTTAACAGGAAAAAGAGAGCAACTGCAAAAGACAATAAAATCAGAGAAAATCTTGTGAGAAAACTATGTGATGTTAGAGATGAAGATCACTTTAAAGAAATAATGAAAGAACTTGGAACCCATATGAGAAAAAAGAAAAGAACCATTCAGATAATGGGAGGAAACTATGAAGAGATCAACATAGAAGCAGAGCAAGCAATAGTAAAGGTAATGGCATCTATTGTTGAAAAACACTCTAGTGCAACAGAGTTAATAGAATAGGTAGAAGAAGCTAAGCATCAGAAGAGTCCCTCTCCACCATCAATTAACATTGAAGATGAGTTAATGCATGTGGAAGGAACTAAGATCACATTGGATAGTGATGATAATCCTTTTCGAAATCTTGAAAACATTGTTGACAATTCGGCCCTAGAAGAACATGACAGATCTATTGAAGAAGGAAAGGAAGAAACAAGGAAAGAGGAAGAAAAGCAAATAGAGAATCAAGCAAAAATAAAAATTCAAGGATAGAAAGAAGTCCCTAACAAAGAAGAAATTAGTCTTACACCTGAGATTGAAAATAAGTCATAGATTGGATCAATATTTGAAAGTTTTGGGAAAGAGGTTGATGGTGATGATCAAATGGAATTGATCACATCCCTAAACAAAATAATTGGAAAGAACAAGAAGGTGAAGAGCCTTGAAGGATCTTTGCTAGAAATAATAGAGAAGTTACAAAGGTTTGTGACTAACCAAATAGCAAAAGTAGACCCACTGGAAAGAGCTAAGAAATTTATGAATTCATTTGATAATGAGTTCACTAACTTATTAGATATGGCTAAAGTGAAGGGTCAAGCAGCCTATGAGGCCAAAATGTTTCATGATATAAGTCAGAATATCATAAATGATATTAACAATCTAGATGTTTGTATAAAAGACTTGAGAAGGAATTTGGACAAAGGTATAACTTTGTATATTTAGTGTACAAAATTTGAAAACCATGTATCTGAAGTAGTTGAGAAGATTAAGGCTAAAGAAATAGAAATTCAGTCAAAGACAAATCTTTTTGCCAGCCCTAACATGAAGATATTGGATATTGAGAAAAGAATCAACAAATTAAATGATGAAATAAGGATTCTCACTGATGAAAAGGATAGGAAATTGAAAAGATTCACTCTTCTAAGAGAGCATATTTCAATAAAGATAAGCATTGTTGAAGGATAGTTGGAAGAATGTCTTGCATCGAAGACATCTTTTGAGAAGTTTAGTTTTGTAAACCTTCAAGCATGTGAGATCACATCTTATGGATTGTGTGCACTAGTTAGTGTTGCAGATTCCATTTAGAAGGTATGGGAGAAGGAGATAGAGAGAATTAAAGTAAATTTTGTAGATTGTGTTGCAAGCCTACCGGCTCTGCAATACTAAATCAAGGTATATAACTTTTTGAACACAGTTTTTGGCACCCTTATTTTGTCATTGTTGTCAAAGGGGGAGAGATATATAGCAAAAAATTGATAAGGAAGTATATTCTTAGAGGGATTATATAATATAGATAAGATTTGTGGAGTTATAAGGATAGCGAAGATATATTTCTTGTTATGGCCACAATTTTGAGTTTTGAAGTTTTGAGACTTAGCCAATTTTCTCATATGTTTCCACCAATGACAAAGGGGGAGATTGTTGGAAATTTGGCTGAGTTATATATCTAGATGCTTTCATTATGGCAACATATTATCTAGATGAAACCCACATATGACAAAGAGCAAGTATGATAGAGCGCAAAGCAAAATTGTCTAAGTATGTGGAGTATTTTCCCAGTGTACCCAAGAGACGGTTTTGATTGGTGATATTGATTAAAGTAAGTTCAATGCTTGCACACTTGAACATAGATACTTGATGACTATTTAAGACTCACCTGAGAGTGCAAGTCTGTATGGCATGTACGGAAGAAGTTATGACAGTTTTACCAAAGACAATGTTAAGTCGACAGGACAGAATATGAAGATAGAATTGGTAAAGAGTTAAGGGATTATTTTGTTTATCAAAATAATGTCTTAATAATATAAAGGGATGGCATCCTAGATGTTAACCCTTGGGTAAATATGTATTTTGTGTAAAGATTTATTTTAATTTAAAGCCGACTGTAAAAGTTATTATTCCTAATAACTTGTATAAATGTAAGGCATATGAAATGTGAAGATAGAGATGATAATGCAAGTGTAATGATATAGCGAAAGATATTGATGCAAAGTTGTAAAAGATAAGCAAGCAATATAAGGTTATGTACCTTACCCTTTTGTAATCATTAATCATTGTACATTACTTGTTTAGGTAGTGGGCTCATCTTGTAATCATTTGTAATCAGTACTACCAACTCTTAGCAGGGTTGAGGCTTCTAACAAGGCCTATAGTTCCTTAATCAAGACTGAGACACTATATGCATGTAACAGGCTCCTAATAGGGTCAACATCCTTAACAAGATACTTTTGATTAGTGGATCTTTGTGGGTACCATCCCCACCAGGGTTTTCCCTTGGCCAGGGTTTCCTCAAGAACAAATAATGTGTTATGAGTTCATTTTCTTTATTGCTATGCATGTTATTTAGTTTACTATGTTATGCATGTATCAAGATAATCTGTTATATCCATAATTGGGCAAAAGAAAAAGTTTATAGAATACTAATTCACCCCCACCCCCTCTTAGTATTCCCTATTTCTAATAGGAAAACCTCCACAAATTTGAAGGTTTTAGTTTTTGTCCATGCGCATAGCTCCTTGAGAGAATTTTCCATCTCTTCCCACTCAGGATTAATAAGTTGTGGAGTGGGTGCACCCATTATGTTGGATCTGGGTACCTAGTATGGGTCTGATGATGATGAAGGGTAGACATGGATTTAGTGGGGATGTTGTGTTATTTGGTAAGGGGACTAGGTACTTGCGTACATGATTTTTAATGGGTTTTGGATGTGATACTGAGGTGGAGTTGGTTGAAAATGTTGGTTATCCAAGTATGTATTTTAAGGTTACACTAGTTATTGGTAGAAAGGGGGTGGCAGTTGTTGTGGTGATGATTAATAAGTAAGATGTGCATATGTATAACCAACATAGGCTAGGTATGTAGTAGAACCACCAAAGAATGGGTAGGTTCCCTGGGTGTTCATGTCCCTAAGAGGTGGTGTGAGGTAATTTAAATATGCAAATGTAGGGTTGGTATGCAAACCAATTTGATGTGGTGGTGTCATAGTTTGGGTAGTGGTAGATGAAGGCATAATAAAGTAATTGACATATGCAAGAGTAGATGTGGATTTTTGTTGAGGTTAATGAGGTTATTTTGTGAACTTAATTTTGGAAAAAGGGTTGGTGGGGTTTGATTGCATCTAAACACCTTGAGCTTGTAATGCAGCTTGTAAGAAAATTTGAATTGATGAATCTAGTTTGAGGGCCTTGTGTTATATGAGAAATTTGTTGATTGAAGGATGTTTGAGCAATAGATATAGCTTGTTGTTTTTGTGTGTCTTTTTGTTCTTGAGATTTGGAAGTTCTTTGCGAAGTGATTATTGGCATGGTAGTAACTACAACAGGTTGAGGAATCAATGGTTGGTTGGTTGGATCTATGAGTGGCATCCCCATGGTGAATATTAGATGTTGTTTTTGCACTTGTGGGATGAGTGATGGTAGTGATTATTGTGTGGAAACTTGTTGTAGTTCTTGTGTGGAAACTTTTTTATGGTAGTTGTGATGTGGACATTTGTGATGCATTGGTAGGTGTAGCCCCAATAAGGGTGAAAGGGGTTTTTAATTTTATAGTGTGCACCACAAATTGCATGCTAGTAGGATGAATTGGTTGAGCTGTGGATACAAAGAGCTAGGTGGATTCGATAATAAGATCTGGGAGTTAAATGCACAACATGATTCCATGTCTCTTCTAGGATATGAAAAGGAGGTGTTGGATTAAACGGGGTGAGTTCTCTTTGGATAGGAGTGCCTTCACATGCAAATTTAGTAATAATAGAGTCATAATTTTGTCCTATGATGGCACTAAACATGGATGTATAACCTAGTTAATTCATGAAGGATTCCATAGTGCTTGTGGTAGGGACTTTGTCTTGGTTGACCAAAATCTCCTTAGGTTCAACTTGGTTACACGGTTCAAAGGTGACCATAGCACTATTAGGATTTATTAAAGTTATCGATGATGTACTAAAAAGAAGATTAGGATCCATGCCCTTTCTCCTTTTTGAACATGTCTATATGGTGGCATGAAATGCATGACATATGATGTATGCAAGATGGGGTATGCAATATATTTAACTATGTTCTAAATGTCTAAGAATGAGTGGTGATGATGTAAATGTGGATGATGATCCAAAACCTAAGGGATTTATTGATATTAGATTTAGATTTGAAAATCACCTAGTTCAAATTTAGGTGGATGCGATGGTCAACTTAGGATAGATTGATGATTGTAGATGAAAATATGCTCAATGTAAGAAAACCTCTAGATCATGGTGATGAGACAAAAATGATAGGATACACTACCCTAAATAATGCTAATTCAAAGGGTGAAGCTACAAGATGGGGGTTTGATTAAGATGTAGGTGGAAAAAACTTGATAAGTTAGATCAAGCATGGATGTTTTGACTGGGATTGATTTGGATAAGTTTTAATTTTTTTATTTGATTTTTGGATGAGATCTAAGCAATGTAAATGGAAATAAATCTATATGTTGAAATGAAATAAAAGGGATGTGATTGGTGCAAACTAAAATTCAAGCCATAATGATAGTGGGTTGACACACGTATTCACAAAGAGGAGGTAGTGTTGGACCGATTAGGTAACTATTGGTTGGTTGATGGTTGACCTTACTTGTAATGATCTAGAAGTCATTTATTTGGGGGCTAATGAATTTTCTATTTAGGCGATACTTGTTGTTATAGGCTATAAATTTTATGTTGTAAGATATCATTTCATGGTGCTCTACTATTGATTAATGGCCTTCTCAGTGTTTAATATGAATTAAAAATATTTGTTGAGGTGATCTTTCTCTTTCTTATGTTTGTACACAGGGGGTTTTTGGACAATGACTTTCTTATGCTTTACCAAGTCGAATATTTTCTAAACTTATCCAGGTATAACCTAGGTGTGATGACCAAAAAATTGGTGATAATAACAAGCTTTTATTTTATAAAAGGAGCGATCTCACCGATCATGACAATATTCCTACCAAAGTACACTAGCAAGTGTTCTTGCAGAATGAGATAATGTTCCTATGGATGTTTGAAAAATAATAATTTTAAATAAATATTATAATGTGATTTGACTGGCCTTTGACTAATTTTGTTGACTGCAAACCCATCAGACAAATAAATGTTCCCACTGAAGTTTAAACATTGGTAGTGACTACACTAAATTTACAAGGTTTGACATAAATGTCAGTGTTCCCACCAGAGTTTACTAGTTTGACTTTTTTGAGAGTGTTCCTATTAAACAAAATAGTGTTCCCACCGAACCTTTGAAAAATAGACTTTTTTGCAAGCAATCCCATGAGAGACAAAGCAATCATGTAGGAGTTAAAATTGGGATGATTTTGAACTAGATAGGATTGATTTATTTCTTTGGAAAAATAAGTTTTTATTGATTTTTCATTTGTGTATGTTCAATGAATTTTTCAAGTCATTAAGTTCACACTTTGTTAAATTGCAATGAAAACACAATCAAGAAAATTACTATCCTAAGGTCAATCAAACTCATTAAAATGTTTAAGGTCTATTACTTGGTAGTTCATCAGCTCACACAGTCTTTTCATGCCACTAGATCATGAGATTCCTCTTGTGAGTGCCTATATTTTTTTATTTTATCGAATATGCCTCAAAGAGTGTTTCTCCTCAAATGAAACAATACCCTGGGGCACATATGATGGGGATATTGGGGGAGATTCTTCCCTCCCCTCACACTGAAATAAGATAATGTTTGGGGGTAAAATAGGCAACCTCTATTTTAACAAGTTTTTAGTTAGATCTGTAGTGTCTACCCAGTTGATTTGTATAAAATTAAGACACTTAAGTATCTAATGGGTCATGTTGTCTCCATAGGTACATAGGTCTAATCTGAGCTAACACCCACTCTTCTACCCAAGATTGGTCATGTTAGGACATTCTAAGGTTTACCCCATGTCCTATTTTTATATTTATTGGAAGGATTTTCTAGTTTAAGGTCATCCTTTGGTGGTGATCATTTCCCTCAGGCATGCCTCTCTACTTTAAAAATGGGTTACTAATGTAATAGATTGTGTAAGAGCACCATAAACATAAAACACTTCACGATTCATCCAAATAAGTGCAAAGCCAATTTTTTGCTAATTCCTAGAAGTGAATAGACACACGTGAGGGTTCAATTTTAAGAGAACCAAATTGAGATGTATTTTCCATTCTCAAGTTTTAGTTTTACTAAAGATAATGTGAGTTGGTTTTTTTTACTATAAAAGGTTCTTTTTATGCACCAAACAAAGTGTGAATCAATTTTAAGATTAAAAAAAGTTAAGTGCATTCATGCAAAACCTGCAAGCATTCCCACAGACCTACATAGGCATAGAAAACATAGTTTTTGTGAGCATTCCTATAGAACTATGCAGCCTTCCCATAAGACTGTCAAAAAAATAGAAAACAATGACATCAAATCAAAAAGACAAAAAATAGAAACTATTATACCTAACTTTTGTGAGTACATTCTCATCAAGTGTGACTGCATTTCCATTGACTAAAAACTAGTAAAAAACTAGAGAGTAGGAGACAAATCAATTGATTCCTCAGTTTATTTTATCAGTTTTTAGAATGTTATTATAATTTACATTCCTACAGAATGTGAAAGCATTCCCATGGAACTGTCAGAAGGGGGAAAAAGATAGAAAAGGGGCCAATCTGTAGGTTCATGTTCCTATAGAAATGTATAGCATTCTTCCTAGATGAGGTTGCATTTCCATCAGACTATTTTTTGTTGCTATGGAAATTTAATGAGCTATTTCTAGTGTGCGATCTTGAAATCTCATGATTCCTAACCTAAAAAGTTAAAAAAACTTCACAAAAAATTGTTAGGAATGGGAACACTGAGAGGGGGGGTGAATCAGTGTTCACTGTATTTTATCTTTTATCTTAATCTTTAAACTGAACTTAAATACTTAAGTACTGAAATGATTATCTACATAAACATGAAACATGAAATCAACACATAACACCAATATGGTTACAGGGAAACCCAAATAAGTAAAAACCCCGATGGGAATTGACACCCACTAATATTCTATACTAGTGTTTTATGATCTATGTTAGAAGATCCTTAACCCTATTGGGAGTTGCTTTACAATGCATTAAGTATAGTAGACCTTGTCAAGGGTCAAACCTTGTTAGGAGTCTTTTACAATAAACCCTGTTAGGGGTGTGGATGCATTGTCCTAGAGCTCACTGCTCAAGTGGTGAAGGCTACAACCTTCTGATCTCATATACACACTAAATCTGTTGGATGAACTGTCACTATGACACTGCTTGTCAAATCAGTTCCTTTGATGTGATGATGCTTTGACCTCTTACAAATATCTAATACATCTTATAGTCTCTTCACACTCTTCTACTCTACTTATCACAACTCTATATCAACTTTTATACTAATTATAATGGGCGCATCTCATATTTATATGTGCATACAAAACAAATAACTAGGTCGGCCCTTTAACCAATTACATACATTGCTTCCAATTGAATTGGCTCAAGTGTGTTTACAAAAAAACATAATTACATGTTGGTAACCTAATTACAATAGGTGCATAGCCTTTACAACATTAGAATATAACCACAAATCAAAATGCTAACAGTCAACTGCTTACTTTGTTCTTCTCTAGCACACACTAACTGTGTAACTTCAACTATCTGTAACTTTTTCATACTTGCATATCTGATCATGCACTCATAGACTAAGCATGAATATAGTCTAACCAACTTATCTTCTAGGGAACACACCATAACTCAGTTGTACACATGTGTGTTGATGCCCTAAGCTTCTGGTACTCTATACACTATCCAATCTTCAACACTTAACTGATTTCTAATCTTCTCATCAAGTGCGCTAACTCCAAACTACTGTATGACTTTTTTTCCATAATGACAACACTATACTAATTCATATACATGAGTATGGCCAACTTTCCAACAATCTCCCCCTTTGTCATTGATGGCAATAAAGGAATATGGCCAAGTTGCTAACTATTCCTTAATTCAAAAAACTTTTATCTTATATCTCCCTTATACATAACTTTCTCTATTATATCTCCTTATACATATATATACCATATTCTATACATACTCCCCCTTTGACATTAATGAAAAAGGTGCTTCAAAATTTTATATACAACTATTTACTATGATAAAACATCCGGATATGCTATCTGCAAGTTTTGGATCTCCTTCATCCAAAATGTGATCAGTAAATTCACAATCTGGAGATGGGCGCATAATGCATATTGTATCTTCTCCATCTTCTCCAAATATGTGCTAGGACCTTGATCATATGTCACCATGGTGGCATCTATCTCCTTGATATTCTGATTAAGTATGTCTAATGAGGGCGCAAGAGCATTCCTTAGCTAAGTCTTCCTAGCCCTTATCTTGGTCATCTCTTTTTCTGCCTTCTCAATCTTATCTATCTACCCTTGGTAGACATTACTACACATGTTCACATCAACAGATGGATCTTCCACTGATTTCCTTATGTTTTTTATCATGGCTTCTACCTCTTGAATATTTTTGTATAGATCACTAGTCAACTTGTCCTGGTTCATATAGTCAACAATGATCTTTCTACCCTTTGTTGCAAACTCCTTCAAGGATACTTGACCAATTTTTAGTGAGCTTAGGCCAAGTGAAAAATTGCTAACTAATTCATTGAGCCTTTTCTTTAAATACTTATCTTCTGCAACTAGGGATGCAAATTCCTCTAGGCTAGAGAAATTACTCTTGAACTAAGAAATGATTGTACTCAAATCATTAATGGAGTGTACCTTGGACACTTTCTTGTATGTTGGTAACAAGTTTTTCAGGATGTTCACTGACTCTACAAGGAGGGGATTCCTCATCACTTGTTTCTTCTTGGCCTTCTCCATAGCTAAGATGTTGAACTTGATCAGGTCTTCTTCTCCCCATGAATCCAAACTGGTTGTGTCAGGTGTCAAACTTGAAAACAATGTTGCTGAGGGAAGTGGAGTGATAGGAGTATTGTCCATAACTTCCTCTTTTACCTTGATCACTTCAGTTGATGGTTCATTTCTCTCTACTTCTTTTTCTATTTCTTTTTCTTTCTTTTCTTCCATCTTTTCTTCTTTTTTCTTTTCATCTATTATATCCTCAATCAGTATTTCTTCTTGATGAGTGGTAGGAGTGTTACTACACAAGTTCTTAGCTTCTTGAGTGCTTACAAATGCCTCTTCAAACTTGTCCAGATCCATGTCTGTGGCCGCCATAGTAACTTTCACATTGTCAATAAAGATAGAATCATCCTTAGGTGTCTCTATCATGGGCACAGTCTTCTCTACCTCTATGGATATATTAACTATATGCGCTAAATCCTATGGACCTATAGATTGTACATTGATGGTCTTTGAATCTTTGGCAACAATTGTGGGTACTTGTGTTATAGGCGCAGTAGATGGATACATGTGCCTATTCATAAAGACCTTCTCAAAGGCTTTCTCTATTTCCTTTGCAACTAATTCATAGGTCTTGTCCATAATGTGCAAATTCCTTGACTTAGTTCTAAGATGTGGCTTCACCAATTCTAACAACAAGGATTTCTCTTCTAAGGAACATACTGGAAGAGTACCATCTAGAATCTTTTCCCTTATCCTTAGATCTTCTTCAATAGCTTGTCTCTTTTGGAAATCTAAGATGTTCCATACATTATGAGGAATCATGGTCTTTAGTTCCAAGACTATCTTCTTGAACTTCAACATGTGTTTGACAATCATTCTGTGTATCTCTAATTTGTCAATCTCACTGTATTTCTCATAAAAAATTTCTACTTGATCAATTATGCCTTCATCAATTATTCTTGCACTTAACACACTGAGACTAGGATTGAAACTTACTTCAGGAGGTGCTTGTGAGTTCTTTATGTTCCTTGTTACTCTTGAGGATGGATGACCAATGTTGATCTCTTTCTTCCTCTTAGGCATTGCCTTGTACTTAGGAGGAGCAATAAGGTCAATAGTTTCCTTGGGCGCAGAAGGAGTAATATCAATTTTACCCTTCTGATCATCATATTTTTCTATCTTCACCTTTGTCAACTTAGGATCATCTGATTCTACCTTTGTTGCATCTATACTCTCTAATTCCAAAGCAATCTTTTGTTCCCTTGCTTTGTCTAGGTCTGCTTGAGACACTCCATGAATTATCAAGATCTCTGAGGTAACCTTAGCAACCTTCCTTTTAGTTACTGCATTGTTCAAGACTACATCAACTTCTCTTATTTTCTCTACATAGGTTCCCCATCTTGGCTCATTAGGGTCTTTGGGGGCTGAAAGCAATACTTCTGCATATGCTTCTAGAATAGGCTCTTCCACTTCATATCCTAGTGGATGAATCCACTTTGTTCTTGGTTCAACTGCCTCCATGCATGTTGTGTCAGTCTCAACCATGAAGCAAATAGTATCCTTGTATTTCTCAACAATGTTCTCTGGTATCCTGTACCTCATCTGCATTTTAACCCTGAATGTCTTCAACTCTAGTGTCATGTATTCCTTTAAAGTTCTCTTAGTACATGCCTTGAGAGATATCTGTGGCATTGTGGGAATGGATTTGTCTAGATACAAATTAGATACCTTTCCAACAATATGGAAGTACATGTATATGATCAAAGACCCAAATTTGAATATCTTGGTCTTATCATGCTTGATTGACTTGATGTTGTCAATTAGCTATCCGCGCAAGATCTCACACAGGTTGAACTCTCCATTCTCATTTACAATTCTTATGGCTGCAAACACATTGTTTACCCTACTGGTGTGTTGGAACCTGTAACCTAGTATCATGGACATCAATTTCATGTCATCTTGCTCAATAGGCTCAATGGTTATCCCGTGCCTATCACTTATTGACTTGCAGGTTTGCTCAACAAGCTTCCTTACATCCTTGCCAGATGGAAGAACGGTGCATGTCTTAGAGAGGCCTGTCATCTCATGAATTAGGTCACTAGTAATTCTGACCGATACTTCACCTATCCAAAATAGGTCATCATGAATTCTGCTCAATAGAATCTTGATCCATTCTGATTCATAGAACTCATATGTCATAGCATACTCCACTATAGGGTGATTATTCCATCACACATACTCATCCATGAAGGTTTTGTCAGATTTCAACATAGTTTCCATTTGCGCTCTTAATCTGTCCAATCCTACCAGTTCTTTCTTACCATAAATATATGCCCTAATGTCCTCGACATGCATAATGCCCATAGGCATGCGAGAGAATGCCCCTTCTAGGTCATCAAGTATTGATTTAAATGGATGCCTCTTAAACACATATCTTTTCTTCTCCGCAACATCAAATTCTATAGGAGTAGTCATCACTTACTTGGATATCGCTTTTCAAATGATCTTGAAGACTTCTTGAATCGGTGCGATGAATTAGGGTTTTCGCAACCGATCAAATGCATAGCAAATCACTTGATGAATCAAACTGCAATCCTTCTCAATCAAATGCTAGGTCTCTTCTGCTCTCCAATCACTCTCAATTTGAATGGAATGAGAGATCTTCAAACTTATGTGTACTTTAAAGTAGAAAATCTACCATTAATGCTTATCACATAAACCAAGTTGTCACTTGAATTTTTCTATCTTTCATTTTGCAATCAATCAGTTAGTGCACTCTCACACATAGGTTCTAGTAGTCTCCAAAAGCTTAAGTCCAAAGGCGCATACTCCGAGAGTGAGTATACCAGCCACGCAGGGGGCTAGAGCTAAATTAGCTCCCCCTATGACCCTGAGGGCCATTCATCTAGATGTAGAGGGTGTGTCCACTATGGATGCATCCAATACATACTCATCAACATTTTCCTTCTTTGCTTCTAACCAAATCAAGCTTGCATCCTCTAAAGCTTTCACAAAATTGACTTCTCCTTTAGGATCCAAAAATGGTTCTTTGGGCTTTTTAGGGCTTTCCTGACCTTGCGTCCTTGATCTACAAAACTTTGAGATGTGTCCAGCCTTGTTACAAGAGTAAAAAATGACTGGAGGCCTTATATTCCTTGGCGCATTGACATGAGTCACCATTTTACATTGTTTAGCTGAGTGACCATTATAGTTACATATCTAACATGTAACATTCTAAGAACTTCTTACATTTGACTGATTCTAATTTCTTTGATTATACTGATTCCTATTCTTTTGACTCATCTTGTAATTCATAGCTCAATGACCAAATTTATTCCATGAATAATAGTAACCATTGAAAGGTCTTACCTCTATACAGTTCCTTGCTATGTGTCCATGCTTGTTACATGCATAACAAGTGTGTTCTACTGGCTTGCACTCATTATTAGGTGGTTTAATAAGATCCTTAGTCTGACTTCTAGTCTCCTTAGTATCTGAGGTTCCTTCTGGTGATTTCATTCTTGCTCGCATATTGTCAATCTTATTTTGTACTTCATTGTATCTAATGCAGCTAGTGTCTCCTTAAGCTCTTCTTGCATACAACTAAGATTCTATCAAAACTGGTGTGCAATTTATCAATGTAATTCTTTACTTCTTTCAATTCAGATTCCAAGCTTTCTTTGTTGTTCCTTAGCTCCAAGATTTCCATGTTTGCTTGCCTCAATTCTTCATTCAGTTGAAGGTTCTCTTTGATCTGTTCATCATAGACTTCTTGATTATTAATCAGCTTATCATCAAATTCTTCAAGTTGTTCTTTCAAGGATACATTTTCTTCATTCAACTTCTTGACCATTATCCCCAGATCACTGGTAGAGCATTCTTTCAAATCCTTTCTTAGCCTTTTGATGACTAATTGAGCATCACTGAGTTTTTCCTTTAGTTCTTCAATTTCTCTTTCAGATTTGTCCAGGTCTTCAAGAGCAGCTTCAAGATTTCTTTTCAAATGTTTCATTTCTACTTTGTCCATGATCTCCTTAAGTGGTTAAACTTCTTTGCTGAGGACCAGAGCTTTGCTACCAATTTTTAGGAATGGGAACACTGAGAGGGGGAGTGAATCAGTGTTCATTGTATTTTATCTTTTATCTTTTATCTTAATCTTTAAACTGAACTTAAATACTTAAGTACTGGAATGAATATCTATATAAACATGAAACATGAAATCAACACATAGCACCAATATGGTTACGGGGAAACCCAAATAGGTAAAAACCCCAGTGAGAATTGACACCCACTAATATTTTGTACTAGTGTTTTATGATCCTTGTTAGAAGATCCTTAACCCTGTTAGGAGTTGCTTTACAATGCATTAAGTACAATAGACCTTGTCAAGGGTCAAACCCTATTAGGATTATTTTACAATATTCCCTATTAGGGGTGTGGACACACTGTCCTAGAGCTCACTGCTTAAGTGGTGAAGGCTACAACCTTTTGATCTCAGATACACACTATATCTGTTGGATGAACTGTCACTGTGACACTGCTTGTCAGATCAGTTCCTTTGATGTGTTGATGCTTTGACCTCTTACAAAGATCTAATACATCGTATAGTCTCTTCACACTCTTCTACTCTACTTATCACAACTCTATATCAACTTTCATACTAATTACAATGGGCGCATCTCATATTTATATGCGCATAGAAAACAAATAACTAGGTCAGCCCTTTAACCGATTACATACAGTGCTTCCAATTGAATTGGCTCAAGTGTGTTTACAAACAAACATAATTACAATAGGTGCATAGCCTTTACAACATTAGAATATAACCACAAATCAAAATGCTAACAGTCGGCTGCTTACTCTATTCTTCTCTAGCACACACTGACTGTGTAACTTCAACTGTATGTAACTTTGTCATACTTGCATATCTGATCATGTGCTCATAGACTAAGCATGAATATAGTCTAACCAATTTATCTTCTAGGGTGCACACCATAACTTGGTCATACGCATGTGCACTGATGCTCTAAGCTTTAGGTACTATGTACATTATCCAGTCTTCAACACTTAACCGATTTCTGATCTTCTCATCAGGTGCGCTGACTCCAAACTACTGTATGACTTTATTTCCATAATGACAACACTATACTAAGTCATATACACTAGTATGGCCAACTTGCCAACAAAAACCACTCAAACAACTAAAAATTTTAGAAGGGTTTAGTTGATAAAAAGATAATGACTTGTGAAGTGGGTCCCACCAAGCGTGCCAAAATGTATGCTATGAAAATAATGGTTAAAAGGAATGAAAGTAACTAAGACAAACACTCAAAGTACTAAATCAATGCAAAATATATAGATAAGACATATGAAAAGAGAGCAAAGAAACATATACTTACAAGAAAATGCAAACCTCATAGAACCCATGAAGAACTCCCTTGTTGTTTAGATTTGTCCAATGGTTTGGATGTGTGCTCAATATTGTTGCTTAAGATTTATGATCCTAGGATGATTTTTTCATTATGATGGTATGATTGGTGTTTTGAAACTCAAAATGTCATGATAATGATACTTGGATTATGGATGAAAATGAAGAAAATATGGCTTAATTTATAGATTTTTCAAGGGATTAATGGACAGTTGGGATTGAAAGATGAAGAAGGGTTATGATGTATCCAAGAGAGAGAACATGGATTGTTCTTTCTCAAATGCATCTCATTATGGTAAGTGTCATAATGAGAGAGGATGAGAGGACATTGGGGTCAAGAAGATATTCCATAAAGGCATATCTTGCTTCAAATCCCAAAGGTCAATTTTGGAGGAATGTGACCATTTTGGGAAGTAGGAAGGGATTTGGAGAAGTGGGAAGAATGGATATTTTATTCTTTGGAAGGGACAAAGGTGTAAGAGGTGTAAGAGGGCATTTAAGGTTGACAAGTGACTTGAGGCTTGGGGATTGGAGTTGATGGGACAAGATTTGAATTGGGTTTCATAACCATTTGATTAGGATTGTGAAAATAATTAGGGTGAGTTTAGGCTAGGATTAGCGTGCAATTTGGATCATTAGGGGGGTGTGATGGGAGGAGAGAGAATGAGTAGAGGGATTAATTATTTAAATAGAGTTATTTAACTAATTAAATGAGGATTAGTGTGTGCAAGTGGGCTGGGTTGAGTTATAAGGATGGTTTAGGTTAGGGAAGTGACGTTAGGTGAGGGTTAAAATTAGGAGCCATGTACTCAAATAGGATTAAATAGAATTATTTAATCCAAAATGAAATAATAAGAAATCAAATGAATGAATTAAAATAAATAAAGATATGTATTTAAATTAATAGAAGAAGGGGGTTTAATTAATTAAATGGTCATGGATTTTCATTAGATTAATTGAATAATAGATAATTAATTAAATTAATTAAGTTAGCGAACTAGCATAACTTAATTAAATAATAATGTATTATTTAACTAACAATCTGAGCAGGATGACTAAATTTAATTAGAAATAGCTAATCAAATTTAGGTGTCTACAATAACATTTCCATTCTAATTTTGCTGTTAGATCTCCAGTGCATTCATTATCTTTTGATAGTCAACTATGTTAATTATTAGATTTCATGTACAATTATGTGGTTTAATTTCATATGTTATGCATAAATTTAATGAGTGCTTGCATATCTCTCTCATACTTACTTCTTGCACTTTTTAGATATATCTTTCCTTTTGTTAGCACCTCATAAAATAAGGAGTTTTTTCATCATATTAAATTTTGAATCATACAAATTTTACCAATAAGTTTCATATTGATTTTTTATAATTTTCCCATTATTGCCCTCTATTTTCTCTAAAGTTTGATCCTATAACCCTTATCATATAGCCTTTTGCCTGATAGTACATATTTTAGTACTAAGAAGAAATAAATATTTTATAAGGTAAGATTACAAAAGAAAAAAATGTATCATGAGCCATATTGGCAGGACTCCATATAGGTCTCCCTGACAGAAGGGTTTTGTGTACAAAGACATCTTCATCGGATAGGCATGACATATCGGGAATAAACATGACATATCAGAAAGATAAATAAAAGGTCACACCAATAAAGTCACATTGCACTAAAAAGATAAAAATACATTAGGAGGAGATGTTGTTTTGGGAGGACTACTCTTGTGTCTCCACGAGTATACAAGTCACTCTAATATAAGTTAAATCCCATCAAGAGATTTGCATCAAAGGAATTGCCTAGAATTTTACCAGATAGAGTGAAGGGTGAATAAAATGAACTTATTTAAAGATATCATCAAGGTGACATACAAGATCATAATGAATTTTCCCATGAACTTCTCATAGCATTGGTCACAGTGATACAAGAGAAATATACAAATAAAACATGAAGGAAAGCCCATCAAAAGGAATTTATTGAAGTTTCTCTGACAAAGAAACCCTTCATACAAAGAATGATTATGTCAAATAGATATATTTTATTAGAAAGAAAATTTGAGAATCAACTTTATCCCTATAGAATACATTCATCGCAAGGATGAGTCATTTCTCTAGATGACAAAATAGGATAGTCATCAAAAGGATAGCATAGATCAAAGTGACATTTTGTATGCCTCTCTGATACATGTTCAAATTGAGTGAGTCATAGATGAGACTAATGATACATATATCTGATGATAAAATTAGGTACATAAATATAATTTAATTAGAAGAAAGTCTAAGAAGAGAAAGATATATCAAGGAGACTCTCACGAGGTCTTCCCAACTGAAACTTCATCGATGAGACCAAGGGGATAGCAGGTGTGTTTTAAGGTCGCTCCAATTTCACAAGTCACTCCAATGAAAAGGGGTATCTTTTCATTAGAAACATATCAAGGAGACTTTGTACGAGTCTTTAAGATTACAAAATTTGTAAACAATTTCATTGGCATCAAGAAAGTCAGTGTTAAGTATCTCTAATCTAGTGGACAATAAACATTAGCATTGGTGAGACCATATGTATCAAGTGGACAAAAAAATATCACATAAATCACATGAGTTACAACAATAGGTTTATTGAGTAAATTTCTCATATATGTTATCAATCAAAACATTAATGATGGATAAAACTACAAAAAAGAGAGGAACACTTGGTCTCCCTGATGAATAGATTATGACTTCATAAAAAAAACTACTATCATTGAAGTAGATTCCATCGATTCTCTCTGACTATGTAAAGTCAAGCTAATGAAGGAAATAACCTTAACATTTTTGGAGAGAAATTTGAATGGTCATCCTGAAACATGCAAAGGTGAGATGGGAGTGAGATATATTGAAGAGACTATTGGCAATGAGGGGACCTCTTTCAGCTTCCAACAAACATCTAGGTCATGCCAATAATAGAAACAACTTGAGTGGCATCAAAAGAAATTCAGATATCTTTCTTCTAATGTAATCATATGTGAGCCTTAAGATACATAAAGGAGACAAGTTATTTCAGAAGGACATCTATTTGGTGCCCCCAAAGGCATGAGTCACATCGATGCAAACAAACATTGGAGGAATCTATATCTTGTCTCTTTGAAATTTTCAAGATAAAAAATGGAATAAAAATTCTTTGAAATGACTAATGTTTTCAATGAGATTGTTGAGAAATCATACCAATTCATTCTCTAATAGTGAGAATTCAATTGAAGGGGCATGTGAGATTGAAAGGATATTTTAGAAGTATTAATTATTAGAATGAGATCTATAAATAGAGATGGTGCCAAACTAAGGAAAATAGATTAGAGTGAGATATAACTTGTTATATGATGAAAAGTGTCACATCGACATGACATTTGAAATTTCAAAATAATTAATGATCAGTGTGGATGTTAATGGTTGCATGAGAGAATAGTATATGAATATATCGATCAAATAAAAAACATAGAAAGAGTTCATACTCTATCAAGAAATCATAAATGTAGAGGAACATAGGTGAAGCTGTTGAATTGGTGACTATAGAAATCATTTTGAAAGCTATAGTCCAAGTAAGTAACATGTTTTCTCACTCTAAAAATTAAAATTGTTCTAAGAAAAATTTTGTGTTGGGCTTTGAATTTTTCTCTTGCATATAAAAAAAAAATAAACACAAAGGATAAAAGCCCTAAAAAACCAAAAGAAAAGATAAGAACAAGACATAGAAAAATAAGAACAAGAATTTAAGGGACTAGAAAAGAGAAAGGAAAACCAGGATCTTCTTGACCAATTGTCTAGTTCAGGACCTAGCTCTAGGAGAAGTGTTCAATTAAAAATAGGTGTTGAGAGATTAAAGGATAAATAAAAGGATGTAGGGGATATTTGGACACTAGTTAGGGGATATGATATGTTCATATTCCATTATAAAATGAGAGACAAGCATGGACCAATATGTAATCCCTGGAAGTTCAACTTAGGGAAACTGGTAGTTCTAAATGTTTTTCGTAAATATCGACTTGTTACAACTCTTAGCTAAACACTATAACCTGGAAGCTAGAGAAATTTGCAATGTTCAAGATGAAACATTTTTTTTGATCACTAGATAATATATTTTTGTAGTATTTGACTTGGATGATACATGTGATCATGAGATAAATCATGAGGATCTCATAAATGATTACACTAGGATGGATACCACTTATAAAATATTGAGATTGCCCTTGCACATACTAAGAATAAATGAAAATGAGCCTTCCAATTTTGAGGATAATGAAGAGCCTCCATTTCATGTAGAAATTTTTGAGAATCATCTTGAATGAACTTACTACTCAACCAATCATGTCCTAAGTATGGATGATAGATACTCACCTAGCTTGCTTGCACTTGCTTGATTGGGACTCCATGAGTTTCTAATCCTTCCAAGATCTTATCTCTAACTCTTAGGATCCTCTAAGTCTCCTCTAATATATTTTAGGACTTCCTCTATGTCTCCCCTCAAGGTGACAAACTCTAATGCTTCACTAGGGTATCTATCTTCATTTAGTAACCATCTTCCTATCTCCATTAGCTTCCTTCCAATTGCTCCTTATTGTCATTTGTCATGGATTTGTGTTTTTAGGGGTTCAATTTATTTTTAACACAATTTATAATTCCCTCTTGATCCCTTTGGCTTGGGGTATCAAGGTCTTGTCTATCGATCTCAAGCTTTTGCTTCAAATGGCCTACTAGGCGTATTAGCCCTCAATTAGATCTCTCTGACCGGTTTTTGGCTATTCTTGGAAAATGTCTATAAACAACCCAATGAAAAAATATAGGGTTCAAACACCCTTTTAATATTTCTTTGAGATTAACTAGGTCTCCCTTCTCCAAACTAGTTGTACATGTCCTTCCTATATTCAAGGGGTTTTAGGCTAATAGGACTCCATTAACCAATCATTATTTCTAGGCTTCAAAATGCCATCATTTGGATTGATCAAGCTCCAATCCTTTTCAAGGGTCTATTAATTGGTCCAAAGACTCCTTTCAACCACTTAGTTCCAACTCCTCAATCAAACACATTGTTTCAAAGGCAAGCTCCTAGTCAAGCTTCACTGGACTCGCCTAGGGCTTTCTTATAAAATTGGCTTGTGGCACTTCCAGGCCTCCTCCAAGCATATTTACACTATAAAGAGGCTCCCCTAATATTTCCCAAAGCCTCATGATGATTTCATGGTATGGTTTCATGTGGGAGCCATTTTGGAACAACACAATCTTGGATACACCAGTGACTGTAAAAAACTCAAAAGATTTACAAAACTAAATAAACTATATACAAAAAAATACTAACCTGTGAAAAACAAAATTAAAAAGACTCTATTTACTCAATCCACTACAATATATTGGATTCAATCCATTTCGCACTCTATTGTATTAAGATTTACTCTAACTGTGCACACAAAACTAGAAATATAGTGTAAGTGAAAACAACTCAAAAACTTATAAATTCTTCCAACCTCAGGATTTGGGCTCCATAAGGCTTATATAACCCCTCCTCACATGTTCAAGTGGTTGAGACACTGACCATTCCTTAATACCTCTTCTTTGTCTTCATTAGGACAATGTTATCATGCAAAATTACAAAATTGCAAAAGTTGTCATGACAACATTTTGACATTTTTTGCAACTTTGCTTCAAGCCTAACCAAATGCTTTCAAAACCTCATTAAATGATTCATTAACACCATAGAAGCCATTTTAGGCTCAATTCAACCTTTTCCTAACCTATTTAGGTCATTTTTCCCAATTTCAATACCAAGACCAAGAAAAACTTAGAAGTAACACAACTAAGCTTTAACCCAAAACACTCTAGATTAGATTAGGTCTAACCTAGACCTCCTAGAATCACACCCTATATTCTCTAACCTAGCCAAGGTCAATACAAGCCAAAAACAAAAATTTAGTAAGACTTTTAGCTTAAGTCTTAGGTGCTCCTGCACCATTCTCACAAACAAAAAGAACTTAAGTCACCACTGAAATGACCAAGTTAGGATCAATTCCTAACTTTTAAAACTTGGCCTCCTCAACCCATGTTGCATCTGCATCTTCTTTCCCTTTCCACTTAATCAAATGCTCCCAATAGGTCTTATGCTTGGTCTTTTTTCTTACTCTTGAACTCAATACCTTCTCAACCTTAGGCTTTGATGTGGAGGGTAACTGAAGTGCTTCCACTTCACTGATCACCTTTGTGAGACTTTGATCTATATTGTGAACTAGACCCTTGTAGAGCACTAGGTCTACTACATTGAATATAGGAGACAGTCCTATGTTTTCAGGGAGCTCCACTTTATAGGCATTATTTTCATACTTATCCAGAATGACACAAGGTCCAAACCTTCTCATTTGTAACTTGTTGGGTATTCCCTTTTGTAACCTTTGTTTTTTCAAGTGCACCATCACAAGATCTCCTACTTATAATTGAAGATCTTTCTTCTTCTCATCAACTTTATGCTTGATTTTTGCAGTGTTCTCTATCAGTGACTTCTTGACTAAATCATGAACTTCTTTCATTGAAAGGGAAAAGTCTTCAGCATACCCACTCCTTGAAGATCCTTCACCCAACTATCTGAGCTCAAGAATACCCCTTAGATGAATTCCATAGACTACTTCAAATGGGCTTCTGCCAGTGGTCCAATTGAATGTGTCATTGTATCCATATTTAGCTTGTGCTAAGATTTGTTTCCAATTCTAACCATATTCTTTTGTGAGGCACCTTAGAAGTTTACCTAGGCTCCTATTAACTACCTCAGTCTAACCATCAGTTTGAGGATGGTATGCAGACCCAAAGGATAGATTGGTTCCAATATTATGCCATAGTATCTTCCAAAAATGACTAATACATTTTGAGTCTCTATCTGTTACTATACTGAGGGGTAATCCATGAATCTGCATAACTTCCTTGAAAAACAATTGAGCAATTTGAGTAGCATCATGGATGGTCTTATAAGGTAAAAAATGGGTCATCTTACTAAATCTATCCACGATGACATAGATTCTATCATACCCCTATTTTGTCCTTGGTAAGCCAACCACAAAATCCATACTAAGACACTCCCATTGTCTTCTATGAATGGGGAGAGTTTGATAGACTCTAGCATTGGAGGATGTTCCCTTGGCCTTTTGGAAAACAATACAACACTCTACATACTTCCTGATACCTTGGTTCATTCTAGGCCAATAATAGTACCTTTGAACTAACTATTGAGTCTTATTGACTCCAAAATGTCCACTGAGGGCTCCATTATGCTTTTCTTGAATCAAATTTTCCCTCATTGACCCTCTAGGCACACAAAGCTAACCCCCTTTAAACAACAATTCATTTTTTAAAGTGTAATTAGAGAACTCACCATGAAAATTATTTTGGTGTTCCTTACATACTTTGTAGGCCTTTGCAAAGTCTCCATCCTCTGAGTATAGGTCCTTGAAGCTGTCAATTCCTATGCTTTTTAATAGAACCTCTATACTGTCATGAGTCTTTTGCTTAGTGCATCAACAACCTTGTTTTGTTTCCCCTTATTGTGCTTGATGGTGAATATATATGCTTGCATATACTCCACCCATTTCATATGTTTGTGACTGATTTTATCTTGTGAATTTAGAAAACTAAGGGCTTGGTTGTCAGTGTAGACCACAAATTCTTTAGGAAGGAGATAGTGTCTCCACTTCCTTAATGCTTGGACTAGAGCATACAACTCTAATTCATAGGAATAGTACTTCCTCTTTTCATCACTAAGCTTCTCATTGTGGAAAGCAACTGGTCTTTTCTCCTGGCTTAAGATAGCCCCTATAGCAATGTTACTATCATCACACTCAACAGTGAAGAGTTTCTCAAAACTTGGGAGAACTAAGATGGGTTGAGTGGCTACCCTTTCCTTCAACTTCTCAAATCCATGATTTTCTTGGTCATTCCATTGGAACTTAGTTTTCATACCACCCTTTATGGTGTCTAACATTGGTTCACATATAGCACTAAATTTCTTAATGAACTTTCTATAATATTGAGCCAGGCCATGAAAACTTCTCACCTCTGTAGCAGTCTTAGGAGTAGGCCATTTTATGATTGCCTCCACCTTGCTTAGGTCCATTTTGATATTTCCATGTGACAACACAAAACCAAGGTATACTAGTTCTTGTTTCATAAACTCACACTTGTCCAAATTTATCATTAGCTTTTCTTCATGCAACTTCTTGAATACAACTTGCAAATGCTTAATATGTTCTTCTTTAGTCTTGCTATAAATCAGGATATCATCCAAGCATACTACCAAAAAATTAACAATTAAGTCCTTCAACACTTCATTAATTAACCTCATAAAGGTGCTAGGGGCATTAGATATCCCAAATGGCATGACAAGACATTCATACAATCCTTTAGTGGTCTTGAAGGCGGTCTTCCACTCATCCCCTTCATTGATTTTGATTTGGTGGTACCCACTCTTAAGGTCAATCTTGGTAAAGTACTTGGATTCCCCTAAACATTCCATTAGGTCTTCTATTCTTTGAATGGTTAATCTATACCTAATGGTAATTCTATTGATTGCCCTAGAGTCAGTGCATAACCTCCAAGTACCACCTTTATTAGGAGCTAAGATAGTAGGAACAACACATGGGCTAATACTTCCCCTAATCAATCCTTGGTCTATGAGTTCTTGAATTTGTTTAGAAATCTCCTCATTCTATTAAGGAGTCATTTTATAGGAATCTTTATTGGGAAGTGTAGCTCCTGGGATAAAATCAATTTGATGGATAATGGTTCTCCTAGGTGGTAGAGTAGTTGGTTTTCCATCACTTACTATAGCTTGAAACAGTTTCAACATTTCTTGAACCTCCATAGGAAACTCTATCTTATTCTCTATCTTTTCTTCCTTGGGCTTCAAAACTAGTGAAAACCCTACCCCATCACCTTCTTCTAGAGTCTTCAATAATTATTTCTTATTTGCCAAAAGAACATTAGGCCTTGTTGTCCTTGCTTCTCCTTCTTCTAACAAGGATTTTATTTTGAATGTAACTCCATCCTTCTTGAATGAATGGGCATTTTTAGCCCCATCATTCATGGATTTCCTATTAAATTACCAAGGTCACCCCAATAGGAGATGGCATGCATCCATTGGCAAGAAATCACACAACACTCTATCCTTGTACCTCCCAATGGAGAAATCTACCCATGCCTTCTCATTAACTAGTACATGTTTCCCCTTGTTCAACTAGGTGACTCTATAAGGATTATTGTCAGGAATCCTTTGCAATTTGAGCTTACTAACTCTTCCTCTGACATAATATTGTCAGTTGACCATGATTTAATGATGACTTTGCAAACTTTCCCCAAGATTTTTCACTTTATCCTAAACAATGTTCTCCTTTCACTAGGCTCTTCTCAGATGGGTTCTTTAATAAGTGTTCTTCTAATCATTAAATTTTCTCCTTCTTCTGACTCTAAGGGTACTTCTACATGTTTGTTACTAGATGTCTCTTCTTGGACATAGCTTACCCTTCTTTCACTTCCTTGTGATGTAGACCCCTTCTCTGGACACCTATAGGTTGGATGTCCTAACTGATTACAATGATAAAATTTCATGGAGGAAAAGTATGATCCTCTTCCTTGACCACTGTCCCTTCCTCTTCCACTGCTACTTGAACCTCTACCTCTATTATAACCTCCTCTCCTTGAACTGCCTTCATGTTTCTCTGTCAACTTTGTCTCTCCTTGGGTCTTTGGTTCTGTAATCCTACCTCCCCTGTGGCCTCTACCATCTCTTCCTCTTCCTCTTCCTTTATTTTTTTCTTGAGTCTTGCTTCTTCTTTAGTTTTTATTCCACTTTGATAGCTAATTGGTGACATCTCTGCATAGTGGTAGGAGTCAAGAGACTAAGCTCATCTTGAATGTTCCACCTCAAGCCATTTAAATACCTGGCTACCTTCACACTCTCATCTTCAGCCACTCTAGACCTCATGCACAATCTTTGGAACTCCTTTGTATAAGAGTTTACATCTATCACTTTTTGTCTAGGCTCTGTCTCCTCTTGTGCAATTGGATTTTGTAATTCTCGGGTACATATTCTTCTCTAACCTTGGCCACCATAGCTTTCCATGTGGCTATAGGCTTCTTTCCTTCTTTTTTCGCTCTCATCTTGAATGAACTTCCACCAAGTGAGGGAAGATATCCTAAGCCTTGACTTTTCCACTTTCACCTTTTGGGCCTCACTTATTCCATCACACTCAAAGTGATTTTCAAGCCCCTCAATCCAATCCATCACCACCTTTGGTTCCATTTTTCCACTGAAAATAGGTACCCCCTCTACAAATTTCCCACTTAGGGCTTTCATTGCTTTAAGGAATGGATCTTCAGTCATGACAGGGTTTGGTTCAGGGACCTCATCATCCAATTCCACTCCCTTGTTCTTTCCTTCCACCTTATCTTTTACTTCTTCAGTCTTCTCTTCTACCTCATCTAGTTTTTGCTCCAATTGAGCTAGTCTTTCTCTAAGAAATGTGTTCTCCTCTTCTTGCCCATCCACCTTCTTTGCTAACTCCATGTTAGTCACCATTTTTTAATCTCCAACTAAATCCTCTAGTTGGAACATCCACCCATAAGCCTAATCTTATAGGCTCTGATACCAATCTGATAGATACTCACCTTGCTTGATTAGGACTCCCTAAGTTCCTAATCCTTCCAAGATCCTATCTCTAACTCTTAGGATCCTCCAATTCCCCTCTAACATATTTTATGGCTTCCTCCATGTCTCCCCTCAAGGTGACAAACTATAGTGCTTCACTAGGGTATCTATCTTCATTTAGTAACCATCTTCCTATCTCCATTAGCTTCCTTCCAATGGCTCCTTATTGTCATTTGTTATGGATTTGTGTTTTTAGGGGTTAAATTGATTTTTAACAAAATTTATAATTCCCTCTTGATCCCTTTGGCTTGGGGTATCAATGTATTGTCTATCAATCTCAAGCTTTTTCTTCTAATGGCCTATTAGGCCTATTAGCCCTTAATTAGGTCTCTCTGACTGGTTTTTGGCTATTCTTGGCAAATGTCTCTAAACAACCTAATGAAAAAATCTAGGTTTCAAACACCCTTTTCATATTTATTTGAGATTCACTAGGTCTCCCTTCTCCAAACTAGTTGTACATGTCCTTCCTATATTGAAGGGCTTTTAGGGCTAATAGGACTCCATTAACCAGTCATTATTTCTAGGCTTCAAAATACCATCATTTAGATTGATCAAGATCCAACCATTTTCAAGGGTATTTGTATTGGTCCAAAGACTCCTTCCAACCACTTAGTTCCAACTCCTTAATCAAACTCCTATAATCAAACACATTGTTTCAAAGGCAAGCTCCTAGTCAAGCTTCACTGGACTCGTCTAGGGCTTGCTTGTAAAATTAGCTTTTGGCACTTCCAAGCCTCCTCCAAGAATATTTAAATTTTAAAGAGGCTCCCCTAACATGTACCAAATCCCTATGATGATTTCATATTAGGGTTTCATGTGGGAGCCATTTTGGCACAACATAGTCCTGGACAGGCCAATGACTGTCAAAAACTCAAAAGATTTACAAAACTAATAAACTATGTACAAGAAACTTCTAACCTCTAAAAAAATAAATAAAAATGACTCTATTTACTCAATCCACTACAAGATATTTGATTCAATCTATTTCACACTCTATTTTATTAAGATTTACTCTGACTGTGTACACAAAACCAGGAATATAGTGTAAGTGAAAACAACTCAAAAACTTGTAAATTCCTTTAACCTCAGGATTTGGGCTCCATAGGGCTTATATAACCCCTCCTCACATGTTCAAGTGGTTGATATATTTACCATGCCCTAATACCTCTTCTTTGTCTTCGTTAGGACAATGTTGTCATGCAATTTTGCAAAATTGTAAAAGTTGTCATGACAACATTTTGACAATTTTTGCAACTTTGCTTCAAGCCTAACCAAATGCTTTCCAAACCTCATGAAATGATGTATTAACATCATATAAGCCATTTTAGGCTCAATTCAACCTTTTCCTAACGTATTTAGGTCATTTTTCCCAATTTCAATACCAAGACCAAGAAAAACTTAGAAGTAACACAACTAAGCTTTAACCCAAAACACTCTAGATTAGATTAGGTCTAACCTAGACCTCCTATACTCACATCCTATATTATTACTAGAATCATAAATCTATCTCTGACCTAGCCAAGGTCGGTACAATCCAAAAACAAAAATTTGGTAAGACTTTGAGCTTAAGTCTTAGGTACCCCTGCACCAATGGATGCCCCTGAATTCATGTCTATTATTCTAATGGTGATTACAGTTGATGTGAAGAGCCATAATGCTCGACCATTTGATTATTCTTCTTACATAGTTAGGATGATAGATATAGGGTTAAATATTTCCAAGAGTAACCCTTATTACATAGACTTCAAGCATTACTCTATCCTAATGCACATGATATTATATGTTGGTCAAGAAATTGGAATGTGGCTAGAAGAACATAAAATTGTAGAAAGAGATGATGACAATCAACCAAGGCCTATAGAAATATGGACATTAGTGTGGGACAATAGATATGAAAAGTCCAATTATGTGTACTTTGAAGATTTTTTTGTTAAAATGTTGTATATATTATTTAATCACCCTTGTGATTACCAATTATCCCTTGAGATCAAGTGGTTTCTAAGACCTCATCAGTATGATGAAAGATAGAAAGTTAACCATAAATGGGGGGACTTGTATTCTTTCAAATATTGTACAATGATCAATGTGTATAGATTTGAAGGCACCCCTTTTTTATTTCCAAATATTGTTCCAAATAGAGTGGGATATTTGGAGATTGTAAGACAATTGGAGTACTCTAGCTTTATGAATTTGAGATCACATGGAAAACAATCACTTGTTCCAGGTACTTTTCTCTTTAAATATTTTACTGTGGTGACCACTAATGGATATGATCTTATCAAAGACATACTAGCACATTATAACATGAGGAGTGGAGCACTAAGAAAAAACTTTAATCATGAAGGTTTTATCAGTTATATCACAAAGGAAAATAGCTTGAGTGGATACACTTATGCACCATTTATCCATGATGACCTCATAAGTAACATGGATGGATAAGAAGTAGAAAATGCCTATATAATTACAATAGGGAAATGGAACAGAAGTGGAAGGATCTATAGGAAGCTCAGTTCTTGTCCTCTGTCAGTGAGGAGTCTTTTGATGAAGATACTCCATGAGATAAGAAATGTGTTCCCAAGGGTAAGTATGATTAGATTTCTTTAGTTAAAATTGAGGAGTAACATACTCATTTAAATAAGGAGGAGGAGATAGGTGAACCATTAGTGAGTCTAAATGATGATGCACGATAATTGGCTTGCAATGAGCTCATTTCAGATAATGAGTTTGTTAAAAATTTAGAATTTAGATCATTTTTTAATTAGTATAAGGGAGGATTTCTAAGGAGAAGAGTAACTCATATCACACATGTTAATGTGATCCAATTATTATAGGATCTTAAAATAGATATTGATAATGAGATGAGTGTAATGGACCCTAAGAGGGGGAGACAATTATTGTAGGAAGCAGGAGTGATGATATTCCTTGTATGGGATCTGAGTGTTGCATTATTTTTTGGTATTTTTATACATAGTGGGGATACACATCATTAATTAAATCTAGAGATTGTAGATTAGATATACATAGGTTCAGGGTGCAATCCCGATGAGAAGTTTTTATTGATATGGGAATCATACCCACCACATAAGAAACAAAAGATCATTAACATAAGGAAGGCCTTTGGCCATATGCTGACACTTAAGGTTAGGGAGGTTGAACCCATGATTAATGCATATCTTAGTGTGAACATAGCCAAGTTTATTAAAGCTCAAATACATTAGTTAATAAAGGAAAGGGATATGTACAAATTGAAGAATGAAAGGTTAACCCATGAAAACACATATTTAAAGGATGAGATGAAAGAAACACATAAGGAATTAATACAAGGAGATGAGTCTCATTAGAAGGATCAAAATGAAAATTTAAAGATGGAAAAACAACAGTTGAAATAATAAGTGATAAATGTTATATTTGAGACAACATTTAGAATAATTCAAAAAAGTTTTACCAACTTTGTCTCTTGGGTTGAAATATTTTTGGTTGCTCACTCGAGAAACTTCAATGCCATTTAGGAACACAAAAGGATAAGATGTATTCTTGAAGAAAAAATGTTGGTGATATAGAACAAAAGCTCCCCAAAAAATAAGGCCATTAGTGAGCCTCAAACATTGATAAAGAAACATAAAAATTTCTATGATGATCTAAAATCAGAAGTCAAGGAGTTCATGGATGTTGTAGGTGTGAGATTACTTCCTTTGTTAAATGGTGATGGAGGTCTGAGGATTTAGGATGAGTGGATGGAAGAGTGCAAATCAATTCTTATAAATGCCTTGGAAGATGTGAAGAACGAGGACTCTATGCTTGAGAGGACCCATAATCATCTCTAAAAGATGATCAACATTGAGATCATTGCAAGGGATGTCATTAGTGATGCATATTCATACTCAACATAGGAGTACCTTAATCATATCTCCCAAGTTCATCTATGGCTCATTAGAGCATAATCTATGTCATGCTTAATGTTTTAAAAGTTTTGTTAAGTTCTTGTTGTACTTAAAAGACATTATGAAGAGGCATCATCTATTTAGATATTACTATATAAGTAAGCATGTAAATTAAGAACAATAATCAATTACAAGAAATATAATACAAAGTTCTCTTTCTTGTATATATTGTGGTTTATAGATCTACTCTTATGATTTTAGTTTTCCTATGGTTTTAGTTAAAGCAACTAAAGGTTGTTTGAATGATCTTGCATGAGAAGTTATTTTATATTATATTGATTTAAATATCAAGGATGTCTTAGATTAGTTGAAGAAACAAAGTTCTTTGTATAATTTATTTAATTAGTTCTCTCAAGTAGAGATTAAATTCAACTAGATAAGTTATAGTAACATAAATAAATTAGTCATGTTTAAATAACTGAATAGTGGATATATCAACACAAGTTGTGGATTCAAAAATTATCTTGTGAGGTAATACACTAAGATTTTATTAGGGATTGAATCTATGGCCCACATAACAAAAGACACTAGTCTTTAAATCATTAAAATTTATATCCAGTCATTTAGAGAACATAAGTAGAAGTAGAGTAGGGATAGGAAATTAATTTGGTCCAAATATAGTATGCCAGTTTGGATCAATTAGGAAAAGTATAGATTGTAAATCTACATAAGAATCACAATTTTAAGTAGAATAAGTGGTAATAAAGTACACCCACCTAGGTTTTTTAGAACCTAAAAGAGTAGGGAATAGTAATCATATTGGTCTATTGCATTAGTTGGCCAAATGATTTGTGAAACCTGAATATAGAGATTGATATACTCTTAGGGTATCTCAATTTGTTGATTTGGTAACCAACAAATTAGCAACTCTAGTGGGAAAGAATAGAAAATAAATCTACTTGTGGAAGAAACCCAAAAGACATTACTATTTTTCCTCTTGAAAAGAAGTGACGAATCTGACAAAAAGCAATAGAAGTATATGAATGAAAAATCAAATATCTTGTGAAGCAATAAGAACTAGTAATAGAAGCTCTTGAACTGTGTATATTTGATAGGAGATATCTAAGACAAGGAAATCCTATTGAACACTTGGAACTAAATTAGAAAAGCAAAAAAAAAAAAAAATAGACACAAGGTTGCAGTCCTCAGAACAATCCAATGGGTTTTGAAAAGGAGAGAATATTCCCTAACAAGGAGGGAGAACCTAATGATAAATTCTTCAAGGATTTCATAAATGAGGAAGATTTCCCTTCAAAATCACAAAAGGACATTCAACAACATTATGGGCAATTGGTGAGTCTAACCCATGCTAATAAGGCTTATAATGAAAGGATGCCTAGAAGTCAGTGGGGAGAGTCTCAACACAACTCTAGTACAAAAATAATCTTAAATGACCCTCCTGGATTTGCTTCTCCAAGAACATCAACTGGGCATTCAAAAGACACTCAAATAAATACATCCAACCTAGATGAGCAAAGAGGATATATAGAACAAAAATTCCATTGTTGGTCCTATTTTCTTGGATATCATTCATTTCGTTACCCTTCAATACATGGAAATACCTCACTTGGAGACTTATACTGGTAAAGGTGATCCCTTAACTTATGTGAAGACTCTTCAACTATTGTGTAGCGACTTTTCTCATGATCATGGATTCATTTCTAAATTATTTACTTGAACCTTTCAAGATAAGGCCTTGTAATGATATTATTCTTTGTCTCCTTATTACATTGATTCTTTTTAAAAATTTCTAATTCTTTTATTCAACAATTTCAAAATACTATTGGTCCTAAAATTTATTTGACTAATTTGATGCATTGTAAATAAGGTGTTAAAGAAAAAGAGACTGATTTTATTAGTACATTTAAGCATTTACATGCTCATATTTCTTATCATATGCCTAATATTTATGTGCAATATGTTATCATTTTTAATTTACAAAAATACATTAGAGATAAGATATTTATTTTTTACTTCTCTTCTTTTATTCAATTGTGTGCAACACTTCATAATTATTAGTGAATCAATTTGAGAGCACCATTACAATGGCTCTAGTTGATAAGAGTGATGTTTCATCCTAGCCTTTTCAAAATTTTCAAAAATCTAAGGGCTTCATCAAGATTAAATAATCAGAAAACAACATTGTTGTGTAAGTGGCAGTAGCATCCAAAGGTGTGGCTCCTTTGTCATCTATTTTTAGACCTTCTCATAATTTCACACCTCTTTCTAAATGTTTTCATAATGTGATGTTGAAATTGATTAATGTTAATGTTTTAACACTTCCATTAATCTAATTTATCCTTCCAAACAACCTAGAAAATCCTTTTATCTTAAAGCATTTTCCCAATATCATTATTACCCTAGTCATGATACTAAAAAGTGTTTCCATTTGAAATATATTATTCAAGCCCTTATTAACTCTAACACTATATCTATTAAGGGTGTTTATGATCAAGGAATTAAACTTGTTGCCACTTCCATTCAAAAACTACAAATTTATACCAATCCTTTACCATCTCATTCTACCAATACCATTGAGTTTATCCATTCTTTACCTTCTTCTTCTACCCATGTTGCTAACTCTCCTACTATTTTGAATTATGATATTAAGTGTATCAAGGCCAATAATGTTATCAACCTTATTGATCAATCTAAACCAAAACCCAAACTAGGACCCAAGCTTTGCATTACATTTGATTCTAAGGAGACTATTAAGGCACATGATGGTCATTTTTTGATGCAAGGCAGGGCCAAGAGGGGCCAAACAATGGCACACCCTAATGATCTAGCCTGCTCAACAACACATGGAAGCAACAACACACAACAGTGAGAGAGAGAATGCAGGATCTTTCATTAAGTTTCATCAAATAGAATCATACATGTCAGGCTGTAAGGCCTTCCTGGTTAGGGCCAGATATTACAATGAATTACAAAAGTCCTCAAACATGCGAGGATCTACCAATAATCTCCAATCTATTATCTTCTTATCTCTATCTAAAAACTACCTCCTAAACAACAACCAAATAACTACATTTATACAAGAGTCTACCGAACTAAGTCAGCCTTCATATCCATAATCAATGAAAGGAATGATTAGATCTAGGACCACACACTTCCCAATGATGGATTTTGGCATTAAATCCACAATCCATAATAAATGCACAAGTCAGCTCAACAGGAACTCAAAAGAAACTACTCGATAAGCAAGGATGATCGAGCAACACACAAGCATCATCGAGTGCCAGTGAAATAATCGACCACCCAGGAGATAACCGACCACACTCAGTAACCAAAGGAAACTGACCAACTACCAACCAATTTGGTCAAAGAACGAACTGAGCAACACAGACAAACTTCAAAATGTTTTTGGTGACACAGGATTGCCAAGGACCCAAGATGCTCCTGCATCAGACACCTGGGATTATTTTGAAATGATTCTCTGAATCATTTGGTAGGTATGATCTGAGCTACATCCAACTCAGACTGTGAAATCCATGAATTTTCCTCCATTGGTCTATTCTTCCATTTTACCAAATATTCCATATATTGTTTTCCTCTTGTACTTTTGCCAACTCTTTGCTTCAGGATCTCCTCAACTTCTTCATTCTACTTCTTAGGGTACTCTATCGGTACTATCACTTCTTCATCAGGTTCATGATACTCATACAAATCAGTAATGTTGAAAATTGGTGATATGTCCATGTCATCAAGTAACTCAATCTCATATGCATTTCCACTGTCAAATCTCCTCAAAATCTTGCAAGGTCCAAACTTCTTCATTTTTAGCTTCCCATATGTTCCAATAGGAAATCAGCCTTTCTTCAAATGAACCATCACTTCATCACCAACATCAAAATTTTTATGTCTCCTTGATCTATCAACTATGTCTTTGTATTTCTGATTACTTTCTTCTAGATTTAGCTTCACATCTTCATGCAATGTCTTCATGTACTTAGCAAATTTTACTCCTTCACCACTTCTCTTACTTTCATCAGAAATGTCTCTCAAATCAGATATACCTCTCGGCTATGTGTCATTCACAATCTCAAATGGTGTCTTTCTAGTACTCCTATTCACTGAATTATTGTATGCAAACTCTGCTTGTGCCAACACATAATCCCAATTACTAGGTGTGTCTCCAACTAAACATCTCAAAAGATTTCCCAAACTTTTGTTCACAACTTCAGTCTGTCCATCAATTTGTGGGTGAAATGTAGAACTATATTTCAACTCAGTGCCAAATTTCTTCCAAAGGGTCTTCCAAAAGTATCCAACAAACTTACTATCTCGGTCAAAGATAATACTCCTTAGTAATCCATGCAATCTAACAATTTCCTTAACGAAAAGATTTGCTACATGTACTACATATGATGTCTTTCTACAAGGTATAAAATGTGCCATTTTAGAAAAACTATCTACCACAACAAATATAGAATCATTACCTCTTACTGTCTTTGGTAAGCCAAGATCAAAATCCATTATGATGTCAATCCAAGGTTTCTCAGGTACAAAAATCAGTACATATAATCTAGTATTTTGACTTACTCCAATTGCAACTTGACAAAATCCATAACTTTTCACAAATTTCTAAACATCTTTATACAACTGCGGCCAATAGTATTTCTCCTTAAGAAAATTCCGTGCTATATCAATACTGAAATGTCCAACCAAACCACTACTATGTTTCTCCTTTATCAAATTAGTTCTCATTTGTCCTCTTGGTATACACAACTGAATACCTTTAAACAGCATACCTTCCTGAATAAAATATTCATCCCATTTAGTATCTTGTTGATCTTGAATAGGTGCTCTGCACTTTCTCCATGGCTCAGAAAAATTAGGGTCAAACTCATAAGAATCTCTCATCTCATCAAAACCAAGAACTTCAATTTTCACCTCGGTCATCAAAGATCTTCTTCTACTCAATGCATCAGCAACTCGGTTAGTGACTCCACTCTTATGCTTTATCACAAATGTGTAACTCTGCAAATACTCAACCCATTTCATATGTCTCTGATTCAACTTATTCTAACTACCCAATTATTGTAAAGCCTTATGATCACTATACAACACAAATTCACTCGATATCAAATAATGTCTCCATTTCTTCAGTGCTTGAACAATAGCATAGAATTCTTGATCATACACAGAATATTTTCTTCTAGAATCATTCAACTTTTCACTAAAGAAAGCAATAGGTTTACCTTCTTGACTCAACACAGCTCCAATTGCACTTCCACTTGCATCACATCCCACTTGAAATACCTTACTAAAATCAAGTAATGCCAAAATAGGTAATTCAACAACCTTCTGCTTCAGAGTCTCAAAACTTTTGTCAGCTCCATGTGTCCACTTGAATTCTCTTTTGTCTCCTCTCATAGTCTCAGTCATAGCATTACAAATTGAACTGAAATTCCTTATGAACTTTCAGTAAAAACTTGCCAAACCATGAAATAATCTTACCTCACTAGCATTCACAGGTTTAGGCCAATTCAAAATAGCTTCAACCTTTTCAGGATCTATCTTCAAACCATCAGCTGAGATCACAAATCCCAAATACATAATCTCCTCTTTCATGAATGAACACTTTTTTAGATTTATCAGCAACTTTTCCTCTTTCAATCTCTGCAAAACTTGTCTAACATGAAACAAATGTTCTTCTCTAGTATTACTGAATATCAGAATGTCATCAAGATATATAATCACAAACTTACCCAAGAATTTCTTCAAAACTTCATTCATCAGCCTCATAAAAGTACTCGGTGCATTAGTTAGACCAAAAGGCATAACCAACCACTCATACAAACCTTCTTTTGTCTTGAAAGCAGTCTTCCATTCATCACCTTCTCTGATTCTGACATGATGATACCCACTTTTCAAATCAATTTTGGTGAAATACTTTGCTCCAGTCAAACTATCCATTATGTCATCCATTCTCGGTATAGGAAACCTATACTTCACTATTATCTTATTGATTGCTTTGGAATCAGTACACATTCTCCATTCTCCATTCTTTTTTGGTGCCAATATAGCAAGTATTGCACAAGGACTCAAACTTTCTCTGATCAAACCTTTCTCTAGAAATTCTTGAATCTGTCGGGTCAATTCCTAATTATTGGTAGGTGTCAACCGATGAGGTGCCTTATTTGGTAAAATAGCTCTAGGGATTAGATCCATACAATGATCAATGCTTCTCTTTAGTGGAAAACCATTAGGTACATTATCATAAATGATATCACTGTACTCGATGAGAAACTTATCAATCTCCTCCGGGACATTATCCTCTATTTTCTTACTTGATTTGTTAGGAATCACAACAAAACATACATCGTTCCTTTTCAAAGAGTTAACAAACTTTCTTCCCTCCATCAAACAAACTTTCACAAATGTGCAAACATTACTAACATGTTTTTCCATCAATGGTAACAAGATTTGTTTCTTTCCATCAGCCACAATAGTATACTTATGCAATCTCCCATCATATATAGCATGTCTATCATATTGCCAAGGTCTACCCAACAAAATATGACAACAATCCATAGGCATGATATCAAATAAAACCTTATCATAGTACTTTCCAATCTTCAAATTCACATAGCATTGTTCACTTACCAGGAGTGTATTCTCATCTTTGATCCATGAAATCTGATAGGGCTTCGGATGTGCCAACCTTTTTAATTGCAACTTTGTGACCATCTCTTCAAATGCTAGATTCTCCGAGCTACCACTGTCAATGATTACCTTCCAAACTTTATCAGAAACTCTACATCTAGTCTTGAACAAACTTTTCCTTACCAGATCTTCCTTTTTGCCTTCATTCTACAGTGCTCTCCTTACCATCAAGTTATTTTCTTTCTCAGGTTCATTCGGTGACTCTTCTTGCACCAAAGCATATCTACTACTACCAACCTTCTTACTTGCATGTGTACATTCAAAAGATCTATGTCCTTCTTCTCCACAATTGTAACAAGTTCCTCAGAAACTTCCTTTGCTATAACCACCTCGGTAGTTACTGCCTCTGCCTCTAGATGAACTTTCACCTTTCCACTCGGTCTTGCCTTTATCCAGATTTGTCTTTTCTGGTTCAGATCTCCCATTTTCACCATTAGATCTACCTCTTCCTCTAGGGAATCTACCACCTCAACCTCTTTGTCTCTGCTCATGTCTTTTGTTCAATTTCTCATCGGCTTTCAATGCAAACCGATAAGCCTCTTCAATGTTCTCCAACTTGACCAAACTAATTTCCTCTTGGATGGAAACTCTCAAACCATTTAGGTATCTAGCAATTCTTTCCACATCATCTTCACCATGTACATATCTAATATCTAATCTATAGAATTCCTTAGTATATTCCTTTACCGAGCTATCTTTGTGCCTTAAACTTTGCATTCGCCGAACTAGGTTAATCTAATAAAATAAGGTAAGAACTTTCCTTTCAATTTATTCACCATTTTATTCCACACCTTGATTTTGTCTTTGCCTTTCCTCTTCCTATCTAGCTGCAGATGTTGCCACCATAAGGATGCATGACTTTTCAACTTTGTGCTTGCAATCTTCACTTTCTTGTCT
Organism: Chamaecyparis obtusa; assembly: GCA_027943335.1. Taxonomy (NCBI): domain Eukaryota; kingdom Viridiplantae; phylum Streptophyta; class Pinopsida; order Cupressales; family Cupressaceae; genus Chamaecyparis; species Chamaecyparis obtusa. The sequence goes on from BSBK01001169.1 coordinate 1,680,065, forward strand.
TCAGGAATGTTTTCATACTCAAAATACTTTTCCATCTTGGTGATCCAGTCCATCAATTCATTAGAATCTAATTTTCCACCATACTCAGGAGGATTGAAATGTGGTGTAGACTTTAGACTTGTCAAATCCTTCAAAAATCTTTCCTCACCTTGATCCATAACAGGTGCAGGTTTTGCATTCGCCTGTTCTTCCTCAATTTCATCATCACTAACATCCTCAAGATGTCTGCCTCTTCTCTAGGTTGTTTCAATAGCTTCTAATCTAGTAGCAATCTACCTTAGCATATCTACCAATCCTAGATCTGCATCTTGCCTCCCACAAACCATCTTGACAACCCTCTGCAATTGTAGGTCAAATCGCAATCTGTAACCCCACAACAATCAACTAGGGCTTCTCAAGAGGAACCTACAAATCTAGATCCATAGACCTAGATCAAGATCTAACCTCTCTCTAATACCACCTGATGCAAGGCAAGGCCAAGAGGGGCCAAAAAATGGCACACCCTAATGATCCAACCTGCTCAACAACATGCGGAAGCAACAACACACAACAATGAGAGAGAGAGAATGCAGGATCTTTCATTAAGTTTCATCAAATAGAATCATACATGTCAAGTTGTAAGGCCTTCCTAGTTAGGGCCAAATATTACAATGAATTACATAAGTCCTCAAACATGCAAGGATCTACCAATAATCTCCAATCTATTATCTTCTTATCTCTATCTAAAAATGCCTCCTAAACTACAACCAAACAACTACATTTATACAAGAGTCTACCAAACTTAGTCGGCCTTCAGATTCATAATCAACAAAAGGAACAATCAGATCTAGGACCACACACTTCCCAATGATGGATTCCAGCATTAAATCCATGATCCATAATAAATGCACAAGTCAGATCAATAGGAACTCAAAAGAAACTACTTAGTAAGCAAGGATGACCAAGCAACAGACAAGCATCGTTGAGCACCAGTGAAACAACCAACTACCCAGGAGATAACTGACCACACTCGGTAACCAAAGGAAACCGACCAACTACTAACCAACTCGGTCAAAGAAGGAACCAAACAACACAGATAAACTTCAAAATGTTTTTGGTGACACAGGATTTCCAAGGACCCAAGATGCTCCTACATCATTTTTACATTGTTGTGAAGGTTAATGGTCTTCCCTCTTATGGAGTCCTTATATATCCTAATTGTATGGTGAATGTTATAACAAAAGAATATATTTACACAAGACACCTTGTGCAAGATTCCCATGACAAATATAATGTGATGATCAAAAATTCCAATGGTTTTACTTATCCTACTCATGGTTCCTTTACTTTTCTCATAAAATTTGGTAAGGAAACTATAGATGTCACCTTCATTGTCATCCCAAATTTTTATCAGTTCCAAGTTAGACTTGGCCTTCCTTGCCTCACTTACATGAAAGCTATAATCTCTTCTATCCAAAAGTGTTTGAAATTTCCTCATGATGGAAAAATTATAACAATCAACCATAGTCTCTATCGACCTTTAGCTAGTCATTTAAAATTTGACCAAGTGACTTCTTTTGGCCTTCCATTCCTCAACTAGTTCAACCTTGCAAAGATTACTTTTTCCTATCCTATCAAAAATTTAAAATCCAAAGGATTTGTGAACTTAGAAATCCTAATGTTTTTCCATTTCCTTTCCTTGGACTTGGACTTATTCCTACACCTTCCATACCTCTTATTTATCCTTTAGTTCCACCTCTTATATCCTATCAACACTCTACAATTGTTGTCTCTCAACCTAGTGTGGATCCTTCTACTATTCCTTCTAAATAAGAAAAAAACCTAATGTTGATTGATCCTAAACCACCTCAAATTTCAAGAAAAACTAAATGTAACCATTATGCTCATGACCACCTTCATAAACATCATGTTGAGCCCACAAGCATGCTTCCCAAAATCTTTCCTCCCCTAGGACACCCACTAATTCCTTGATTCCCTTTGACCAACCTATACATAGCCCAAGGAAGGAAGTTAATCTAAAGAAGATAAAATTGAATGAAGTGTTGAACACACTCTAGATGTCAAGAGGGGGAGGGGGTGAATTAGAATAAACCAACATCTTGTTAGGAATGGGAACACTGATAGGGGGGTGAATCAGTGTTCACTATATTTAATCTTTTTACTTTACTCTTTAAACTTAACTTGAATGCTTAAGTACTAAAATGAACATTAACATAAACAAGATAGATGAACACAACACATAACACCAATATGGTTACGGGGAAACCCAAATAGGTAAAAACCCTAGTGGAAATTAACATCCACTAATAATCTGTACTAGTGTCTTATGATCCTTGTTGGAAGATCCTTAACCCTATTAGGAGTTGTCTTTACAATGCTTTTAGTACAGTGACCTTGTCAAGGGTCAAACCTTGTTAGGAGTCTTTTACAATATCCTTGTTAGGGGTGGGGACACACTATCCTAGAGCTCATTTCTCAATTGGTGAAGGCTACAACCTTCTGATCTCATATACTCACTATATCTGGTGGATGAACTGGCACTGTGACACTGCTTGTCTGATTAGTTCCTTTGATGTGCTGATGCTTTGACCTCTTGCAAAGATCTAATACATCTTGTCAACTCTTCGCACACTTCTTCTCTGATTATCTCAACTATCTATCAACTTCCATGTTTACTACAAATAGCACATCTCATATTTATATGCGCTACTAAAACAATTAACTAAGTCAACCTATAACCGATTACATACACCACTTCCAATTGAATTGGCTCAAGCATGTTTACACACAAACATAATTACATGTCTACAACTTAATTACAATAGGCACATAGCCTTTACAAAACAATATTATAGTCTCTAATCAAATTACCAACAGTCGGTTGCATACACTATTCTGTTCTAGCATTCACTGTCTGTGTAACTTCAACTATCTATATCTTTGTCATGCTGAATCTTCTGATCATGCACTCTTAGATTAAGTATGAATATACTCTTACCATCTTAGCTTCTAGGGCACATACTATAACTCGGTCATACGCATGTGTACTGATGCTCTGAACTACTGGTGCTCTGCCAACTGTCCAGTCTTTTGTACTTAGCAAATTTCTGATCTTTTGATGATGTGCGCTAACTCCAAAAAACTATATGACTTTGTTTCCATAATGACAACACTATATCTAGTCATATGCAATAGTATGGTCAACTTGCCAACAATCTCCCCCTTTGTCATTGATGGAAACAAAGGAATATGGCACAGTTACTAACTATTTTCTTATACAAAAAACTTTTGTCATACTCTATCTTATATCTCCTTTATATTCTTTACTATATGTCTTCTTTAAATATATGACTCTATATTCTATACATTACTACCCCTTTGAAATTAATGAAAAAGGTGCTTCAAAAATGTATGTACAAGTACTTACAGTGTTAGAACATCTGGATATGCTATCTGTAAGTTTTGGATCTGTTACTTCCAAAATGTAATCAGTGTATTAACAATTTGTACATGGGTGCATAATGCATATTGTAGCTTCTCCATCTTCTCTAAGTCTATGCTAGGACCTTCATCATATGTCACCATGGTGGCATCAATCTCCTTGATATTCTAATTTAGAATATCTAAAGAGGGTGCAAGAGCATTCATGAGTTGTGTCTGCCTTGCCCTTATCTTAGACATCTCTTTCTTAGCTTTTTCAATCTTATCTATTTGTCCTTGGTACACATTATTACACATGTTTACATTAGTGGAGGGGTCTTTCACTGATTTCTTTACATTTTCTATCATTGCTTCTGCCTCTTGGATTTTTTTTGTAATGATCACCAGTCAGCTTATCCTGGTTCATACAATCAGCAATGATTTTCCTGCCTTTTACTGCAAACTCCTTCAAAGATGCTTGACCAATATTTAGAGAGCTTAGGTCAAGTGCAAAGTTGCTAACCAATTCATTTAGCCTTTTCTTCATATACTTCTCTTTAGCAACTTGAGATGTAGACTCTTCCAAACTAGAAAAATTAGTCTTAAAGGTTGTAAGGATGTTGCTAACAGCATCAACTATATTAACCTTAGACACTTTCTTGTCTAAACGTAATAGACTGCTCAATATGTTGATTGATTCAACAAACAAGGGGTTCCTCATTACCTATTTTTCCTTTTCTTTCTCCATGGCCAAGACACTAATTTTGATCAGGTCTTCTTCTCCCCAAGAATCCAAACTAGTGGTGTCTGGTGTCAATCTTGTCAACAATGATGTTGAGGGTAATGGAGTGATAGGAGTGATATCCACCATTTCTTGCTTAACTCTTATTGTCATTTCAATAGATGGATTGTCTATTGGTTCACTTATTTTTACCTCTTCTTCTCCTTTCTTTTCTTCTATCTTTTCTTCCTCTTTTTCTATTCCTTTCTCTTTTTCTTTTTCTATTTCTTTTTCTTCTTCTTTTTGTGTTTCTTTTCCTTCTTTTTCTATCTCTTTTTCTTCTTATTGTTGTAACTTGGGTGAATTGTCACCACATAGAATTTCAGCTTTGTTGGCAAGTTGTCTATACTGAAGTATATCACTAGATATAGTGTTTTCATTATGGCAACAAAGTCATATAGCAATTTGGGGTCAGTGCACTAAGTGTAAAGATCATAAATCAATTAAGTGTTGAAGACTGGACAACATATAGAGTTCCTGCAGCTCAGAGTACCTGCGCCCATGCGTACGGATGAATTAAGGTATGCACCCTAGAAGTTAAGATTGTTAGACTATACTTATGCTTAGTCTAAGAGCACATAAGTAGATATGCAAAGATGTGAAAGTTACAGTCAGTTGAAGTTGTACAGCCAATGTGTGCCAATAGAGAATAGAGCATAGAGCCGAAAGTGACTATTTTCATTTGCGATTGTAAATTAATGTTGTAGAGGCAATGCACCCATTGTATTTAGGTTATTGAAATATGTACATGTATAATTGTAAGCACACTTAAGCCAATTCATTTGGAAGCTTTATTTGTAATTAGTTATAGGGCCGACCTAATTGTATAATTGGTATGACCACATAAATATAAGGTGCGCCCATTGTATTCGGCATGGAAGTGGAAATAGATTTGTGTGAAGTAGAGAAGAGGTATGCAAAGAGAGCATATGATGTATTAGATCTTTGCAAGAGGTCAAAGCATCAGTGCACCAAAGGAATTGATCTGACAAGTAGTGTCACAGTGACAGTTCACCTGTAGATATAGTGTGTATCTGATTCAGAAGGTTGTAGCCTTCATCATTTGAGCAGTGAGCTCTAGGACAGTGAGTCCACTCCCCTAATAGGGATCATTTTAAAAGAATCCTAATAGGGTCCGACCCTTAACAAGGTTTACTATACTAAAAGCATTGTAAAGCTACTCCTAACAGGGTAAAGGATCTTCTAACAAGGATCACAAAACACTAGTGCAGATTATTAGTGGGTATCAAGTCCCACTGAGGTTTTTACCTATTTGGGTTTCCCCATAACCATATTGGTGTCATGTGTTGATTTCATGTTTCATGTTTAATTTAGTACTTAAGCATTTATAATTCAGTATTTAGATTAAAGTGAAAAGTTAAAATACAGTGAACACTGATTCACCCCCCCCCCCCCCCCCTCTTAGTGTTCCCATTTCTAACAATTGGCATTAGAGCTCTGGTCCTCAGCAAAGAAGTTTAACCACTTAAGGAGATCATGGACAAAGAAGATTTGAAGAAGAATCTTGAAGCAACTCTTGAAGACTTGGACAACTCAGAAATAGAAATTGAAAAACTAAAAGAAAAAGTCAGTGATGCTCAATTAGTTATCAAGAGACTAAGAAAAGATTTGAAGGGACGCTCTAACAGTGATCTTGAAAAAAAAAGTCAAGAAGTTGAATGAAGAAAATGCATCCTTAGTAAGTCAACTTGAAGAACTTGATGACAAAATGATGAACAATCAAGATGTCTACAATGAACAAGTAACAAAGAACCTTCAACTCAATGAAGAGTTAAGGGAAGCAAACATGGAAATCTTGGAGCTAAGAAATAACAAAGAAAGCTTGGAGTCTGAATTAAAAAAGTCAAAGGATCATATAGCCAAATTACACACCAGTGCTGAATTGGTAGAATCACAGTTGTATGCAAGAAGAGTCAAAGGAGACACTAGCTGTATTGGACACAATGAAGCACAAAATCAGATTGATAAGATGCGAGCAAGAAAGGAGACACAAAAGGAATCTATTGATACTGAGAAGACTGAAGATCAAACCAAAGAAAATGGTAGTCCTCCTAAAAATGAGTGCAAACCTATTGAACGCACCTGTTTTGCATGTAACAAGCATGGACACATTGCAAGGACTATACAGAGGTAAAACCTTTTAATGGTTAATGTTATACATGTAATAGATTTGGTCATAGAGAAATAAATTGCAAGACTAGTAAGAAGAATAGGATTCAACAAGATCAAAGAAATCAGAATCAAATCAATGCAAGAAATTCTCATAATGTTACATGTCAGATATGTAACAATAATGGTCACTCAGCTAGAACATGTAGAATGGTGACTCATGTTAATGCACAGAGGAATAATAGACCTCCAGTGATTTGTCACACCTGTAACAAGGCTAGACATATCTCAAAGTTTTGTAGATCAAGGATGCAAGGTCAGGAAAGCCCTAAAAAGATTGAAAAACGAGTTTTGGATCCTGAAGCTGAAGTCAAGTTTGTAAAAGCCTCAGAGGATGCAAGCTTGATTTGGTCAGAAGGAAAGAAGGAAAATGTTGTTGAGAATGTATTAGATGCATCACAAGTGGACGCACCCTCTACATCTGCATAAATGGCCCTCAGGGTCATAGGGGGAGCTAATTTAGCTCTAGACCCCTGCGTGGCTGGTATACTCATCCTCAGAGTATGCACCTTTGGACTTAAGCTTTTGGAGTTTATAGAAACCTCTGTGCAAGAGCACACATGCTGATTGTTAGTGGAACTCAAGTTTGAAAATTTGAAGTGACAGCCTGGTTTATGCAAGTTGCATTAATGGTGAAATTCTTACTTCAAGTACACAGGAAGTTGTTTATTCACTCATTGCATTCATACTCAAAGAGATTGGAGAGAAGATTAAGCCTTGGAAGTTTTTGTGAATATTTGGAGATTGAGCTATCAGTAATTGTAGTGCATTTGATCGATTGCAGAAACCCTAGCCCGTTGTGCCGATTCGAAAACCATCAGAACATCTCAGAGATCATTTGGAAAGAAAATATCAAGTAAGTCATGGCCACTCCTATTGTTTTTGATGTTGCTGAGAAGAAGCGGTATGTTTTCAAAAGGAAACCATTTAAATCAACCCTAGATGATTTAGAGGGAGCATTTTCCCGCACGCCGATGGGCATCATGCATGTAGAAGACATAAGGGCTTACATTCATTGTAAGAAGGAACTTGTTGGACTGGATAGATTGAGAGCACACATGGACACAATGTTGAAACTAGATAAAACATTCATGGATGAATACACCAAATGGAATAATCACCCCATTGTTGAATATGCCATGGCATATGAGTTCTATGAGGAAGAATGGATAAAGATATTATTGAGCAGAATCCATGATGATTTGTTTTGGATTGGAGATGTACTAGTAAGAATCATAGGAGACTTGATTCATAAGATGACAAGTCTCTCTAAGACAGGCGTCGTCCTTCCTATAGGTAAGGATGTCAGGAAAATGGTGGAGCAAGTGTGTAAATCCAAAAGTGATAAGTGTGGCATGACCATTGAGCCGATAGAGAAACCAGACATCAAGTTGATATCAATGATATTGGGTTACAAATTTCATCATACCAGCAGGGTGAATAGTGTGTCTGCGAGCACTATTCTAGCAGTCATCTGTCCTGTGCAAGAAGATGGAGAGATCAACTTGTGTGAGATCTTGCGCACACAGTTGATAGACAACATCAGGGCTATCAAACATGACAACACTAAGGTATTCAGGTTTGGGTCCCTTATCATCTATATGTACCTTCATATAGTTGGTAAAGTGTCATACTTGTATCTAGACAAGTCCATTCCTACCATGCCTCAGATATCAAACAAGGCAACCATAGAAAGCACACTTAGAGATTACATTACTTTGGAATTGAAGACCTTTAGAGCAAGAATGTATATGAGGTACAGGATTCCTGAGAGTATTGTAGAGAAGTATAAGGATACAATATGCTTCATGGTGGAGATTGATACTACATGTATGGAAGCTGTGGAACCTAGGACTAAGTGGATTCATCCACTTGGTTATGAGGTTGAAGAACAAGTTCTTGAAGCTTATGCATAGGTACTGCTATCAGTCCCTAAGGATGTCAATGAACCTAGGTGGGGAACCTATGAAGAAAAGACTACAGAAGTTGATGCTAAGCTGAACAGTGCTGCAACAAAAAGAAAGGTTGCAAAGGTCACATCAGAGATTCTAAGGATTCATGGTGTATCACAAGCAGACCTTGATAAAGCAAGGGATGAGAAGATTGCTCTAGAATTGAAGAGCACAGTAGAAGAACAAGAAGATCCCAAGGTAAAGAAGATAAAAATTGAGAAAGATGACAGTCAGAAGGATAAGGAAGATAGTACTCCTTCTGTGCCCAAAGATACTCCTTTGGAGTATAAGCATTTATTCAAGAGAAAGAAAGAAGCAAGCACTATTCATCCATCCTCGCGAGCATTAAGGAGCAAGAAAAAAACTCAAGCACCTCCTCAGGTAGGATTCAGACCTAGCCTCAAAGTTCTATATGCAAGAATTATTGATGAGGGAAGGATTGATCAAATAGGGAAGTTCTATGAATCATACAGTGAGATTGATAAGTCTAAAATTCATGATATCATTATCAAACATATGATAACGTTCAAGAAGATAGTTCTTGAATTGAAAACAAAAATTCTAGATAATGTATGGGACATTTTAGAACATCTAAAGAGACAAGCTAATGAGGAAGATCAAAGAATAAGAGAAAAAGTATTAGAAGATAATCTGCATGTATGTTCTAAAGAAGAAGAGAAACTGATATTGAATTTGGTGATGCCGCACTTAAGAACTAAAATGAGGACTCTTCATATCATGAATAAAGATTATGATTTGATTACAAAGGAAACATAGAAGGCATTTGAGAAGGTGTTGGTGGAACAACAGATCAAACCACCCACTGCACCCATCACTCATGCACCCATTAAGGAAGATAAAGTGGTAGAGCCCACTAATGTACCAATGACAGGTCCTTAGGACTCAACACCCATGTCAAAATCACCCAAAGATAGCACAATTATCATAGATAATGTTGAAATAGCCATGGCAGCTACTGATAAGGAGTTGGACAAGTTTGAGGAAGCATTTGTCAGCACTAAGGAAGCAGAAATCTTATGTAGCAATACCCCTCCCACTCAGCAAGAAGAAGTAATCATAGAAAATATATTTGAAAAGAAAGAAGGAGTAGAGGTAGAAAATAAAGATGAATCTTCTATTGATTTGGTCAAGGTGAAGCAAGAGGTGATGGATAGCACTCCCATCACTCCCTCCTCAGCATTGTTGTCAAGTTTCACACCTGACACTAGCAGTTTGGACTCCTGGAAGGAAGAAGACCTGATTAAGTTCAGTGTCCTAGCTATGGAGAAGGTGAAGGAGAAGCAAGTAATGAGGAATCCTCTCCTGGTGGAATCAATAAATATTTTGAATAGTTTTCTGCCAAAGGATAAGAAAATGGTAAATGTACATTCAGTTGATGATGTGAGCACAGTCATCTCTCAGTTCAAAGTAAATTTTTCAAGCCTAGAAGAATCTACGGCCATAGTGGCAGAGGAGAAATACTTAAAGAAGAGACTCAATGAACTAATGAGTAATTTTTCACTAGACTTGAACTCTCTTAAGTCTGGTCAGGCATCATTAAAAGAATTTGCAAATCAAGGAAGGAAAGTCATTGCAGAATCCATGGATTAGGATAAGTTCACTGATGCCCATCTTAAGAAGATAAAAGATGCAGAGGCAATGATTGAGAAGGTGAAGATTTTAGTGCTAGACATAGCCACTGATGTAAACATGTGCAACAATGTCTACCAAGGTTAGTTGGACATAATTGAGAAGGCAAAGAAAGAAATGGAGAAGTTAAGGTCTAGACAGACTCAATTGAGGAATGCTCTTGTGCCCTCACTAGACATTCTCAATCAAAACATAAAGGAGATTGATGTGACCATGATAATCTATGATCAAGGTTCAAGCATAGAATTGGAGAAGATGGAGAAGCTTCAATATGCATTATGCACCCATCTACAGATAGTCAATTCTCTGATAACCTTTTGGAAGGAGATCCAGAAACTCAAGATTGCATATTCGGATGTTTTCCCTCAGTAAGTGTATGTAGATAAAGTTTTTTGATGCACCTTTATCATTAATGTCAAAGGGGGAGTTGTATAGAATATGGAGTATATAAGATGTATAAGGAGATATAAGAGTATGTATAAATGTATAGAAGTCAAAAGTTGTTGTGTAAAGGATCAGTTAGAGACTTGGCCATATTCCTTTGTTGCCATCAATGAAAAAGGGGAAGATTGTTGGCAAGTTATCTATACTAAAGTATATGACTAGATATAGTGTTGTCATTATGGAAACAAAGTCATATAGTAGTTTGGAGTCAGTGCACTAAGTGTAAAGATTAGAAATCAGTTAAGTGTTGAAGACTAGACAACATACAGAGTTCCTACAGCTCAGAGCACCTGCTCCCATGCGTACGGATGAATTAAGGTATGTGCCCTGGAAGTTAAGATTGTTAGACTATACTTATGCTTATTCTAAGAGTGCATAAGTAGATATGCAAAGATGTGAAAGTTACAGTCAATTGAAGTTGCACAGCCAGTGTGTGCCAACAGAGAATAGAGCATAGAGCCGACAGTGACTATTTTGGTTTGCGATTGTAAATTAATGTTGTAGAGGCTATGCACCCATTGTATTTAGGTTGCCGACATATGTACATGTATAATTTTAAGCACGCTTAAGCCAATTCATTTGGAAGCATTATTTGTAATTAGTTATAGGGTCGACCTAATTGTATAATTGGTATGAGCACATAAATATAAGGTGTGCCCATTGTATTCAGCATGGAAGTGGAAATAGAGTTGTGAGAAGTAGAGCAGAGGTATGAGAAGAGAGCATATGATGTATTAGACCTTTGCAAGAGGTCAAAGCATCAGTGCACCAAAGGAACTAATCTGACAAGCAATTGTATCTAATTTAGAAGGTTGTAGCCTTCATCATTTGAGCAGTGAGCTCTAGGATAGTGAGTCCACTCCCCTAATAGGGATCATTGTAAAAGACTCCTAACAGGGTTTGACCCTTAACAAGGTCTACTGTACTAAAAGCATTGTAAAGCTACTCCTAACAGGGTAAAGGATCTTCTAACAAGGATCACAAAACACTAGTGCAGATTATTAGTGGGTATCAAGTCCCACTGGGGTTTTTACCTATTTGGGTTTCCTCATAACCATATTGGTGTCATGTGTTGATTTCATGTTTCATGTTTAATTTAGTACTTAAGCATTTATAATTCAGTATTCAGATTAAAGTGAAAAGTTAAAATACAGTGAACACTGATTCACCCCCCCCCCCCTCTTAGTGTTCCCATTCCTAACAAGCTTCTTGTGTGCTCACAAAAGCTTCTTCATACTTGTCCAAGTCTTTATCTATGGCTGACATGGCTATCTCTACATTATCAATGATGATAGTGTTATCTTTTGGTGTATCTGTCATGGGCGCATACTTTTCTACCTCTGCAGGAGTTTCAACTATAGGCGCTAAATCCTAAGGACCTGTAAATGGTACATTTGTGGTCTCTGAATCCTTGGCTACCTTTGTGGGTACTTGAGCTATGGGCGCAGTAGGTGGATACATGTGCCTATTTAGAAAAAAAAATTCAAAGGCTTTCTCTATCTCTTTGGCTGTTAACTCAAAGTTTTTATCCATTATGTGTAGAGTTATCAACTTTGTTCTTAGGTGCTACTTCACCAGATCTAGCAACAATGTTTTCTCTTCTAAAGAACACACTGGAAGACTTTCATCAAGAATCTTTTCCCTTATCCTAAGATCTTCTTCAATAGCCTATTTCTTCAGGTATTCCAATATATTCCAAACATTGTCAGGAATGATTGTCTTAAGCTCCAAGACTATTTTATTGAACTTAATCATATGTTTGATGATCATTCCATGAATTTTTGATTTGTCTATTTAATTGTACATCTCATCAAACTTTCCAATCTGATCCAATCTTCCTTCATCAACAATCCTTTTATTCAATACGTTGAGACTAGGTCTGAAACCTACTTGTGGAGGTGCTTGAGTGTTCTTCTTACTTCTGATTTCTCGCGAGGATGGATGACTAGTGATAATTTATTTCTTCCTCTTAGGCTTTGACCTATACTTAGGAGGAGCTATAAGATCAATTTTTTTTGTGGGCACAGGAGGGACAACATCAAATTTGTCCTGTTTATCCTTGGGATCTTCAAATTTCTCAATCTTGACCTTTTTTAACTTAGGATCATCTTCCTTTTCTTCTGCTATTGATGCGCTCTCAATTCCCAAAGTAATATTTTCTTGCCTTGCTTTGTCAAGGTCCACTTGAGTTACACCATGAATTATGAGGATCTCATAAGTAACCTTAGCTACTTTTCTTTTAGTTGATGTGCTATTCAAAACAACATCAACTTCTCTTATTTTCTCTTCATAAGTCCCCCATCTTGGTTCATTAGGGTCCTTAGGGGTTAATATCAATACTTGTGCATATGCTTCTAGGACTTGTTCATCAACCTCATATCCAAGTGGATGGATCCACTTTGTTCTTGGTTCCACTGCTTCCATACAAGTTGTATCAGTTTCTACCATGAAACAAATAGTGTCTTTGTATTTTTCAACAATTCTTTCTAGAATCCTGTATCTCATCGGCATTCTGATTCTGAATGTCTTCAATTCCATTGTCATGTAGTCCTTTAGTGTACTCTTAGTAGTTTCCTTAAAGGATATCTATGGCATTATAGGCATACTCTTGTCCAAATACAAATCTAACACCTTTCCAAGAATGTGGAAGTACATGTATATGATCAAAGACCCAAACCTAAATATTTTGGTCTTGTCATGTTTAATGGCTTTAATGGTGTCTATCATTTGTGTGCACAGGATCTCACACAGATTAAACTCTCCATTTTCTCTCACAAATCTTATTGCTACAAGAATTGTGGCCGCTGACACACTGTTCACTCTGCTGGTGTGTTGAAACCTATACCCTAGTATCATGGACATCAATTTGATGTCTTCTTGCTCTATAGGCTCTATAGTCATTCCGCGCCTATCACTTCTTGACTTGCATGTTTGCTCAACTATCTTCCTTACATCCTTGCCTGCTGGAAGAACGGTGCCTGTCCTTGAAAGGCCTATCATTTCATGAATTAGGTCACCTGTGATTCTCATTGGTACTTCACCTATCCAAAATAGGTCATCATGAATTCTACTAAGCAAGATCTTTATCCACTCAGACTCTTAAAACTCATATGCCATAGCATATTCAACTATGGGATGGTTCTCTAACTTTCATTCTGTAATCAATCAGCTAGTGCTCTCTTGTACATAGGTTCTACTAGTCTCCAAAAGGTTAAATCCAAATGTGCATACTCTGAAGGTGAGTATACCGGTCGTGCAAGGGTCTAGAGTTAAATTAGCTCCCCCATGACCCTGAGGGCCATTCATCTAGATGTAGAGGGTGCATCCACTGCAGATGCATCCAATACAAACTCATCAACCTTATCCTTCTTCACCTCTGACCAAATCATGCTCTTATCTTCTAAAGCTTTCACAAACTTGACTTCTCCTTCAATGTCCAATATTGGTTCTTCAGGCTTTTTAGGGCTTTCCTGACCTTGTGTTCTTGATCTACAAAACTTTGAGATGTTTCCAACCTTGTTACAAGAGTGACAAATAATTGGAGGCCTTATATTCCTTGGCGCATTGACATGGGTTACCATTTTACATTGTCTAGCTGAGTGACCATTATAGTTACATATCTGAAATGTAACATTCTGAGAACTTCTTACATTTTGCTGATTTTGATTTCTCTAATTATGCTGAGTCTTGTTCTTCTAACTTGTCTTACAATTCATAGCTCTATGACCAAATTTATTGCATGAGTAATAGTAACCATTGAAAGGTCTTATCTCTTTAAAGTTCCTTGCTATATGTCCATGCTTGTTACATGCATAACATGATCGGTCTACTAGCTTGCACTCATCTTTAGATGGTTCAACAATATCTTTAGTCTAATTTTTAGTCTTCTTGGCATCAGTAGAGTCTTTTGGTGCTTTCATCCTTGCTCGCATGTTATCAATCTGATTCTGAGCTTCATTGAATCCAATATAGCTGGTATCCCCTTTAAGCTTTCTTGCATATAACTGTGACTCTATCAAATCAGAACTAGTGTGTAATTTGTCAATGTGATTCTTTTCTTCTTTCAATTCAGATTCCAATTTTTCTTTGTTGTTTCTTAATTCCAAGATTTCCATGTTTGCTTGCCTCAATTCTTCATTCAGTTGAAGGTTCTCTTTGATCTATTCATCATAGACTTCCTGATTGTTAGTTAGCTTTTCATCCAACTCTTCAATCTAATCTTTCAGAGATGTGTTCTCTTCATTTAGCTTTTTGACCATAATCCCTAAATCACTAGTAGAACACTCTTTTAAACATTTTCTTAGTCTTTTGATGACTACTTGAGCATCACTAACTTTTTCTTTTAGTTCTTCAATTTCTTTTTCAGATCTGTCTAGGTCTTTAAGAGAAGCTTCAAGATTTCTTTTCAGATATTTCATTTATGTCTTGTCCATGATCTCCTCAAGTGGTTAAACTTCTTTGCTGAGGACCAGAGCTTTGATACCAATTGTTAGGAATGGGAACACTGAGGGGGGGGGGGTGAATCAGTGTTCACTATATTTAATCTTTTTACTTTACTATTTAAACTTAACTTGAATGCTTAAGTACTGAAATGAACATTAACATAAACAAGATAGATGAACACAACACATAACACCAATATGGTTATGAGGAAACCCAAATAGGTAAAAACCCCAGTGGGAATTGACACCCACTAATAATCTGTACTAGTGTCTTATGATCCTTGTTAGAAGATCCTTAACCCTGTTAGGAGTTGTCTTTATAATGCTTTTATTACAATGACCTTGTCAAGGGTTAGACCCTATTCAGAGTCTTTTAAAATAACCCTATTAGGGGTGGGGACACACTGTCTTAGAGCTCACTACTCAAGTGGTGAAGGCTACAACCTTCTGATCTCGGATACTCACTATATCTGCTGAATGAACTGGCACTGTGACATTGCTTGTCTGATCAGTTCCTTTGATGCGCTAACGCTTTGACCTTTTGCAAAGCTCTAATACATCTTGTCAACTCTTCACACACTTCTGCTCTGCTTATCTCAACTATCTATCAATTTCCATGTTTATTACAAAGAGTGCATCTCATATTTATATGTGCTACTAAAACAATTAACTAAGTCGGCCTATAACTGATTACATACACCGCTTCTGATTGAATTGGCTCAAGTGTGTTTACAAACAAACATAATTACATGTCTACAACTCAATTACAATAGGTGCATAGCCTTTAAAAAACAATATTATAGTCACTAATCAACTTACCAACAGTCGGCTGCATACACTGTTCTATTATGGCATTCACTGTCTGTGTAACTTCAACTGTCTATATCTTTGTCATACCAAATCTTCTGATCATGTTCTCTTAGACTAAGAATGAATATAATCTTACCATATTATCTTCTAGGGCACATACCATAGCTCAGTCATACACACATGTGTTGATGCTTTGAGCTACTGGTGCTCTACCAACTATCTAGTCTTCTGTACTTAGCCAATTTCTAATCTTCTGATGATGTGCGCTGACTCCAAAACACTATATGAATTTTTTGCCATAACGACAAAACTATATCTAGTCATATGCAATAGTATAGTCAAATTTCCAACACATCTTACTTGAGTAATAAACTAAATTCAATATTCACCACATAAAACATTAAGCATATAATGAACCGAAAATATAACACAAGAACACCAATATTTTTATACTTGAAAAAACCCAAATTAGGAAAAACCACGGTGAGCAACTTGTCCACAAAGCTAATTCATTAATGTATATAGTCTGATTACAAAGATAGTAGGATCTCACTACTCTGGACTTGCAACTAGAGACTCACTACCGATACAACACTAAATATAGATAGGAGCTCACTGCTCCAAACATGCAATAGAATATCACTACCAAAGTAGCAAGATATGCTATAGAACTTTTACACCCAAGACACATTATACTAGGGACAAGGTACATACAAATCTCCATAATAGATAAAGAGAAAATCTCCTGAAGTGTAGTTTTTATGCAAATCTCAGTCAACTACTTTAACCCATTGTCTCTTCCTTTCCTTCTCCTCTTCTAAAACTCTACTTATAGATTTTCACTTGTTCTCTCACCGCACACTTTTTATCATTTTTCCAAAGTACATGTTGTACATATATACAAGATATATCATTGGATTTTACAACAAGTTTGGCCATGTCAACATCAAATTATAATAAGGTCCCATGCTAGAAGAATTTAGACCAAAACCTAGATTACACATAACATGGACCTAAGTGGATAAGAGATAAGCATTAAATACATAGGTCACACATAGCATGAATCCATACAGATAAAAGATAATCATTAAATGCAATAATTGGAACAAAAACATGAAGGATGGTCCATTCTAGGAGGGAGGGAGAGAGAGAGAGAGAGAGAGCATTTCACATATCCCAATAATAGATCCATAATTACTAGAACAACTTCCATAGCCATCTCAAATGTGTAGCAATACATTGCCTGAAGAACCACATCTTTTGCTATATTTGTACCTCCACACACTATGGAGAGATCTACATGCCACATCATAAATTATACCACTTTCCAATATTCCATTTAATATTTCATCACAACACTTTTATAAATTAGACCACAAATTTATCACTGCTACATCACTTGATAACACAATTTTCAGTCACTAGGAACTATTTCCAGATCACTAGGAAATGCCACAACTAACACCAAAACCTGAGTACAATTCAAATCACATCTGAATATCTTCAACCTTTATTTTTGGAGTATAAACCTTTTGAAAAACACAACTAAATAATTGCATAACTCTATCACTAAATCATTGACATCTAGATAAAACCATTGACTTCAAGACCTAAGAACATAACTCTAAAGTACTAATAAATATCATTCACACAACCTCTAGTATACATACCTATCTTCCACTATTCTATAGGATCATAAGCACTAACATATGCAACACACAAACTTACATCTTTAAATATATTTAAAAATATCACTAGAAAATACTTTCAAACAACACTAGACAACAATGTCTAAGAAACCATAAATATCTTCAGACCATAGTGTTTGACATCAATGACAACAGATAAAAAAACCAAACATATATTTCAAATAATCTTCCCCTTTGTCATTGATGGCAAAGAACCACCAAAAAATTTTCACTAAGATATTAATCATTGTTACCCCCCTAACTGATATAAACAAAATATTTTAGAATACATTATCAAATAAACATTTTCCTTATCTTTGTCCCCCTTTACCATCAAGTACAAATGCCAAAAATGTACTTACCATTTCACAACTTTGATAACAACCACTAGCATCAATCCAGAAAAAGAATAAGTTAGAAAGCTCCCCTTGGATATATCCATTAGTATGATGCACTAAGCTAAAAAGAGGGGGAAAAACTCCAAGCTTTCATGGAGAAACTCATTAATATCTAGATCATATGTTCTAAAATATATCCAATAGTCTTCAGTCCTCTTGACTAACTCAACCTAGTAGAAATATTTTTGATTGACATAAATTTTGTCTAATGAGATAGGAAAAGTAATATGCTTCTTACTAGTAGTAGTTTGCACACCAATACTTACAATTCCTCATGTTCATCAAAACCTTTTTGTTCTTCCTCTTCACTATCACTTGGAGCAATTACTGGAGTAGAGCAACACTTTGGACAAATCCATCTGACACTCTTTTTCTTAATTTCTAGAGGACAAAGCCTTTGTAAGCATATTTATCATACTTTTCCCTTATCTTGGTCTTTCCCATCACCAACAATAATAGACAGTTATACCATAGCTTCAATCATTACAACACTAGTACTCTTTGGAGTCTCAATAATGCTCATACATTCTTCCCCAACAATTTCATAATACAACTCATTTTACCAAGCAATTTTGAACTCAACAAATTCAATGTAATAGAAATCCTTATACCATTCAGTAACCCTTATGAGGAAATCAGTTCCTCAAACACAAATTATCCTTCAAATCATCAAAGAATATTCTACAACCAACAATATTGTTATTCAAGCTATCCAAGTGCATCTTAATTTGTGAGCCAGTACACACATCATTTCTCCAATCCATATTTGAACATAGCTTAGTATGAATTATCTTTGACATAACCAAATAACTAATACACTATTTACAAAACCATACAATCACCTTTCTAGGTCAAAAAAACAAAAATCTTGCCTCCAGAAAAACCCTCAAGCCTTATTTCCATGCTAAGAAGATACTCAACATTTAGCCTTGATGGGGGGAAACAAATTCACATGAAAACTCCCCCTTAGACCCTACAATCTGCGTCATTTAACATAAAAGGAAACAACATAAAGAGTGGATGTCTAACCACCTTAAAAAATTCCTTTTGTGATCTTCATCAAATATGTGTTATTCTTTTCTTTTGCTTCTTTTGCAATCATCAAACAATCATCCTATTTATCCATAATTTATAGAACCTTGCAATATGTCATGGCATGTTACAGTTATAGAAAACTAGACCCTCCTTTTTCATTTTGTTAGTTTCATTATTCTTGACATTGATATTTATATTGCATTCAACCTTTCTTTGTCTATATCCATTGTGCCCATAGCATCTTCCACTAAAAACATAACTCATTTTTAGACTTCTACATTCATTAACTATGTGCCCTACTTTATTGCAAGAAAAATGGACTTTGTTAAAAGATGAGTACCTCAAATGAATAGGAGGAGGTCTTTGATTCATCAACCCCTTTCTATCATTTGCCTATATCTGATCTACTATTAGATTCTTTTTTTCTTTCACCTGCTTTCATTCTACTAGTTCCTTTTTGTCTTCTACTTGCTTCCAATCTACCAAATCCTTTTTTTATCTTCCACTTGTTTCTAATCTACCATATCCTTTTTGTCTTCTTCTTGCTTTTGGTCTACCAAAACCCATTCAAATTACACTAGTTTTTTTAATTCATCCTTTCTTTCCTCATTGTTCTTTAGTAATGCAAAATCCACTTTGTCTTATTTGAGTTCCATCTCAACTTCATCTCCCCATCTTCCATTGTATTGAGTTAGAAAACTTAGATCCTCACATTTATCTTCAATATAATAGATGCTCCAAACAGTCTCAAAACCTTTGACAACCCTTTTACCAATTTGTTTCTTTTTTTAAAAACAACCATCACTTTTAAACATAACTTCATAACCTTTCTTACATATTTAATTGACACTTAACAAGTTATGTTTCAAACCTTCAATATTATAAAAATCATTAGTTTTATGGTTACCATCAATTGAAATGGTTCCAACACCTTTGATTTGTGCACTTCCTTCTCTTGCAAATCTAATTGCTCCTCCATCATATTCTTCAAACTTAATAAATCTATTTTTGTCATCTATCATATGATTTGAACATTCAAAATCTAGAATCCATGCACTTGTAATAAATTTAGCATATAATGTAGTCTCCTATTTATTTACCTCTCTCTTTTTGTGAAAAGGCCAAAAATAGAGATTCTTTAATAGTTTTGATAACTTTGATTTAGAAGAAAAAGCACCCTTAGTTGCCTAAAATCCATGACAATTTGTTGAAGGTGAAACCATCATCTTTTCCAACAAAGTATCTATAGTTTTGGTGATCACAAAAGTACTATTACACTTAGCAATATATGTATCCAACTAATACAATGTGCCAATTCTAATACCTCTAGTAATCACCATAACACATGTCACCATTTTGCATCCTACATCAGAAAAGACTACCTACATACTTGAATCTATTTGTTTTCTCGCAGATAAGAAGTTTTGTCTTAGACTAGGGAGATGAAACACATCATTAATATTTATTATTTTACCATCCAAAAACATAATTTTAACATTTCCATGACCAAAAATATTTAATTGATATTATCACCCAAGTACACTTTACCTCCATCAAATTCTTCATATTTAGAAAACCAATCTTTATTAGAGACCTCATATGAAAAGATTCATCTAAGTTAATTAATTTCGCATCATCACATGCATGAGTGGCCAAGGATACAATGAACACATCACCATATTCCTTATTGAACTCAAAATTACGATCAAATCTCTTCTTTTTTCTCTTCTTTTCTTCTTTGGAGTCCTTATGAATATGGCAAGTTTTTGCAATTCCAAAAAATAACTTTGGACTTTTTAGGAGATTTGGGTCTCACTATGGATTTGGATTTATTTTTCTTCTCATACTTCTTGTCTTTTTACTTGGGTATTCCAAAAAAAAATTTGACTTTCTTGGCACTAATGGACACCTTCCTCCTCATCTCTTATAAAAAGTAAAGAATTCATCACATCTACGATCCTCAAAACAACAAAAGCACTACCAATAGCCATAACTAGAGAATCCCATGAATGAGGCAAAGAACAAAGCAAGATTTTACATTTCTCCTCCTCATCCATCTTAACACCAATAGATGCCAACTAAGCCTCCAACATATTGAATTCTTCTAGGTGGTATGTCATCTATCCACTCTCCTCCATTCTTAATGAATATAGTTTCTTCCTGAAGAAAATCTTATTGATTAAATATATTTCTTGATACAACTTACCAAGCTTCTTCCATAGACTCTTTGTAGAGGACTCTTCATGGACATTGATTAAAATAGAGTTTTTAAGGTACAATATAATCAAACCCTTTGCTTTATGATCTATAACAACATATTTAATAGTCACATCCAGATCTATACATCTCATGATAGTCTCATCAATAGCCTTGTGGGATCTCAATCTATAAGAAGATCCTCCATCTTGAGTTTCCATATTTCAAAATTATTTCAATAAAATTTACCCACCTTTATTATCCTTAAATAACTAGCCATCTAAAAATTCCTACAACAAGATCACAAAGTATCTTTTACACAAGTTCCCACTCAAAGCTAGATTAGTTCAAAAAACCCAACAACCACAACTGAAACCAAATGTGATTAGGCTCTTATGCCACTTGTAATGAAGTTAAGTAGTGAAAAAAATTCCTACACTAACCTCAAGGAGAGGGTAATGTAAAAAAACTCTCAAATCTGCATAAAAGTTATAGAAACTTAATAGAAATAACATATATAACATGCATACCACAACATAATGATTTGCATGGGGAAAACCCTTTTGGGAGAAAATCCCCACACTCCAAAAGTCACCCACTATATTATTCATAAATCAATAACAAATTACAATATACTTTTAGAGAAAGATTCTCTTAGGATTATCACCAACTAGATATCTAGAGGTAACTGAATAGCTATAAGACTCATACACACACCCTCCATCTAATGCACCTAATATACAAGAGATACAATACAAGAAACCATCAAACGATGTTACAAAACCATTGGCTAAAGACCACTTATAAAGTGGTACCCATATTATCTCTAATCAATTATGTCCTATGACATGTCAATACACACACCAACACATTTAACTCCTTTTACAACTCATTTATGTGCTCAATATGTTTTAAAATTTTCTATTCCAAGAGACCCAACTTTTGGAGACCATAACTTTCAAACTGGGTATCCGATTAACAAACCGTTTGAAGCACTAGAAAGATTTTGACATTCTCTATCACCTTGTGAATTGTGATGCTATTTATCCATACTTTCAACCCATTTTAGGGCCTCCAAAATGAATTCATTTTTTTGTTAATTTTCAAAAATGGAAATTCAATATCTTTAAAATTGGACATGATCTTGCAATAAAAAATTATTGGCATACTTATCTAGCCCATATGAACTTTCAAGGAAAGAATGGGGAAAATTCATGCTTGAACAAAAAATTTTCTAACGAAAGAATTTGGCCTAATATTGAATTTTGTGTCACTAATATTGAAGGTGCCTCAGGAGGTTTAGACACCCTAGAACTCTTGCCAACTTTATAGGAACAAAAATCCATTACTTTAGAAATGACCTCATAATAAAGATGTGCCACTCTACATTTGGTCAGGAATGCAATTTTTTAAATGTGTATGAAACTAATGCGAGATCCCCTAGAGATGTCTTATTGAATTACCTTGCTTCCATCATTTTAAATTATTTGGATGACCTATGGATGATGGGGGTGGATTTAAAATTCCCTCTATTCCCCTCTAAGAAGCAAGATGGTGCAAAATATTTCTCAAATAACATGGGAGACTTGGATAATTTTATCTATATTATTGGTTTAATAGACATAGAGTTGCAAGGATTTCTTTCCACTTAGTCTAATAGGAGATAGGGGAACCATATTATCCAAGTCAACTTAGATAGGTTCCTTATCCCTAATAATTGGTACACTCTTGATAATCTCTCTTTCATAGCCCTTCCAAGGATTGGATGAGATCATAATGCTCTTCTTTTAAACTAGGAAGAGGGTGTGTATAAAGGTCCCTATCCTTCTAGCTATGAAATCAGGTGGACTCACGACATCGATTTTAGAAACTTTGTAGAGAGATGGTGGAACACTCCTTTTGTTGGTACACCTATGTATCAAGTGATGTAAAAACTAAATATATTTAAAGAGAGGGTGAAAGGGTGAAATACAATTTCCTTTTGTAATATCTTCCATAGGAAGAAATCTCTCTAAAATAAGCTTAAGGGGGTTCAGACTAAAATGGAGGAAAAAAAATGATTTAGAGGAAGGGAAATCCTTAAAGGATCAATGGATTAGGCTTTATAAAGAGGAGGAGATATTCTATAAATAGAAATCAAGGGTCTAATGGCTAATGGATGTTGAACATGTTGAATAACTAAGAGGGGGATGAATCAATTATTCCCACACAACTTATAAAAAATTTCCTCTGTCGATTAACTCACAAATAACATTATTAACAACTTTAGATTTTTTGGTTATACACACCAGATATCCACATTAAATGTAAGCATTAAGAACATAGAAACACTAAAAAATAGAACACTAGGATTTACATGGAAACCCAAAATAAGAAAAACTATGGAGAAGCTAATTCTCATGAAATTGAAAATACTTGTAAAGGTGACACCAGTATGATTCTTACAAAGGCTCACTACCGGTATTGTACACTACAGGAAGGCTCACTACTGGTATTGTACACTGCAAGAAGGCTCACTATCGATATAAAAAGGCTCACTTCTAGTACATTAACATTGATTTCCAATACATAGAGGCCCACTACAAAAGTATTTGAAATAAAATTTAGTCCACCATTGAGTTCACTATCACCAATAATATACCATGTGCATGATCAATAACACATAGATCTCCAGAAATAGATTTGCAATTACTTTGCATACAAGCAAAACATTTAAGACACTTCCAAATAACAAGATTTCTCACCCTTTTTATACTGCTTGATGCCATCAGCCATGTCATCCAAACACAATTTGAAATAGGTCACACTAAGACATTCTCATGGTGGTAAGGAATGAGATGTGGACCACCTCGACCAATACGACTTGCCTCACACATTCCAATATGTAAATCCATCTCCAATTCCATCAGTTCCAATAGATATGATGAACACATTCCATAACAACAATTGGGACCAAAAACACAAATGAACATGCTCAAAATGGGATCAACCCAAACAACCGATCCACCAAATATTGCACACAATGTATAAACACCACTGAAAGAGAAATCTATTGGTGAACACTTCTACCATGACACACATCCTATCGGTACATCAACCAATACCATCAAGACTATCAATACAAAGTAACTAATACAACCAGGACATGAACATGCATAGGATATGTTGACACCAATGGTAACGATTTATGACAACAACATGAATATCATCCACTTCACATTCTAACAATCTCCCCCTTTTCATTGAAGGAAACATTCATCAATAACAAAGTAAAAAAATCCAAATGATATCAACAATAAGGTTCTTAGCTTTCCATATTACTCTTTCTCCCCCTTTGACAACTATGGAAAAGGGTCGAACTCCCCTTGAGAGGAATCCATCAAGAACTGATCTAGAAAGGAATAATCATGCAACCATGTTGGACCAATGCACATACTAGTACATTCTAGTGAATGCTAGGAAGGGGCAAAACACTCAGCTTCCCCCTCTGATACTCAAAAGTATCCTTGCACAAAGGTTTTATGAATGTCTTCTATCTTCTCCTTTGTAGGAACATACTCAATTTTTACTTCACCATCCAACACCTTCTCTATGATAAAATGATACCTAATACATATATTCTTTATTCTATAATATTATACTGGATTCTTTGTTATTCTTATTACACTGATATTATCACACATGATTGAAATTGGTTCTTCAAACATAACTCATATATCCTTCATAGTCTATTTCATCCATAATACCTAAGTACAACATGAGGATGTTGCAATGTATTTTGATTCAATAATTGATAATGTTACAGAATCCTTCTTGCTTAATCAAGCAACTAACCAGGAGCCAAGAAAGTAAGCTCCACCACTGGTACTTCTTCAGTTATCCAAACATTCTTCCCAATCTACATCGGTTTAGGCTATTAGAGTCAAATATGGATATTTTTGGATACCACAAACCAAACTCTTCCATTCCATTTAAATATTTGAATATCCTTTTCACCACCATAACAAGTGATTCTTTTGGTTCTTACTAAAATCTTGCTGCCAGCCATATTGCATACATAATATCTGGTCTAGTAGAAATCGGGTACAAAATTCCACCAATCATTGATCTATATTTACTTGCATCTACTTTCAGTGACCCATCTTCCTTAGTTAGCTTACAACTGGTAACAATTGGAGTACATACCGGTTTGGAATTCTCCAACCCAAACTTCTTTAACAATTCCTTGACATACTTGGACTAAGAAATTAAAAAGTCTTTGCTGCTTTGAATTACATAAAATCCAAGAAAGAAATTCAACTCTCCTATCATATACATATCAAACTCCTTCTGCATCTCTTCTACAAATCTTTTGCACAAATTATCCTTGCTTCTGTAAATAATACCAACATACATAACAATAATCTAAATTTGATGTAAATCTTTCTTGTAATACATATTGATGTCAACAGAACCTTTCTGAAACTTATGTCAAATCAAATATATGTCCAATCTTCTATACTAGGATCTTGGTGCTTGCTTCAACCCATACAGTGCCTTCTTCAATATGAATACTACTTATGGTTTTTCTTATAATCTGAAGCCTTCTAAGTGCTCAATGTAAACTTGTTCCTTTAGCTCTCCATTCAAAAATGTTGACTTGACATCTATCTAATAAACCTTGAAACCCTTATGTGCTATAAATGTCATAAATATTCTGATCCCCTCCATATGAGCAACAGGAGCATAAGTCTCCTCAAAGTCAATTCCTTCAATTTGAGCATATCCTTTGCAAACTAGTCTTTCCTTGGTTCTTATCACTTTACCATTCTCATCCAACTTGTTTTAGTACACCCACTTAGTACCAATCACATTCTTATCTATTGGTTTGGGCACAAGTTCCCAGGTCTTATTCTTCTTAATTTGATCAAGTTCTTCCTTCATAGTATTTACCCAATTTGGATCATTACATGCTTCTTGTACAAATTTAGGTTGAACTTCTAAAAGTAGACACAATAAAGCACGATCTTGTGTTGCTATACTTTTGGTAACAAATCCTTTGTTCTTATCTCCATTGATCTAATTCTCAAAATGATTCTTCTATACATACCTTGGTTTCTTAATTGTAGATGTCAGTGTCAATTGAGTATCTTCCTCTTGTTTCTTTTGCTCCTTTCTTTTATCCTTTGTATTAGATTCACACTCAATGTGTCACTCAGGGACCTAAAATTCTTCATCAACCTTCTCATTCACACTTTCCATGATTTTGTTCAGTCTTTTATTATAGCACTGATACACTTTTCTTGTTGTATAATAACCCAAAAATATTCCTTTATCATCTCTTCTATCAAACTTTCCAAGATTGTCTTCAACTTTCCAAATGTAACACTTGTTGCCAAATATTTTGAAGTATTTAAATGTAGGGGCTCTTTCATGCCATAACTCATATGATGTCTTTCCATATTTCCTTTGATACAAAACTCTATTCAAAGTATACACAATAGTATATACTGTCTCTCTCTAGTAGATTTTTGGTAGATTTTCTTCCTTCAACATGGTTCTTGTTGCCTCCTAAATTGTTTGGTTCATTCCTTCCACTACACCATTCTAATATGGTGTTCTAGCCACTAAAAAATGTCTCTTAACACTATGCTTTTCAAAATAAATTCCAAACTCATCATAAGTAAACTCTCCTCCTTTGTCAGATCTCAAACATTTTATCTTCCTACCACATTCATTCTCAACTCTAGCCTTGAATATTTTAAATATCTCAAATGTCTTAGATTTTTTTGTAAGAAAATAAATCCATGTCATCCTTGAATAGTCATTAATAAAAAGTATAAAGTACCTTTCACCTTGAAAACTCCTTGTTTTGGTAGGACCACATACATCAATCTACACAATCTCCAGTACACCAGAAGATGAATAATTATTTTTCTTGAATGATTATCTTCTCTATTTCCCTTCTTGACAACCCTTACATATAATGTTCTCTGGTTTACACAGTCTAGGTATATCTCTCACTACATGAGATGAGCTTATTGTCACCAAGTTATCAAAATTTATGTGACACATCCTTCGATGCCAAAGCCAACTGTCATTGCTCTGAGATAGTAAACAACATCCTTTTGATTCTCTTTCTAGCTGGTCCATGTTCCTTCTTTTTCTTTTCCCGATTGTAATTAGGTCCCTTGATCTCTTCCTAATTTCACATCCTTCATTCTTGAAAATAACATCATATTCATTCTAACACATCTTTCCAACACTCAACAAATTGTGATATGATACAAAAGCCTCACATAATAGACATCGCCAATGTTATTCTTTCCATCAAAAGTAATAGTCTTTACCAACAATGTAAACTACTTTGTCATCACCAAATCTAATAGGATCACCATCATATTTTTTAAGTGACACAAACATACTTTTATCTCTAGTCATATGATGAGAACAATCACTATCAATCAACCATTCATTTTTATTTCTTGTAACATACAAAGCAATTTCAACATCATCATCAACTTTAGCACAGATGTTAGTAATATCAAAATCTGATTTCTCATATTCTTCAACATAAAATAAATAATATTATGTCTTTGATTCATCATTTGAGATACTAGCATCTTCATTCCCATAGTAAGCCTTCTTATTGAACTTCTTAAATTTATGTATAGGACCCTTCTCTAGACATCTAGTAGCCAAATGACCAATCTTACCACATCTAAAACATTTTAGAGGTAACATACCTTTATACTTCCTGGTACCTTTCTTCAATATCCTTACAAGGTTTGTGTAATCACCTAAAAGTGGATAGGATCATTCAAGTGACAAATCAAGGCAAAATCAAAGCAATTGAATCAAAACAAGCATTTAGCCAATCAAAATTAAAATCAAGTCTTAATTCAATATAATTCAAAATCTAAAGCCAAAAGACTAATTAAAAGCATTTAAATCAAGTGAAATCAAATCAATGTGCAATTAATCTAATTAATTGTATAGTTTGAATTAAATCAAATTAACCCATTCAAGGGGTACACATGGCTAAATAAATGAATTAAAATCAATTGATTAAATCCTAATTTCTCTCAACAACCAAAAGGGAGGAAAACCAATCAACCAATAGGATTTAAGAAAAGAGCTCACATGGATCAAGCCAAAATGAATCTCAATCACTCATTCCAAAAGAGCATCTTGTCCACTCATCTTGTCTACTTGTCCCAAGCTTTGAGGACACAAAATTTAAATTATCTTCAAAGGGTGGAACCAAAGACTCAACCAAGGCTTAATCATGATTAACACAACTACACCCCCTACCCTTGCATAAATCTATAAAAGGAAGGCAAATTCACTCATAATTCATAACCACACATCTGATAATTGCATAGAACCTCTTGCATTTTATAGCTAGAAAGGCAATTTAGAGTTAATTTGAGCATTCAATTTGAATTAATTGTTAGCATTTGCTTTATCATAATCACTTCTCATTCTAGGACTGTCATTAATGGTAGCTTGCTGAGAGCTTCACATTAACACTCTTAGATAGAGAGCCATAGGATGCTTAATTGTGCTTTATTTGCTAAATAGATTATTAATTGTGGTTTATTTAGTCTCTATTTGTTTTATTGTATGATACTAATTCTATGAAGGTACATTTCCTTGTACACAAAATGGCACCCATCGTGGGGCAGTATGCTTCACTTTTCTAATCTCTCAGAATTCTTCAATTTTGTCAAATTTTTGCATGTTTAACTCTCAGGTTTTTCAGGAAACAACACTTTTGACAGTTCAAACGACGCTTCTGCATAGTTAAACAATGCTTCTGAGCATTTTTTCAGCGTTTCCACGATGAAGTTGTGTGCTTTTACACCGATCAGCAGCGCTTTCAAATCTTTCTGCTCTCTATCTAATATTCTCACAACACTTTTTTCCTAACTACCAAGTGCTTCTACACATTTATTTAGCGCTTTTACTTGATTTTTACCACCTTTGCTCAATTCTGCAGTGCTTTTACTCTTTATTTATGCGCTTTTGAGTAAACTTGTGAAAATTTCAATAGTGCCTTTAATCAGATTAACAATGCGTTTAAGCAGTTAAATAGCTCTTTTAAGCATTACGAAAATGCTTTTGAGTAAACTGTGATTTTTCATAATCTGACTATGGTAAAATGATTTATATGTTTCCACAAGATGTTTGACCATAGAAAAGCGAAAAAACCAGAGAGCAAATTTAACCAAGAAGGCAAGGATTTGACTAGGAAAATCAAGAAAGAGAATATTACTCATATCAAATCAGTCCTTGAGGATTCACAACAGGAAAATCAGGTTTATGAAAATTATCTTAAGGTTTTAGAAGCATACAAAACTAAATTTGTGTCACTTAATTGGATTTTCTCACCTTAAATCAAGTTTTTCTTAAAATTTGCAAATAAGGCCTTAGATTCAATTCAATCTTTGCTTCTTCAATTTCATTTTTTATTTCCTTCATTATGGCTATTTTTGTTGACTAACTTGTTGGAGTAAAAGCACATTGGAAAGGAACGATAGCCAAGGTAAGCTTAAAATGAAAAAAATCACTCAAAAAGGCCCCTAGCCTTTGCTAGCTACAAGGAAAGGTAAGCCTCAAACTAGTAAATTTTTCCCTTAAATTGTGGCATTTGGTGCTTTTAAGAATCTAGTAATTACAAAAACAGCCTATCTTTGTTTGGAAAGTTAAGCATTTAGGCCTATGCTCTTCACTTCTTCTAGTGAATCAAAATGCCAAAGGTGTTAAACTTTTTAATTAAGAAGAAAGGTTGAGGAAATCAAGCACATAAAATCAAAGCCCCTTGTTTGTAGAAGAGAGTAGAAATACTCAATTCTCTCTAGTTAGTGGGCTAGTAATTGAACCTTGTTTATTGTGTTTGGGAAATTAAGGAAAAGTTAGGGATATGCTCTTCACCTTTTGGTGAATCAAATTCCCCAAAACTAGTTCTTAACTCCATTTCCTCGCTTTCCATGAACATGCTAGAACATTAGTGGGCTCGCCTCCTAAGTTTTTCCTTAAAAGGGCCGGTGAGAGGGACAACCCAAAGTGGGATACACTCACCTTTTCCGCAATCATCCAACCCACTATAAAAGGAAATGCATGCATCCTTAATGGGTTGTGTGACAAAAGGGTGTTAAATTTTTGAACTTCCTCGAGTAGTCCTTCAAGATTGTGCAAAACTTCAACATACCGGTGGTGGGAAGCCTCTTAATATAATTGGAGGATGAAAGTTTAATATCCATTTTGAATGGAATCTTGATTAAATACCTTGATAAATTAGCAAGCCTACCTCATTAGAGCCATTTAAAAGCCAAATTTGACCTTAGGTAGATTGCTTGGAAGAATTTCTTGTGATAATTGATAAAATTATTGTGTTGTGCTTGAAGGTCTTTGATTAAAAAAAGAAAACATCCATTAAGATCCAAAAATCAATTAACAATAAAGATTCAAAAGAATATTCTATTCACAACAATTCAAGAAATGGAAAAAGAAATGGAAACATTAGCCAACCAATTCTCATTAAGAACATTGTTTCCTTACCTCTATGATCAAGAAAAACCTCATGAACGCTATATATTTGATAATTCAAAATTTGATCAAAAAGAATATCTTGAAAACCCTATATTTGATCAAGAATATCCTAATGATAAACCAATATTTGATGAAGAACCTATTTCAAAATATCAAGAGAATCTCATCTTTGATCAAGGAAATCAAGAGGAATTAGTCCCATCTCAACAATATTCATCATATGACAACTCTTTGAGAAACACATATACATCCAAATATCCTTGGGATAGATAATTTACTCCCTTGGGAATTTCATATGAATTAGCTTTCGAAAAACTCCTTGAAAATGATCTCATCACGTTGCCTCAAATCACTTCATGCGGTTTTATCTTTTTGAGTAACTATTGTGCATATCATAGACATAATGAACATGAAACTTCACATTGCATGGAGTTGAAACATAAAATCCAAAATCTTATTGATGATGACTTAATTGAAATTGAAGATCCTAATGACTCATCTAATGAAGATACTACTATCAAGCAAGATCAAACTTATGAACACATGTCTAGTAGTAGCCCTCTTATAGCTTTCACCTATTCCAGTATTCCTCCATTTAATATAGAAGCGAAGCTATCCAATATTCCCCCATCAAACAAAAATCCAAACAGTTTTCATAATGACTATGTATACCCTCAAGGGCTACCTCTAAAAGAGATCCAAGCTAACCTAAATCTTGCTACAAACTTCTTTCATGCTTCAAAGGTTATATACTCCAAGCCTTCATGTGTTACAATGCCTATTGTACCTATTTCAAATGAATATCCATCATCCCTTCAAGAATCCCTCGTGCGGATCCAAACTCCTACATTGTCCTTAGAAGTGACTCCATGTCAAGAGACTAATCAAAAGTGCAAAGAAACAAGTCTTATGAAGGATCAAGATCAGGATAATATCCCTCCTTATCCTATATTTGACCAAAGTTCCATATCCCAAGAATCCCATGATGAATTCTTCATACCCTTCCATTTATTTCAAGAAGATATCCTTCCATCTCAAACACCCCATATTCCTTCACCTCCTATATCATACCCATCTCCTAAGCAATATCAAGGTATTCCTTCCATCTCTAATGAAATTATTGGAAATCAAAAGAAAAGTATTCTTCCTAGGCTATCAAACGATCCTTGTCAAGATCAAAGTACCCCAACATCCACTTTTCATAAGCCTCCATATCTATCTCATGATTCAATTGCTCATATCAAAGCTACATATAATCCTATTGGTATAAAGATAAATCTGAAAGATGAAAGCCTTGGCCATGCAGCTCAAAATAAAGATGTTGATATCCCTCCCACATCCCATTTACCTCCATTTGTGCATAAGCATATTCCTTATACATCTTCCAAATCCATCCTTGGTCCCTATATCCCAAACTTGAAACCTTATACATCCTCCAAATCCATATTGGGCCCTTACATTCCCCCATCAACCTTTCCTAACATTCCTATCCCACCATCCCCTTACCTTACCATGTATCAATATCAACAAAGACATACATACTTGAGAAACCAAGCACCTATCCAAGTCAATCCTCCATATTAGACCATCCATATGAACCTTATTCATCCACTAATCCCAAGTCTTTTGGAAGCAGTTTGGATGTGCAACATAAAAATTAGAAAACCAAGAATCCACTTATGTATGAAGAGCACCAGGTCCCATCTAATCGACACGTGAATGAAAGGAAAAAAGAAATATTCAAGAGACCACAAAGGTCCATCAAGCAAAAAGAAAAATCAAAGAAAATGTGGGTTCCTAAATCCCTCATTGAAGAAATGCATTCTAAAGCATCCAAAAGGAAAGACAAATCCTAGAAAGAGTGGATTCCAAAGTCACTTTTGAAGGACTTACACACGAAAGAGAAATAAAAGTTGACATTCAAGCTTCCAAAGGCTTCCACTTCATATTCTCCTAAACATATTCCATCTTATCCATCCATTTTGAGCCCTTGTGTCCCAAGATCTGTATCCTCTCTTACATCAAAATCCCAAGCTATCTCACCCATTTTTCCTCCATTATTCCACTACCCTTCAAGGTGTGTATCGATGATGATATTGATAATACTTCTTATCCTCCTATTCATTATCCTTCCATTCCCTTTTTCATGCCCACAGATGGAAATACTTATTATCCTCTCATTCATTATCCTTCCATTTCATTTATCCAATCCATTGCATAAATCTTTAGCCACCCTTTACCTTATCCACCATATCACCTTTCCATCACCATATCAATATCTTTGAGCATACCTTTCAGAAGCCTTGGCTCATCATATCATACCTTTTCAAGGAGTATCCAAAGAGCACGAGGCTTGAGTCCATATAAAAAAGAGCAAAAAGAAAAAGGAAAAAAAGAAAAAAGAAAAAAAAAAGAAGAAAAAGAAAAGAAAAGAAATCCATCTTATGGTGAAAACCACTTCTTGTGGCATCTTGGACAAGTACCATGATGAAAACCTGGCAAATAGGTGTTGTGCATAATTCCTCTCTCTTGCACTCTACACTTGGTGGCAAGTTTCATCCATCATATCCTCCATCTTTCTACCATTGATCTCACTTGCATCTGTATTACATCTTTCGCCTTTGATCTTGACAAGGTTGAACATATCCATGAGCATTAAGTATCTTGACATGAGTTATCCTATCCATCAACCTATTCACTTGTTGCATTCATGGTACCTTATCATGATCTTGTTGATCCTAAAGCCACCTTCATTATTCTTAAGAAGCCTTCCCATAATCCCAAACCATTCACTCATAGCCTTCACCACCCCTTTATCATGATTGTGTGATCCTATCCACATTGATCCCTTAATCTTGATCTAATTGAAGAATAAAATAAAATAAATGGAAAATAATGTTTGAAAAAGTCTCTTGATATGTCCACTCCTTTGGACCATTGTCATGACACCAGGTCATTATTCCATATTCTATCCAACACCACATCATTGGTCTATATTGAGAAATTATTTTTCCCTAGCTTGGATAATCTTGAAGAGATGGTCCTATGGGTAACACACTTGATTCATCCATCATTGCCTATTCATTTAGCATCCATTAGTTTGCAAATCCATCTTTCATGTCCTATACCTTGCTAGACATTGGGGACAAAT
Source organism: Chamaecyparis obtusa (assembly GCA_027943335.1). Taxonomy (NCBI): domain Eukaryota; kingdom Viridiplantae; phylum Streptophyta; class Pinopsida; order Cupressales; family Cupressaceae; genus Chamaecyparis; species Chamaecyparis obtusa. The sequence goes on from BSBK01001169.1 coordinate 1,713,756, forward strand.
CAGTGTGATCTTGTTTGAGAACTAGTAATATCTAAAAATCCAAAAACATAAAAAATCTCTAAAATTCAAAAACATAAAAAATCTTTAAAATCCAAAAACATCAAAAATATTTTAAAAAGCCAAAAAAAATAAAAAATAAATCTAAAAATCTAAAAATTGCAAATCTTAAGTAAACACTCAAAAGTTGCATTGCCTAACAAAGCATGATCTTTGCTAAATCAAACCAGGGGCACCAATCGAAGTTCAATAAGCTTATCAAAATAGACACAAGTTGGCTCAAAATCATTGCATCAAAATTGAAAAATTACTACACTTGAACTTATTGATCAATATTACATTTCAACATCCAAGCACTTGATTTAAACAACAACATTTGACACATTAAATTATCAAACAACAAATCAAATCAAAATCTAAAAGGTTTAAACATAATTAAGGATCAAAGTGGATGAAGATTTTGAAATATGGATCTACAAACAAAAGAAAAAATGTTCAAAGTGTTACTTAATTTTTGGAACCATGTCTTTTTAGCAAATCGATGATGATTGACTAGATGAGCGATGATAAAGTCATGATATTTTATTGATTTCTTCTTGAGTGCTTTCCATGTTGATTCATAGTAGTATGCAAATCCATCTAATGATATGATCATGAAAGAATCATCGAGGACATTTGTATATGAAAGGGATCAATTCTTTGTTTGTTTACTTGAAATTGTTAAAATCCAAGGAAAGAGGTATTCATATCATCATGGTTAAACCAGTGAGGGTTGTACCAATTTCATGTTCCAAAGGCTCGATGATGAAAATGAGCTTCCTAATCCTGAATAGTGACAGCTAGCTACATACATCCTAGATTAAATGCATTTAAGGTATTTGTCTTTCTTAGCTTGAAAATAGATTTGAAAAAGAGAAAAATAGAAAGGGGGTGGAGTTATTATCATCAAAAGACCAAATCAAGATACATCAAGTGATCAATGATATCATCAATGGTACATCATCAAAATTCTTGAGATCTACATCATCAAAGGTCCATCCATATAATCAAAGTCTTGATCAACATCATCAATGCTTGAAGTATCATCATAAAAAATCATACTCAATCTGATCATCAAAGGTACATCAACATCATCAAGATACAAGTACATGTAAATCATGATCCATCAAATGATCCATGCTTGATCAAGGAAATCATTAATATTCAATCATGTTGATCAACTAGGGGCAACCTAATTCTGTTCATTATCTTCTCTTCTACCAATCTCTAATTTTGCATCATGAGAACATCCAATCAACTTTGTATCATCAAAACATATCAGGTATCAAATATCATTTAGCCAAATCATCCAATTGATCATCTAACATCAATCAAGTTATACTATCATCCATTTTCTCATCTTGAGTGCACCAAATCTCCTAACTCTATATCTTGAGGAAGGAAAATCATTGTTTTGTCTCTCTAGATCTTGAGAGCGAAATATCAACCCATCAACCTATACTATTAGATTGACATCAACATCAACCAAGTGATTTTGAAAAATAGAAAATGATACCAAACCATCATCAACTTATCTAGATCATCAACAACATCTTATCAATCAAATATTTTTGCATCAAATTCTCTCATGATCGGGGTATTTCAAATTTCTATATTGGGAAACAAATCAAAATTTCCCAATCTCAACCAAATCAGGCACAATCATTTTGATTCATTTCCCGAGGGGGCATGCAATCATATCATCATCAGATCATCAAATTAGGGGCATGATCATCAAATTAGAGTGTAATATTTTATCAAAAAAAATTTCACTTATCAATCGAAAGGGGCATCAAACATTGAATCAGATCAAATTAGGTATCACATCAGCAATCTAACGTCAGATCGATCATCAAGAGTATCAAATCAATTGGAACTGCATCGAACATCATCAATATCTGCATCTTACATTGAACATTAAAGAATCGACCATCAAAAGAATCAAGATCGACCATCGACAAAATCAGGACCTTTTATCAAAGCTAGATCAAGACATTCTTTGAATTGACACACTTCACATGTCAACTCAAAGAGGGGCATTTGTAATCACCTAAAAGTGGACAAGATCATTCAAGTGACAAATCAAGGAAAAATCAAAGAAATTGAATCAAAACAAGCATTTAGCCAATCAAAATTAAAATCAAGTCTTAATTCAATATAATTCAAAATCTAAAGCCAAAAGACTAATTAAAAGCATTTAGATCAAGTGAAATCAAATCAATGTGCAATTAATCTAATTAATTGTATAGTTTGAATTAAATCAAATTAATCCATTCAAGGGGTACACATGGCTAAATAAATGAATTAAAATCAATTGATTAAATCCTAATTTCTCTCAACAACCAAAAGGGAGGAAAATCAATCAACCAATAAGATTTAAGAAAAGAGCTCACATGGATCAAGCCAAAATGAATCTCAATCACTCACTCCAAAAGAGAATATTGTCCACTCATCTTGTCTACTTGTCCCAAGCTTTGAGGACACAATATTTAAATTGTCTTCAAAGGGTGGAACCAAAGACTCAACCAAGGCTTAATCATGATTAACACAACTACACCCCCTACCCTTGCATAAATCTATAAAAGGAAGGCAAATTCACTCATAATTCATAACCACACATCTGATAATTGCATAGAACCTCTTGCATTTTATAGCTAGAAAGGCAATTTAGAGTTAATTTGAGCATTCAATTTGAATTAATTGTTAGCATTTGCTTTATCATAATCACTTCTCATTCTACGACTATCATTAATGGTAGCTTGCTAAGAGCTTCACATTAACACTCTTAGATAGAGAGCCATATGATACTTAATTGTGCTTTATTTGCTAAATAGAGTATTAATTGTTGTTTATTTAGTCTCTATTTGATTTATTGTATGATACTAATTCTATGAAGGTACATTTCCTTGTACACAGTTTGCATCAAACTCTTCTTCTTCATCATCATCAGGATCATTATTTGATTTTATTTCTTTGAATGTCATTTCAGATATGCTCTTGTCTCTTCCAAACTATCTTAACTCAAATTCTGTCAGGGTACCAAACAATTGTTCTTTGGTAAACTTATTTGGATCATACACTTCCTCAATTGCTGAGATCTTATTACTGGAGTTATCAAATAATGTCATCAAGCTATTCTCCATAAAGTATTCATTGGTAATAGTGCCTACTTGGTCCTTGACTTCATTCACTGCATTATCAACTCTCTGAAAGTAGTTTTTGATATCTTCACTATCTTCCATTCTTAGATTCTCATAATGTCTCTTTGTTGTCATCTTCTTAGATAACTTAACTTTGTCATCCTTTCATAGATCTCTTTCAACTTTTCCCAAACTTCATAAGTAGTCTTAAAAGAAATAACCTTTTCTAATTCAGTCTTTGATAAAGCACTAGTAATAGCATACCTTGATTTTTCATTCTCCTCATATGCCTCGATTTCATCCTAAGTGTTAAGACCATTATGAGGAAATACATACTTTGTCTCCACATGCTTCTAGTTCTTGTAAACAACGGATACCAAGTAGCCTTTCATATAATATTTCCATGTACTATAGTTTGATCCATCAAATGTGGGAACATTTAATTTATGTGCCATCATATCTTCCTCAAGTAGTTAATCTCTTCATTGAGGAACCAAGATACGATACCAATCATTGAACATGCCAAATAAATGAGAGGGGGGTGAATCAATTATTCTCACACAACTTATACAACTTTTTCTTTGTTGGTTAACTCACAAAAAAAAATATTAATGACTTTAGATTTGTTAGTTATGCACATTAGACATCCACATAAAATGTAAGCATTAAGAACACAGAAACACTGACACTGAGAACACTAGGGTTTACATGGAAACCCAAAATGGGAAAAACTATGAAGAAGCTAATTCTCATGAAATGTAAAACACTTGTTAAGGTGACATTGATATGGTGATTTTTACAAAGGATCACTTCCTGTACTGCACACTGAAGGAAGGCTCACCATCGATATAAAAAGGCTCACTACCAGTACACTAAGGCTCACTGCCAATACATAGAGTCTCATTGTCAATACAAAGAGGTTCACTACCAAAGTATTTGAAATAAAATTGAATCCACCATTGAGATCATTGTCACCAACAATCTTCCATGTGCACGATCAACAACACATAGATATCCATAAATCAAATTTGTAACTACTTCACATACAAGAAAAACATAAGCCTATTCCAAATAACAAGATTCATTTTCCTTCTTATACTACTTGATTCCATCAGCCATGTCATCCAAACACAATTTGAAACAGGTCGTACCAACACAATTTGAAATAGGTTACACTAACAATTATGCTCTGATTTTAGGTCAACATATCAACTATCACAAATGCAAGATCTACTTATTCAATGTTGTTCATTCTTTACAAGTTAAACTTACTAATATCCTTGGGTTTTGTTTAGTTCTTCTCCCTGATTCCTATATAGGGATTCCTCTAACTACCAACTTTCCTTCTAACAACTTATTGAATGATCTTATAGGATGCTTTTAGAAAAAAAATTGCTGGTTGGAATTGTAAATTGTTAAGTCAAGCGAGGATGTGCAGTTCCTAAAAGCTTGTTTATAGAACATCCCTGTGTATTACATTTCTCTTTAAAATCTTCATTACTAAAAAAATTTAAAAATTTAGAGAAAATTCCTATGCATTGATATTGAAGAAAAATATATTATTTCTCTTATTAGTTGGGATAAGGCTTGTAGGCCAAAGAAGCAAGGGGGCCTAGCGATCAGGAAAATCAAGTTTTTTAGTAAGGCTCTTCATGCTAAGATTGGTTGGAAATTTATTGAAGGTGCTAAAGATTGGGTCTAGATAATAAGAGCCAAATACCTCAACAATGAGTCTCCAAGACAACTCATTTAGACCCAAATCTCCCAAGTCGATTCCCTGCATGAAATAAACTTCTAAAAATAAGAAATATTTAAAGGAGGAAAGAGGATTGTAGGAGATGGAAAAAACACTAAATTCTAGGATGACGATTGAATAAGGATGTGGTACTCCCTGCAACAAATAATTTAAAATCTATTAAAGACCATTTGATTCGAAAGAATGACATCTTCCTCAATAACTATATTTGTTGGAATGAAGATCAAGCAATGTAGAAAAATTCCAGAATGTAGATTGATGATATCAAGGGTTTTAAAGATATTGGGATTAGAAGAATGGATGAAGACGTTCTTCTATAACACTATTTGGATGATTGTAGCCTCTTCTATATGAATATGAAGGATGAATGGATCTGGAAACATCAACCCTCTAAGACCTTCTTGGTCAGAACTGCTTATTGCTCTATGAAACCAAACTCAAGGTTCCTTTTACTAGAATCAAGTTTGGATTTCCAAGATTATTCCAAAAATAAACTATTTTTGGCAGGTCAGGGCTCATAAAAATATTCCTCATGCTATGAAATTTTTGAAAGCATATATCACATCTTCTTGCACTGCCCCATTACCTGGGAGGTTTGGTTTTCTATTCTATCCTCCTTATCTATCAATTGGATATTCCATGAAAATATTAGGAGTTTGATGGATGGTTGGAGTCTTTGTCCCTTCAATCACCATATTATTCAAGATCTTTGGCATTATATCCCTCCTTTTGTTTTGTAGAATCTCTAGAATGAAAAGAATAACATGATTTTTAGGGATTAGTCAAGAAGCAATGGGGAATTGTTTCAAGGTACCAAACAAAAAATTAAGTTAAATATTAATGTTGTTTCCTTTGGCTACTTGCTATAAAGAGCTTATAAAGGTTAGTAAATGACAACCACCTAATTAAGGATGAACTAAATATAATTTTGATTGTTATTCTAAAGGGAATTTAGGAATATCTTGAGCTATAGGAGTTATAAGGGATAATAAAGGAATATTCATTGAAGGACATGGAAAAAACTTTGAGATAGGTTCTAATAATAGAGTTGAGGCCTTTGCTACTTGGAAAGGTCTTAAAAGATTGAAGGAGTTAAATGCCTAGAAAATCATTCTAGAAGGAGATTATAAACTAATTTTGAACATTCTCAATGAAAAAGTTAATTTCCCCTAGGAGATTAGAAGTCAAATGAATGAAAGCAAGGATATACTTTAGAGTTTCCTTCAATCTAAAGTTTGTTGTGTTTTTAGAGAAAGCAATAATGTAGAAAATGAAATGGCTAACTTGGGCCTTAGAAATGTTGATTGAGGTATTTTGAATTTCTCTCCATACCCTTCTTAGCTAAAAGGGATCCTATATAATGAAAGGGTCCAACACTACCACAACGGTGAAAATATTATTTAACTTATGCCTGGAGATTATGATTTTTAAATTCAAAATATTGATACAAACATCTTTGATGATGTGACTTTACTGAGTTAGGTGGCTCAAATCCTATCTAATGAAATGGGCCAACACTACCAAAATGGTAAGAATTTTATTTAACCTTTGCATGGAGATTATATTTTTCAAATTCAAAATGTTGATACAAACACCTTTGATGATGTAACCTTAGTGGATGAGGTGGATACTTGAGTTATTACTTGGATTTTTTGACATGAGTGACGATGATAGTCTAGAGGGTATGAAACATCATGAAAAGGGCTACAATGAAATCTCCATAATTGTCACATGTCTTCTATTGATTTGATGGGATACTGACGTGATTCAAATTAAGGATATGAAAGATGTGAATTTATTAATATGTCATTTCACATGCAAGAACATGAATGACTAGATCGATAATTTTTTCCTCTATCTCTTGTGGTATAATATTATAATTATCAATTTTGAAGTCAAAGCTATCTTGCATTTTCATCTTGAGCATTATTATTTTCATTCTTGCAGCTTGTTGAATTTCCTTAGAGTGAAGAAGAGAAAAATGGGGGGAGTTTTTAAGTGATTCCAACCAAAAAACTATGATGACCTAAGGTAGAATGAGGACTTGTGGGATTTGTTTGACAAGGTGGGTATGGTTCATTTTTTCCATTCTATGAAGGGCTACAATAACTCTCTATCAACCAATTATTGCAATTCTTGGTGGAGAGATGTTTTTCCTATTGGAAGTATCAAATTCACTATTATCTTGGAGCTAATTGCAGAGACTACTATTTAAAATGAAAAGGTCTTAAAATTGAAAAGAAGAACTCAAGGGACTACAAGACCTTCATTAAGAAATTATTTGAAAAAGGAGAAGGTGCACTTGTTATCCAAAATGGGTAATGACTGCTTCATCCTTTCTTCGTAATATGCAATGGTGAGCTTTCATGTCATAAGGTATTTTACTCTAGAAGGTCGGTATACTATAGTCTATGGATATCATTTTCCCATTCTTAATCATATTCATCATGGCAAAAAAGTTGATATGCCTTTTTTTGTTCTCTTTGTGCAAGCATTGATAAAAGGGGCTTCTCCTCTCCTACATCAAGGTTTGGTTTTCACCCTATACTAGTATAATTTTGACTAGTTCCCTCATCGTAGCAGACTCCTAACCCTCCCTAGAAACCCTAGTAGGAACCATGAAACCCTTGCACGCTTTGTTCATATAGATTTAATTGAGAGGAAGCCTCATTCTTTTGAAAAATAAATCACCATTGCTAAAAAGTAAAGCAAAGCCTCTAAATGCTTGACAAAAAAGGAGTCCCTAGAAATGGTGCTACTAAAGGCCACATCTGATAAGCATAAAGCCCTTGCCTCAAAATAAGGCACCTCTAAGGCCAGAAAAATAGATAATAAGATGCTTAAAAATAAAAGCATCATAATATAATTAGAAAACCTTGGGTTGGGAAGAGAGGAAGATGCCAAGCTTGAGTAGGGGAAACATGAAAATAGCCTCGATAGTCGTTATTTTGCTTGTTTGATTGAAAAAGAATCCAAAGGCAAAACTATCCAAAAAAAGGAAAAAATAAGTAACCCTATGACTGATGAAGAGTATGCCCTTAAGGATGAGAATTATGAGGATGAAGACTATAGTGCCAAGGAGGATGACATAGAAGAATGTTGCAGGGGTGGTGGTGTTCTAAATAATGAGTTAGAGGAAGGGAAATAATTAATGGAATAGAGAATGGACTCTCCTACCAATTTTGAGGAGATCAAAGGAAACATGGATGTTCACTAATCAAGAGCTTTCATGGGATGAATATAATAACATAGTGGCTAGCTTGAAGGTTCAAATAGCTGACATGCAGGTGAGATTGAAAGATCTTGAGACAAGGGCTAAGGAGTTCCAAAAATGGAAGACCTAGATGAGAAGGGCAATTAACTTGCTATGTGTGCTATAACTGATGGCACTATGAAAAAGGTTGCTATGGGGTTTGTTTTTGGCCAAAGTAAGCTGGTGATAAAGATTAAGAAGCAAAAAAGGAGAGGACAACAATAGATGGAGACCAACTCGGGCTGAGACCTGGATTAGGATGATTTGAAAAACCACCTCTAAAAGCTCTCAAGGAATTGGGGGTTGGTTAGTAGCCCTAAATGATTCCCATGCTCCTGTTGGTTAGTTAGACTTTATACCATTTTGATTTTGTTATGTATTTTAAGTTTGTTGTTTCATCTAAAACTTAAAGGCCCTGGTGCCTTCTTATGATGCAATTACTTAGGTTTAGTTTAATTTTTTTTTTGTTATACTGGTTTAAAATTAATGGTCTGCAAGCCTACTATGACTATGATTAACTATATTGGTTTAGCCTTAGTGATAGGTAATATGCACGGGTATGTGATAATTAAGACTTTTAATGATGCTAGTATTTTGCTTCTGATTATGTTAATGTTAGATTGGATCTATGGGTTAGGGATTATGATAGATCATGTTTTTGATTTTATTTTGGGTTACTATGTAGTAGGGTAGAATTTTTGAGCTTCTAGTTATGTTGATAGGAGTTGTCGTTTCTTTAATATTTTATTGCTGGTTGTTATTTTCTAATTGCCTAACTTCCTTTTTGAAGGATCAAGGCCCTTTCCCTACTAATTTAATAAAAAAATATATAAAAGTTTACAACAACAAAAAAACAAATATAAACATTTATAAATAATAGAAAAAAAATACAAGACTATAAAAGATGGACAATCCCACCATAAATAGACTATCAAGCTAAATTTATAGATAGTCATAAAAATACTCTCGTAATTTTTCACCCCTTAAATTAACCCGATATCCCTATAATTTGCATTTTCATGTTTTGGTAGGAATTAAATCCTTATCTCCAAACTTACTATTTAAAAAAAAATACGAACATCAAGAGAGTTAACAAAGAGAAATAAATAAATTTCACATGCACATATAAAACAAAAGATCTTGACCTCTGCAAGTCTGGTTCTCAATGCATTCTCCAATATAATGACTGCCCAGCAAATTCCTTAATATGTTGATTTAAAAAATAGTTCTCAGGCATTTTTTTCCATTGTACAATATCTTTTACATCTGCGAGTACACAATCCATGGATGCTCTGCCAGATCCTCCATAGTATTGTAAGCTAAGGACATTTTTGCATCATCATTATTCTAATTGATTTCCAAGCTCCCTGGTTTACACAATTGATGTATGTTCTACAGGCTATTCGACATATACACGTTAGGGCAGAAGAAGAAGAAATCAATTTAGGGCTGTGTGAGTAGATGGGGGAGACCATGGAATCGGTAGATGTGAGATGGGAGGATTTGAGAAGGGAAGCCCGCAAAATTGAGGGTGATTTGGATGTAAAGCTTTCTTCTTATGCAAAGCTTGGAGGGAGGCTTGCCCATGGAGGTAACTCAAATATGATCTATTTGGAAGTCATTTAAACTGATGATGTGGAAATATAATGCGAATTATTCATTTCTCAATGCCTTTAATGTTCTTTTAATCGAGAAAGCTCTTGCAATAGTATATACAGTTTGAAAGCTCAAATCTTTAATAGGCTTTTTTATTTCTTAAAATCTTTTAATTGCATTTCATGTGAAAGGCCCTGTGACGAAGGGTTCTTTGTTTGAAGACAAAATTTATAGACCATTGATGCAATCTTATTGTTAAAAATGTCTGCCGAGATATTATAAGAGCTTGATTAGTTAACATTAAATTTGTGCGCTTTGTGAATCTTGTGTCTTATCGAGTGGCTATTATGAAATGTGAGGCAAGTTTGGATTATATTATAAAGATTTAGTAATTCTCATACCTCAACCTTAACATATGTCAGATGGAGTTATCTGATTCCTTATTAACGCGAGGGGAATGTGAAGCTGGGCGATTTCTGCGATCTTATTTATACATGATAGTTTCCGAGATATTATAGAGAATATGACAATTTCTTTTTCTGTTTTTGTGCCTGTCATTTTCTGGGCGAAGATACGGGCAGCCTTTTATACAATGTGAGCTAAACTTGAACCACATTATTAAGAATTATTAACATGATTAGCACCTCAATTTGCCTGATAATTTATATGTCTTTTACTAACGACATTTTGATAGCTTGGTTGGAGTTATATGCTGCATTTTTCTGGTGAGGGGTATATGAAGCTAGTCCATTGTTATGCTCATATTGTGATGTCCACAAATTATAAGTATCCAAATTTTGTCCTAGGTCACAATTTTTAATTGTAACAAACTGCTATGCTCCACGGAGTTTCAGGGATGGGGAGGACAAGGGATGACAGGACATGTTTCCAGTACAGGTACTCTTTAGGGCCAATTTTTAGGGGACAGTAGGTGACGACTATTAAAAAAATAGGGGAATTTTTATATAAAGGGAAATTTCAAATATGCATATCATAACATTGATAAAGCATTCATCATAGTCATTTTAGAATTTTAATACATAGCATTAGACATGAATTGAGATTTCACATGTGAATTGATAAGCAAATTAACAAAATTCAAATGCTTTCATTGTCAATATATGGCATACTTATAGCAAAAATGCCCAAAGACTCCAAGTTTCAAGCATGAAATAACGTAAAATATTAAAATGTAAATACTATAACTAAACTACTAAACAGTAATCATAGAAGTCCATAATAATATATAACTGTCCATAATCAATGGATGCTAGGTTAAGAGTCTGAATCAAGTATATTTGATGCCCTAACCTCCTCTTTCAACTAGTGTTAACTCCTTGACCATCTGCTTGAAAGGGTATCTCTAGTGTTTTGGCTACCGCTGGCAGAATGGTGGTATAACATCTCCTTACATACTTCCTCCAAGATGTCTCCATTTTTGGCGCTAGATGGGTACTAATTACCATCAATCACCTCTTCATTTAGGGCACAACCAAAGGTTCATTAAATTGAAGGACACATCCAACATTGATGATGTAATTATGAGAGGCACCATAACTTGTCAATTGCAAGTGGTGCTCAAACCTAGCAATGATTTGGATTATCCTCACTATCTACTCTGCTGTTATAAACTGTAGGTAGTGGAATATATGAGTGGCACTGTATATTACATCTTCCTTTTGTAGGATCTGTTGTCAGGAACAGTGCGCCTGTGAGGATCCTGAATTAAGCAGTTCACACCTTCAACTAGACAATGTGCACAATTATAGTCTGTAACAAACTTCGCAGTCCCTTAACACACAGGTATTGATTATATTTGCTATGCAAATGGCTGTCTTGGTGATCCACAACTGCCAGCTCTGATTTATTTGAATTTTCCTAAGCAGATGGGGCGACTGTTGTAAATCGCGTATATGCCTGAATTGGTTTCCATGACGACTAGTGATGATGGTGTCACACTTTGTAGTGGTGGCAGCTCGCTGGTAACATGTATCAGGGATGGATTCTATATGTTATTACCAGCCTTAGTGGCTGACAACCTAGATGCGAGTAGTTTGTGAACAGTCCTAAAAGTTGTCGAACATGGGCTATGCAGGGATAAATCTAGCCTCCTAACAGCAGTGAACCACTCCAAGGAAGGCTGTACAAATTCCTGAGGTAATCTCCAACAATGTGATGTAAACTCCTCAAAAATCACCACCTCACAATATTCCCTGCGACTTTAATTTGGAGATCTGCAATATGCACCAAACTCTGAATCGGCTCAACATGCAAAACCTAGGTGGATTTGGCAAATGCCAGAGAGTTGAGGGTTTTCATCCTCACCTCGTACAATTCTGCTCAAGGTTTTCGTCCTTGACACTGAATCGCTAAAAATGGGAACACAGCAAGTAAATTGAAACATTCGAATGCAAAAATGAGAGGAAAGGCTTGTAGCTATACCTCTTTGGAATAGGACCCATAAGACCTTTTTTGGACACCTAAATTTTAAATTGTTTTTTTAATATGTATTTATTTTTTAGATATAGTATTAAAAAACTCTTTTTTTAATTATTAAAAATAGCAATGTTTGTTTTTAATTATTAATAATAAAATCACTGGTGGTGAAAAGTGGATATGATAGTATTTGAGCAATCAGTGCCTCCATTAAATATTTTTGTGAATAAGAAGCTTATCACAGTTTTCAATACCAGTCCCATCAGGGCATATTTCCAAGTTGGATCTTTGCTTCCGACAGGAGCACTTGTGCTAACTAATCTCAAGTCTAATGCAGAGTTAGATGCCATTGTATCTAACCTGCAGCATGTTTGAATACCAAAACAAAATCTACATTTAAATCTAAAAATAGTGATTTGAATATTAAAAATAAAGTAAATTTATATAAGATGCATTACAAACATACTCTGCTACATGGGGACGCGTCCCTGGGGTTTTCTGCCTGTGTCCTTGTACTGAGGACGTCTCGGGATAGGGACAGCTTGTGGACGTTTCTTCAGGTCTGACATTCTGAACAATAGGTGCTTTGAGCAATTTATTGGGGTTTCAATTAAGCTATATAGACTAACTATTCACAAGAATGAATCTAACATTTGATAACTTGAAATTTTTTTTTGACTTAAATAGTAAAACCCATTGTTAACAAAAAAAGTGATTTCATTAAAATTTTAAAGAAGTATAGATCAGCAATAAATTTTCATAATCGTTCATTGCAAGTCAAAGAGTAAATAATGTTTACAAATTTATTGTTAACATGCTAGAACGAATTTACACACTTGAAGAAAAATTAAAAAGAAAAAGAAAAAAAATGGAAAAAAAAAGAACTTAGAAACATAAATTCCTCAAATCTGCTATAAATTGTTTTCAAATCATTCTCAAAGATGCTCAACTGCTCCGTGAGCTTCAGCTTTGGGCGTTTGCTGCATGTGGCCAAATATTCAGCATGGACTCATAGACTTTCTATGAGTATTCACCTTATTTTCCCACTGTGGTTCACTGAAAACTCAGGCTCACATATCTGTGAGTTAATATGTAGAGTATCTCACCTGGCAAAAAAATTGATGAGTACTCTACAGATTTGTATGCTATGGGTTCACTCACAAAAATAATTTCACATACCACATAAATTAGAATAGTTTTGCTATCATGGTAGTCACAGTAGGGTATTAATGCCACAAGGCGTGATAGTCCAACATATGATTTAGTTTATGTAACCATAAGTATGGTATTGCTCAAAGCATTAAAATCATTTAGTCCCTCAAACACTCCGTAGATAATGTATCTATCAATCAAGTCCTCAAAACATGCTCCAACATAATCATTGATTAGGAGGCAGCTTGGCTGCAGACTTATTGTTGGCTGACTTTTTGTTTCAGCTGGTTTCTGTTGTAAAGGGTTTCAGACTCCCTTAAAAACCTGTTCTACCATAATCAAAAACATAAGAATCGATAAAAGATCAGGACATAGCAAGGGTCAAACATTGGTAGCCCTTACATAATGGAAGCAAAAGATAACAAATGTTTGAGAGATATATAACCTGTACAAAAGTTTCTACTGCTATGTGATGGTTTTCCATTTCTTCATTCAGTTATTTTTTCCATTCTTATTAAATTCTGGCTAGTCGACAGATTGACATATTCGAAAATATTGTACATTTTGACATTTTAATGCAGGCTATACCGATGCTGGATCATCAACAGATGTTATTGCAGGTGATCGATCATGGAAATCAATGGAAATGGAGATACAGTCATTGCTTGAGAAGTTGCTGGACATAAATGATGCAATGAGTCGGAATGCAGCAGCTGCAACACCAACTACCTCTGTTACACAGAAGCTTGCAAGGCATAGAGATATTCTTCATGAATTTACGCAGGTGAAACTTAACATAAAGTATGCCAAAATATTACCATTTATTTGGATTGAGTACTTTTCTTCTTAAATTTGTTTGGAAGCAGTGGCTGGCTCGTCTTGCTGTTTAAAAAGATTTGGGGCAATTTCAACAACAATTTTTGTGTGACATTTTCTAAATAATTGCCTGAGAAGCTAAGAAATTTGAAAGGAGCTTGACAATAGTTGCCTTCCAATTTTAATTAATTTTTTTTATTTTTTGAGACAACGAGCTGCTCTGTCAGCTTTTATACCAGATGATGTAAATGTTCATTATGCCAGTATTTCAATAAATCTGTGGTGGATAAAGAAAAGAGATGGTTGACATTTTTGTACTTCAATCACGAAAAGGACTGGGACAGACAATGAAAAACATATGGATTGTAATCTGCGAAGCTTTACAGAATGTGATATCTTCTTCAGGAAAATTCTTCTGATAAAACTGAGTGCAATCTTTCCTTTCACATTTTCCTTGCAAGTCATTTTAACTTTAAGCATAACATGATTAGAATCCTGAAAATCCTTGTTTCTCTATTTAAGGTGCTGTCACTCCCATGAGTAGGGAAAGATCTTCATTCAGGTATCAGTATATTCAAAATGTAAGGCTCTCCAAATAATAAATGTCTAAGTTACCGATTCGGGTGCGGATGCGCGAAATTTTTTTTTAGGGGATGCGGATGCGTTTGGATACGTGTGTATACATATATATTTTTAAAATATATATATATATATATATATATATATATATATATGCAAAGAAGTGCAAGAATTATACAAAACTAAATCATTTGATAGTATGAATTTCAAAATTAGAATAATGATACTTCACCAATCAGCATTTATCAAGATTCAAGATTCAAGATATTTCATATTAGCTCAACAACTTCAACTTAAAATTTCATAGACACAAATATTCAAATTGAAACTTGCTAGTATCGTTCAATGTTTATCAATCAAGGATTCAAGAGTCAAGACACAAGATGCACTAATCAGATTGAGAATCATAAGGATTCTCAAGAATATCCACATTCTCATCATCTCCAACTGCTGCAAGTGAGGGTTCATTTGAACCAAGAACGGTTCCACTTGTGCTAGATGCACCATGTGTCATGGTATCATCACCATCATCTGTGATTGCCATGAGATCATGAAGCGTTGCATCCAAGTTTGCACACTCAGGGGTTACATCCCAAAGCTTGGTTGACCCTTCCTTGTATTCATTCTGGTTACGTGACAAAAGACGCAAGTTGGTATGAATGTAAACCAAGTCCTCAGCTTTCTTTGAGCCCAACCGGTTGGGCTTCACTGAATGGATATAGGAGTATGTACTCCAATTCCGTTCAGCAACAGAAGAACTTGCAACCTGGATAGTGTTCACAAAATTAAACATACAAATGAAAAACAATTTAAAGAATGTTAAACACTAAATTGTAGAATACAAGTGGTAAACAAAAAACAAAAAAAACTTACTTGTGACAGGATCTTGATTGCAAGAGGTTGTAGATGCTTGTATGGTTGACCATACATGTACCACCAAGTGATAGCTCCCATTTTATATTGGTCCTTTATTGCAAATGGAGACATTTTTACACCGGAAGCAAATAAGCCAAATTCTAGCCTCACTGTGTCAAGCATTTCCTCATCTGGGAAGAGTCTTGCAAAAGCTTTGTAGCACCCATTGGCAACTTCTTCATCCGCATATGGTGCAACTCTATCTGGCATAGCAAGTACTTTCTCACTATAGTACCTCGGAGATAAGGCATATGCAAGGAGGTGCAATGGGGTAGTCATCTTCTCCCAGCTATGATGAATGATTTCTTCCACCTTATTGCATAAGGCTTCACATTCTGTGGGGTCATTCTCATGCTGTTGTATGGAAACTTTTACCTTCTCAACCATGGTGTCCATGCCATCATACACATCGCCCAAGCAAGGTGTATCTGTATTGGCAAAGCGGAGCATAGTCATAATAGGCTCCGTAAAATCCAATACAAATTGCACACGAGCCCACCAACTGTCATTCAAGACCAAAGCCTTGACCTTTTGGGCTCTTTCTGAATTTGAAGCCTTCCATATACCCCACTGGTTAGAAATAACCATTTGGGTTAATGCCACTTGCACTTTGACAAGCCGTCTCATAACAATAGTATGAGACACAAAACGGGTCTCAACAACCTAAGCAAGTTAACAATATGTCAAAGTTATATACAATTTGATAATTGAACATGAACATAAAATTTATTAAAAATCAATAAATAAATGAAATTTTTAATTTACTAATTACAATGAATTTACCTTCAGCAGCTCCAATTTGGAGAATGATCTAAATATGGATTGCGACATGTGGTGGTTTGTCACAAACATTTGTATCTCCTCCCCCTCTTGGTAAATCTGCTTCACCCAATCTATTTGAGTGCCAATTTGTTGCATGATCAAGTTTAGGGAGTGTACAGTGCATGGTGTCCAAAAGATATGGTCATATCGACCCTCAACCAAAGCACCTGCACCCCTACAATTTTTGGCATTGTCTGTAACCACCTGGACCACATTCTCACTATCCACCATCTCTATGGCCTCAATGAGAATTCTAGAAATGAATTGTGAATCTTTCACCTGCCCTTCACAATCAACAATTCTCAAAAACATTGACCCTTTGGGGGACATTGCAATCACATTAATCAATGGTCGATTACTTGCATCTTTCCATCCATCAGACACAATAGTTATACCATAAGTTTTCAAAGCATGTTTCATTGGTTGAAGAGCTCTCTCTATACAAGTCCTCTCTTTTTGCAATAGAGTGGTACGCACCTTTTCATACCTGGGACTTACATAATCAGCTGGAGCTCTATGTATGGCTTGCACCATTTCCTTCCAATATGGTGATCTTACCAAGTTGAAAGGAAGACCATTGGCATAGAGGCAACATCCAATGGCTTCATCAGCAAGCTCTCTTGCCTCCATTTTAAATGCGCTGTCCAAAGGGCCTCTTTGTGGGTGGTAACCTCTACTTCTTCATCTTCCTCTCCTGGTACAGTTACTTGCAAGAATGGATGTTTGGAGGATGCAACTAGTTCAGTGGGTAATTGCATTTTGTTCTGTCTTGATGGAGGTTGATAAAATTTTTTTTTTGATCTTTTCACCAATTTATCAGCCTCTTCTTGTTCTCTTACAAATGAAGCTATTTGTGCATCAGACATCCCCTTCCCAGTTGTGCCTTTGCACATTGCAAATCCTTTACCAGCAGGGCCCATAAAATGAAGTTTGACTCAGGAATATGAGCTATTGAATGCTTTTCCTTTGTTACTTTGACAATAATTACAGTTCCAAAGATACGAGCCACCTCTTGAAACCTGTGACACTCTTGTCGTATGTCTCCATAAAGGAGATCCAACATTAATATTAAAATTATCGGTTCCTTGCCCTCCAACTGAACTTTGACTACCGGTGGTGGCCATTCTTGCACAATACGGTCTAGTTTCTTGCTATAATAAGAAAATAAATAAATTTAATTTAGAAAAAAAACTACGAACATCAAGCATACAAGTGTAAAAAAATGATACAAATAGATAGCTAAACTTGTTTGTTTATTTCTTTTAAAATTTTTTTTTGAAAAAAACTTCAAAAATTTCTTCACAAACTTGAAAAATTTTTAAAAATCATCAAAATCTCAAAGAAATTCATTAAACAACTTGAGAATGGGATCAAATGCTTACCTGGAATGCTTAAAAATGCTTTGTGGAAGCTCTCCCTTGCTCTACGAACGTTCCTCTTCAAAAATAACCAACTTGACTTCAAAATCCAAAAAATGGAGAGCAAATGAGAAAATATGCAGCCTACAAACAAAATGGGATAAAGCATGGTCGAATGGCCTCTTTTAGGGCCGTTTTAGGGTTTAGGGCAAAAAAAGAAGTTAAAAAAGGCTTATTTGCATATGTCTTAATTTTTTTTAAAGTGAAAATTGCTTTAAAATTTTGTTTTTCCCTGCAGGCTCCCGCAGATGCTCCCGAATGCGTTCGGATGCCCTGTGGGTGCCACCCGGATGCCACCACAGGCACCCGGATGCGGGTGGATGCTTGTCGCAGGCATCCACCCGCATTCGGGTGCTTGTGGTGGCATCTGGGTGGCACCCACAGGGTATCCGCACCAGTATCGGCACCCGCTTACATCCGCTTTCGCATCCGAGCTCCAGCAGGACGCATCGGTATCCTAGATAAATGTTGAGATCATATGCTGAAATATCCCGAACTAGGATATTGTCTCAAATCTGATTTGGATTTTCGATTTTTGATATGATTTGCTTCATTTCATTGCAAAACAACAACATGCAAACATGCAAAGGAAATGATATAGATTTCCAAGGAAATAAGTGATTATAAAGACAAATCTATTGAAAATGATTCTGATATAAAACATGCATGGCTGTTACATCAAATATATTGCTGTTACAATGCTAGAGCATGCATAAAATTTACATGCAACATACCCACATGATTCCTCTACAATATCATCAAGCCCTTGTGAGCCATGAATGTGATAGCTGTCCACAAAATTGAACAATGTAATACACCTGTGAATCCTGAAGTGAATCCACCAAGGGGGCTGATCTGGGTTATCGTCCAAATTACCAAACCATAAGCAACTCTCACATACTCAAAAATCAATAGACTAGGTCACCTCATACCACTGTTATATCTCAAACCAGCAACAAATACCAAGGCAAAAGTAGAAGACCCATCTCATGAGGATTTACCATCAAGTAATCATGTTCCCACACATTCCAATGCATACCCATAGCTGATGTAGACATGAACAATTTTGAAAATGTAGTGAACAGCCATGTAGGACAGTCACCTATCCCTAAACAACCCATGTCATTTAGCTCAAATGCAAACCGATATGCAGCTGTACTGTCACAAGAACTAGGTGCCAATATCAAATTTGTAATGAAGATGCCATCACCAACACCCAATGTCAACTCATGTGTGGCTGGTTTACTAGTAGTAACTTCCATAGAATCATTATGTCCGCCAATAATAGTTTTTTGTTGCAGGGGAAACATGGCTTGTTGGGCTATCAAATTAGCTTTCTTTGCCTTCTCAACCCAACTCTCAATAATTACTTGGGACTGGTTTAGTGCTGTTGTTCCAAGGTGAACAAATTCAGTCCTCTTGGAGGATGCATCATCAACCGACGACTCATGTTCATCTTTCAAAAATTGAATGCCAACGTTAGGTGACTCAATCACATTATCTTCTCCATGATCATGGGCTGCATTACCTTGAGGTTGAAGAGATATATCACTGCTGTTATAACAGTCAGCATAATTGTCATGCATTTGTGTTGTACCTTCAAATTTTACAAGCACCTCTTTATTGGAAACTTCATTCTCAACACTTGCACTTTGAATGCCATATTCTGATTTTTCTTCATGTGTATGAATTGCGTCATCATTGGAATCAACTAATACACTGGAAGATGCATTGTTGTCACCCAAAGAATCCATACCATCATTATCCATATCAAATTTCAATCTCATGCTTAACATCAAGAGAAGTCATGTTTATCTCACTTCTAGAATTCTCTTGTGAATCTTCTTGCAGAGATGATGAAGCCTCATGTGAGTCGATCCCTAATGCTTTTCTTTTTTCCTCATGAACTAAATCTGCATGTTTATCAAATTCTCCATGTAGATTCTTGTGTAACTCCATTGAATTTTCTTTTTTCTTATGCTTCTGTTTTGAACTTGTAGATGATTGTTCTTCTCTTTTTGGTATAAACGTAGGTTGAAGTGGTCTATTAAACCTTGTGTTTGCTGTCCTAACAACATTAGAGGCTGCTCCAGCAGGATTCTTTTGCCTGAATTCACTTCTTTCATCATCTTGATTCCTTGACTGTGGTTGTACCCTTAAATTACCTATCACAGTCAGAGGTTGCCATTGTGACTTAATGAAAGTCTGCATCATTTGTTGCTGCTGTTGAGCAAAATGTGCCAAAACATCCTGTATATTAGGCTGACCATTCCAACCATTATTCCTTTGCTCTACTATTTTCAAAGGATCATGTTCTTTTGCTTCTTCCAGTTGTGCCTGTTCTTGTTGTTTTGCTTTACTTCAAGTATAATACTTGTGTGGACCAATCTCTCGAGAACTCATATAATTAATTCAAACACATGCACTATTTCTGCTGATAACTACCATCTGACCCACATGCAACAATTAAACTTGACATGCAACACAAATCCACTAACTAGGACTGTTAAAAAATAACATGCAATAGTAACCCTTTTCATAAATTGCTCTTAAACTAACATGCAATCATCTAGGTATTCACCAAATTGCCATGCAATAGCATCCACCACACATGCAACTGCAAAATCCGACATGCAACCTCACAAGCTGGCAGGATTTGTGGCTCTGATACCATTGAAATATCCCGAACTAGGATATTGTCTCAAATCTGATTTGGATTTTCGATTTTTGACATGATTTGCTTCATTTCCTTGCAAAATAACAACATGCAAACATGCAAAGAAAATGATATAGATTTCCAAGGAAATGAGCAATTACAAAGATAAATTTATTGAAAATGATTTTGATATAAAACATGCATGGCTGTTACATCAAATATATTGCTGTTACAATGCTAGAACATGCATAAAATTTATGTGCAACATACCCATGTGATTCCTCTACAATATCATCAAGCCCTTGTGAGATATCATCTCCAAATCACGACCATGAATGTGATTGCTGTCCGCAAAACTGAACAATGTAATACACCTATGAATCCTGAAGTGAATCCACCAAGGGGGTTGATCTGGGTTATCTTCCAAATCACCAAACCATCTAGGGTTTCTGTCCTAGGGTTTTACAGGACCTTCAAGCAAAGCTTCAAGTTCATAGAGAAAAGACTCAAAATAAAAATAACAATCTCCAGAATGCCTTCACAATTCCCCTTTTCCTCCTTTTATAATAGCCTTTTCCCTATTTTGAGAGAAATACTTTATTTTATTTCTTTAAGCATTAATTGTATTTGCTGCTTCTTAACAACTTTGTGAGCAATTCCAGAAAGTATTTTTGGGCAAACTGCTATGAGAAGCAAACAAGTCTAAGCACACATGACAATATTTGCTTTTCTAATCCAAGTCAAGTACTCTTGAGACATTAAATTCTTTCCCACATCCTTAGCACATAGTGGATGAAAAATTAAAGGTAGTTTTTTAGGTTACTGCCAAGCGAGACACCAAAGTGACATGAATCCCTCTTGTGGAAGCCCATGAGGGAATTATATTTCCACTTACCTTATATATTGTTTGAGGTGTATATACCATACCCACTTTTGGATTTGAACTGACACTTGTATGTCATCTTTGAAGAATACGCGCTTTGCAAAGATACCTATTGTGTGTTATTATTTGGACTTGTACAGTGAATCAACATAAACAACATGGAGGATAAATAAAAAATGTAACATGAAATTTTACAGAATATGACTACTCCAGGAATATTCTCTTTTGTAAATGTACTGCAAAATTTTGTTTTGCTTTTTCTCTGCAGATATATTTAAAGATGAGTAAAGATGATTGTGTTCCTAATGTTTCTTGCCCCTTTGTTCAGGTCTTTAGAGTAATATAGCTTCTATTCTATGTGAAAGATCTATCCAAAGAGCTTATGCCCTCTTAAAGAAAATGCTCACCGAAAAGAAATGCATAGGTGGTCCATGGTACCATGAATTGAATAGATCACATATGACATTGAATCATCTTCATCTCTCAAAGCAATGGGCTATATGTGCATTGAAAGTAGATATAGTGAAATAGGAAAATAATAATAAGGCCAGCACAAAGACTCAGGTGACATGATTTTATTAAAGATCTTATTCAGTAGGTGGATATCAATATCCTTTGTTTCTTACAGAGCAATTTGTTCGAAATGCAAACATTCCAAACACGCATAGGCAATTCTGTGAAAAGCTGCTGAAGGTGTCACTTTTTTGCACACTTTTTCCTAGCTGTTTTCTGGATGTTTTAATAAACAACCTGGATGGTAGTTTCCTCTCCTCTTTCAGGCATTTCAACCACTCAAATGTGGGATATGAGCATCTGTGGGTTCCATGTCAGCCCATTAATTATTAAGTAAAGCTATGTTAGATATAGATATGACAAAATAACTTCTGAGAAAATACAAGCAGAAAAACAAAGTGTTTTATCCCACCATTATGACTGAGCTAGAGGCCAAAACAAATTTTTGTGTAGTAATGTGAATCCATAATATAACTTTGTAAACATTTTTTTTTGTGTAAGCAGTGATATTTACTTTAGATATTGAGACCCATATACACCATGCTGTGTGCTAAAATTTGTGGGATTGTTTTTGTTGTCTCCAAAACATCCCTATATCCTTGTCTCTCCTATTTCTTAAAGCGTGGTGCAACATTGGGACAGATTTATAGAAGAAACCACATGGAAAAGTTGGTCTCGACTCAATGACAGGAATGAACTTTGTAAAGTGGGTTACTGGTATGGCTTGTGGGTTACAATTAACCACATTTTCAAGTTGATGTTAGAAAATCTCAGAACAGAAACAGAGGACATTCAAGTCAGGAAACAAAGAGGAAGATGACAAAATTGATGACATGATACAACCATTAGTGACATCATCATTTGTACCTATTTGTAGCAACATTTAGTTAGGCTAAATCTGACCTGCATTTAATTTCCTGAATTTAATAATTACTTGGAAGATGTAAGTTAATCTGCAACACTTGGACATATTTGGTTTTCTCTTGATGTGTTCTTACGCATCAGTTGGATGATCCAGTTAATCATCATTTGGTTACCAGCATTCTTCAAGTGTCCAATGCAAAATTTAAATGGAGAGACAGAATTGATATATTGGATGAAGCTATAAGTGGACAGGTGACAGGTATTTGCAGAGCTGGAACTCCATCTTCATGTAGCTCTCACCATCCAATGATATTTTTTGGTCAAATATGAGTCTGTCCTCACTAGAAGTGATATGTACATAACACAAATATCACATGCATACAACAGGAGGTTCAAAGAAATGTGTTTATAGGTGCTTTGATGGACCTTCACCATTTGCATCACATTGGAGTGTTCAAACTTCTCTTCAACTTCATTTCAAATCCAAGACAGCAAATTCGTATTCTTGCACTTTCAGAATATTCAGTAGGTCTAAAAAAGTTGGCGCTACTTTTCTGATGTAATACCCTAAATGACCTTCAAATAATTACAAGTCAAGCTTCATTCTCTGAAGTTTACTATGCCCTTCTCAAGAGAGATTGACCCTTATTAAACTCCTCTTTATTGTTTGAGAAAACTTCTTCCTTTCCTGTTAGCTTTTACTTCTTTTGAATAGAAATTTTGAAGGATTAACTTGTCTTAAGTCTCCTTACCATAGCTATCTGTGATTAAGCTACAAAATACATTATTATATCGTCAAATAACTTGTATTGCTAACCAGTGTCTCTTTTGCTAGCTTGTTAGGGCCTTGAAGGTTGGATTCTTATCACTAATCTGATGCCGAATTAATCTTCTTGTCCAAATCTTCTTCTACATAGCTTATATATATCATCTTAAACATCATAGTTGAGAATATTGGACTCAGCAATTACTTGGCCAGCCCAAAATTGAAAATCTCAGGGCTCACCAAAAACTTGGGGAGAAACTTGCAATACATATGAACTTTGAAGTTTCAATATCAATAAAAATTACAATCATAAATTTCTTTTGTGATTAAAGTTCAAGAAAGTATGTTGCGATTGTGTGGGTGTCGTGGAACTTGATGGTATAACTGCAATATCCTTAACAAGAGCCTGAGGCATAAGATCAAGTTGTCTATGCGGTGAACCCACCCCTATTGACTTTGCCAACCTTGCTTTTTGCCTCTTCATGTGCCCCCACATCTGCTTGTTGTTTGGTTGCCATCTCATTAGCAATAAACAATGGATCCACATACTTAGCAATCCAATCCGAATATGGGTCAATGTTATTGAGGTCAAGCACATGATGTGTGGTAGGATTTTTTACCTGATTTTAATGCAATTGAAGATTGCATTGCAGAAAGGCAAGGTCATTCTATATAAGATTTGGCTATGGAGATGACCACCCAAAATCAAGGTGCTCCAATGAAAGCACAACAGAGACACAAAACGAGAGAATAAATCTATTCTATCAAAATATGCAAATATACAAATGGGATTATTAACAAGAGTATGTGAGGTGGGTATATAGGACACACTACAAAGAGATGTAATTTAAAACCAATGCAGGTTGAAGGAGATACATTCATGTGTGTAGTAAAACTTCACTAGACAAGGAAAGTAGAAGTCACATATACAAATGCAACCTACCTAAGCAAGATTATCCTATCCTAGGTCCAAATATGCAATAAAGTAATTAACCAAATGCAAGAAAATAAACATGCACTGACACTCCCTTATTAGCATAGTTAGATGGGTACAAAAGATAGATGAATGGATCTTAACAAATGTGTAGCCATGTACAAAATGATGCCCCTCAAAAGATGAGAGATAGAAACTTGTAGGACATAACTTCCGTCCAACAAGAGTTAAAAGAAGAGAGATATTGCAACCCTTGCACTTAAAGTATAATCTCCTATGTTTATGGTAGATGCTCAACATTGAATGCAAGTCAAATACATGCTATCAAAGAGTGGAAATCTGGGACTACAGAAATTGTGTTGCATATTGAACTTTTGGATCAAAGAGGGGTAAAAATTTATTAAATCACCAAGAATTAAAAGAACAAACTAGCTTGCAACCAAACTCAAAAGAGTAGCAACATCAACTACCAACAACCAAGGACTCCCAAACAACAAAACCTCTTAACCAAAACCAATCAACATCCACCCAATTCAACCACAAGAGAGCCAACACCTGCCAGCCCTAGGGGAAGGAATCACTAAATCCTAGCCAAGCCAACCCATTAACCAGGAGCATCTTTCAGAATCAACATTTATAACTGCTGGGAAAATACTGGGGGGAGATGCTCTGAATCATCAACAAACTAGTTATCCTTATGCTCCAAGGTCCATTTAGCCAGACAGAAAACCACCTTGTTCCATTCCTATGGGATATGGACAAAGGATACCCAATCCAGGGAGTTGCTTAAGGATTTGTCAAACTATGAGGCCAACTACCAATTCACACCTTCAAATTTCTGAGCATTTAGCATGTTAACCAAGATTTGAGAAGCAGACTCACAACTAATCCTTCCCCATTCGAGAGCACAACTTCTTTTTAGAGCCTTAAGAATAGCAATGCTTCCATAAGGTTCTTCAACTACTGCCCCATATATTTGGAAAAGAAGAATAGGAACACACCAACACTGCCCCTTCTCATTTCGCCCATTCCAGCATGACCCAGGTTTCCCCTTGAGGATCCATTAAAATTAATCTTGAAAACACCCAAAGTAGTTGGAAGCCATCTACTGAAATATCCCACTATGATATTTTTCCCAGATTTTACCACAAATTTAGACAACCAATTGCATGCAACTGAATTCTTTAATCCAACAGATTAGACTGAAAATCATGTAAAAATCAAACTGAAATAGAAATATGGAACGATAAATTGTTACAACTTTATTTCTTAGATAGATATGAAAATACCTCTACAAGTATTGCCTTCAGATAAAATCCTCTCAAATTTGCCCAACTGTGAATTCTGTCGCGAATCCACCCTCAAGAAACGAATTGGGTTTTCGTCCAATTTGTTGAAAGAATCCCAAGGGTTTCCGTCCTCAAGAAACTAGAATTGAAACAAGAAGCTCTTAGAGCCCTGCCAATGAAAATGAATAAACCCAACATGATCCAAAATGAAATCCAAGCTGCCTTTTTATAATCCTCTTATGAAGATTCTAGAAGACTCTTGAAATTCCCTTTATTTGTCTTTATTTTTTTCCCTTTTTAATTTAAAATTGAACTTGTAGGGAAAATAATTATAAAGTGACTTTTATTAATTTCTCACTAGGCTCCATTTAAGTCACTTTAAAATATTATTAAATAATTAAACTAAGCTGTCATTTAATTTGATATAATTTGACAACTTAAAATTTAATTATTTAATTGACTTCTAATGTCCCAAAAAAAGGACATTACAGTCCTCCCCTCCCAGAGATTGCTTGCCCTCAAGCAATCTACATCTGCATAATGAAAATAAATGTCTAGATCCCATATCAACCTCAAGAATGTTGCTCTGCCAATCTGCTGCGCTACTCTGATATAAATAACAACACACCCGGAATTGTGAAGCCACTCATAAAAAAACCACTAAAGTAACGCACCCAACATGCCAATGCGAGGATCCCAAATTATCATGCTGTCATAAGTCAAATATAAGGAGATAGTAATATCTCAAGGAGCTATCAATATTGAGCAACTCTCCAACTATAAATGATCTCCCATGGAAGTACATAACACCCATCCTAGACACAATAATATATCAGCCCATCCTGAGATTCTGTTGTAAGAATCAAACTGCTCAAAAGCTGAAATCAACACAAACAGATGGGAGGAATTAGTACAATAATAACCATTCTGGAATGCCACTGAATACATAGGAATGATGAGTAAGGATGTGGCTGAAAATCCATCTCCTATGATCAAACCATAACTACCATCAATCCTCGACCAAGAACTATTTAGTTGTTGAAACATAGAATCCATCCAACTTATATGTAAATCAGAATCTAAACCCATGTGTAAGCTGATAGAAGAATGGGCAGCAATACTAACTCTAGAAATCGATCCACTACTCCAATCATGTGACCAAAACTCATTACTAGAAACCGCACTTGAGTCCCAAATCTTGCAATCAATCCCATCCTCATCATGGAAATCAAAAAGATCTCATCCAGCTCAAAAAGTGTATTATCAAATGTCCAATCAGCACTCAACACACAAAGAGGGTTCCATAATTTGAAAAGAATTCCCTCTTTCCAACTTAGGCCCAGTATCTTGCTGTCCTAATTCAAAAAATGCCAATTTAAGACATTGCTCCAAGTTAAAGACTTCTTGAATTTGGTCAAGCTCATCAATCACCTCTTTGACTTCGTCTGCCATTTCTTTGTTTCCTTGCTCCCTTAACTGTTCATTGACAATAAGCTGATTTTCTGCTTCTAGAAGAGCTATTTGTGTACTCTTCAATGTGTCCTTAGTTTGTTTAAGCTCCATGATGAGCTTATTGACTTCATCAGCATAAACTCCAGCAACCTTTAAGATGTGATCTCTATCTGAAAGTAAATGCAAATAATCTGGTTTTAGTGACCCAAAGGCTTCTTTGACAATTTTTTAAGTCAGCAAGATATGATTCACCTTCCATCCCCTTTTGTTTCCCCTCAAACTGAATCTTCCAATAGAGGTCTTCTATGTTCTTGTGAATGTCATCAAAATGTACTAAGGTTGCAATAATCATATCATCAATGACTTTCAACTGGTTCTTCAAATTATTTGATTCAAATGGTCTCTCACCAAAGTCAACCTCATATAATGAATTTTATGATTTGTCCTCAAGATCATGCCATGTGAACCCTTAATTTGAAAAGAATTCCCTCTTTCCAACTTAGGCCCAGTATCTTTCTGTCCTAATTCGAAAAATGCCAATTTAAGACATTGCTCCAAGTTAAAGACTTCTTGAATTTGGTCAAGCTCATTGATCACCTGTTTGACTTCCTCTGCCATTTCTTTGTTTCCTTGCTCCCTTAACTGTTCATTGACAATAAGCTGATTTTCTGCTTCTAGAAGAGCTATTTGTGTACTCTTCAATGTGTCCTTAGTTTGTTTAAGCTCCATGATGAGCTTATTGACTTCATTAGCATAAACTTCAGCAACCTTTAAGATGTGATCTCTATCTGAAAGTAAATGCAAATAATCTGATTTTAGTGACCCAAAGGCTTTTTTGACAATTTTTTAAGTCAGCAAGATAAGATTCACTTTCCATCCCCTTTTGTTTCCCCTCAAACTGAATCTTCCAATAGAGGTCTTCTATGTTCTTGTGAATGTCATCAAAATGTACTAAGGCTGCAATAATCATATCATCAATGACTTTCAACTGGTTCTTCAAATTATTTGATTTAAATGGTCTCTCACCAAAGTCAACCTCATGTAATGAATTTTATGATTTGTCCTCAAGATCATGCCATGTTAAATATCTTTGATCAAACTCATTGAAGTGACCTGGGCTGCCACACAATAAAATTTCTGATTTGTCTTCACCTTCTTGTGATTCATCATTGTCAAACCTTATATTAGCATGCTCTATGCCAATGGGACTCCTGAATACTTCTCGTGTAGATGCCTCATATGTTCTTTATCGACCATTTCAGAAGAAGTTTCAATGTGTTTTTCATGAAGAAACAGAGGGACAAAATCATGCTTATTTCAAGATTCATCAAGAGAACTATCCTCGCTATAGGATTTATGTATGTCGATCTCAAGATCATCAACAAAAAGCTTAGAGTACTTCTCACCTTTGAAGCCATTTGTTCTTCATTCTCTTTCCTAACTGACCCATCTTTTACTGATTCATCATCCTCACTAACCCCACAATTGTGATCAAGTGTCCAAGTCTTTTGATATGTGAGGCAAATATGCTCTCTTCTCATTTGGTTCTTACTCTTTTTGGAAGATCTTGCAACCTGTAAGCCCATTGAGATTAGTTCATCTTCAGTCATCTGTTCTTTGAATCTTTCAATTTTATGTTGTACCAATCTTTTGGAGAACCCATAAGTAATAGGTGATACAACTTGTTCCTTCCTCCAAATAGCTAAAAAGTCTGATTGCAACCGCTTGCATATATCATCGTCCTCATCTAAGATTAAGGACATAATGGTTTGAACTTTGCATACAAGCCCTCACATTGTTCAGGTGATGTTTCCTGATTTCAGTTAAAAAACATTGAAACATTTGTAAAATCAAATTATCGCATTTGAGATCCAACATTAGGATAAATGGTCTGGCTCTTTCCATAATTTCTAACATTTTAGCCCTCTTAACAAAGGTAGGGCCTTCATCAACATGTAACCCCTAAAAGCTCTTCACAGTCAGCTGCAAAATATTCCTCAGTACATCATCATTATAGGGTGCTATAGGAGCTGTTATTCGTGTAATCTCACTAAGATATGAAACAACTACAAGTCTAACATCTTTATGTGGATGTTCCATAAACTTCTGCTGAACCAAAATGAGCATTGAGGGCCACAAAGCCCAATTAAGAAGCCTCCAATCTGACTGGTCTACTCTTGACAAATATGTATCTAATTCTTCCAATTTAGAGAGAACACCATCAGGAAATTTAATGGACTCCAATTGTAAACCAATCAGATAGAGCCAATTCCCTACTTTTTCTTTTTGTAAATCCCTTAGCCGATCACCATTAAAAGTTTCATTAAATTCTTTTGAGAAAAGAGTACTTTTTAGATTTGCCAATGACTTCATTTTGATTACCCCAAATTGCAAAATGCTACCCCTGCTCTGCCCCAAACCTTTCCAAAAGTTTTGCACTCTTGAACCTTTGATATGTAGGTAATTTGTCGAACAATTGTGTTTTTCCCAAATGTAAAGAGATGTAGCAGTGAGAAGTGACAGCACTATGACATTCAAGAAAACGCCTAGCTCAAAATTTAAACACAGACATCACCTTGCAGAAATGATAACTCGTCCTGACCTTCAATTGCTAATTTCTACTTCTGGTTTGATTATACAGCATTGAGACATTAATCTCAAGACAAGGTTCCTTAGTTCTGATCACACAAATCAACATGTAAGCCAGGTCTCAATGTTTAAGTCAGTCTGAAACTATATTGCAGCACATAGAACAACAGCTGGGATTTTCACTCCATTTTAATATTCCCAAATTGGATATCACTGTAGTTTTCTACCCTAGTTTGCTTCTGAATTTTTTTAAACACTACTTCCACTGTATCACTGTAATAATCCCAACTTGCTGTCTTCACAATTTGCAGTCTTCTCATATTCAGTACTCAGCCAATTTAGACAAACATTTTGTATATATTATTTGAGCAGTTATATCAGAATATACAACTGACTATAAAACATGATTATATTGGAACTTCCTTGCATCAAATATGTCTAACTTCAGATGCTAATATTTCAAAAATAGGAAGATAATACATATCTGATCTCTTTATTGCAAGCGCGAGAATGTAGAAGAAGAACTTTTCCTTTGTTCCAATCTGAAACTTTCTACACAGCAATAGACGATTCTGAAAGCAGGACAGCTACAGCATGTATAGGAGTTTCATGATGCATAGCACTTCACAGAGTGATGTCTACAAACTTGCAGTGCAGCTAAGAGCCCAAACCTCACGTCCAGCAACAGCAAGATGAATGAAGACCAAGACAGAGCATGGAGTTGCAATGTTGGTCATGAATCATTATGCCCAGTGTGATAATACAGATTCAGCCCGACCTCTTGTCAAAGCAGTTGTGAATTGGACTCCAGAATGCAATCAATATCAGAGGTGTTTATATTAATGTTTGATCAATGAGCCATACTGATATGCAATCCGCTGCCTCAACCATACTCAGTAAAACTACACAGAAATTCCCCTTGAAAATCCATGGTATACCTCAGGGAATGTATTATGCACCAAGAATTAGCAATTACAAACTTATCCTATAATGGAATATGGAAAACCTGTTAATATTTCAGACTTTGAAAGGAAATAACAAACTATAGATGATCTTTCAAAGCTAAGATTTAGGCCCTATCCAAAATATAGATAATAAAAGAAATAGATAATGCCCGGTTTTGCTGTAGAATCTCCTTGGTGATGCCTTCAAGTTAATATAATTCAATCTTTAATGTCTGCTCCAAATCTGCTATGTTTCGCTCCTCAAGTCTGCTATATTTCCTCTAGATATGACTACAAACTTAGTACTAAATGCTACTGCTATGGATTAGATTTATGGATCTGCCTGACTGCTGTTATGGTGCAAATCAGGTATGCATGTTATGTTTTTGATACTTCCCTTGATTCACAACATAACCCTTTATTTATATGCAATGAAGAGGTGTGACTCTCCACAAGGTAAGGAAGCCGACTTGCATATGCATGTCGGCATTTAATAGATAGCAGGTCGGTTCCTCATTAAATACAAAACAAGTCGTCCCTCTTGCAAATAATGTTATATTTAATGAGCAAGTCGTCCCACTTTATAGCAGATATAGTATCCAAATAAAGTCATCGTTTTAGGACTATAATAATATTTCTTCAATGATTATGAGATGTATTTACTTATTGTTTATATCAGCATATTGATCTTTCCGAAAAGACCACAAATACTAACACTCCCTCTTGGTCTTGAGGGAAGATCAAATTAATCTCATAATGTAATCACAAGCTCTTTATGACACTAAATTCCATTCTCAATGAATATGGAACTATTAAAGAAAAAACATAACATAATATATTCATAATGTATTCATACTTGATGTAATCAATGTGATTAACCATCCTCAAGATGTCCCAACCTCGGTAATGTCATCTACTACAAAATGTAAGGTTATTTAAACATCGTTCACATGTAAACAATAATCACATATAGATCTCAACTTTAAGCATAACATTATCTCAATAATAGATCTCAAATTTATGTAATCAGAAAATAAAACAATAGATCTCAAATCTATGTCATCAACATAACAATAGATCTCTAATCTATGTAGCAATAAATTTTTGTAATCATAAGAAACATCATCAGAACTTTAATAATGGAAGCATCTTCAATAAATGTAAATTCAAATAAAACACTAACCTCAAAGTGTAGATCTCCTCCTAATGAGATCTCATCCACAAGCTCTCGAAAGACACATCCACAAGTTTTCTAAAGGATAGTCTCCATTGGTAATTCTATCCAAGAGCCTCAATGCTCACATATGCAAGAGCCTCAGCGCTCAAATATGCAAGAGCCTCAATGCTCAAATATCAAGAGCCTCAACGCTCAAATATGCACGAGCCTCAACGTTCAAAGGTGCAAGAGCCTCAATGCTCAAATATGCACGAGCCTCAACGCTCAAAGGTGCAAGAGCCTCAAATATGCACGAGCCTCTACGCTCAAAGGTGTAAGAGCCTCAACGCTCAAATATGCACGAGCCTCAATGCTCAAAGGTGCAAGAGCCTCAACGCTCAAAGATCCTGCAAATATGTTAGTATAACAAAATACCCACATAATATTTTAATATAACGAAGAATCATATTCTCAATGTAAAGTAATATTTGATTTACAACAAAGAATTAGAAAGAGTTTATAACATAAATTTTACGTTCAGGAAGGCCCATATTTGAACTCCCTCTCAAGGTGAAGACTAAAGGACAAGGTGTTCAGATTCTGTTTCTTTTATTTCAGTAATAGAGGCTTGAAGATTGTTTCGATTAGGACAATTTAGTGCCTTGTGACCAAATTTGTCACATCTATAACATTGTACCTTAGATCTCTCTTTTGAA
This sequence comes from Chamaecyparis obtusa, assembly GCA_027943335.1. Classification (NCBI taxonomy): domain Eukaryota; kingdom Viridiplantae; phylum Streptophyta; class Pinopsida; order Cupressales; family Cupressaceae; genus Chamaecyparis; species Chamaecyparis obtusa. The sequence goes on from BSBK01001169.1 coordinate 1,746,437, forward strand.
ATTTGTTGTTTTGATAGTCTCTCCCTCTCCATCCGTTATTGTGAGAGTTTCCTTCTTGCTTGTTTTGATAATCTCTCTTTCTTTTGTTCCTAAGGTTTCTATCTCCTTTGTCTTAAGATTTTCTTTTAAACTTGTCTTTCTTTCTTGATTGAGAGTATAAAATTTGAAGGTCTTCTTTAAAATTCGATCCTCTAGATATTAGTCTCGACTCTTCTTGAAGACAAACCATCTTTAATTTATCAAATTTAGGCATTTTAGGACGTGCATTAATTTCTTGAGTAAAGGAGTCCCATGAAAGAGGTAATCCATTAAGTGCTATCAGAGATAGTTCCTTTTCATCGTAGGTGTACCCAATAGTTGCTAGCTGATTTCTTAACTTAGTAATTCTCATAAAGAATGATGTGATAGATTCTCCTTGTCTGATCTTGATTCGTGAAATTTCATTTTTAAGAGTCATAGTTCTACTTATATTATTAATTTCAAACATCCTTGATAATGTTGAGAACATTAGATAGACTGACTCTAGACAGGAGATTGTGGGTATGATGTGGTCATTTACGCTATCAATTAGAATTCTCATAGCTCTATTATTACTGCTATTCCATTCACGTGTCTCATTTTCATTCATTTTAGTTTTAGGTGGATTTTCTATGATTGAATCTAGCTCTAGTTCTTTGAAGGCAAGTAGTATTCTAATTTTCCAAGATAAGAAGTTTGTGGCTCCTTCGAGTCTATCTTCTAGTCTGACTCCACTTGTCATATTGAATTTCTTAGTTTTAAAAGTGTTAGGTTGATTTCTTTAATCTAAAAGTTGATCGTTCACTCACCAAGGATACCATGTTAATATTTCAGACTTTGAAAGGAAATATCAAACTATAGATGATCTTTCAAAACTAAGATTTAGGCTCTATCCAAAATATAGATAATAAAAGAGATAGATAATACCCAGTTTTGCTGTAGAATCTCTTTGGTGATGCTTTCAAGTTGATATAATTCAACCTTTAATGTCTGCTCCAAATCTGCTATGTTTCGCTCCTCAAGTTTACTATATTTCCTCTAGATATGACTGCAAACTTAGTACTAAATGCTACTGCTATGGATCAAATTTATGGATCTGCTTGACTACTGTTATGGTGCAAATTAGGTAGGCATGTTATGTTTTTGATACTTCTCTTTGTTCACAACATAACTCTTTATTTATATACAATGAAGAGGTGTGACTCTCCACAAGGTAAGGAAGCTAACTTGCATATGCAAGTCGGCATTTAATAGATAGCAGGTCAGTTCCTCATTAAATACAAAACAAGTCGTCCCTCCTTGTAAATTATAATATTCACCTTACCAAGTAAGTCGTCCCTCTTGCAAATAATGTTATATTTAGTGAGCAAGTCGTCCCACTTTATTGTTAGTATTTTCAGATTATAGCAAGGAATGTACAATCTATAGAGATCTTTCAAATACTAAGCACAAGATATAATAAATATTCACAATTAAGGAAAGATAGTACCCAGATTTGAAGGTCTGAATTTATCCTTGGTTGGCTTCAAATCTACACTTTGTATTCTTCAAAGTAGTCCTCCAATGTTGCCTTTAATGACTGGTATGAATCAGCTCTTGAAGGGTCTTCAATTCGCTCTTCTAGGGCTGCACAAATCTGCCCTAATTCGCTCTTTCTAAGGCTGCTTGATCTGCCCTTATATCGCTCTTCTAGGGCTGCACAATATTGCCCTAAATCGCTCTTCTAGGGCTGCACAAATCTGCCCTAATATCGCTCTTCTAGGGCTGCACAATACTGCCCTAACTCGCTCTTCTAGGGTTGCACATATCTGCCCTAATATCGCTCTAGATCTGCCCTAGATCTGCACCTCATCAATAGACAAATCGCCTAGATTTCAAGCCTTATTTGCACTATAAGGGCAGAACTAATTCGCCATTAGTGTGGATGATTATTGTCACCAATGCTAGTGCAGATCGGTCCTTAAATGCTGGTTTGATTCACTCCATAATGCTGAACTAATGCGCTCATTAATTTGCTCCAAGCATTGATGAAGAGGACATTCACATGTTATGTTTTTGATGTGTTTGCCCTTCATCAAAAACTCCAATATATATGAGCATCATTAAATAAACTCTTCCACCTCAAGGTGGCCGACTTGGGCCCTCCCAAGTAATTTTTTTAATTTATAATAAAAATAATAAATGCCTTGTTATTTATTATTATAAAATTGCACTTTCACATATATATTAATTTACCAAAGGTGTGATAATAAAAATATATATCCATAATTTATTATTATCAACTTGTCCTAATTGATCTTAGTCGAAAAGGCCATAATATTAACATTTATAGCAGATATAGTATCCAAATAAAGTCGTCCTTTTAGGACAATATAATTATATTTCTTCAATGATTATGAGATGTATTTACTTATTGTTTATATCAGCATATTGATCTTTCCGAAAAGGCCACAAATACTAACAAAGTCACGCTGAGGAACATCAAATATTTCACAACAAGCTATAACATCCTTCTAACACCTTACTCTCAACAACCAATAAATTCCAGGCACTTTAACTCCATTCAAATGTTTTAATGAGGAATACGCTAACCAAGAGTATCACTGTTAGATTCTTCAAACCTTCAGATTGCTTTCATCGCATAGTTGCAACGGCATAAGGTTACTCTGCATTAAGATGTTTCTCATGGCAAAGATTGGGCAGCTGGTTGCTGAAGGTATCGAATAACAAGTTGTGGTTGCAAGGGAAGTTGTAATGCTATTCATGCTGAATCCCTTGTCTGAACTTATCTCATGTTCTGGACTGTGCCTTATCCCGTGCTTAGTATATTTCCACGACACTCAGGAAATGAGATGATAGAGCAGGTTCAAACCCACATAAACTTCTGTCACAGGAACCTCCAAAAAGAAGTGAGAGCCAAAGAATGCCAACGATGAGAGGAATTAATTATCTATGGCACCCATATGCTAGTCGACGACAAAGAGAGACGAAAGCACGACATTTCCAAACTTACACAAACAATGGATTTACCTCTTTTATAAGGCTCAACCAATAGATCTAAAGAAATCAATTTTTCCATCCCAAAGCCCTCCTTCAAAGTCCTGATGGCTATAGAGCAAACATTATAATGTGTTTGAAATATATTTCTGGCCAATGGGAATTGATGCCCAAATGTAACACGATACTCTGTGATAGCCATTCATGACGACAATGTATACTTTGGCAATTATTTATCCAAAGATTCCAAAACTTAGTTGCCAACAATTAAATAATAATAGGCGATAATATTTGGAAATCCATAATCCATTGCCAACGATAAAATATGTCCTCCAATTTTAGTCGAAACATAATAATTCGAGGCCACTTTCATTTCTCAAATAAATTTAACATACCCGCTTCAAATAAGTCCGTTTCAAATAAGTCAGGAGTATTTGCCCAAAATACTTAGAATGAAATATTTATTTGGGATAATAGCCGTCAGTTAGCATATTAACTTTAAAAAAATTGGAATAACTATTATATCCTTCTGCAAAATACCTTTAATGTATCAGCTCATCAAATAAGGATAATGCTTTTATTTTTTATTCTTTCAAACCAGCTTGTAGGAATATTTTAATAATATCTGCATTTCATTTTCTTTTCTTTAAAATATTCCTGTACTATTTCTGTTTCTTTTTCAGAATCAATCCTCAAACTTCTACAAACCCTCATATGTTGGCAGGATTATCCGCTCTAATACCACTAAAATATCCCACTATGATATTTTTTCCAGATTTTTCCACAGAATTTAAACAACCAATTGCATGCAACTGAATTCTTTAATCCAACAGATTAGACTGAAATTCATATGAAAATCAGATTGAAATAGAAATCTGGAATGATAAATTGTTACAACTTTATTAGATAGATATGAATATATCTCTGCAAGTATTGTCTTCAGATAAAATCCTCTCATATTTACCCAACTGTGAATTTCGTCGCGAATCCACCCTCCAAAAACGAATTGGGTTTCCATCCAATCCACTAAAAGAATCCCAAAGGTTTCCGTTCTCAGGAAACTAGAATTGAAACAAGAAGCTCTCAGAGCCCTGCCAAAGAAAATGAATAAACCCAACATGATCCAAAATGAAGCCCAAGGTGCCTTTTTATAATCCTTTGATGAAGGTTCTAGAAGACTCTTGAAATTCCCTTTATTTGTCTTTACATTTTTCCCTTTTTAATTTAAAAATGAATTTGCAAGGAAAATTATTCTAAAGTGACTTTTATTAATTTTTCACTAGGCTCCATTTAAGTTACTTAAAAATATTATTAAATAATTAACCTAAGTTGTCATTTAATCTGATATAATTTGACAACTTAAATTTAATTATTTAATTGACTTTTAATTATTTAATTGACTTCTAATGTCCCAAACTCCTCTAGGAGTCAATTAGAGAAGAGGCACAAACTCTTGCTTGCTTCCAAATTCTTCACCAAAGGTGCCAATTGCCAAATGTCTCCAACAAAGGAACAGAGGAATAATAGGTGAGAAGAGCATTCCTCACTATGACCCTTGAAATCCATGCTTCCTTAGGTTGTCCAAAGTGAGACATCCATATCGAACGAGCAACCAAAGGAAGAAGTTGCATTTAGGCCAAGCAAACTTATTCCCTACATGCTTCCACCAGGGGACTTCATCCCCCCAAATTTTTGATAGTCCAAAGTTTAGTACCCAGAAGAAATCAAATAGATTCCAAGCCAAAAAATCTTACCTGTCAACAAACTGCAAACCCTTCCAGCTAAGATTCTCTCTAGCAAGAAGCACAGAGAGACTGCACAACTTTGAAATCCACTAACCAAGATCGCCAAACATCTAGAAAGAAGCATAGAGAGACTGCAGTTGCTGATAGATGGACATGATATGGGGACAACCATTCCGAGAATCAAACCAAAAAAGAGCCTCAAAATCCTTATTGCAAGTCCAGAACAAGCCTTGCTTAATAAAGCCAGCACCCTTTTTGGGGGTGTCCTAGGTGATAGACCCCTTGCCTGACAAGCTGATCGTAGACATCTCTTCATTTGCCACACCCCTTAGATATCTAAAAGTTATTATTTTGGCCCAAGTTTGATCATCGTTACTGCACCATCTCTAGTGAAGTTTTGCAGTCAGGGCCTGACCTGTAAGGCTAGCTTGTCGCAACTGAAGACCCCCTCTAGCAGATAGTCTTCCACTTAACAAGGAATTGCTTAGAGAGAGCATCCAATTTCGTAATGAAACTTGGGGGGACAACTTGCGTGAGGCACTTTTTTTATTGAAATTTGATTACCAAAAAAATAAAATAGTCTAGTTACGATTATGTGACCAGGGTGGTCACATCAGCTAATTCACAACCAGGCTATACATTGAATGCAAACCAAAATATATCAAAACAGTACAGATATACATATAGAGCATACTCTCAATACTCTTAATTACATATATCAGTCATTATCATATCACTGTCATTGCTCGTCATTACCTTCTGATCTTCATCAACCTGTTCCTTTTTGCCTCTGTCTTTCTTCTTTGCTTGCACATTACTGAAACTTTTTGTCCACCTTTCTCAGATCCTGTGGCCAATAATCTGTTTCCCATGTGGCTTCTTTCTATAATGGTGAGCAGCGTTCATCTAAATTCTTGGGAAACCTGACTACTGGCATCTTCAATGTTAAGGTGACCTGCTCAACAATCAATAGAAAAGTAAGTCTATTTCTAGACTCAGTGAGGATCTTGTCCTTGCCATTGTATACATGCTCATTCCACTTTTTCCATAAAAACCACAATACTTTAGTAGAATAAGAGTCAAAAGAGGTTAGACCTTTTATCAAGACCTTCAACATATCCAGATAGCACTAAAAACCAAGACTTAATTTCTAATATCCCACCCAGCAATATTCCACACGGATAAAGACCAGATTGCTGATGAAACCACCGAACAATATTCCACACGAATAAAGGTCAGATGGCTGAAGAAAAATTACATTGGAGAAATATATGAAGAATGTCTTCACTACAACCACATAAAGGACAAACAACAGGGATAAAATCAATAACTAATTTTTGAAGGATAAGCAGCCACCTAAAACAACTTTTCATTGGTTTGATCTTACTAGACCAACAGATTTGAATTTTTTTTTGACCATTCCTTATTTTCAAGATTTAAGTTCCACACTTGTTCAACATGATAAAAAATTATTTGGTTATGAGGTAAGAGCTTATACAGACAAAGAGCCTTGTTTTTCAAGAAGGCGGAGCCATCAATCCAAGTAAATATCTCATAGCACTCAACATTATTCTTGATTTTAACTGATTGTTTCTCCTTTTCCAGAGTTTTTATAATGAAAGTATAAATTTTGCTAGAGTCTTTTAGGCTAAATTCAGTTTGTAAGAAGGGACATGTTTTGAGTCTGCTATTCATGTGAAGGGACAACCTTGAATCTACCAAAAAGAAAATCTTGTTTCAGATTCTTTCTTATTAATAATTTTCCAATGCTCATTGCTTTCCATAGATTTTACAATCCATTTAGGGCCTGTTTGGTACATGGAATATGGGCTCTAATTCTGGAATAACATTTTCGGATTAGTGAATTCCCTGTTTGTGTCCATCCAAACAAATAGGAATTGGAATTTCGAAATTCCAATTTTGCCCACAAAATGAGCATTTCATCTTCCATTTGAAAAGGTGGAATTAGAAATCCAGGTTCTAATTCCACTTTTCAAATGCTCATTTTATATGCTGTCGGGTCCGTTTTTGCCGTTTATAATATTTCACGTCCGAAATTTCTATCTTCCGCCGAAAATTTTGTTTCATTTTCGTTCTCACCCGAACATTTCAGTCAATTCCAGATCGGGAGCCCAGTGAGCGTTAAAACCCAGTTTTGGATTCAAATTCATAGCAATTAGTTGTGGGGGTGGAAGCAGTACCTGTTACATTTGATCCAGTTCCTATTAATGACCCAGCAGATTAAGTTCCATCCTTCGTTATCATATCACCGGTAATCAATGGGACTGGCTGTTGCAGCAACCGAAGATTTTGATTCGAGTCATCTGAGCGGGTCTTTCGACTTTCTCCTCTGACTATTTCCCTCCGCATCATCCTCATCCATGAAAAGTCTCATTTTGTTTGCAGGCTGTACGAAAAAATTGCACCCTTGTTTTTAATCAGGGCTACAAATTAGCAACCTGCTGCTTTCTCTGCAAATTGCTGAAAAGTATTTAGGTTTCTGAGGCGCATTATCTTCTTTCTCAGACGACAATTCGCCTGACTTGTGAAATCATCTTCTGGGTGAACCAAACAGGTCATCCCATATTCTGGAAATCATTTTCAGAATTTGTATCTTCCAGAATTGCAGCATCTTCCAGAATTGACTATATCTGGCATTTGGTATTCCATTTACCAAACGGGCCCTTAGAGGCTAAGGCAATGCCTTGGAATCTCAGATCCTTGAATACTAAGCCCCCAAGGTCTTTACTATGACAATACCAACCCACCTGACTGCATGTTTTTTTGTTTTTCCCTCTACCATCAGACTATAAAAATTGCCTTATGATTTTTTGAACTTGTTGACTTGATAAATGGAAAAGAACTAAACAGAGGTGTAATGAGTGGACTAGGAGGATAGTATCTTTTGGGAAACTTGTGCTCTGCTGGATAGGGATAAATTGTTTCTGTCCCTACTTTTCAGTTTTTTTTCTATTTTAGAGAACATCCAATTGCACATGTTAGGTAGTGCGGGGGAAACTGAAAATGGGATGCCTAGGTGTCACACAATCTTCACTAGGCCCACCCCATTGCCAACCAAAAGCATTAAACTAGATAGGAGGAAGTTCAGACCAACTCAAAAGGATGGATTTGGTCTCAGAGCAAGGTAGAAATCGCGTCAAGATTCGGTGATTGAAATTCCGAAATCATTGAAGAAGAGAAGGTAGAGAAATTCTCCGGACAAAATTTCAGTTTGTGGAAAGTACAGATGCAATCCTTGCTGATAAAGCAAGATCTATCACTCACACTTGAGGGGAAAACAAAGAAACCAGCGTCAATGAAAGACGAAGATTGGGAAATTTTTGACAATAAGGCAAAGGCGACAATATTTCTCTCACTGTCCAACAATGTTCTCTTCAATGTTGAAACTGAACCAACAACCATAGCAGTTTGGGATAAACTCAAAGCCATGTATGAAATGACATTAGCTGCAAATATAGTATTCATCATGAAGAAGCTTTACAAACTCAAGATGAGGAAGGAGGCGTCATGGCAAACCACATCAATGAGTTTAACACTCTAATCTGCCAAGCAAATTCAGTTGGCATGACACAAGATGATGAGAACAAGGCTGTTCTCTTGTTGTGCTCATTACCGAAGAGCTGGGATGGAGTTGTGACAGCAGTTAGCACTTTGGTATCCGGGAAGAGCAAGCTGGTTTTTGATGATGTAGTAGCTACTCTTCTTAGCGAGGACATGAGGAGAAGGAACCAAGAATCCTCATCCAGTGAAGCCTTAACGGTTGTAAGCACCGAGAATAGAGGAAGGAGTCACAATAGAGGAAGAAATAATCATCATAGAAGGTCCAAATCAGCTAGGAGATCGAAGTCAAGAGGGAGAAATGGTGATTGGTGGTTTGTGGTAAATCCGGCCATGTGAAAAAGGATTGTAGAAACTAAAAGAAAGCACAAGAAATAGTAAGGAACAACGAAGCCAACACAGCCTATGATAATGCTGATGGTGCTTTAATATTGTCAAAATGTGAGACTACTTCAGATTCTTGGGTCTTGGATTCCAGCACTTCATTTCATGCCTCTCCATGTACGGAATACTTAACAAATTACCAAGAAGGTAAATTTGGAAAAGTATATTTAGGAGATAATATAGCTTGTGAGATTATTGGTAATGGAGACATTTTATTGTCACTAAAATGTGTTAAATGGTTTCTCAAAGATGTCTGTCATGTTCCCCAATTAAAAAGAAATCTAATTTCAGTAAGTCAGCTCTACTCACAAGGTTTTCTTACCTTTCTTACAGATACTTGGCATGACATTATTGGGGATAGATAGAAGAAAGAGATCAAGTTGACCCGCCCCATTGTAAATGGGGAACCCTTCTCTCTTTTGCTTAGTGGCTTGTTGTTTAGCTTAGTTTGTCATAGGTGTTTGTTAGTTATCCTTAGGTTGGCAACAGTTCTTGGGTTTCTTAGTCTCCCGACTGTTAAGGAATTGGCGGTCAAGTTAGGACTTCCAAGGTTCAAGTGTGGAATGACGAAATTCTCCAAGGATTGAATATAAATTACAAAATATGGGTTTGAGAAGGATTTCCTTTAGGAAATCTGCCTCTAGGTTCATGCTCCCTTTCAATCCTTAGTTGAGATGACGATTATTTGCCGGATAAGCGTGAAGTTGAAAAGTTGTGAATTGCCAAGGTTGGAAATTAAGGACAAAATTGTGAAAATTTCACTAAGTGTAAAAGTTGTAGAAATGTTGTGAAATGTTGTTAAGTTGCAAGGTGATGTCAAAATGTGGCAATAAAATCAGGATGTCAAAGGTGGAATTTGAAAGATCACAATTCAAATTCAAAATCAAGCTGGAAATGCTAAGTGGAAATCAAAGTTCAATGGCTAAGTGAGGAACAAGTGAAAAGATTGCTGAGTCCTTTGTTGAAAATTGCGAAAAATTCAAGTGAGTGTGAGTGAAAGAAGGTAAATTTTGCTCATTTCCAGCTTAGTGTTGGAATCCCGACCCACTTTTTCTCATTTCCAATTACCTATTGGAAATCCAACCAGCTTGTGTATCATCTCCAACCTTCTCACAAAACCCCACAAAGAAATGTAAGGAAAATTGCAAGTTTGAAGTTGAAAAATGGATGATCTTTGGTTTAGGGATGGGATTTCTTGTTTACAAGTTTAATTTCAAAGAAGTGAAAAAGAGAATCCCCAAATGAATAAGGGAATTTTGAACAAAGAAATGAAATGCTTGAAATGAAAATGCAAAATCTAAATGGATTTTGAAGTGGTGAAGTAAAAGGGATGTCAAGGTTTTTCTCATTTCTAATACCTATGAAGAAATCTGACCCACTTTTGCTCAGTTCCAAACACCTATTAGAAATCTGATCTATCAAGTGCTCATTTCCAATCCCCTAGTGGAAATCCACCTAGCATGATTGACAATTCCAGCTCTCTAAAGCTTGCCCTTGAGAAAAAAGAACAATTTGAGAAAATTTGCAAAGTTAAGATGAAACTTGATCAAAAGAAATTGATAAAGGTAAGGGAAATGTTCAAGGATAACAACATTTCATCCAAAATGGAAGAAAGAAGAAGAAATTCTAAGTGAAGATTCATCACATTTCCATGTTATTTTTGGCATTGCAACTAATTTTGGAATGATTATAAGATTTCGTACAGTTGAGTGAAATCTTACTTGTGTGCTATCACTTGCTTAGGAAGAACAATTTACCCAAGTTCAACTAAAAAGGGTTGCTAAAGCAACAAATAATAGGATTTATCAAAGAACAAGAGGACATTGACACAATCAGCAATAGAGAAAAGGAAAGTGTACATCATTGGTTCATGAAAGGATTATATAAACCTCAAATTGGCTTCAATTGGCTAACCACATCTTTTCATGACACCATCTTCCCTAGAATAGAATACCCTCTCCCTTTCCCATAAAAGGGGCCCATTGGAAAAGGCCTTCAAGAATGAGCAAGGAAACTCGAGGATGTGTTCCCAACCCTTTTCAAGAGGTACAACTTGTACTTGACTGTACATTTCAGGCTAGAAACCACTCATTCTCCTTCAAGCTCACATGCCTAGGCTGGAAATGAACATCAATGGGAATGTCTAGTATATACTAATCAATACTGTCATTATTGGTGGTCAAACAAGGGCATCAATTGAACACAAATGTTATATGTTAAGGTTCTATAATGTATATATACATGGTTTATCCATGTTTTCATATTAATATAATGTATCTATGCAGATTTTGTCCATGTTTTCATATAAATATTTAAAACTTCCCTATATATTTTTAAGTTTCCCTATATTTTATATAGACATCCCCTTTGCCATCCCCTAGCTGTCCCCAAAATTGGCAAAAAAATTGCCAATTGGAAAAGGCCCATTGGTAAAGGCCTTCAAGAATGAGCAAGGAAACTTGGGGACGTCTCCCCGACCCTTTTCAAGTGGTACAACCTGTACTTGGCCATAGATTTTAGGTTGGAAACCGCTCATTCTCCTTGAAACTCACATGTCTGTGCTGGAAATGGACATCAATGGGAAATGACTAGTATATACTAATCAATACTATCAAGATTGGTGGTCAAACAAGGGCATCAATTGAACACAAATGTTATATGTTAAGGTTCTATAATGTTATATGTTAAGGTTATATCCATGTTTTCATATGAATATAATGTATATATGCATGTTTATCCATGTTTTTATATGAATATTTAAAACTTCCCTACATATTTTAAATTTTTCCTATATTTTATATAGACATCCCCTTTGCCGTCCCCTAGCCGTCCCCAAAATTGGCAAAAAAAATGCCATTCTCAAATGCATCCCTTGGCCCTTGCCGTTCGTATCCCTATAACTTAGGGTAACATAGAGAATGAGATGATGGGGGTTGTAAATGAAAGCATTGCTTGTTGCATTTATGTAAAATCTCTGATTTCTGAATTGAAATCTTAATTATAATTACTTTGTACACAAGTTTAATCTAATTCAACTGGAGCAATTTTAACACACATAGATAGTGGTTGTGTTCAGAGCAAACCTAACCTGTTTGGAATAGGCGTAGACATTCAAACATTAGTCAAACAGTCTATTCTTAACATATAGTAAAATCTATTTGCAAAGACATTCAGATAGAGCTTCAACGAGAGCACCCTGTCACCGTTCGATTTGCTCTCGATTTAGGGATGTGGGTGTGTTCTCAAAACACTTGGAGCTTGTCCCTAATGCAGATTAGGAAGGATTGGGATGGATGAGGGACCATGAGAACCCCATAATGGCACAATATCGGGTATAGAACACCCGATTTTCCCCTAGAGCCTCAAGGAGCCTAATAGAGCTAAAATGCAGATTAAGCTACAAATGCTTATTCTAATATTGATTTTAATCCAAACGAAGTGTGATGTGATGCAGAAATGATTAGAAAAGGTTAAAATTAAACTATGTTCAATCCATTAAGCTATTCTAGGATGATCTATGAAAGCACAAAATAGAGTTAATCTAACAATTTATGCTAAAGGCTATGATGATCTAGATGTAATTTACCATTATAACAATGCATGAAGATAAAAACTAAGCTAATGAATTTCTCTTGGAAGAGAGACTATTTATAGGATTTTCCTAAGGGCTTGGTTTAGGAAGGAGAGTTAGGATCAAAGTCAGGGTTTGGGGTAGAGTTTGGGGTAAGGTTTGGGGTATGGTTAGATGGATAAGGGTTAAGTGAGCAACACTAGGGAAATGTGCCAAGGGAACAAGGATGAAGGAGGAGACATGGGTCTCTTTATGAGGCTGTAAGAGGCCTTAAAGAGGGTGTAAGAAGCTATTAATGAGTCTGTAAGGCTCATTAATGGAGGGGTTTGACCAAAAGTCAAAGAGGACTGGTTTAGGCTAAGAAATGTAGGAATCACGTCCTAAGTAGGTTTAAGAAGGGTTTAGGAAAGTTTAGGAAAGTCTAGGAAAGTCTAGAAGATTCTAGGGTTTTGAGGGATTAAATAAATATTTCATTTATTTAGGGAATGTGACATCATTTATCAAATAATGATTCAATAAATTGGGGAAAATCATTCAAATTTGATTTAAGCGGTTTGGGGAGAGATTCTTTAATTAAATTTGTTTAATTAAAATAGGAGGAATTAATGGCATAAAAATAAATAAACTAATTAAATAAATAATTAATTAACAAATGATGATGTCATCAAGGGTTTTTGGAAAATAAAAATACTTTTATTGACCAATGAATTTTTAGGTGTTTACATTTTGCCCCTCTTTGATGCGATGCTGCAAGTGGCGTAGCGTTAAAGACAAGAAACTAAGATGCCCAGGCTAGAATAGAGGATAAGGGGTTGTGCTCCCTCGAGAAAATAACGCAAAGAGGAAACGTTGTGGAATTTTCTTGAAAAGAACACAGAAAGGAAGGGAAGGGAAAAATAAACAACCAAACTTCCAAGAGCAAAGATGCATGAATGCAAGATGAGATGAGATGCAGGAGGTAGGATGCAGCTACATAAAAGATGCGAGATGCAAGATTAATCTATATGATGCAGGATGAGGGGGATTTGGGGAGCTCCAAGTGTAAATGTGGAGAGCACAACCTAGTTTGATATAGCAACATTAGAGACTTGCTAAGGTTACTGGGAACACAAGGGCCTGTCACCAGTGTTGCATAGGATTGACGCGAAAAAGACACGCAAGGTTGCCCCAACATCACGCATGAACCCAAGAGGAAGCATGGTAGAAACGATGTTGGAGAAACAAAAAACAAACGACATTTCCCAAGTGCACCATGTAACCCAGAAGATTACATGTGAACCGTGCAAGGGTCATGTCCGACTGACTCATAGGCAGAAGCAAAAGATCAAAAAGACCTTGCCCCAAATTGTCCTCATTCACTGTGCACCATGATATAAAGGATCGTGGCGACTTTGAGGAGAGGAACAACGAGAAGCTGTAAAAGATAAACAAGATCCAAAGGACAAAATCCAAGACCAGAATGAGAACTCCAAAAGACATCCTTTGCCAAGGAGAGAGATTGATGTGAGTGATGGGGGGAAGTTTTGGTCTGAACATGAGGAAGGAGACATCGACATGGACCTGGTGTGATTGGTGGAAGATTAGGTTGGACAGGATGAATGATACATCCTCAAGGACCCGCTGATTGATGAGGAGAATGTGGTGTTGTTGATTGGCAAATGATGTGGTTCAAAGATAGTCAATATGATCAAGGATAGTCGACAAAAGATTTTGCTGAAGTGCAAGGCTGGATGGGACAAGATATCTGATCAAATGTTACTGCAGGATTGACAAGGATATGTACAACAAGACGACGATATGTACAAAGGACGGGGAGATATGTACAAGATAGCTCAAAAGATAAGCAAAGATTCAAAGGAACAAATGCAATAACAAGTATCTCACAAAACCTTTTGCCATAGGTAGGATGACAGATGATGATTGATTTGCTGAGGATTGATGGTGGAGGATGGTGGAGGATTACCAAGTGCCGACAATGAGTTGTTGCTTCCTGATGTAGGATGAGATAGGATAGGATTGGATTTGTCAACCTAAGATAGATTGTTGATCTTTGGAAGAAGGGATTCTTGCCAGTGCATGCCAATCTCTTGCTCGAGATGATGAGGCCTACAAAGACAAGTACAAGATTCCCTAGACAATGCTTAGTCATAGGGTAGTGCTCGGATGGTTCTGATTTGGGATAAGGATTGAGAAACTCAAAGGATATGACACGAAGTGGATGGTGATAACTGGATAAGGATGCCTATGACAAGAGATAGGCAAGATACTCGAACCTCAAAGGGACCAAGGGATGATTGTTGAAGCGCTTAGTTGGATAGGTCACAACGACACAAGGGTTGACTGACGCAGAGGATGAGACCTGAAGACACATATGTACAAATGAGCTTAGGTGGAGACACGACTGACGCTATGGTACAAGACTCAGGATAGGATGTACAAGGAAGCTAGAGACAAAGCTGATTTTGCAAAGATATGCTAGATGATGCCCTAGTTGGGCTGGAAAGCCAAGATGGACTGATGGTAGATAAGGGGATGATGGATGATGTGTCTTGAAATGACACGGATTTGGGAAGGACTCATCCCAACGATGATGATTGGATTGAGATCAAAGCTTGCCACAAGACTAGGAACAAGACTAAGGATGTGATTGGATCATTTGGCTTTATCTTGGATATGGATGGATGGCATTGGATTGCATGGGGTAGCCTAGAGCTAGATACCAATGACAAGGGAAGATACCAGGTGATGGAAGAATGGAGGAAGTGCTGAGGGATTTGGATGGAGGAAATGCTTAGGATTTAGATAAAGGAACTGCTGGGAGATTGGATTGGAGGAATTGCTTAGGATTCAGACAGAGGATTGCTGAGGATTTGGACGGAGGAAATACTAGGAGATTTGGATGAAGGAATGCTAGATGAAGGAATGTTGGGAGATTTGGATGAAGGAATGCTAAGGATTCGCTTAGGATTTTGATGGAGGAATTGTTGAGGGATATTGATGGAGGTACTGCTTAGGATTGCTGATAGAGGAATGCTGAAGGATTTGGATGGAGGATTTGTTGGGGGATGCTTTGGATAGAGGAATTGCTGGGAGATTTGGATGGAGGAAGATAAGGATTTGGATAGGTCTCCAAGGAATATGTCACCAAGGAACAAGATGCCCCCGCTTAGGATGGTTCATGCATTCAGAGGCATTTGGCGAGGGGTACGATATGATGGAAGAAGATTGGTAATGGGGAAATGGATGCAGAAAGGTGCCCAAAAGCATGTATACCTGGTGGTCTCTATTTTGTTATCAAGATCCAAAGGGGGATGACGAAGTTGAGAGACAAATGAGATGGGGGAGATGTTGGATAAGATGTGGTAGAAGGGAATGGCCCCCAATTGCAGAGAGGAACTGGGGGGATTACACATGATGCCTGTTTGCCAGGTTTTCATCACAGTACTTGTCCAAGGCGCTTGAATTGCCAAGGTTTCACTATTGGACAAATGTTTTTCTCTTTCTTTTCTTTTATGATATTTTTCTTGATTTTTCCAATTTTTATGGATTTTCTGATTTGCTGCTAACTTTTTGCTGATCTTTCGCTGACCTTCTGCCAACTTTATTTATTGTTTGACCTTTTGATTTGTTGCTGACTTTTTGATTTGTTTGGATGTTGGTACAACTTTATTGGGATGGAGGGATTATGCAAAGGCATGGATGGCATGGGGTAGATGGGAGAGATGGTGGTAGAAAGTGTTTGGATGGAATGATGGAAAGTGATCATGATAGGGAGATGTCAGGACCAACATTGGCACATGTTGTGAGAAAGGTTGAGGAAGTGGATGGGATGTGGAAGATAGAGGTGGATATGACGGAGTATTTGTGCTAGGAGATCTTGGGACATAGGGACCCAAAATGGATTTAGGAGATGGAGGAGAAGACTGAGTAGCTGGTGGATTAGCAACTGTGGATGTTTCTTTTAGATTCATTATATCTTTTTGCTTTGGTATCCACATCATCTTTGCTTTTGCTTTGGTGGGCTTCTGTGGCCATTGGGATGCAGTGGATTTTTCTTTTGCTTTGCTGGGCCTTTGTGGCCATTGCGATTTGGTAGATCTTTTGATTGAATTTTTCTTTGCTTGAGCATGTCTTTTAGAGTGGACATGGCAATCTTTAGATTTTTGTGGATAGTTCCCTTTATGCATTTTTGATATGGTATCCAAATTACAAGGAGCATTGGAAAGAATATGTAGAGGTTTGCGGGATGGAGGAGATATAGATGGAGAGATGGAAGAAGATTGGCAGATAGGAGATGTGGGAATGTGCCTTTGTTGATCCTGACTAGGGATGTTTGGATTTTGGATGAAGGATTGAGTAGGATAAGATGGGGGGTGATATTTTGGGATGTAAGGCCCCAAAATGGATTTGGCATCTGAAGGATAAGCAATGGTAGATTTTGGGACATAGGGACCCAACATGGATTTAGAGGATGAAGGAGGAATGTGATAGGTTGTCTTGGGTTGCAATGATGGAGGAGGAGGAATGGCGTTGTATGCTTTGGAGGGACGATGGGAAGATGCAATGGTGTTTTTGGAAGGATGCTTGAATTTGGCTTTAGCTGTACCAACATTTCTGGAGGAAGTGCCTTCTTCAGATGTATGACCAATTTCACATGATTTTGGATGTTTCTTGTCTTGAATGGGCTCTAGATTTCCTTGTTCATGAGCACCCAAGCCTTTGCCTTGATAATTCCATTTCTTGAGCATTTTATCCAAGCAAGGATATTTCTAACTTGGGGAATAAGATAAACATCCAGTTTCAGGCTCTGTAGTGGAAGATATGGAACTGATTTCTTCTGTTTCAAGTGGATTGCCATTGACAAATGTAAGTGGACCAAGAGGATAGAGTGATGGTAGTGGGATAGTTTGGATTGGGGGATCATCAAGTGGAAAGGATGGGATGATAGGATCTTGACTGGGATTGGAGGATGGTGATGGATCTTGAGATGGAGGAATTGAGATGGTAGGATCTTGGATTGGAGGAATTGGGATGATAGGATCTTGGATTGGGGGTGATGGAAGCAATAGAGCATGCAATAGAGGAAGTGAAGGGATTGGATCTTGATTTTCATCTATGGGTGCTTCAACATGCTTTTGGACAAGATCTTCGCTTGATAGGATTAGTGTAGATAGAATGATGGGGTATGTATGGATGGACTCTTCAGATGGAGTGGATGGAAGGCTAGGAGATTCTGCAATTGTGATGGCTGGAAGAAGGATGAACTCATGAGGCTCATTGGATGTGGCTTCGATAATGCTGGGAGGAGGAGATGTGGATGGGGATTGGATGGAGTCAACAGATGGAAGGGACTCAATGATGCTAGGAGATGGAAGAGGATCAATGAGTGGGATATATGGAAGAAGGATAATAGATGGGAGAGTTTGATGGGCCTCCTCAATGATGGCTTCACATGAAGGATTGAGATGACATGACTCTTCAGCTTTAGGAGTGAGATTTTTTGCTGGCTTCCTTGTGAAACTCCTTGGAGACTTTCGTGATGGGGGTTGAGGTGAAGGATTGGAATGCGTAGAAGATGGGGAGCTAGGATAGTCCTCACATGAAGGTGGGGTGGAAGATCATGAACTTGCTTGAGGGGATGATGGTGCGGACGAGGAGTTGGAGGATGGCATGACTAGATAGTTCACATAGGTAGGTTTAGAGGAAGCTTGTGAACTTGATTGACTATTCGGTGAGGTAGGGGTGATGGGTTGAGATATAGGATATGAAGCAGACTGAGGGATGTATTCCTCTTGCGAAAGGGGATTTGTGGCAATATAGGCAAGAATGGAAGATGCTGGATTTGGATAGGATGTGGTAGATGGTGGATCAAGATAGGATGGAAGATTATGATGATGGACTGGAAGACTAGGATTTTGGATTTGAAAATGATTTGGAGGATAAGGAGATGGTGGAGGATTTGGATAAGGGATGTAGCTAGTAGTGTTGCTGTGAAAGGATGGTGTTTGGGATACGACCATAGAAAGAGATGGAGGTATGAAGGATGCATATAGAGGATATGTAGGCTCAAGATAGGAAGGTGTGGATGAATAGGATAATGGGTTTCCCTTGTCAAAGGTAGGATAAGGAGTGATAGTGGATATGCATGAAGGCATGATAGGATAGTTTGGAGGAATGATTGGATTCTATAAGTTCTTGGATCAAGCTTGCCAAGATTTTCAAAGTACTCATCGTGATCCACAAGATTCTCATCATCATGCTAGCTAAGGTTTTCAAAGTACTCATCATGATCAACAAGACTTTCATCATCATTAGGATACGATGGAGTGGAAGAAGTGATGTAATAACCAAACTCATTATAATGGTTTTGAGACATGCTGACTTGCGGATGAGTTTGAAGGATGAAGATGGATTGGAAGACTAAGACTCAGATTGGGATGACTAACAAGATCAGACTAGGATTGGATTTGGCTCAAGATGGGAGGAAAGGCTGACTCTAGAGGAAGATAGAAAGGGGAAGGAGGATGACCAAGATGACTCTGCTAACCTAGGATAGGAGGAAAGGAGGACAAGACTGGATGCAAGATGACCAAAAGACCATGATTAGGAGACTAGGATGACAAGATTTTGCAAGCTTGGATAACTTTTGGATTTTGATTTGATATGGCAAAGGTTTTGATGTATAGAACTCTTTGTTTGTGTATGTTTCAATAGATGTTTTGCACTGAGTTTGAAACTTCGAAAACACATCAAGCATGAACTACCTAAGAGACAGGTTAGTATCAAAATCTTTGCCCACAGCTTGATATCCTAAAAAGGAATACAAATGGTGAGTGTCTTAAGGTGATTCGGGAAACCACTTGGATCGGTCCTTGCACAAAGATTTTGATACCTTTGGGAGTAAAATGGGAAGCCTCTGATTAACAGGTGTCTGATTTGGTCCGCGGTGTCCTCCCAATTGATTTGTACGCGCGTGACTCACTTAAGAGCCTAGTTGACCATGCCGAAATAGTAGGGATATTCACCTACCTCGGGCTATCATCAACACGCATCGCCGGAGCTTGAGGGGATGAAGCGAGAGTTTGCTCAACGCTTTATTTCTATACCGGCTGGGGAAGTACCGGTTTGAAGTCGTTCTCCAAAGAGGAAACGCTTTTATCTTTGGATAGGCTTCGCTAGAAGTAGAACAAATGAACTTGTCTGAGTTCAAGTGTTTCACGTCACTTAGATTAAGAGGATTTGCTGAAAAGGGAAACTCCTAGATGCACATCACGAAGAGTTCTTTCCCAATTTGATTAAGTGATTGAACTGAAAGCTTGCAAGCACATGTGTTTATGATTTTGATTTGTTCATTTCTTTTGAAGATAAAAAAGCTTTTGAAAGATATTGCAAGTTTTTACCCTTTGCATTCAAGATTGAGTTTTTCTTTTAGGATCCTGATTTGAGCTTTGAAATGAAAATAGAATGAAATGTTTTGCTTGCAATTTAGGAAATTCAAGATTTTGATTTTGGACCCAAAGAAACATTACTCTTTTGATTTGGACTTTGATTTCTTTAGAGTCATTCAAGATTGTGTGCTTTAGAATTCAATTTTAGGCCCAAAAAAAGAGTGTTCCTAGATTGTTTGATGCATGAAACTTAGAAAACATTCAATATTTTGCAAAAGGAAGTTTGTTTTAACCAAGAACAAAGAATTAGGAATGTTTAGGATTGCTTAGGAACAGATTAGGAATGAGATGCAGATTTGCTCCTAGATTGCATGAAACTTGAAAGCACTTAGGATATTGCACATGAAGTTCATTTTAGCTTAGAACAATGCATCAAGTTTGATTTAGGAACATTTAGAATGAGTTAGGATTGATTAGGAACCAAATAGGAATGATATGCAGATTTCTAGCTC
The DNA here is from genome assembly GCA_027943335.1 of Chamaecyparis obtusa. NCBI lineage: Eukaryota > Viridiplantae > Streptophyta > Pinopsida > Cupressales > Cupressaceae > Chamaecyparis > Chamaecyparis obtusa. The sequence goes on from BSBK01001169.1 coordinate 1,766,631, forward strand.
CTTTTATGCACCCAAAATTTGAAGTGTTGCTAGTTTGCATGAAAAGATCCTAAAACTTTAGATTTGCATGCATGAAGTTCTTTTTAACCAAAAGAAAGACATTAGAGGTGTGTTTGATTGTTTTAGGATTGATTAGGAATGTTTTAGGGTTGATTAGGACTGATTAGGAAATGATTAGGAACAAGATTTGCTGATTTTTCTTTAAGGCATTCAAGAGTGCATGGATGTTCGTTTTAAAGAAACCAAATGAAAGATTTAAATTCCTATTTAACCAAGCAAGTTGATGAGCCTTAAGGCTTTAGGGTTTTTGATGATTTTTATGCCTCCAAAGTGTACCTACAGCAAATATGTCAAAAACTTGAAAAAAACAGTCAAGAGGGCCTTAAAAACCCCTAGAAACCCAAAAATCCAACTTTGGCTTGGCTTATGGCCTTACAAGACCCCCCTGTTTCCCATACGAGTAAACAGGGCAGGGTATTTTCGTGCCTTTACTCGTACGAGTATTGGGTAGGGCCAGTACGAGTCAGTATGACTCCTGGCATGAGCAAACAGGGCCAAAGAGCCAAAAATGGGCCTAAAATGCCTAGAAAGTTGCCATATGAGTATTGGGTGATCCCATTACGAGTTTGGGTGTTTGCTCGTACGAGAAAGTACTCCAGTGAGTTTACTCGTACAAGTATTCACCAAGAACAGGATGAGTTTGCTGAGAAAATGAGTTTTTTGCTTGGAAAACCCTAGAAAATGCAATTTAGGAGGCTTGTAGGGTCCCACCGAGCATGCCAAAATGTGTTTAGAGCAAACCTAACCTATTTGGAACAGACGTAGACATTCAAACATTAGTCAAACAATCTATTCCTAACATATAGTAAAATCTATTTGCAAAGACATTCAGATAGAGCTTCAACGGGAGCTCCCTGTCACCGTTCGATTTGCTCTCAATTTAGAGATGTGGGTGTGCTCTCAAAACACTTGGAGCTTGTCCCTAATGCAAATTAGGAAGGATTGGGATGGATTAGGGACCATGAAAACCCCATAATGGCACAATATCGGGTATAGAACACCCGATTTTCTCCTAGAGCCTCAAGGAGCCTAATAGAGCTAAAATGCAGATTAAGCTACAAATGCTTATTTTAAGATTGATTTTAATCCAAATGAAGTGTGATGTGATGCATAAATGATTAGAAAAGGTTAAAATTAAACTATATTCAATCCATTAAGCTATTCTAGGATGATCTATGAAAGCACAAAATAGAGTTAATCTAACAATTTATGCTAAAGGCTATGATGATCTAGATCTAATTTACCATTATAACAATGCATGAAGATAAAAACTAAGCTAATGAATTGCTCTTGGAAGAGAGACTATTTATTGGATTTTCCTAAGGGCTTGGGTTAGGAAGGAGAGTTAGGGTCAAAATCAAGGTTTGGGGCAGAGTTTGGGGTATGGTTAGATGGATAAGGGTTAAGGTTGCTCACACATTTGTGAGCAACACTAGGGAAGTGTGCCAAGGGAACAAGGATGAAGGAGGAGACATGGGTCTCTTTATGAGGCTGTAAGAGGCCTTAAAGAGGGTGTAAGAGGCTATTAATGAGTCTATAAGGCTCATTAATGGAGGGGTTTGACCAAAAGTCAAAGAGGACTGGTTTAGGCTAAGAAATGTAGGAATCACGTCCTAAGTAGGTTTAGGAAAGTCTAGAAGATTCTAGGGTTTTGAGGGATTAAATAAATATTTCATTTATTTAGGGAATGTGACATCATTTATCAAATAATGATTCAATAAATGGGGGGAAATCATTCAAATTTGATTTAAGTGGTTTGGGGAGGGATTCTTTAATTAAATGTGTTTAATTAAAATAGGAGGAATTAATGGCATAAAAATAAATAAATAAATAAAATAAATAATTAATTAACAAATGATGATGTCATCAGGGGTTTTTGGAAAATAAAAATACTTTTATTTACCAATGAATTTTTAGGTGTCTATAGTGACAACCGGAATCGTTTGTAATTCAAGCAGTATACTTTGCAATAAATTGAATCTCAAAGGCAATGACTGTAGAGATTTAATTTAAATACTGATATGCTCAAGTACAGAGAGTTTTAATTCTAAAGATTGCACCTGTATTCACGATCCCAGGTATTGCTTCTGAAGATGCTTCAGAATATTACTGCACTCCCAATATGCATTGATATTCTCTGGAGTCACATTCTTATCCTCCATAATCCTTCTTGCATATTAAACCACCCTTCGAAACATATATTCACCAACCGGCGGTAACATCTATTCAATCAATACTTAATATTAACGGTTCAGAGAGTATTTGCGTAGGATATAATTTGTCTTGGCCTGTCCACTGGAAATTGGTTCTGTGAATACAAATAACCTTTGTCGCTACTTGTCCCTCTGACTGAAACGTTCTTCCTCTGACAACGTATATGCATAGTTCTTCATCTCTGAATTACACAATGATCTTTATTTGCCAGCCGATAAAACAATCTTTGAATAGGATATGGTTGTTCTTGAAAGACAAATTCAACATAATCTGGAGTATTATTCTCCAATAGGTCAGATGTTCAATTCTGATGAAAGGAGTAAGACTTCAACTATTCTGAACGAACTAACCTTCAATGAAATTCATGATTTTTTCCGCATATCTGGTCCCTCCGTGAGACCACCTTTATGGACACCAAAGTTGGTTTTAGTATTCCCGTGAGGGAAACTACCTTATTTAGCACTATACGTAGTGTTTGATTAACACTATTTTATTCAAACACCTCATAATTATTTAATATTAATTTGACCAAAATATTAATATTAAATGATTAACTCCTTTTATTAGCAAATGCTTATGTCGGGGATAACATAGAGAATGAGATGATGGGGGTTGTAAATGAAAGCATTGCTTGTTGCATTTATGACAACGAGCTTCCTTTCAACATTGTTAGATTACCATATTGGCTGATATTGCAAGGACAATTGTCAAAGCACCTATTGATTACATTAATCCTAGGTATTAAAGGGCAGGCAACACCTTATTGGCCAAGGAGAAAGCTTCTATAGCAGCATGACAAACATAAATTAAAGATCAATGTCATTATAGTGTCCCTTGAAATGGTGAGCCTTGAAAATGTTGTTTAAGTCATAATGAATAGTGCTAAAAATTGTTGGGAAATTAGTTCAATAGAGGGTACATATATGTTTTTAGGACACCATGTGTTGTAAATTCACTCAACTTGATATTGCAAAAGATTGGCATAGAGATTGAGTGGGTCAATGGAATCTACATGGAGGCCAAGGAGATTGAAATGTTTAAATCATCATATGTAACAAACCATCTGTTGGGGCCCAATTTGATAATTGCAAACTCTATGGATTAGAGATGAGGTTTCTTGTATGTGTGACAAAATCTAATGCTTTGCAAAATATTTAAAATTTTTGGGGATAGCTAGGAAACATTTGTAAGTTGTCCCCTGTGCTCGAGAAGTCCTCGGTGCGTGAACATTAGCCAAAAACCCTAGGGACACATGCTTGTGCACGTTGATTTTATATGACATTGTAGTTTTGTCCCAAGGATATTAGGAGAGCTCATTAGTTGCTATGTGCGACCTTTCCTTGCCATATAAATGTAAGAATTTGGCCAAATCTTTAGATAAATTGGACTAGTCAAGACCATCTATGCATCAAACACTGCATTAATGTAAGCTCCCATTCAATCTGTGAATATATAAGATGAGATTTTATTTACAGAGAGATGCTTGATCAAATACCTGAATAGTTAAAATATTTATAATGGCAGAAGCAAAGAAATTATATGAATTTACATGGCATAGATCACATACTCAAACTCGAAGAGTACTGAACAAGCCCAATTTTTTTGGCTTTGCAACTTTAAAATACTAGGATTTCTTGTAAAAACACTTTTTTTTTTTTTGCAAAATTCAATTACAAAATAACATAAGCATTGCGCTAACGCTATAAAATTATAAATATTTTTCTATTTTTCACTACATTTATTATATTTATGAACAATGTATAAATATAATAAGCAATTTTAAGTTTTCTATATATATTAAGGATAAATAATATTACATAATAGTTAAAATGAGTTACTAGTTTTTAAAACGCTCGATAATAGAATATTTTTTAATAATTAAACCTAAAATATTAAGGAGAGGGATGAAGACTGTAGAATTAATCTCAACCATGTAATTTATATTAATTTTTTTAAAAATATAATAACAAATGAAAAAACTTTTGCATAAAAGGAAAAATCTATCTTTTATTATAACCTTCTTTTGATACGAATATCTTTTAATATTATCTTCTTTTATTTGGATATTTTATCTCTTTTTTCAAGTTTAAATTTTTTTATCTTTATCCTAATTATTCTTCTTTTAAGGATAAGTTTTTCATTGGATTTAAAAGTTATTTTAATTATTTGGCTTTTTATGAAAGCACAAATTATAATTAATTTAATTTATAATTATTTATTGTATTAATTTTATAGAATACTTACATTTTGATTTAAAATCTATCTTTTATTATTATTTCATTTTGAGACAAATATTATTGTTATCTTCTTTTATTCGGATATTCTATTTTTTTTTTAATTTAATTTAATTCTTCTTTTAAGGATTGATTTTCATTAAGTTCAAATTTTATTTTAATTATTTTTGTCCTCTTATGAAATTACAAATAATATTTAAAAAATATTAGAATTATTTGTCTTACTAAATTTTTTGTTATTTTAATTTTAATTTTAATTTATATAATAAATTAAATGTCAACTTTTAAACCTAAATTAAAAGTTAGATCAAGAGAAATGACAATGTAATAATGATAATTAACACTATTAGGTTTTGAGCTTTTTCTGGCAATTCAATCTCCACCATTTCACAGGCAACATTTCCCCCCTCAATGCGGTCTCTGCGATAGATTACAAGCAAAACTCTTCGCTTGCAACTGATGGAAATACAGATGATTGGAGGCACCCACGAAGGGATTTCAAGCTGATATGGCATCAGGGATATCTACTACCCTTTGTTCACAGGGTGGGGATTTTAATGGTGTTGGGGACAAGTCTAGCAATCATCCAAAGAAGGCTCGATTTGATTCCGACATGGGTAGGGTTTGTGGGCTTTCAGCGATGGCAGATGGGAAGAAGTCACCTCAGAAGAATGAAGGTAAAATCCCTACAAAATCATTGCCTACTCACCCTATTACCCTTCCCACTAAGGATATCCTGAAGGTGGAACTGGGAGAGGAAATATCATAGGAGGTGAATGAAAATGTGGCCTATTTTGCCAAACATGGATTGATTGGGAGATTCAAAGGGTATTGGCAGATCTACATCAATGGATCTCACTCACATGGCACCCCATTTTGATTGGAGATGTTCAAATCCACCCCTGTGCACGAGGTTTCTTTGTTGTGGTCTTTGATAATATCCAAGATTGCCGCAAGGTTTTGTGTGATTACCAGTGGGAATGCAATGAGCATTTGCTTATGCTAAAACCATGGCATGCTTCCTTTGACCCAACTACAAAAGTCTTCTATGCTATCCCGATTTGGGTAAAATTGTTGAATCTCCCTCTTCAATTTTGGTTGGATTCTTGTTTTGAAGCCATCAAAAATTCTTTGGGGAAATTTTTGTGGGTCGATGAAGGCTCATCAAAAGCTCTTCACACTACGTATGCCCGTATTTTGGTTGACATTGACATATCTAAGAATTTCCTAGTTGAGATATCCCTCAACACCAAAATTGGTTGTTGGAACCAAATTTTGGACTATGAGGGTATACCATTCCGATGTCGCAGATCTTTCAAGACTAGACATGTTACTGCTCAATGTGTTAAGAAGAGGCATGACAACAGGGCTACTTGGTGGAAGGATGTTTGTAGAAAAAGATGAACTATGTGAGGAAAGCAATATTGATATGGAGGCCCCTAAGAAGATATTTGGAGACGAATCACTGAATAGATTATAGTCTACATCACAGATTTCTGTTGGTCCAGTTAAGGATAAAATCACGACAGACTCATCTCATGGCTTCGTTTTGGCTGGGAATGATAAAAAGGACAAGAAGAATCTCCCTCTTGGGGAAAAAACAGTGTTAAAACTGGAATATCGATGGATCCAGTTGTGGCTGACCCATTAGAGAACTCCACAATTGCCTTTGATGAGGGTAAGGGAGAGTCTGAACCAAGGGAGAACCACAACCTTGAGGGTTTTGAGGAAAAATGGACAGCAATTAAAAAGAAAAAGAAGAAAAACAAAACCAGCTTCAACATGCTTCTTCGCTCACATTCTAAGGAGGCGAAAGCTGAAAGCTAAATGCCCTTTTGCTTTTGGGATGAGGTTCCCCACTGTGGCCTCACCTGGTATAGGCCATGCTAAAGTTTCCCGCTTTTTAATAAAATGAGCGCAGCCCCTAAGATGCTATTAACTTACCAAAAAGAAAGTTAGATTAAAAGAGAGAGAGAGAGAGAGAGAGAGAGAGAGAGAGAGAGAGAGAGAGAGACTAACTTTTGATTATTCATTTTATGCTAATAATTTAAGGATATCATGTGTCCCCGAGGATTTATGCTTAGAGTAGCATATCATTTGATTATTATCTCAATCTCTATCTCTCTTGTTTATATCTCCTTAACTCTCCATGTATCTCTCTCTCTTCTCTGTCTATCCAACTCTCTCTCTCTCTCTCTCTCTCTCTCACACACACACACACACACACACACACACAGATGCGCTCCCTATTCCCCCCTCCCCCCACCTCTCTCTCTCTCTATATATATATATATATATCTATCTCCATATCTCTCTCACACACAAATGCTTGTTTCTCCCTCTCTATTTTCTATCTCTACATCTCTCTCACTCACACAGAGATGCTCTCTCTCTCTCTCTCACACACACACACACACACTCATACACTCCTCTCCCTATTTTTGTGATGAAGTTCTTCACGGCTACTTAGGATCCTTAGTGGGGCTCTGGGGGGTTTTCCTCCCACCCACCTTGCTTTGTTTTTGTTCTTTTGTTTCTTTTGTTACTTCCTTCAGATACTGTTTGGTATCCTTGTTGTGGGCTAGCCCCCTTTGTTTCTCTCGGTAGTCCCTTTGACCCTTTGCGGTCTTCTGTTGGATGTTAATAAATTTATCTTATCTTATCTTATCTCTATCACTCTTCACTTCTCTCTACATATCACTTCCTATATGTTTATCTTTTTTTCTCTTTACTTGCCTATCTCTCATTGTCACCCTCTTTCTATCTCTATTTATCCCTCTTTCTCTCTCCTTAAATCTCTCACTCTCATACCTGTCTATATTTCATAATCTCTCTCTCTCTCTCTTTGTTACTTGTCTTTATCACCTTCTTTTTCTCTCACTCTTTCCCCCCAATCTATATCTCCATATATCTATGTCCCCCTCTCTATCTAATTATCATTATCTTCACCTCTCACTCTCTCATGCACTCCATCTCTTTTGTCCCTATCTCTCTATTTCTCTCTATCTCCCACTCCCTACTGTCTATCTCATTCTATACATATATAACTCTATCTCCCCCTATCCCTCTTTGTCTATCTATATTTTTCTCTATTTATATCACCTCCTCCCCTCCTCTCTATCTGTTGATCCCTCTCTCTACCTCTATCTCCTTCTCTCCTTTTCTCCCCCTCCCTCTCTATCTCTTCCTCTCTAATTCTTTCCATCTCCTCGTCCCTCATTCCCCCCCCTTCTCTCTCTCTCTCTCTCTCTCTCTCTTCTCTTCATCTTTCTCTTTGCTTTCTGCATATCCATATCCATCTCCATCTTTGTCTCTTATCTCTATCTCTGTACCCTCTCTCTTTCGCTCTTGCCCCCTCTATTTCTCTCTTTCTATCCTGTCTATGCATCTCTCTCCCTCTCACCCTATTACAAACACATAACATGAGCCTGTTGGTAATGGAAATTGATTATCTTCCTGATTTAAAGGTTTTGTTTCAGTTATGATTGGATCCTTGTAAGTGGATGCATATTTGATTTGAATCTATCACTTCTCCATTGAGACATTTGTTGCACAATTGTTGCATAAACAACAACATATTCTAAATAGCCCACCAATTGACCTTATGTACACAAATTTATGAAAAAATAAACCAAATTTTTCCCTAATTTACTCTCCACACCTCTTTGGCATACTCATTGCACAGCAAGGTGTGATTGCTAGTAATATAATTAATATATATTTTAGAATTGCAGAATTATTCTAAAGTTCAAAACCAGATTTATTGTAAAAATTATAGTGTGTTCAGTACTGAAAGTCTAAATTCTTGAAAAATCTCTAGATTCATCTGTAATTTCGTTGCTATGCTCTTGAATCTCAGAGATGTAAACAGGTAGGGTAGGGTTTTTATGTGAAAAATCACATCTAAAAAGCCCATTTACCACATTAAAATCGCATGTTAATCACATACAACCTCTTGGACAAGTTCTCTCTAGGTGAAGGCAAGTGACGGTAAGTTTTATTTCTTGGTCTTGGCACGAGTAAACTTGCAAGCCACTCACAAGGTTTAAAAAGCAGTGAATACTCATGTCTCAAAATTAAACATGTCAAAAGAAGGTCAATAGAATTTAAAAGTACATTCATTTACAACATAATAATACTAGGGTGGAAAAGAATTCTAGAAGCTTCAAATACAATTAAAGTAAAACACTTAAACAATGAAAGTGCAAAAAGGGAAGGAAAACCCAAGGTGGGTAAATCCTAGCCATAAAATAGGTACTCATATGAATATCCAAGTGAGGTTTGGGGGGGCGGGGGAAGGGGGGCTCAGATGAAGATGGCTAGGTGGGTAAATCCTAGCCATAAAATAGGTACTCATATGAATATCCAAGTGAGGTTTTGGGGAAGGGGGGCTCAGGGGAAGGGGGGCTTGTCTGCATCAGGTAAGAGTATGTGGAACCCACCAGCATCAACTTTCATTACTGCTCTAGAAATAATGCAGGATCTGATAATAATACCCGTAGGAAAATGTCCTGCATCAAGTGGGCACCACTGGACAGTTCAAGGAGGAAGTAGGATACTTTCCCTAGAATCTCTTCAAGGTTTAGGGCTAATGAATCTCTAGAGATGGAGGGAAAACTAGAAACATTCTGATACACATTTGTCCCTGTACCCTAGGCTATAATAATTTTTCTTAGCGGTTTTTTTGCCTTGCTATTGTTCTAATTTAGGCATTGCAATACATCAAGATGATCTCTTCAGTAGCTTTTAGCTAAAGCTGCCCTAAGCAGATAGTGTGGATGCATTTTTTTGAAACAATACATGGGTTCTGCATTGCTGGTTAGTTGAGTGGTTGATTTCTGTATTTGTGTTTGTAAATTAGAAACTAGCATACTTATTTATTGGTATTTCCTGTGTTTTTAGGAGTTTAAACGCACCAAAGGAAATATCAATGCTATGCGGGAGCATGCCGAGCTCCTTACGTCTGTACGTAACGACATCAGTGAGTACCGGGTATGTTAATAGGTTATCACATGCACAAGGAATATGCTATATGTTTGATTAAAACTTGCGTTAACCATGTTGCTTATGATTGTTACATTTGGCATTTTTATCTTGATAAATAAAATTTTCTTTTTGGATATTTCATATTACCATTTAGGCATCTGGGAGCATGTCACCTGGACCAAGTTTGCTGCGAGAGAGAGCAGCCATACATGGAAGTATCACTCAAGTGAGCTCTTGGTTCCTTCTCTCATGACCTTGGACATATATAGTGAATACATTTATTTGATATTCATTTGCAAATTGTATAATTCATAGTAATCTTCCATATGTCTTGTCTTAAACAAATCAGATTTGTAATAGAATGATCTGCATTTGGACAACTTGGGGTATAAGATGCATATAAGAGATGAAAATCTAAAACACTAGCAACCTAGATAGCACTAAAGCTGTAGTCTCTGAAATATCCTTGAAAACAATTTGTTCAACTTTGTCATAGAACAATAGAATTTGTATTCCTTGGTTTTTATTTAATAACTAATTATAAAATAATTACATGGGTTTCCTTTAAGGCAAAAATATTTGAATCATATTCATTGACAAGTTCAGTGATATAAAAATTGTTTTGAATGTTATTAAAACTAGGTAAATGTCCTTCAAAGAGTATGAAAGTCTGATTTTTATCAATGCAACATTGGATTACCCATTAAGAGATTATGTGGAATTTAAAATCAGCAAACCATGATGAGAAAAAACTCCAACAGAGAGAGGCATCAATATGTATCAATCTTCAACACAGCAATTCATAAGCAACATGCTTGCTCTATTCAATTTGAAATCATTCTGGCAGCTCTTATGTACATGTGAAATTTGTATAAAAATCAGTGCACTAACCCCTCATGTATGTGTGAATATTTATAGGTACTAAAAAAGCTAGTTTCACAATACCATGGGCACCAAAACCATGCATCAAGAAAACAACAAGAAAACACCCAAAAAGGACCATGAAATATTGCACAGCCTTAATAATTAAACTCCAACATAAATTCACTTGAGAAATGTTCTAATGGTGAAAAGTCTTGTGTGTCTTGAAACTTTGAATGTTCACTTATTTTGTGTTTTACATCTGGCATTAAAAAAGAAAGTTATAAAGTAGTTGTGGCAGACAATGACATGATATCTCTTCCTATCTATATTCTGCATGATATAAATGGTCTTACTTTTGTGTTTAGATCTGTCAAAATTTGTTCTTCTGCCTACTAGATCAAGATTTAGAGTTAGTACTAGATTTCTTTGTTGGTTCTTTGTACTCCTGATTAGCTCTTATAACTTTCTGTACTTTTGAGTTCCATTGTCCTACTTAAGTCATTCAGACATTAATATTCTCTCTTTCCCATGCTACTCTTTACATCATGATAGAAAAAAGGGCATGCAAAGATCGCATCCTTTCTTAAGTACATGCTTATCTGTTGAGCAAAGCTCAATAAGAGTCTGTGTTAGTAGATATTATTGCTATGGGCAACCATTTTCTGGTCTATTGTTTCCATAACTATGTTTTCAATGATATAAAGTTATGCTTTTGAAATTGGCCCTAAGTTTTCATTTGTTCTTTGCCAACATAAAGTTATAATTTATAAGGAGCTATTATAATGAGATGAATTCCTATGATATGTTTCAGTTTGGCAGCTTTGTCTTATTTGTACTTGTTCATCTTTATATATATACTTGCTCAACTTTATATTTCGGTCATTACAGACCGGTCCTCTCTAGATGCCTACACAAAACAACAAAAGAAGCCTAAAAGTCACAAAGATATAGTAATATTAGGAAAAGAAAACTGAATCTCTTTTGTATTCATTGCCACAATGACATTTAAAATTTTTGGATTCTGAACTCCTGTGCTACACATTTTCCAACATTGCCAAAAAGTTAAGACAGATGAAAATTAATCATGGCTCAGTACAGAGCCTGGGCTCAAAATAGGCCATAGAAATGGCTGACAAGGTTATGGCTATGCTACATACAAATATGGTTACTGGGAGATGTGTGTATAGGGATGGAGATGGGTTCGTTGTTTCTCTACTTGAATTTTGTGGCAGTCATTTTCCTGAAGAATTATGCCATTATCTCTCAGTACAGGGCTTAGTCCCATGGGCTTCAATATTGCAATGCAATGCAAAGCTTCAGCTCCAAAGAATTGGGTCCAGTTGTTCAATACAAAGGTTTTATCTGAAGGACTTCTTATAACAACCCCAACTCTTGGCTTAACCCTGAAGTATTCATCATTGCAACTACTCAATAAACAACATAACTCTGAAGGGTTCTGCATCAGATGATTTGATAGAAATCTTTGCCTTGAAGAATTACATATAAAGTTTACAATAATTACTAACATAACTCTGAAGGCAAAGATGCTTGCTCTATTCAATTTGAAATCATTCTGGCAGCTCTTATGTACATGTGAAATTTGTATAAAAATCAGTGCACTAACCCCTCATGTATGTGTGAATATTTATAGGTACTAAAAAAGCTAGTTTCACAATACCATGGGCACCAAAACCATGCATCAAGAAAACAACAAGAAAACACCCAAAAGGACCATAAAATATTGCACAGCCTTAATAATTAAACTCCAACATAAAGTCACTTGAGAAATGTTCTAATGGTGAAAAGTCTTGTGTGTCTTGAAACTTTGAATGTTCACTTATTTTGTGTTTTACATCTGGCATTAAAAAAGAAAATTATAAAGTAGTTGTGGGCCTGTGGCAGACAATGACATGATATCTATTCCTATCTATATTCTGCATGATATAAATGGTCTTACTTTTGTGTTTAGATCTGTCAAAATTTATTCTTCTGCCTACTAGATCAAGATTTAGAGTTAGTACTAGATTTCTTTGTTGGTTCTTTGTACTCCTGATTAGCTCTTATAACTTTCTGTACTTTTGAGTTCCATTGTCCTAATTAAGTCATTCAGACATTAATATTCTCTCTTTCCCTTGCAACTCTTTACATCATGATAGAAAAAAGGGCATGCAAAGATCGCATCCTTTCTTAAGTACATGCTTATCTGTTGAGCAAAGCTCAATAAGAGTCAGTGTTAGTAGATATTATTGCTATGGGCAACCATTTTCTGGTCTATCATTTCCATAACTATGTTTTCAACGATATAAAGTTATGCTTTTGAAATTGGCCCGAAGTTTTCATTTGCCAACATAAAGTTATAATTTATAAGGAGCTATTATAATGAGATGAATTCCTATGATATGTTTCAGTTTGGCAGCTTTGTCTTATTTATACTTGTTCATCTTTATATATATACTTGCTCAACTTTATATTTCAGTCATTACAGACCGTTCCTCTCTAGATGCCTACACAAAACAACAAAAGAAGCCTAAAAGTCACAAAGATATAGTAATATTAGGAAAAGAAAACTGAATCTCTTCAGTATTCATTGCCACAATGACATTTAAAATTTTTGGATTCTGAACTCCTGTGCTACACATTTTCCAACATCACCAAAAAGTTAAGACAAATGAAAATTAATCATGGCTCAGTACAGAGCCTGGGCTCAAAATAGGCCATAGAAATGGCTGACAAGGTTATGGCTATGCTACATACAAAAATGGTTACTGGGAGATGTGTGTATAGGGATGGAGATGGGTTCGTTGTTTGTCTACTTGAATTTTGTGGCAGCCATTTTCCTGAAGAATTATGCCATTATCTCTCAGTACAGGGCTTAGTCCCATGGGCTTCAATATTGCAATGCAATGGAAAATTTCAGCTCCAAAGAATTGGGTCCAGTTGTTCAATACAAAGGTTTTATCTGAAGGACTTCTTATCACAACCCCAACACTTGGCTTAACCCTGAAGTATTCATCATTGCAACTACTCAATAAACAATATAACTCTGAAGGGTTCTGCATCAGATGATTTGATAGAAATCTTTGCCTTGAAGAATTACATATAAAGTTTACAATAAAGTTGACACCCCTCTTTGATATAAAGTTTACTGGAATTATTAAAAGAGGGGCGTCAACTTTATTAATTGACAATTTCTGGTGTCCTCATTTTTGTTTGTCTATTTGTAATGAAAAGGACTTTAGGCAGTCTTTTTAAAAAAAAGTCATGTAATGGATTTGTGAATTGGCTCTGTTATAGAAAATTATTTTGCAGAGCTATGAAGAGGTGAAGTCATCAAAGCATTGATCCTCCTATCGTGAGTGTAATGGGAAATTCTTTCAAAATAAACAACTTTTTACAGTTTTTCATTTTTCCCTAAGTTGCCGGAATGGGTACAAGTATGAGAGCTCGGTATGTGGGTACAAGAAATATTTTTTGGGGGGTTTGGTATGTGGGTTCAGGTACGTGTGTGTGTGTAGACACACACACGCACACACAAAATATTTAAAGAAATATACTAAATTGTAAAACTAAATCATTTGATAGTATGATACCTCATCATTGGTTAATGCCAAATGCCAAAGATAAAATATTAAATGCCAATTGATAGTTCAGATTCCAGAATTTCAATATTAAGTCATATGCCATATCATATACGTCTAGGTTCACGATTCGAATGAAAATCATTACAATTACAAAATTGACAATCATTATAGGTTTCTCAGTTGTGCTTATTTGAAGTTTACAGAAATCGGATGATCTTGGATATATGAACAGAGTGCGGCTATTATTACATGGAGAATTTAAATCCAGTGAATTAATCAAGCTTCTCTACAGAAGGGAAATATTGTCCATTTAAATGAAAATATAAAGTGTTACTTTGTTCCAGCATCAAAAATATATATTTTGGTTTTAGTACTTGCATGTGAGATTATAGTTTATATTTAAAACATTATATCATAAAGGTGGCCAAATAATTAATGCTGCTGGAAAATATTATGATTGAAATGGAAGATATTGGGGATTCTTTGGCAATATATCAAAAGATTTATTTGTCAGACTTTGGCAAAGGAAAGTCGCAAAACGAAGATATACTCTTGATATCGGGCTGGAGCAGAATTGGCATTTACTACCTATTGTGACCTTTTCACACCATCACCCCACTGCAAATGGGGACCCCCTCTTCTTTGCTTGGCAGTAGGAGTTAAGTTCTTTAGTTAGCTTTAGTCTAGTGGTAGTCTTAGAATTCCCATGCTAGTAGGATGAGTTTGAGAAACTTTTGGGGGAGTTGCACCCACTTGAGAGTCAAGCCATAGAAAGATGAAGTCTTGAGCAAAACATCCAAGTGCCTGAGAAAGAATGAAGTAGAGCTTCAGGATGGATGAAAGGTTTGAGTGAATACAACATAAAATGCAATGTCTGGATCAAGATATGGGAAGTAAGATTTTAGAGCCTAAATAATCTGATTTGACATTAGGTTGAAATTCGTATGGAAGCCTGATTTTAAATATGATGAACTTGAAGTCAATGAATTGAACAAGTATGGAGAACAAACATGAAATCCAGGGATTGAGAATATGGCATAAGATCAAGGTGAAAATGGACAAATCTGAACTTGAAGAAGTGAAGAAGGAGAATTCCAATATTCAGATCTGAGAGAAACACCATTAAAAAATCAGTAAAATGAGTGATAAAGAAGGGGTTTTAACCAAGTAACCAAAGGGAGAATTCGAGTTTCAAAGATAGAAGACCAACAGTCAAGTTTTTCAAAACTCAAAAAATTTCCAACTCATGGTCAGAATCCGACCATGAGCTGGAACTCGAATTCCAGCTCTAGGTTGGATTCCGACCTTTAGTGGGAAACCCATTTCCAACTAACCCCCAATTTCTACCCTATTTGGAGGCATGCTAAAGTGAAAATGAGGTGAAGCTACTTTAAATGAGTGAAGAAAACCAAGTTGAATAGATGAGAAGGTGAATCAATCAAGTTTTCTAAGGGTGATAATCAGATTTTAAGACCAAGAAAGGCCCGTAAAGATCAGATCTGCTGTGAACTTCATCAGTAATCAGCAAAAAATAGATCAAAATGCATTGATTTGAGATCAGGAAACAAAGTAAGATTATGAATTCCAAGCAAATGATGCTGACTGAGCGAACTAGAAATCCAAGTGCTAAAACTTGGAGATTTCCAACGCATGGTAGGAGAGTTCCAACTCTAGGTTGGAATCCGAACCAGGGTTGGAATTTCATTTCCAACTAACCCCAAAATCCTACCCAGCTATTGAGGTCAAACAATGTAACTTAGGGGGTAAGATGGTCTTTTCAAATCAATAAAATTTCCTATACAAGCCATAGTTCCATGACTCAGACTTAGCGTGGACTCATCAAGGTCGACTCGACTTGGGACTCGACAAAATTCAGCAAAGTGAAAAAACCCAAGAAATTTAGGGAGTTTTAAGGATTTAATTTTTTAAAACTCGTTTCATGCACCTTTTATTGAATAAATCTTAAGGAAACAATAACATCATCAAATAGAAGCTAATTTGATCACATACAAGAGTATACATCGATCACATAAGTATAAATGCAAATTGTAGTTGAAGGAAATAGCAAACTTAGATATATAAAATTGTAAACATTGTCAAATGTATATAAAACTCATGGACTATGAAATCCATGACATCAAATGTTCAAAACATATATCAAAACAAAAACAAGTCTACGGATTAGCCTCAAAGGTGCATGCATCCCTCCTACAAAGGCATCTAAGGTAGGTCTTGGATGAATGAACAACCATAGTCTCTGCCTGTGAGATGCAACTCTGACCAACATCAGTTTTGCCTGTGCCTGTGTCTGATCATGCTCATCCTCCTCCTTTGCCATGGCTACAACCTCAACCTCTCTATTCACCTGGTCAATCCACTCAAGGTCCTCGTCAATAAAGATAGGATCCGTAGCCTTAGTGGTCCACTCGGATTTTGGATCGACCTCCTCTAGTGTGATCAGAGTGGTGTCATTGTCCAAAATACTAGATCATTCAACCACTCCATGGATAGTCTATTGCGCCTTTTGGAGTGTATGTGCTCAAACATACTCTAATTGCGCTCACAACCTGTAGCGTTTCATGGCTGGCTCAATATGCAGATAACAATTCTCTAAATGTTTGGTGTTCTAGCACCAAACATTTGCCACCATCTATCTGAGATAAGAAAAAGAAAAAAATCAGGTTCATTTCCAACTTTAAGACTAAATTATAGAATCAAATTATGCACTTAATATATATTTTAACCTAGCTGCAATTATGTGCGACTAGTTTTGCACATTTGACTACCGAACAACTCCCCTTGTGCATTATCAAATGTCTTTCTCACAGAATGTAGTTCTGATATTAGTATCACTAGTAGACATCTGATCTAACACTAAATAGAGCCTAGTAAGAACCTCCTCATCCGCTTGAAATCAAGGCGGAAATGGAATGCCAGATTGAGATAATAAGCGATTGTATGGATGGGCTTGTGACACTGGAGGTGCCATCTCCTATTAATTATCCCCCAAATGGGACGATACTTACTCTCATCTCGTCCATATATAGATCTAATGGCCTCCTTGGCCCTATCCATGCCCTCATATATGTAGCCTAGAGTGGGCTTCTCCCCATTAACATAACTTGTAGGAGAAATACGAGGGGCTCAGTGACCTGCAAATATTGTGAAACGTTAACAGTTAAGTGTAAATGAAAATAAGCAAAATTGCACACAAGAAAAATATGAATATAAATTAAAAGTAAAACATAATGTAGAATTTATAAAAAAATTACGTGAATGATCTCTGTACAAGGGTTGCAAAAACCCGATTCATAAAAAATGCAATCTCCTACATCAATCCCTGCAGTGGTTGTAGCATAGATTGAGGAAGTTCCCTTCTCACCAGCAAAATGCGCCTCAAAGTTGCCTTTGAATGCATCAAGTTTTTAGCGTGATAAAATTTGTGGCAAATCTTGTGATTCCAGGACGAATCAACTCCTTCTGCCCCATATATTGCCTCATTATGCTAAGGACCAATGCATGATTGTACAAATTTTGCAAATGTTTTTGGCCTTATCAACACATGCCTTGACCCATTCAAGCTTGCCAATATCCTCCAATATGAGGTCAAGGCAATGGGCCGCACATGGAGACCAAAATATGCTTGGGGGTCTCTCCAAATGTTTATCTGCAGAAACATAATTTGCTGTATTGTTTGTCATCACTTGAAATACGTTTTCTTCACCCACATCACCTATGACTTCCTCAATAGCCTCACATAAGTATGTGACATTTTCAACATGTGAGGAAGCATCAATGGACTTGAGGAACATGGCGGAACCTGAAAATAAAGCAAAATCAATGATCAATCAATAAATCATAAATTAAAATATTCAAATATTAATCACTAAATCAAATCCAAATCATTCAATCATACTTTGCTAGTAAGGAGACCTATTGCAAATAGATTAAATAAAATAAGTATGTATAATAAAATTATAAAAATTCGTTAGGCAAAGCAAAATATAAATTTTAAAATTAAAACATTCAAATAAAAAAGAATTACTTGGCTGCAACAAATGGAATGTTGCAAAAGTACCAAAACTTGCAAGTTGGTTTTTATCAATATCATGTACCTCCTTGTTCCAAGGCATGCTCTCAAGCAAGGGTTGTGAACCAGGAGTAGTGTGTGGCACAAAATATGAATCCAACCTAGATTTTTGAACTCTAGGACCAAAGCTAATAGTGCCAGTAAGAGCAGGAGTAGAAGCACTAGCACAAGCACTAGGACGACATAGAGGCACTGAAGAAGCCTCTCCAACACAACCTGCGGATGCGACTAAACGGGGACCAATACTCACCAACTCCTCCCTTTGCCTCTTCTTCATTTCCTTTATTTTAAAAAAGTTTCTAGTGCTACATAGCAATCACGAACAACATCAAGAGCTGCTAATGTACACGGCTCAATATCATGGCCACGTATCTCGGCAATATGGTAGTTAAATCTATTGATGCCACCATGATTAATTTCTTTACAATATTTACATTTAACTTGTCCTTTATTTTACCAAGAAAATCTTCTGTATATTTCCAAGCATCATCCTTTTGACTTGGTTTCTTAGCCTTAGGTGTAGGAGTAGTAGACATTGGATAAAAATATGATTTTCAAAACCTCAAGGCTGCTGCAATAAGACAATATTACAAAAAATGAACATTTGTGCATTGTGTTTTATAAACTAATACAAAAAAATGGGCTTTGTCCCGAAAAAATTGTAGAGATTTTAAAACTTTTCAATTCTTGAGTCTTTACCTTTCAAATTCAAACTTCAAAGAAAGAACAATCGGGTTATCAGTGAACCATACATTTTTTAAAAGAAATTTGTAAATACATATTTACAAATTTCTTCTAAAAAGATGTAGGGTTTGCTGATTGTTCTTTTTTTGAAGTTTGAATTTGAAAGGAAAAGATTCAAGAGTTGGAAAGTTCAAAAAAAAAATGAAGATTGTTGTTTAGAAAAATTAAAATAAAATAAAAATAAAATCCATAAAATTTCACTTTTACCTCTTAGAAGAAACTTGAAATGAGATGAGAGCTCTTTGCAATTGTTAGTATGGAGCTTTTGATGCACCAAATGCAAGTATTAAGCTGCCCCAATGTGATTTGTGGAAGACTTTTTGCTATTCCTCCTTGCTGATTGCACTTCTATGTGCTCTTGTTTTTCTTCTCAAGTTACTCTTCTCTTTTTTTGCCAATAGAGTGAAATGAGGCGACTTTTAGGGTTGCAAAGACCAAATGGAAGAAAAAGAAACAACTTAAAAGTCACATTTTTATGTTTTTTTGCATCAACTCTTGTTGTGCCGGTCAAATCTCATCATCGAGACTTGCTGACTCACGAGTCTAGGCGAGTCATTGCTTGGACTTCTTCGAGTTCGAGTTTGAGCCCTTGGGACTCGCCCAAGGTCATTTGGCCCGAAACTTCGGAGTCTGGGCGATTCCCATAACTTTGATACAAGCTGGCCCACCGCCCAATGAAGAAATAAGTAAATCAAATTGAATTAAACTCAAAATCTGACTTGAAGAAATGTCAGATTTGGACAAACTTAGGGGTTTAAACTCAGAATTTATAAAAGAAAATCAAATTTTGATGTGAAATTGCAAGTCTATTGAAGATTAAAAATGTCTAAAGTATTTTGATTTTGGTTTTTGTTTGTTGTCATGAATTTAATGCACGTTCCTTCTTGTTTTGTTAGGAGAAATGGAGAACAAAGATGCTCAAGAACAAGAAAAACTATGGCAAGATGCAAAGCGAATTCAAAGGGCAAGGGGGTGGTGTGGGTTTAGGTTCAAAGGGAAGAGGGGTTTCATCCAAATTCAAGTTTGAGATATCAAGATCAAAGAACCGGTTGTACAAAAGAATGATCTAGTCTACAGTAAAGAGGAAATCATCATCAATTTGAATTTCCTTTGGAAACTTAAGTCATTTAGGAAAATATAACATAATGAAACACCTACATCACTTCTAGAGATCAAGGCCAACGCATCAAGATTTCAACTACAAGCAAGTTCAAAGTCATTTCAATAAGAAGATTTCTAGAAGATAGAAAAAATTCTTGAAGATGAAGCTACATGGAAATATATGCCATCACAATCTATTGAAGGCTTGATATTGTTGAGTATCAAGAGATATTTTTTTATCTCTAAAGAATTGATCAAGTTTATAAGATAAGCATGTTGAGGTGGTGTCCACTCATCTTTAGCCAATTAGAAAATCCCAATTCCACATGTCAAAGCTCATCAAACCAAATCATTCCAAGTGTACAAGTGGATTGCACACAATGTTTCTACCTAACCAATTTTCTCAATGGTTCTCAAAGCTATGTAATTTCCCCATTGGTCCACAAGATGGTGCTTTGATGTAATTAGGTTCGCACTCAATGCTTGTAGCTGGTAGTTATCCTAGGGCTATGTTGGCATAATCTTGGCCCTTGATCTCGAATTGATCTTGTCCATTCATTGTAATCTAGCCTCTATGAAAGGCAAGACCTTATTATTTATAAAGGAGAGACTTGGAGAGATTGTTGCAATAATATTGCCAAAATTGTTCATAATTCATTGTTGGTCTTCATGGTGGATTACTTGTGTTATTTTAGAGTATTGCATGGTTTCTACATTTCCTCACTTAGAGTAGGATTTCATTTTATGTTGAATAGAAGTAGTAGTTGAATGGAAAATATTATTGTTGGTGAACTATGGTGAAACTAGCATCCATACCTTTTGATATTTGTTGTTTGCAAGTTTCAGTATAAGGTTAGCCTGGGCCTAATTGCAAGCATCCTACTTTGATTGGAAATGTTTATTTGGATTGCGCTATCGTTGGGTATTTGAATGAGTATTGACAATATGAAATTCATCTCCGCATCCTTAGAAGCAAGAACTCTCCTTTGCATAGTTGATTTGGCGAAGCAAGGGCTGGTTAAAATCTCACCTCTTCATCAATGATCTCTTGCATTCTTAGAGTTAGCTTAGATTCTCTAAGCCTTTTACCTGTTTGCAATTTGTTTGATTAGAAGTAGTTGAAGAGCTCAAACTGCCATATCATTCGCATTTGCAAAGTTGATATTCCATTGAATGAATAGCTTAAGTCCCCAAGTGATTACCAACAAATCACATCACAAAACTAAGTCCACGATTAGAAGGAACCTTGAGGTTGTCTTAGTTGATCACACAATCATAAACATTGTTTAGCATCTAAGCTTCCTTATTCAAGAGATATTTAGTGTTTGTTTCGTCTTGAAATATTAAGTGTTTTATCCTGCATGTTGAAGTGGTCACAAAACTCGCATCAACACTACCATATTTTCTGCATCGGCTATTCATCTTGTTCAATTGAATTAGCATTGGGTGCACACAAGGTTCACACCAAGCAAACCTGGGTGGGCTTGGTGTGCACCCAGACACATTAGTGTGTGTGTGCACCTGCATCCAAATGCGCCCAAACCTATTGCATGGCTGTAGGGTTTGAACCCTGCATTTTAGGTTTTTCCTGATCGAGTCATAAGAATATAAATATTAGATCAGGAAATAATAGCAGGACCACCTAGAGCAAAGGCATTTGAGGCACAACATTCTTTGTACATGTACAACAAAATGGTAGGAGGCTTAAAAGTATTGACTTACCTATGCTGGAGGCTCTACAATAGCCTGTAACAAACAGTGGCCAGCTCAGATACTGTTTCTAGTACTTGACATTGTGAAAACATGGCTTTTCATAGTCATGCTTCTCCTGTTTCTTGAAACCATCAAAAGCAGAAATGATATTCTTTTAGAAAATTTTATGTGTGTTATATTTGCATCCGGCATGGCTGCAAATCACTGTCAAGCATCTGAGTAGTTGTCATTCTAGAACTTGGATAGAAAATTATCATTATGAGATTTATTGACTTTTTCTCAGATTGTTGCTGGCCGATTGTCATCCTCTACTTTGTTACTTAATCATATAGAGTTGCTAATTTAATCAAAGGATGGAGATGTGAAACAACAAGGAGTAGCCCCTTATCCCAGTTTGCATCCCTGTGGGGATCTAAGCTTAGGCGTTCTCGTCTATTACTCTATCCCATGCAAGCTATATATATATATATATATATATATATATATATATATATATATCACATACCATTAAAAAGACTCTTTGGTTTCTTGGCGGTTACATAGAGATATTAATTTTCTTTATATGTAACCAATTCCTTAACTTATACAAAATGACAATGCATTATTAATTACACTGTAAATATATGCAAGAAAACCCATAAAAAGTTCTCTCAGCTGCTGAGGAGATGGAGATCCACAAGAATATGATCATGATACAGATGTGAGGTTTAGATTCTAGAATGTTATGGTGAATGGTTATTGGTTAGCCTATGCTTGATGGGCTAGCAAATATTGAAGCAATTCAATTAGAGTTGAAAGCATTTTCACACTCGGTTTAACTTCCAGCTAGACTAAGATTGCAGAAGCTGGTAGATACATAGCATCTTATTAGAACCCTGAAAATTGGTTCAAGGACTATGGTGACATATTTGAACTCCCGCAATCCAACAAATGAAAATAGATTTTTGTTTGTTCTATCAGCTAGTTCCCAACAATCTAACAATTCAAAGAAGATAAGCTTTGTGTAGGTGTCTGTTGTGATAGGCATGTATACAAAATGTGGTTGCACACGGTATGAAGTTGTAAGTTGTTTGACCAAATGCACTGTGTGGTGTGGCCTCATGGCAGGCAGGGATAGTAGGATTTGCAATGCATAGATATAATTGCCTCAAATGGAATTGGAGAAGGATGTGATCCATGCCAGCATAGGGAGAAGGTGACAATTGCATTTGAGTAGTTACACATGCCTCATGGACAAGTTCAAAAGGAGCTGGATCAGATCCACAGTAGCGGAGATCTATACAGCCATGAAAAATCCATTTATTTATTTTTTGGGAGTCTATCATGCTGGCATCAGAACAACAGATTGACCACTTTTCAATGTTCCCTCTGCATCTTAGTTTCTTCACTGGGAAGGCTTATGTATGCAATAAGGCAATCTATAGCTGTGAAAAATCCCCAAATTGAAACAAAAACCATTTTCTTTTAGATTGTGCTTGGCTGGCCAGCATTTTGGAGTTGGTTAAGGCAGAGCCATTCATTTTTTAAACTTAGATGAACCTGAGTGAATATTCTATATTTGCTCAAAAATAATTCCATTTTTTTTTCTGTAATCATATGCAGTTTGCATTTTTTAAGCTCCCATATTTTGTTTTTCTGAAACAAAAAATATTATTAGGTTCAAACAGGGTCATTGGTGCCAGCGTAATTTGTCTTGAATTCAACTTTGGTTGGGAAGGCTGCATGCTCTATCATTTGTAAATTTATTTTCTTTTTGCCTTACCACATCTTACAAGCACTTAGTTTGATGCTTTCCCTCATTTCGTAATGTGGGTTTCTTCTATAGCCATTTTTTGTTGCAGAGGTTTGTCTTATGTAGTTTTGACTTCCCTGATGTCATGACCCCAACCTGACACCCAATGAACATCAATTCTGCCATATGAAACTGTCTTATACACATAAGACTTCACAATTTCATAAATAAAAAAATGTCATATCCCTGCCATACAATGGATACCACTGCCCTTCACAGTTTTTCTGAAATTGCAGATCTGAGAAATTACTCAAGCAAATAATTATCTCCATGGACAGTGGCAGCCATGCTATCTCAGTCTGCATCTACCACAATTCAGGGATACTTTTCATTAATTATTGGTAAGGTGCGATTATACCAAACAATCACAGGTTATGAGCAAAGAGGCATGAGTGTTAGGATAACGATTTTATTAAATTAACCAACAACGATTTAGATAGCAAAAAGGTAACAGTCATGATTAGAAAGAGACACCACCCTTTGGAGGAAAGACGTGGCTATTGGGTAAGACATGACTCTCCAATACCGAGGGAGAGATATGTATATTTGAGGATTAGATCTGATAATGATACAGTTTCAGAAACACATATATTAAACCACAGCTTCTATACCTACCCAATTGGGTGGTATGATGTATATTGTGTAATGAATTGTATGACAGTCATTGGACTTGCATCTGAGAGAACATAGAATAGTCCACCTTGCTGCTGACATGTGTAGTAGTTGTTGTCATCTTTTCTATATCTCTGCCTGTGTATAATGTGACACATATCAAGATTCCTTTAAGGATTCTCATCCATTGCGTCATCTCATTTTGGAGGGGAGATATAGTACATAAGAAGGATGCAGGTAGCTAAGAAGCCACGGCCCACACCGGTAGAGACACTGCATGTGGGACTGGGAGGCCAGATGAAGGTTGTCATTGCATGCTCCTGGGCTGGGTGGAATGGATTGAGGTCCCTTGTATAGTCTCCCAACTGGTGCTCCATAATGATGACGAGTTTTGTTGGATAGAACTTCAAAGGAATCCCATATGTATATTTGTAATAATAAAATAGTGCAAATTAGAGTAAAGTCCCAATAGGGGACATTACACCTGATTGATATTCATGCAAAATGTGACGATGTATATTGTGTATCTTTTTCGTTTGCAAAAATGAATTTTACATATGTGGCCTCAAAGAATGCATTGAGTGTAGGTTCTATTACTGCATTCTGTAGTAATCCTAGACAAACTTGGACTAGGCAATAAATCATAGTCGGGGATTGGCCTAGGTTTGATCAGGGTCCTACACTTGGTGTGTGGACTTAGCTTGTATGCATTCTTTATTGTTTGCAAAAGTGAGATTTATTTGTGGTCCAATAAAATGCAGCGAGTGTGGGATTTGTTACTAGTTTCTGCAAGAACCTTGGATAAACTTGGACTAGTGTAGATGAAGTATGGATTTTGGTTTGGGTTGGCTAGATCTTTACTTTGGGCTTGGATTGGCTTGGGTACGTTTTTGGGACCAGATGTGTATCCTAGTTTGAGTTTGGCCAAGGTCTTGCCATGGGTTTGTCGATTCAACTCGGGTATGTTCAAATGTACCTTGGCCAAATCCATAGGCTTGGGGTAGGACCATAGGCAAACCTAGGGAGAACTTACCTATGACATAAAAAATGAACCTTTGTCAAGTCTACATCTTAGGGTAGAACCATGGGCAAACCTAGGGAGAAATTACCTATGACTTGAAAAATGTACCTTTGTCAAATCTAGATATTAGGACAGGACCTCACTCAAACCTTTTGAGGACTTTCCTAGGACTTAAAAAAAATCATTTTTTTAATGAGAACTTTTCTGATAGCTTTCCTTGGTTTCAATCAAGGATGAGAGCCACTATGCAGCTACATGTTACTTGCGTAGTCCAGCTAGAGGGAGTGTCATTGGTGTTGCTTGTGGTTTTAATGAACCAAACAACGATGTTGATCAGTCTTGATGAAGAGCAATATGATGATTTGTATTGTTTTTCCATGTGCAGTTGCACTAATATATATATCTTTGATGTATTCCATTGGCCTCAAATAGAGCCCTGGGGGAGCCCACAAATTTTTTTCTTGGAACCCGAAAATATCATTTAAACTTATAATGAAATAAAGCGAAAAAGGGACTTGAACAATACCTGTTGGCATTACCGATAAGGATGCAACCAGTAAATAGTAAAGAGACCACTGATAATAACCAGTGGTGTTGTCATTAATGTCATTAATGTCTACGCTAACATTGCCCAAATGCTAGGGCACCGGTGACATAGAAAATGTTTAGGAAACCGGTGACATGGTAATGAGCTCAGTGATGTCCAGCAATTCACTTACTGCTCAGAGAAGCGACCGGTGAAGTCAATGACTGGAGCAGTGACTGGTGAAGACAGAGACGAGAATACTGCATAAGGAAAGGTGTAAATTGGTCATCAGTGATCGTTAAAATATCATTGAGACCAATGTATGTCTATTATTTGTTGAGACCGGTGAAAGGCACAAATTGACGGACACTGAGGAGACCGAGATTTGTTGCAAAGATCACGCAGGATTTTCTATTAAGGAAAAGACCGGTGAAAGGCACAGTTGATGGCTACTGAGGAGATTCTTTTACCGTGATTTATTGCACAAATCATGGAGGATTTTTTATTAAGTGAAAGTATGTGACGCACATCTAACTTTTCCTTCAAAAAATTGAAACACAATTGAATGATGGATTCATGGCGGGTTTTCTATTAAGGGAAAGTTTGTGTCACACATCTGATGTTTTCTTTTAAGACTAAAACACGACTGGATGGTAGATCAAGAGGAGATCTTCATGGGGAGTGCAATGGAAAAGAGCGGGAAGATCTTTTGAGATTTGATTTGAGTGATCTGCGCCTCTTTCTCTCAACTGTACAGTTGTCCTGCGCTTTGCAGGAAGTGTATATATTCTTCTGTTAGCGAAGATAATCATTTGCCTTCATTCTGCCAAGAAGAAAGAGTGAAACAACACGTTGATCAAAGCTACTACAAACGAAAGGGAAAAGAAGAAGAGAAAAAGAAAAAGAGGAGAGTGTGCAAGGAAGCAGAGTAACCTGAAGAGAGCATACCAGTGGTGCCCGCTGATGACTCTCAGTGATCTTATCAGGCTCTACAAAGCCATTTCAAAGGATCAACCCTTCTATTGCTCTCTAACAATTGCAATAGTCAAATCCCAGTATCTGGGTGGACATTAACAGGTCCCTTGTATCAAATCCCTTAACAGGGTGACAACTAGTTGATGTTTTAAAGTCCTCTAACAAGGCCTTATTCAAAATCCTTTAACCGGGTTGCACCTAACAGTGCATTTGTAATCCCTTAATAGGGAAGGCTTTTTACAAGGCGCACTTCAGAAGAGTGCAAAATTTGTGAGTTCCTACTCATTGTGGTTTTCTCCCATTTTGGGTTTCCACGTGATATATCTGGTGTTCTATGCTGTTGTGATTTTGTTTTGATTATTTCTTTTATAGGATACGTTTTGCATGCAGTAATAGTTAGTAGATCTAAGAGTGTCAAGTTTTATTGGGTGCTGGTTCACCCCTCCCCTCTCAGCACCGGTTGGGACTATCAATACCAACATAGCATTCATTCCAAAGAAACAAGACTACAATACTTTTGTAGATTTACGCCCAATATCATTTTTTAAAATCATCACTAATGTGATGGGTAACAAGCTTAAATGGATCTTGCCGAAGCTCATATCATAGGAACAAAATAGATTCATTTTAGATAAAAACATAACAGTTGGAATACTCATTGTGTACAAGGTCCTCCAATTAAGAAATACAATTTGAAAGGTATGATATTGAAATTTGATGTAAGGAAAGCTTATGATCATGTGTAGTCACATTTCTTGATGAAGACATTAGTACAATATGGCTTCTGTGAGAAATAGATTGATTGGGTTTTGGGATGTATCTATTCCCCTATATACCCCATTCTAATCAATGGAGTCCCATGCAGATTTTTTAATGGTGCATATGGCCTCTTCTGAGGGGACCCATTGTTCCCCTTCCTTTTTGTGCTCATGATAGATGCCCTCAGTAAGAGAATCACGACCCTTGTAGAGATTGGTGGTTGGTTGGGCATTAATACAATACATGGGCTATCAGCTTTTATCTACTAATTCTTTGCTAATGGTACATTATTATATGGACAATCTACGATTGAAGAAGCAATTATTGTCAAGGATGTATTAGATGAATATTTTCAGGAATTTGATCAGTAAGGATAAATCGAGGATTTATTTTTCCAACACAACAAGCTCAATGTAGAGGCAAGTTGTTTCCTTGGTTCCATGATTGATAAGCTCCTTGCTTCATATTTGGGCATTCCACTTTTTAATGGTGTGGTCAGGAACAAGCTCTAGTTAGAGACAATGAAAAAATGCAGAAGGAAAAATGACAATTGGAAAGGAAGATGGATGTCTTTGGCTGGGAGATTGATGATGATTAAATCGGTTCTGGTGGCAATACCAATTTACATGCTCTCTTGTGTCAAGATCACCAAAGGCATGGTGCAAAAGATAACTAATCAGCAGAGAAGATTTCTTTGGGATGGAGCTAATGAGAAATGTAGAATTCCTCTCTTTTCATGGGATATTGTCAAAAAATTTAAACTAGCAGGTGGTGTAGGAATTAGAAATATTCAGAAACAAAATCTTGCATTGGGTGCAAAGCTTGTGCGACATGTTTAACGAACCAAATGCTATGTGGAGTCAATTCCTTCAGAAAAATTATGTCGATGAGGACACACTTGAAAGAATATTAACTATTGCAAACCTCCCCAAGGGAACCTCAATTTTGAACTTTACATTGAAGTCTAGAGATCTAATCACAGATCATCATTTTTGGAGGTTAGAAATGGGTGAAAGGCTGCCTTTTGGACCAATTCTTGGAATGGTTATCGTCCTTTGGTTGAGATCCTGGGCTTGGTTGGTGCATGCGAATTGACTAAGGTGGCATTTGGCGACAAATTGCATGATTATATGATCATTAGTTGGGAAGACGGGATGGGTAAATTTGGATGGAAGAACTTTGAGATGTTGGATTAGAGTTGTCAACAATTAATAATGGAGGAATTGAGTCAACGTCAAGTGATTTAAACAAAAGGTGAAGATGGAATAATTTGGTGTGCTGCAAAATCTGGAAAATACTTGACTAAATTGGGATACAAACAGGCTTCTAGGGAGATAGAAATGTGCACATGGCCTTCTGATCTATATTGGAACTCCAACATCATTTCCAAGGTGGGGAGCATTTGTGTGGGCTCTTCACAATATGTTGGCTTTGTGGACCCCTTCCGATGCCCTCTTTGCAACACACATGAGAACTTGGACCATCTTTTTTTTCAATTCAAGGTGGCACAAGCTTGTTGGACCTACTTCTATGGCAAGCTTAGTTGACCCAGTTCTCTTCCGAACACATTGCGTGATATCTTCACATGTTGGCCACCCTTGAATAAAGGATCCTTATGGGCTGGTTTATGGCCTGCCATTCCTGCCATGGTTATATGGCAGCTTTGGAAAGAGTGAAATGCACGTTTATTCAAGGAAAAGATGACTGCGATAGACACATTATTGAGCAAGATTGAAATTGGAGTGAGTGAGCATCCAAATGTGCAAGTGGTAGACAGGAAGTGTAAATTTTTCTTTTCTTGGGCCGATCAAATTCTCAAAGTCTGGAATTATCTGATATCCCCAAAAGGGGATTTCATCAAAAATAAAAGTGACCGCAGCTTGGCTCGATGGATCCTCCCTCCTAAATGAAGATTAGAACTCAATTTTGGTGGGGCCTCTAGAGGCAACCATGGCCCATTTGGGCGTGGTTTCATTATTCAAAATCATTTTGATCAATTTGCTTGGGGCTGCTCTGTCTGTCTTCTTGAGGGCATCAACACTAAGGCTGAATACACAATGGTACATGCTGGATTGGTTTTGTGCAAAAGATTTAAACCTCAATTTCCTAGTCATTGCAAGTGAATCTCTAAACATAATCAAATCTGTCACTTCAAATAATGCTCTCAGTTGGAAGTCAAAGATGTGGATCGATGTCATCTGCTCTCTCCTAGATGGGTTTGAAGATTATACTATTAAATACATTTTTCGGGAGGTGAATTCAGATGTAGATCTCCTTTCAAATTGTGGGATTGATCAGGTCAAGAAATCAATCATATCAATCGATCACTCTTCTTGGAACAGCCTCAAAGAAACCATCAATGGTGTGGATTCGAGGGAATATGACAAATCTGGCGACTTGAATACTTTTGGTTGGATATGACAGATTCATTGTTGTTGAGAAAGCAAGATCGTCCTATAGAGAATATATATAAGTGTTGTGTGAAATAGATTACCATTGTGATTGATCTTTTCACCAGCCATTGATATGCATTTATATCCTTTGAATAGTCATGTCTTGAAGAGCCATGACCATACATGGCTTATGCTACGTAGGGTCATGACCCTTCATAACTGTTTGTTAATATTAACTACATTGTAACATATACAAATATCAAATGATCTTAATATATATATATATATATATATATAATTGACTATTAGATTAATATAATTATATCAATCAATTCGATGCTATAATTTAACACTCCCTCTTAGCGAGAGGAGATTGATATTCACAAGAAGTGAGTGTTATTGAAATCCCCGCCTTAGTTCAGAACTAGATTTCTTTTAAATAAACACATAACCACTTTGAATCAGGATTTCCGGCATAATCCGGAACATAATTCAACCTGATAAGAAATTTATCAAAATCCCCGACCAATTCGGAACTGGATTTAATGATAAATATAGGTGTCAAGATATATGGCGCAATCCGGATCAAAACTTGAACCATTCGTTATCATGATCCCCAACTAAATTTGGAATTGGATTAGATGATAACTTACACACAACTTCATATCAAGATATTTTGACACAGCTCGGGACATCATCATGATGTACTCATCCTGATAGAAGAGTTATCACAATCCTTGACCAATTCGGAACTAGATTTAGTGATAACAGTCAAGATATCTGGCACATTCCGGGACAACAACTTAATGTAGTCTAATCTTGATTCACATGTTATAATCCCCGACCAATTCGGAATTGGATTTAACAACTCCAAAAATTTAGTGTCAGGACTAGTGACTACAATACATAGTCATACTTGACACTAGGTTATGCTATTGTCTAAGTCGTCAGCTAGCAATAGTAACCCAACACATATGAAAGATTGTCACCTTTTATAATATAACACAAAATGAATGGGCCCATAAAGTCACACATATGACGTCCACCTTGACTCTTCTCAGAGGGTGGATCCACCATGGCTTTTCCCAAAAAGTGGAAACCAATACTTCCACCTTAGACTTGTCTATCAAGGACAAGAATCATTTAAGATACAAAATGATGGATCACGGAAGTTGAAACCTTCTTTTCAGCTAAGGGTTTTATTCCTCAACATACCAAGGTTATCTGAAAGTACACAATCTTCTTTTTGGTAAGAATATTGGCCGTATGTTCTCCACTAAATTTCATTTGTTTGTACTGTCTCAGTCTTGGTGAATTTTGAGCTTACCAAGTATACACCATCTTGACATGGTACACTACCTCTGAATTTGTATGACCAAGATCCTGGGGTGCCAACTTAATTTGATCTTCTAGCTTCTCCCTCTAACATATAACCTTCTCACATGATAATGATCATAATTCTGTGCTACAATTTCTTGATTACTAGAGAACCAACAAAACATGGTCTACTCCCTCTGAATCAAGATCCTCGAATGTCCATTGATACAGATCCTTTAACTTCTCCATCTGTCACAAAGGCATACCTTGTTTATATACTCAAATCAGTGTCACTGCAGGATGTCATTTCATACCTTCCTTCCTGAGAGAACCAATACGAATAATCTGAATAGTCATAAGGTTACATCGGCTAGCATAAGATGCATTTTGATCTTTTCCAAGGCCACAACATTAACACTCCCTCTTGGACTTGAGGGAAGATAATAAAGACCTCTAGTAAGATGTTTATCTTAATGAGCAGTAGTCTCTATCCATGTGCATCTCATAGGCAATTCTATCCATGAGTTCCCACTGCTATAATCTCATAATTGTTTTACCTTCAATAGTGAACTCCCTCTTAGTCAATATGATCGAGTTTCCTTAGAGGCTAAATTTCGCCAACTTCTTGACCTTTCTGAAGATGTTAGATTCCCTCTGAATTTGGATTTCATATGCTTTCATCCTGAAAGTATGTCATAGATAGATTACGAATAGTTCACAAGGCTAAACTATCTCGAACATAAAAAATATGGAAGCATGCAAAATTTATTATTTAATGAATTACAAACTGCAAATTCATATGGATTAATAAAACATGAGATACTTATCTTTTCAAATATTTTCAAGTATTTCCTTTCGTAAGGTGAGCCCATTGATATTATTATTTATAATATTTATTCTCTGTGAATGCCCCTGGATATTCATCTCCTGTTAACACTGATATACGTAGGATGGTTGTCGGCTTTGGTTCGAGTGTTGCCATTCTCTTTTATGAATCCTATGTCGCAAAAGTATACACCGGAGGTGAAGGTTTATAATCTCTAATTGATATTCACTGTCGTAGTCTATTGTTCTATTTGATGCGTTGACAGCCTATGAGGAATTGAATTATTGCTTGTGCCTCTTGATTTCCATGAATCTTCCTTTCTGTTTAAGTATGCTGATCTGGATACCCGCTGTCCCATAGCTGACTGTAAGATGCATTGGACAAATGGAATGTTGATGCTGAAATGCTCAAAATGTTGATTTCCATCTCCTAGTGTTGTTCACTGTACGTGTTGTCCGCAAGCTTGCATGTAATAAATGGTATTATGCCATTCGCTGGTGACTGCTCTTGTTTGTTGAAATATAGCATCGAATTGATTGATATAATTATATTAATCTAATAGTCGAATATATATATATATATATATATATATATATATATTAAGAGCATTTGATATTTTTATATGTTACAATATAGTTAATATTACCAATCAGTTATGAAGGGTCATGACCCTACGTAGCATAAGCCACGTATGGTCATGGCTCTTCAAGACATGACTATTCAAAGGATATAAATGCATATTGATGGCTGGTGAGAAGATCAATCACAATGGTAATCTATTTCTATACAGCGGCAATATCAAGTAATAATAAGCATTCAGATTCTTTCTATATACGATCCTTGTTTCCTTAACATGGTATCAGAGCCTCTATAGAAAAGAATCAAAGATAAAGAACAACAATATATTTTGTTGAATAATGAGATTGCAGAAGGGGATTCATCGGTGCTTGGAGATGTGTTCATGGAGAGTCTGTTCAGTATAACGGCTCTGGACATGCAAACATGGGGTCCTTCGCCAGAGAAGACCTTACTGGTTGCAGTATCGACCTTAAAGGGAGCATATCGTGTTTTGTTGTTCGTGCATAGCTACATTCCCCTACGCAACAATTTCTACTGGGAATTTTTGCACGAGGTGGCTTCTCATGGATATATTACTATTGTTGTACTCTTCATAGGATGGGACTGCACGCAAGAGATGATCGACACGACAGTCATTGCAGACTGGCTAAAACAAAACCTTCATTTCTATTTTCCTACCCGACTAAAGTCCGTACTGCCAGATTTCAACAGATTCGCCATCGCAGGCCACAACAAGGGTGGGAAAGTAGCATTTGGCGTAGCCCTAAATGTAGCCTCCACTACTGTCGTCAAAATCTCTGCCCTAGCGGGATTTGATCCTGTGGATGGAGTAGACGATCGTCAAAACCCCCCCCCTTTGTTAACCTAGTCAAATTTCACATTTCCTCTCTCAATTCTGACATTAATCGTAGGTACAGGCCTGGGATTGAAGTGCACAATTCTTCTGCCATCCTGTGCGCTTGAGCGGCTAGGGCACGAGGAATTCTTCAGTGAATCTCCAGCGCCGGCGTACCATTTTGTTGCTAGCGATTACAGCGTGAGTGATATTCTCAACAACGAATTGTTCTGGCTACTGTGCTTGCTCTGCTAGTGCCGGATCTCGCTCGAGCCGATGAGGAGGTTCGCGACAAGGGTTTTTGTTGCGTTTTTGAGATCCACTGTGGAAGAAAATGGAGAAACTTTTGAGTATATTTTGAAAAAGAGCTAGTGGAGATATTTTAAATGTATCTACTCCATATATTATTCTTGGTGATCAGATATATGAAGATTGTCATATGTTCAAGCAAGACAACTTGATTTTATGTTCTACTAATTTCTACAATTGAATTTAAGAAACTATGGAACAATCTGGTATTACAGAATTGTTTGATCTTTGAGAATTGTGGCAGAGTGTTGTATCACAATTACTCAAAGGGCAAAGAACTGTTTTTATTTTAATCAGGAAATCAACACCAGTGAGTAGTTTCAAGTGAGAATGGAAGGTGATTCGAATGCACAAATGACTACCTTGAAAGGCCAAACAGAAAGAGTGATAAAGAATTGAACATAGATAAGCCAACAACAAAGGCACATGACACAACAACAAGGACAAATGGCCCAAGAAAACTCATCCATAGGCGCATTGGTGAGAGCTCTAGCCAAGAAATTTGGTATTGGAGACAATGGAGAAGACAATTTTGATAGAGAAGCATTCATTAAGGGAAAGCCATCGTAAGGGAAATAGATAAATTGAGGCTTGAGCCACCTGAGTATAAGGTTCTTCATGATGTTGTTCCGCCTGAAGCTGCGATTTAGCACGAACATCAAATTCCTCTGGTAAATGGGATGGATGGATCAGCACCAGATTTCTCAGTTTGAAGGATGATGGATCATATTGCTTGTCTGTTTGGAATTTTAGTGTGTATTATATTGTTTAACTGTTTCGGAGCAGCAGCGATGAATAATTCTTGTGTTGAATCGAAATTCAATTGTTGTTGCCTGGGAGTTCGTTCTTGGTCAAGAGAATTCATCTTGATTACTGTCTCAGAGGAAATAAAGAACCTTATCTATCTGATATATATACTTCATTGGAAACGTGATTAAATATTCAGGCTGGATAAAATATATATGATGTATGTGAGGATTATATATAACAGAATAGAAAGAGAACAATAGATTCCTGAGTTAAAAACTTAAAAGGGTATGTGCAGATTTAAAGGACAGATTAAAAGCAATTGGAAATGAATAAGATATATATCGAATAGAAGAATATCAATGATATCTAAAGAATAAGTACTATATCATTATATCCGAATTAGAATGTTCTACAAATCAGATTAACAAGAAAGAGGAACAATAAAAGAGTATTATTCAGATGATGAGAGCAGACTGAGCAGAAGAATTCCATTTGATAAAGGAGATCGATCGATCTAATAGATCAACTTGGTGTGAGAAATCTGACTTCAGATATTTATACAACTTATCTCATCTTATTTGATCAGCAGCCATAATAGAAGACTTGTCAGATAGTTATGAAGAAGGCTGCAATTGCTAATGAAGACAACATTGATGCCAAGTATTCGTTAATGTATGAAGTCAACATTTAATTGATAGTTATCATAATGAGATGTGATTTGTAAAGAAGAAAATTAACATAAGGATCAGAATGAAACCGATATGTTATGAAGAAGGACGATGGGTACGCGTATTGTATTAACGGGCTCACCTTACGAAAGGAAATACTTGAAAATATTTGAAAAGATAAGTATCTCATGTTTTATTAATCCATATGAATTTGCAGTTTGTAATTCATTAAATAATAAATTTTGTATGCTTCTATCATTTTTATGTTCGAGATAGTTTAGCTTTATGAACTATTCATAATCTATCTCTAACATCTTCAGAAAGGTCAAGAAGTTGGTGAAATTTAGCTTCTAAGGAAATAGATGATTCGGTCAATTTGTGACAAACTCAATCATATTAATTGAGATAGAGTTGAAGGTGAAACAATTCTGAGATTATAGAAGTGGGAGCACCTGGATAGAATCTCTAATTGAGGCATTCCATACATCTTGAGACTATAGTCCATTGAGATGAACATCATACTAGAGGTCCTTTATTATCTTCCTTCAAGTCCAAGAGGGAGTGTTAATGTTGTGGCCTTGGAAAAGATCAAAACACATCCTATGCTAGTCGATGTGAGTCGGCAGCCGTATGACTATTAAGATTATTTGTATATGAGATATTGATTCTCTCAGGAAGAAAGGTATGAAGTCACATTCTGCAGTGACACTGAGCTGAGTATATAAACAGGGTATGCCTCCGTGACAGAAGAGGAAGCTAAAGGATTTGCATCAATGGACATCCGAGGATCTTGATTTAGAGGGAGTAGACCATGTTTTGTTGGGTCTCTAGTCATCAAGAAATTTTAGCAGAGAATTATGATTATTATCATGAGAGAAGGCTATATGTCAGAGGGAGAAGCTAGAAGATCAAATTAAGTTGGCACCCCACGATCTTGGTCATACAAATTCAGAGGGAGTATACCATGTCAAGATGGTGTATACTTTGTAAGCTCAGAATTCACCAAGACTATGAGATAGTGCAAACAAATGCAATTCAGTGGAGGTACATCCTCACCAAAGAACAAACGGCCGATATTCTTACCAAGCCTCTTGCTAGAAAGAAGATTGTGTACTTTTAGATAACCTTGGTATGTTGAGGAATAAAGCATTAGCTGAAAAGAAGTTTTCAGCTTCAGTGATCCATCATTTTGTATCGTAAATGATTCTTGTCCTTGATAAACAAGTCTAAGGTGGAAACCTTGGTTTCCACTCTCTAGGATGATCCATGGTGGATCCACCCTTTGAGAAGAGTCAAGGTGGATGTCACGTGTGTGACTTTATGGGCTCATTCATTTTGTGTTATATTATGAAAGGTGATGATCTTTCATATGTGTTGGGTTACTATTGCTAGGTGACGACTTAGACAATAGCTTAACCTAGTGTTAGGTATGACTATGTATTGTAGTCACTATTCCTGACATTGAATTTTTGAGTTGTTAAATCCAGTTCCGAATTGGTCAGGGATTATAACATGTAAATCAAGTTTTGATTCGGATTGTGCCGAATATCTTGATTGTTATCGCTAAATCTAGTTCCGAATTGGTCGGGGATTGTGATAACTCTTCTATTAGGATGAGTACATCTTGATGATGTCCCGAGCTGTGTCGGATATCATCTAATCCAGTTCCAAATTTAGTCGGGGATCATGATAACGAATGGTTCAAGTTTTGATCCGGATTGTGCCGGATATCTTGACACCTATATTTATCATTAAATCCAGTTCCGAATTGGTCAGGAATTTTGATACATTTCTTATCAGGTTGAGTTATGTTTCGGATTATGCCGGAAATCCTGATTCAAAGTGGTTATGTGTTTATTTAAAAGAAATCTAGTTCCGAACTAAGTCGGGGATTTCAATAACACACTTCTTGTGAATATCAATCTCCTCTCGCTAAGAGGGAGTGTTGAAATATAGCATCAAATTGATTGATATAATTATATTAATCTAATAGTCGAATATATATATATATATATATATATATATATTAAGAGCATTTGATATTTTTATATGTTACAATATAGTTAATATTACCAATCAGTTATGAAGGGTCATGACCCTACGTAGCATAAGCCACTTATGGTCATGGCTCTTCAAGACATGACTATTCAAAGGATATAAATGCATATTGATGGCTGGTGAGAAGATCAATCACAATGGTAATCTATTTCTGTACAGCGGCAATATCAAGTAATAATAAGCATTCAGATTCTTTCTATATACGATCCTTGTTTCCTTAACATTGTTCTCTTCCTTTCTAAAGATAGCTTCTTTTCTCCCTTATTTTCTTGACGTTGATGTCCCTTTTGGGGTCTGTAGAAACCTTAGGCATTCCATCTTCGCACCCAATTTCAGCATTTGGCCCTGTTTGTGCAATTCACACTTGCACATGTATACCAACATATTTTGCAAATACAAAATCTAACAAAAATCATTTTGTTATAATTTGAGGAATGTCTATACGTTATCTGAAAACTTCCTTTTTGGCACAGGCGGGAGTATGCTGGTAATGGTTGTTGAATTGGGCTTAAAATCTGCCGCTGGCATTTGATAAGGGAGTCCTTGGCTCCCATTTGTAATGTCCTCAACTAGGAACTTACCGTATTCGCCCTAAACTTTCCAATTAGATCTTGAATGGCAATTGGGAATTATATTTAATCTGAATACTATTCCTACCAGTAGCTTCCAGCTTGATCTTGAATGGCAAGAGGGAATGGAATTATATTTAATCTGAATACTATTTCTACCAGTAGCTTCCTTGATAATTATGTTGTTCACGGGTGTTTGTGTAAGGATGTGGTTTTGTATTGCTGCAATAAATGATCGAATATGTAAGGTGGAATGTATTTTCTGTCATACTTTTATATAAGAGATATCTGAATGTGATGACCACTGTATAATATAGGGGGGTTAAGGACAATATGAATTACTCTTCTATTTGTAAGTAGTGTTGATACGTTCCTTTTAAGCCAATACTCTCTGTATTGCTGCTCCTTAGTTTTACAAGTCTAAGTACCAATTAAGACTCGGATAAACGTGACATGTCAATTTAATTATGCGAATGAATATGTATCGCTAACAGAAATATAATATAGATATACAACTTTGATGTCTGCAAATGCTTGGTGCCATCACTAATCTGCACTATTGTTGCTTGCCACTAATAGTGCCACAAGGCACTCTCTCTTACAGAGCAGATCCAAAAAAAAAAAGGTAAAATCCCATCATCAACGGAAGTTAATATACTCATTACAAATGATACTCTGTGATCAAGGTCGGCTCCGCCAAAGACCATTATTGGTTACAATACTTCCAAATCTGAAGTTATCGGTTGCTATCATGGTTGCTATCATGTATGAATCTATCGTTGTCTTTGATCAAGGTTTGTCTTCCTTGAAGTCAAATCACTTGGATAGCTTTCATCGTGATTAGATCCTCAGTATTTTTGTCATCTACCTCAGCACATCTGTAATGTTCCCTTGTAGCGTTACTTGGTGGTCGCATATAATTCGTTATTAACAATCCCATCGTCACTAATATCCATTCTATTACTTAATTTTGTGAATAAAATTTCCTGTAAGGTGTGATGTAAGAAGATGTTCCATGATTTGATGTGGTAATCTTTTCCCCATGGTTGATATGCCTTAGTCGGTAATGAGCATTAATGTTTCCCTCCTAATATATGGGCGATTCTCTTTCTCACCGTTATGGGACTGAGCGATCTCCTCAACGGGCATATCCCTGGGAACCTTCCTATCCTTCCATATATGGACAGGCCTCCCGCATCGTCTCCTCCTACTTTCAATACTCCAGGGTTTCGAAAACTTAAGATCTTCTCAGACTTAGATTTACTCCAAATACAGTAACACTTGAAGAATCAGACGTAAAAGAACATAAATCTTTACTTCGAAGATCCCGATACTCAAACAGCCAAGAGTTTCTGTCCTCTGAAGCCGATTTTTCTGAATAGTGCAAACCATAGAAATCAAAAGCAGCTGATGAACAGGTTGGGGTTAACCACGGGATCAGATCCTTTACTGATCCATCCTGAATACAAGACCCCAAGTCAAACTCAGTGCTCGATTCTCCGTGGACTGGCAAATGATTTTTTTTAATGTGGGATGGACGGGGAGATTACCCAAGGCGGCTTGTTGCTTAAAGCTATTGGAGCACCTACGCGGAAGCTGATGTAGAGCTGTCCTAAGCTGCTGTGTTCGAAGGCCAGGATATCACCAGTTTTAAGAATATATATTACTCTCTTATAGGTTAGGCTCTGATACCATGTGGAGAAAGAAAGATCGTCCTATAGAGAATATATATAAGTGCTGTGTGAAATAGATTACCATTGTGATTGATCTTTTCACCAGCCATCGATATGCATTTATATCCTTTGAATAGTCATGTCTTGAAGCGCCATGACCATACGTGGCTTATGCTACGTAGGGTCATGACCCTTCATAACTGTTTGTTAATATTAACTACATTGTAACATATACAAATATCAAATGATCTTAATATATATATATATATATATATATATAATTGACTATTAGATTAATATAATTATATCAATCAATTCGATGCTATAATTTAACAATTGTGTGTTGACAAAGGGATGTAATCCTCAAATACATAGTGACACTTTGACGACGGTCTGATAGTCCTTACTAGCACCTAGGATTCCTTCAGGGATGTTTCGGCCTTACCTCCCATTGGTTAAATGCTATGAAACCCAATCTATTTTCTCATAATCAACGATGGCAAGTGCATCAGAGGCTACAAGTTCGTGGGAGGAGGATTATATCCATTGCAACCGGCACATGTTCTCGAACCAATTGAAGGAACTTTTTTCAATGAAATTGGAGGTAGAGGTGGATGTTGTGAGACAGATGCTGGGGGAACTGAATCTCAGTTGAGTGCGTATGCATAATTCTGAGATATTTGAAAGGTTTGTTGACAACATTGCATGGACTATTGGGGATTATGAGATGACAGAGAAGGCCATTAACAGAATGATTCTGGCTGAGCTGCAGGTTCCTGCAGTTGGAGCTTTGTACAATTTGATAAGGAATCTGTTTGAAGGACTTATTGGTGACACTATATGCATTGAAATGGCCATGAAAAGCAGTATGATGAAATAACTGGTTTTACTTCTCCGAGAAGGTCTTCGTAGGCAATATGGAAAAATATGCTTATTTTGTAAGGTTCCATAAGAACATTTGGTCTCCAGCACAGATTGAGAGAACACAGGAGGTTACTTAGGCTATTTTAATCCTGCTTTTCTCATACAGGAGGTTAGCGAGGCTATTATAATCCTGCTTTTCTCTCTCTATTGCTAAGAACTCTGTTTGTGTAGGTTGAGGTGCAGTGATACTTGTGTGTTCCTTGTTCCATTGAAGGGTGGGGTTGAATGGTGTAGTGTCTTCCATCAAGCCCAAAAGTAGACCTCCAAAACCACAGATCATCATGACACACCATATTCATAATTTTAAAAGGCAAAAATCATGTTTTTTCAGCATTTGAAGTGCTTAAAAAGTCACTGAAACACGGTTTTGCAGTGCATGAAGCACATTTATCCCATGCATGGCAGAGTTGGGGAATGGCATAATCAAGGCTCATTAAGTAGTACTTGGAGAGTATTGGGCAAAAAACTCACAAAAACTTGGTTGGCAGACTCGGTGAGTAAACCCAGCAAAACTCAGGAATCAAAAAAGTTGGCAAGTACTTGGGGACGTGCCGAGTTGTCAAACTAAGGAATTTTGAATTTTCTATTAAAATTTGGGAAACTATATTGTGTACTACATATACACTATGATGCAAAGAAGATGTAACAAGCTGGAATATAAAAAACAGAACCATTCCTAAACCAATCTGGATTATGGCCACAAAAGTTTTAAATTGTTCATAAATGGCAGAAAAATGTGTAGGAGATCCAACTGGTTTAGCTCTGTAAGGCAATTGTTTGGTACTGGATGAGCTTTCTTGTTGTTGTGAGGAAATATTTACCTCATTCTGATGAATGAGTTGTCAGAGCAGAGTCTATTTGTCCGTGTTTCTTTATATTTTAAAATTACAAGGTTGAGATGGGTTATTCAATAAATTGTTTATTTGTTTCAAGTTATTTTGAGAATATCTAACCTGGGTAATATCATTGCAAATGCCAAGACTGTAAATGAATGGTTTACTTGCTACTGATTGCTATGATTATAGCAAATGATGTATTGCATGGAGTTTTCTCCTGGCTAGGACAGAGTATATGATTGAAAATAACATTCATTTGCACGTACAGATTGATGATGTGATCAGTCAAGCTCAAGCAACCAAAGGGGTCCTAAGTTCTCAAAGAACCCTGTTTGTAGATATTCAGGGGAAAGTCAAACAATTGAGTGACAAATTTCCAGTTATCCGTGGCTTGTTAGGTCTGTGTCACTTATCTGTACCTATATTTATAAACTTTGTTGAAACCAAGTTTAGATTTTGGACTGATAAAATTTTAATAATTCCTGTTTTGTGAATTATGCAGGAGCAATCAAGAGAAAACGCTCCAAAGATACACTCATTCTCTCAGCTGTTATTGCTGGTTGCACAGTGTTCCTTATTCTTTACTGGCTGGCAAAGTGATATTGTTACTTGTGAAAAATTATAGTTAATATTCAGTTGATATCCTGATCTGAGTAGTGTGGAAATGAGCCCTTGGGAACTGGGATTTAACTTGCATTTTATTCAAGTTTTATTCTTTATTAGTTGCTTTCCTGATTGAAGGGAAAAATTCTACCCCATGAATTATTTTGGATAATTGTAAATAATTAGCAGTGAAGTTACTTATCAAAATAAAAAAAGCAGCAAAGTAACTTTTTTGCTTGTTTCGCCTATATTTAAA
Source organism: Chamaecyparis obtusa (assembly GCA_027943335.1). Lineage (NCBI taxonomy): Eukaryota > Viridiplantae > Streptophyta > Pinopsida > Cupressales > Cupressaceae > Chamaecyparis > Chamaecyparis obtusa. The sequence goes on from BSBK01001169.1 coordinate 1,808,499, forward strand.
ACTCCGTGCAGTTGGATTTCTTATTTGGTTAGTATTATTTTTTTAAATATTGAACACTAATTCCACTAATCTCACAGAAGTCGTGTCTTTCACAATCAAATTTTATGGCAAGGTCAATATTTATATTTAACTCATTGATCATGGTGCCAAGTAATGATATTGATCTTAACCATTAATAATGTGGATTGTTTAAGTGGTTCAATTTATAATGTAATTTATTCTGAAATATTTAGAACCTTGATTTAGATTGTGCTTGATGGTCGACTTTAGTTGAATACAAGTAGTGGCATTGATGATGATAACTTCAGACTGTTAACAGAAGGTACTTGGGAATTGTTTTTTTTGTAATATTATGAATGTTGCACTGATTGTTAGAAGAAATTCAATTGGAATTCTTGTGTCTACATCTATAGGATATTGGGAAATGGCAGGAAATGGGTAGTCTTGACTCTTGAAGCATTGAACACCTCAAAATTGTTGAAACATCCTTGAAAACTCCTGGATACTCTTTTTTGGTAACTTATTTAGATGCTGTTTGCCTGCAATGTTCTCCAACTTTGGTTTCTGGGGTTCATGCATGTTTCTAAATTTTTAGTCTCTTGGATATGATTTATCTCCAAATTTTGCACTAATGATTTTTGTTGGTTCTCTAGAAAAAAGTGTTTATTGTCTTCCAATATGGAAACATTAATCCATTGGTTTCACTTGCTGCAAGAAACCCTCTTGTTTCATGGTGGCTTCTCAACTGGGATCATCCTTTTTAGAAATTATACAAACAGAAGTTTTTACTGTTTTAGCTAAGCAATCCACTTTACTTGTATCATATTAAAAATGAATCTATTTAATTCAACCATGAGAATCTATGATGTTTGTGATTTACCATGTAGGGGCTGTCCGTTTTAATAAATTTCATTTGGAACATGTTCTAATCTGCCATAATGCTTTTAGACGTTAGTTTTTGTGATCATTTAGTCTTTGAAGAGTATTGGTTGAAATTATTTGATTGGTTCGTTATACTTACGTAGTTTTTTGGTCTAATTCAACCTTTCAATAGACTGACTGCTATTAGGAAAGCTTATACATGTTGTCATATGTAGTCATTATTTTTTTTTGTATCATTTAATTCTAATCCATGCCTTGTTTATGCACTAATTAAGCAAGACTATTTGCTATTAACTATATGCTTATCAAATTAGCACTTTCTTGTAGTCAAATTTTTTTCAGGTTATTGTATGGGTTACCTATCCATTCTTAAATATATGCTTTATAAAAGCGTATTATTATCCCATTGTTGTGGGCGTGAGGGCTTTTAATTCGGAGATTAAATAACAAAATTGAATCCAGGAAGTCATATTGAAGCATGGGTGATTGATAAATACTGGTGCATATCTGAACCTGGCACTTACATCGGTCAAATGAAACTACAGAAGAAATTCTATGAATTGTCTTCCATGGATTTCCTGTTTATGGTGTGTATCTAAAGATGAAAATAGAGTGCTTTATTCATTGGCACTTGAGTGCATGATGAGCTTATAGATTGCTGTCACTCGGAGATTGTAATGTCCCGCTTTTGAAATAATTTAATAATAAATAATAATATAACATTTATACTATATATATATATATAAATATTATAATATCAAATATTATATATTATTAGATAATGGTCTGGTCAGCATAAATCTAATCCGGTCAACAGTTAAAGGGGACCATCCAATCAGCAGTGAAGGGAACATGAAGACATGCGATGGAAGTCACTAAAGCTGTATGTATCGATATAGTGTATAGCCAATGAATATTCTATGAATTCTGCCGTTAATAACAGTGTTTGGAGCTACGTATTAGATGAAGACGCATATATTAGTATGGAGAGCATTTCTAGCTATCATTGAGAGGAATTGCGATTTGAATAATCAATATGCCGATCACAAAAAGAATGATTGAGACATATAAGGAATAGAACAATATCGACTAAGCACCTTGATAAGTATCAATGGAAAGAAAGATTATCGGTATGTAAATGGTATGAATTAACTAATGGATGGTTTAATGATAAGCTGAAGAAATCAGTAAAGCAGCAGGGAATCTCTTAATTATATCAATTTAAATATATCGATGATTAGTAGCAACACAAGTATAATCAATGTTGTTATGCCTCAAGTTGACAGCGATTAGAATTTGTGGAGTGATTATAGCAAATGTGCAAATGCCGATTTAATAGTTTTGAAGAGGCACAAATTATATATGGTTATGCAACAATTGTGTTAAGGATTCTAACCGACAATCCTTGAATAACAAACCGATCTGGATATCAGATTTGCATACAAGTCTGATTGATAATCTCCAAGGTTAAAGTTGAAGAGGTGCAATTAGTAACTATTATGAAAGTGAGCACCTTCCATTCAGCATTACCGGTTGCACAAGTCTAGAAACAAAATCAGAGAAGCCACCATAGTTGCGGCGATAAATATTCAGATCAGAGACGACACACATACGTGTTGCAAGGTTACAATTCTACATCTAAAACAACACCATATTTTTGTAAGTGATACTGACATACTTCTACATTGGATACATTAAAAGCTTCAAGACGATCGTCCCTTAGTTCTGAGATGCGATCGGAAGTGGACATTACAGAGCTGAAGAAATTGAAGGAATTGAGAAATAGGTTTTGTATCACAAGAAGTAAACATATGGAACATGACAGTAACATAGAGTAATGTGAGATCCTATTTAAAGTAGGTGAAGCCATAGGTACAAGTGGTGGTAGGTTAAGTAAGAAAAGTTAAGGATGCAATTACAAAACACCTTGGAATACAAGAAAGAACCCTAAGGAAGATACGACAATAAAAAAATCTAATTATAATAGGAGGAAATAGATGTAGTTGAAAATAAAATCAATCTTACAAAAGATTTTCTTAGAAACAAATTATAATGGAAAGGACAATTTTCAAGTAAGGAGAATTGTAATGATATATAGAAATGTTAATGTGTTCTTTTAAGACAGAATTTACTCTAATGCATAAAAGGATAAAGTGGAGAATTGCTGGAGTGTCCGCAACAAAGGATGAAGATAAAGGATGTGGTTAAAGAATAGAACTACTTTCATTGCCAATGAAAAGTCTCGAAATGCATCAACACAAGAAGGTTGCAAAGAGAGCATAAATAAAATAATGGCAACATAGAATGAAATTAAGCAAATATGGGTAAAAAGGAGTGAGGGTTATGCCTAAAGTTTTTGGCTCCACGCCAAGGACATTTAAAGTTTGTGCCTAAAGTTTTTTGCTTCAAGCTAAGGACATTTTAGAGGATGTTTTTGGAGGAAACTTAGATTGGGGCTTGTTGGAAAGGGAAGCAATGTACTTTGTCTCATCGAAACACATGAGATAATGGTTGCAAAGCTCTTACTTTCAAAGTATAAAGAAAGTTTGTAGTTTGAAATGAAACAACGAGATATGGAGAAATAATGCTCTTGGTAAGAGAAGTTTGGGTTAGAATGATTTAGTTGTTAATAGAAGACTCAAGTAAACAATACATTTGGATTTAAATAACAACAAAATGAAAGGCACATTATAATTGTGGCTTGTTATTTTGCCCCACCAGGTGTAAAAACTTACATAAAATGTGTGATAGATGGTGAGGTCACATAAATAGCAATAAAAAATTATATATGATTGTACTCTCAATATGAGAAAATATTTATCTTGGGAGATTCCTGTAATTAGGTAATAGGGGAGCAATAGAAACCTACAATAACATAGAAATCTCAACCACAAAGAGATAGTTAATGCAATTAGTATTTTCAATATTCAAGAAAGGATGCAAGACAAACAATAAACATAATGAATCAAACATTATGAAATCAATCAAAAACATGAATATGCAAACCATAAAATCCTTCTTTGGTGTTCACCTTCTCATGTAACGTGGGCTCTTAGAATTGAGCTCAAGATCGTGCTAGCATAAGATTTCAAAAAAATTGTGGGTTTTTTTTAAAATATGAGAAAAAGGGTCTCTATTTATAAGAATTTAGGGGTTTCAACCAAGAACCCATGATTGAAGGACTAATTGACTGTGATTGAGGAGTTGAACTCAAAGTGAGTGAGAGTTCAATTGAGTTGATTGCTTGGTTTAACAAGATTGATTGATCTGTCACCAAATAGATTGGAGAGATGAATTGACTTGATTAAAGAGATAACATAATAAACCGGTAAGTTAACAAATTACATGGATGAGTTAATTGAGTGCATGTATAAGTCAACTGATTGCATGGATTAGAAGACTGAATTGATGAAAGACTAACTGATTGTCGAGGGAGGAATTAAGATTGAATAGTTAGAAGAGGGAATTGTGAAGTGAAGAGTTGTGATTGAAAAACTAACTCAAAGTGAGTGTGAGTTGGGATTTAAGAGGATAATTATGATTCAAATAAATAAAATATTATTTATTTACACTTGGAGATATTTTATAAATAAATAATTACTTATTTATTTATGAGAGGAATTGTTAGTTGTAATTAAATACATATAATTTATTTAATCATGAGAGGGGAATAATTTTAGTTTAATTAAATAAATATCATTTATTTAATCATGAGATAGAATTGATTTAATTATTACAGAAATGCAATAATTAGGTGGGAACATTAACTAAATTTGGTTATTTAATTAATTATAATAAGATAGGGTATAATTAAATAATGTTTATTTATTTAATTATATTATTGATGAATAGGTGATGAATAATGATTATATGTCCAATATTTAAAGTAATTTATTAAAATCACTTAATTATGGATTTAAGAGAATTGATGATTTTGATTTTAGAATATAGTAGAATAACGTATATTGTTTAAATAATAAGGATAATTTAACAATTTAGGAGGAATGTTAGTAATGACATTGTGTTAGAACAATAGGCCATTTTTGCATGTCTACAGTTTGCCCTTCTTTGATATAATGCTTTTCAGGTGTTGTTTCAAAGAAAAGTTTGATAAAATAATGCCCAGGTATGCCTTAGCAGGAACAATGTGACAGCGAGGTAAATGATGCCCCCCTTGAGAGATTATTTGTGCCAGAAAGACATGAATGATAACTTGAAAGAAGATTTAGATTAAATGATGTAAGAAAAGAATGATTAGTAAGAAGTGAAGAATGTTGGTAGGTTGTGATGACTATTTGATTGACATTAGACATAGAGATTGTTGATAAGAATCATGTCTAGGTTTAGGAAGGACCCATCATGTATAAGACTAGCGACAATGTTTGGTTTTAGGAAAGATACATCTTGTATAAGACAAATGATGATGTGTGGTTTTAGGACAGACATATCCTATTTAACACAAATGAGAATGTTGATTTTTAGGAAAGACATGTCTTGTATAAGACAGATGATGATGGAATGACTGAATAATTCATTTGACTAATTTGAAAATTGATTTGCCCATTTTGACAAATAGATTGAGAGAGTGATAGAAGAGATTTGACTGATTTGATATAATGTTAGAATTGACTGATAAAATGTGAATGAATCTTTGATTGAAACCCTTAGATTATAGTAAACAAAGAGCTTAATGTTTTAATAACCATGTTTTTTTTTATTTCCAACTGAATTGAGCTATTTATTTATCATCATTGAGTCACTACTATTATAGCAAAGGCTTATACCATCTTACCAAGATATGAATGATCTAAGTATGATTATCCTATTGCACTAAAAATAGGCACACTGAACAGACAAAGAATGTGGGCTGATCCATCTAGGTCAAGCATTCAGAGTCGAGGTATGTGCAGTGTATCAAAAAAGTAGTATCCATTGCAATGTTGCAAATTGGATATTTGTATATGGATGTGAACACTCTTATCACAAACACCCAGATTGCTCTTTTAAGACTTCATAACAAACATACCACAAACAATAGATAAATAAAAAAATCATGAAGCATCACGACATCTTTAAATCGCTTGTGGACATCCAAAGATACATAAAAACATTACTTGCAAAAATCAATACATAATAAGACTAACTTGACTCAACAAGTTGCAATTGTACTGATTATGTGTCTGTGTATTTGCAGTAGTTTGGACATTGAATTTTAATGTATTGTTGATGCTATCTAATTTCAAGAACAAGGTACCCCATCTAAGACTGTTCCATCTAATTTTAAGTGTTCCTTTCCTTGTCTAAGACAACATGATTTTTTACAAAATGCTTTGTTGTGGGACTAATTGATAGATAAGACAATTTGGACAGTGTAGTTGAGGACTTGTTGACTAGTTTTGATTGTTTTGACCTGGTTCCACTAAAGCTCATATGTGTTGTATGTCTTCGTTCAATGCTTATTTTTTTGAAATGTGAAAGGATTGGTTAAGTACAAAGGAGATTTATTGCACGATTTTTGCTAGTTTTTTTAATTTATTTGGTTGTCTTTGGACAATTTTTTGGATCTTTTACAAATGTTTTTGGTCTATCATAGGATTTGTATGTTTAGAGTTGAGGTATGTGTGGCGTATCACACAAAGTGAATGCTCTTATCATAAACACCCTAAACATGGCAATCTTTAGATGAATGTTTTATGTTTTTTGATGTTTTTGGTTTTTTTGAAGGTTTTGATAATGTTTTAGAGTTTTTTAGGATGGTTTTGTGATTTTTTTGTTGTTTTGGAGGACTGTTTTCAATTTTTAGAATTTTTTCAAAACAAATTGTTGTATTTTTGGCATTTCTTCAGAAATTTTTGTAATGTTTTTGGTATTTTTAGGACATTTTAAATCACTGAATGAGGTGAAAGACATGTATTAGGATTTATTCATGAACATGATTGTATTTATTTGTGGAACGTATTGGAGTTGATGAGAAACCAACCCACATCTCCCAAGAACACCTGCACATAAACACCTGCCACAAAAAGATAGAGAAGCAAGAAGCTAGAGAGGTCTAGACGCATGGATCCATGAAAGAGGAGACATTCTTGATGTGCAAAAACAAAAAATGCAATTCAATAAAATGAATGTTTCTCAATTACAAAGTTATGAAAACAAGAGGAGATCAATCCTTATAAAAGGAGATCTGAAACCCTAAAAGGGTAAAACCTAGGTTGCACAATAATAATTAATAAAGTAATTAATTATTATATGCCTAAAGTTTAGCTTAAGCATAAAGATATAATAAGTGATTTAGTAATTAAATCAAACATGATTTAATTAATAAGCAAACACTTTATTACTCTAACACCCCCCCTTAAGATGAACTTTGGGAGAAGCTAAAAACCTAGAAAGAACTACTGAAAGCAAATGGGTCCCAACAACAAAAGGCCTGATCAGGTACCCATGTACAAAAGAGAGTTTGTAAAAAAAGAGAAATAGAGAAAACCACATGGGAAAAACTCTACTCCAAAAAGAGACAAAGACTAGTCTGAAGGCTAAAGAAGTCTCCAAAACTAGGAATGTTCCAAAAATTAGAACAAGGATGAACATGTAGAACATCACTGAAGCAAGAAGTTGCAAACACTGTCAAGAAGTAACTGCTGATATGAAGATCCTCCACTGAAATATGACTAGGTAGAGAAGACTCTAATCTACACAAGTGCCCTCAAATGACACTACTTGAATCAAGAGGCAAAAAAAGGCAAACACCTGAACTCGAAGATATAGATAGAATAAGAACACCAAAATTTTGAAGAGTTAATCGATCAAAGCTGGAAGAGTGCATCCAAAAATAGGAAAGAGAAGAGTGTCTATATGGTAAATTATCCATCTCACCGGAATGCATAGGTACCTAGCCATTGCATTCACCTAGTACATAGAATCAAATACTGAATACATACCTCACACTATCAAACCAAAGAAGCAGAAGAACCAACAGTAGAAACCCCCCATAATGCTGACAAGGGAGTAATAATAGGTACACTAAAAAGAATGTCCAATATGAACTACATGATGAAGAAGAACCAGGAACATTGAAGTTGTAGAGAGAGTACAAACACAAATAGAGATACCTGAGGCTAATGTCATTGGAGGAATGCTCACATCACAAAAGTAGATGGCAAACAAAGAGCATGAACATGTGCAAGATCCCATACATGAAATAGAATGAAACTTTATCTCAGTGTGTGTGCATAAAAGAATGCTACAAAAGTGAAGTATACACTACTCAAAGAAGAGAGAAGGCTTCTGAAACAAAAGAACAACCAAAGACGAGCCATCCCTCAAAGGGAAGAGATTCCAAGACCTGAAACATCCAAGATATCTACCAGAGTGCAAAAATAATAATAAAATGAATAAAATATACCTAGAATAGAATCTGGAAAAATGACTCACAAGATTGGAAAGGGATCAGAACAAGCTTTTCAACGAAATATAATTTTCCCAAAATGAAGTCCGGATGTGCAAGATAGAGCTCTTGGAGTGTGAAATTGAACCTCTAGTTTTGACAGAAAAAACCATAAAAAAAGAAAAATCAGAAATTCAAACCTCCAGATCTAGATAGAGCTTGGAAAAAGCTATCCGACGATATCTTGTTTACCCGATTTCGACACCGTATGCTCAAGTTATGAGCAAACAAGCAACGAGTGCGCTGAGGGGCCCAAAAATGGTGTCTAGGGGTGTTGATATGTGCCGACGTCAGCACTTCATAGGGCTAAATTTGACCTCCAAATTATTGTCGCAACAAAAAAACAATAGGCCCCCAGGGCCAATAATCTGGGCCCCCTAGTCATGTAGGTGACTAGGGGGTTGGAAGTCCGGGGGCTTGGGTTGGTTTGCCATATGACCCTGTGCCTTGCATGTGGGGGCTGACTATAGTCAACCGCAGATGGTTAACCTTTGACTGGTAGTCCTCCCGGCAGTTACCCCAGTGGTAATCGCAGTGGTCACCACGGCTCGCCCGACAGTAACACCGATGGTGACCATGGTGTCACCGTAGCTCGTCGGTGGTCATGCCGGTGATTACCATGGTGTAATTGGGGCCTGCTAGGCAGTGACCGTGATCACCTACGTTAGCCGTCGGGTGGCCCCCACCCATTTATTTTTTGTGTGGTGGTCGTTGGGCACACAATTTTTTTTGCCACGAACTATAACGTCGTCCAAATCGGACATGCCTTATATGGAAATGGGGGTTCTTGGATGTTGTGAGCTCAATGGCGAGGTCCGTTTGAGAAAAAAATTGTTCCAAAAAACTAGTGATCACCTTGGGGATCCGTGTTGAGGTCGATTACAATTTTTTTTGCCACAAATTCCAACTTTGTCCAAAATGGACAAACTTTATATGGATTTAGGAGTTCTTAGGCACTCTGAATGCAACAATGAGGTTTGTTTGAGACCAAGATGACTAGAAAGAGAGGTCCCCCTCAGATCCAATAGAAAACCCTCTGAAAATGCAGATTTGACAAACACAGCCAAATCTCTCAGGAAGAGGACAGGGGAAAAAAGATCTGAAGCTATGATACCATGTTGGAGTTGATGAAAAAACAACCCATAGCTCCCAAGAAAACCTGCACGCAAACACCTGTCATAGAAAGAGAGAGAAGCAAGAAGTTAGAGAGGCTTGAACGCATGTATCCATGTAAGAAGAGACATCCTTGATGTTCAAAAACAAAAGTTGTAGCAATCATGATGAAATATTATTCTTCAACCTAAAATTTTCAACCCTTTTAGGCTTTCAAATCTCCTTTATAAGGATTGATCTCCTTTGTATTCTTTACATCATTCAACACAATAATATTTCATTGTGATTGTTGCAACTTTTGTTTTTGCACATCAAGGATGTCTCCTCTTTCATAGATTTATGCGTTCAGGCCTCTCTAGCATCTTACTTCTCTCTCTCTTTCTGTGACAGGTGTTTGCGTGCAGGTGTTCTTGGGAGCTGTGGGTTGTTTTCTCATCAACTCCAACCAAACTTTGTATCGAATTATGATATAATTTATGAGGAACTTGGAAACTTGTTTTCTGGTAGTATAGGTCATTAGAATTTCTTTGACCCACTTCTTAAAATACTCAGTGACTATGATTATATACTTATGACTATCAGAGGATAATGAGTGGATCTTGCCAACGAGGTCAAGCCCCCATTGCGAGAAAGGCCACACTGAAGTAAGTGGTTGAAACTCCTGAGCTGGTGCATGAATGAGGTTCCCGTGAATTTGAAACTTTGCATTTTTGAACAAATAAGACGACATCTTTTTCCATAGTGGACCAATAATAGCCAATTCTGAGAAGTTTCTTTGCTAAGGTCAAGCCACTCGAGTGGGAACCACAAATACCCTTGTGTACTTCTAATATTGTTGATTGTGATTCTTTTGAGTTGAGACATCATAAGAGTGTACCATCCAAACTTCATTTGCAAAGTCTATTGGCAACGATAGTGTAACCAGAGGCTTGTCTTATTAAGGAATTCTTTTGGTTGCAGGATAGTTTTGGAGGGATATTTTGGCTAGTGAGATAGTCATAAACGTCTTGGTTCCAAGGGGAATTAGGACCAATGATTTCGCACACAACCTCAAACTTTGGGACCTCGAACATAGGGACCATAAGTTGTTCGACCATGAATTCACATTGTATCACCTCAGGCAGCATGTCCAGTATAGAGTCTACAGTAGCCATAGCATTTTCTACCCTATTTCTTATCCTAGGGATTTTCTCAAATATTATTTTCTCAAAGTGTACCTTGAGGTCTTCTATCATAGCCTTGTATGGAATCAATTTATCATATTTGGTGTCATAGTTGTCGTTGACCTTATTGATAATTAGTTTAGAATCCCCATATACCTGTTGTTGTTGGATATCCCACTGGATAGTTGTTCTTAGCCTAATGAGAAATGCTTCATATTCTGCTACATTGTTGGTGCAATCAAACCATAGCTTGTAAGATCTAGGAATGGAATCTCCTTGAGGAGTTATAAAGACTATGCGGGCTCTTGATCCTTTATGTGTATGAGAGCCATCAAAATATAACTTCCATTATTTTGGCTCTTATATAGAAAATATCCATTCATTGGGGAATTCTATCAACATCATATGCGTAGATGGCAGAGGTGCATCTTCCAGCTGGTCTGCAATTGCTTGGCCTTTGATTGATTTTCTATCGGCATAGTCTATGTCAAACTCACTTAGTATCATGACCCATTTAGTGAGGTACCTTGTTAGTGCTTCTTTGTTGAGTAGATATTTCAATGGATTGATCTTGGCAATGAGGATTGTCTTGCGACTCAACATATAATGACTGAGTTTTTGTGAGGGAAAAACTACAACCAAACATGCTCTTTCAATAGTAGTGTAATTCAGTTAGTAAGCCACAAGTGTATGACTAATATAGTATATGGCCCTTTCTTTTCCTTCTGAGTCATTATGTGCCAACAATGCCCCTAGTGAGTGTTATGTTTCTGATATATACAATAGTAAGGGTTGTTATGGAATTGGTGCTACTAAGAATGGTGTTGATAGCAGGTAGTCTTTTAGTATTTAGAAGGCCACTTGACAATTCTTGGTCCATTCAAATTTTATGTCTTTATGGAATAGGTGACATTTGTTTGCCATTTGTGATGTAAACTTTCTCACTGATTTTAACTTGTCTTGTAAGCTTCTCAAGTTCTTTAGAAATGTTGGGGGAGGCATTGTAATTATATCTTGGATCATTTCAGGGTCGATCTCTATTCCTCTCCGGGAGATAATAAATCCCAACAAATTTCCTAATGTAACTCCAAAGACACATTTATTTCGATTTAGCCAAACTTTATATTCTTCCAGTCTATCAAATATTAGGGCTAATACTGATAACTGTAGATTTCTCTCTAGGGACTTTGCCAATATGTCATCGACATAATCTTCCATGGCGATGTGCATCATGTCATTAAAGATAGTTGTCATTACCCTCTAATATGTAGCTCCAATATTATTTAGCCCAAATGGCATGACACACCAACAATAGGCACCCCAAGAACATGAGAAATCCATTTTATGTTGATCTTCAGGTGCAATTTTAATCTAGTTATATGTAGAGAAGTCATCCATTAGTGATAGCATCTTATATTCATAAGTGAGATCTACTATTATGTCAATATTTGGTAAGGGAAAATTATCTTTGGACATGCCAAATTCAAGTCTCTGAAGTTAGTGTAGATTCTTATGGCGCTACTTGCGTTTTCCACTAGTACCAGATTTGAGATCCAATCAACATAGTCTATAGATTTGATGAAACCTATATCCAATAATTTCTTTAGTTCTGCTTTGACTATTAATGGAATCTTGGGATGCATCTTGTAGAGTTTCTATTCGTATGGCTTTTCCCCTGACTTTAGCGGTAAATGGTGTTGTACTAGCTCAGGATCTAATCTAGGCATGTCTGAGTATGACAAGGTAAAGTTAATTTGTCGGTATTTGTAGAATTGGATGAATTAATTTTTTTCTTCTTCTGTTAATGACTACGCCAAGTGTATCAATCTTTGTGTCTTTGTAGTGCAAATGTTTATTATCCGAGTTTTCTCTGCTAGAAGAGGTGACCACTCTTCACTAATGGGGAGTATATCAATCTCTCCATTCTCAGGCACCTTAGAGAGGTTTTCACCCTCTGATACATTTTTTTTCTTTACTATTTTGCGGCAAGTGGGTGCCTTTCAGTTTTCACCCAAGAGCCTTATGTTTTCTTTTTCACTTTTTTGACTAGAGGATTGATATAACTCCCTAAAGTATGTTGTTCTATCTAGTTCAATTTTGAAACCTATCTTGTGGTCCCCCATAGGTATGCTTTGTCTTAGCACAAAGATTGAACAATAGCTTCATCATTCTCAAAGACATCTATGGTTGGTGGATTTTTTTTCCCAATCTATAAGGTCAAGGTAAACCAAGGTTGTGTTATCCTTGGTTAGGAAGGAAGATATGGGAATTTTTGTTATGGTATTGATTTATGAATCCATTACTAACTTAGCAGTCTCAAATGAAGATGAGGATGAAGGTTTTGATATGTTCCAAAACTCCTCAATCCATGCTTTATGTTATCTAGGTCTATCTTGACACAGGACAGGTAAGGAGGATCCAATTAAGGACAGTCCAAACAAGCAACCAAACACCACAATGCAGAATAATACAACAAGACAATGTTTTCAACTGAATTTTTATTAACATGCCCGACTGTAAGGCCTTCCGGGTTAGGGCCAAATACAATAAAAAATATTTATGCAATCTCTTAGCTAGTCCAACTCTGAAACAAATCAACAACTGATGGAAACCCTAAGGCAGATTTGAACTTGAGCTCGCAAGCCTCCAAGCAATCTCCTTGTCTCCAAGCATGTAAACCACTAGCTCTGCTATTACAAACTATCAGATAACAATCTGATCTTCAAGATCTCACAGGATCCAAATCTAATTACCGACTTCTCCAAAAATATGCCCCTAAACAACTACCTAAGCACTCCTTAAATATTAATCTTCAGCCACAAGTCAACTGGAAGAAACAATTAACTTCTAAGCCAAGTCGACTTCTATTACAAAAAAATATTAAATGCAACAACAATCAGCTCTCAAATAGCCTTATAAACATTTATTTGTCATGTTGGCCTCTAGATCTACATAGGAGAATATAACAAAAGCTACCAATAATAAATGCACCAAGTCGGCCAACCAAATCCTCAAGAACTCCAGTCGGTAAACCAGAACTACCGAGTGCAGATATGTTGGCAATTTGGCTAAGTTAGATATCTAGATGTTGTCATTATGACAACATATGATCTATATGAAGACCACATATGATAGAGAGCAGTTGTGACAGAGCGTAGAACAAAATTGTCTGTGTAAGCATCATTTTCCCAGTCTAACCAGAGATAGTTTTGATTGGTGATGTTGATAGAAGTAAGTTTGGTGCTTGCACACTTGAACATGGATACCATGATGTATATTTAAGACTCACCTGAGAGCACAAGTCTGTACGACATGTATGGAAGAAGTTGTTGCAGTATTACAGAAACAAAGTTGAAGCTGACATGATAAATAAAGAAGACAAAATTAGTAAATTGTTAAGGGATTATTTTGTTTATAAACATAATAACTTAATCATATAAAGGGACGACATCCTAGATGTTAACCCTTGGGAAGAACAAGTTAATATGTATTTTTGTGTAGTGCTTTATGTTTTTTAAAGCTGATTGTAAAAGTTATTATTCTTAATCACTTGTATAAATGTAAGACATGTAATGCGAAGATAGTAGTAGAACATATGTATGCGAAAGATATTGTTGCAAAGTTGTAAATTGTGAAATTCAAGCAAGCATACTTTGTATGTGCAAGCGAAGCAGTAAAGGTTATATACCTTGCCCTTTTTTGTAATCAGAAATCATTGTACATTACATGTTTGGGCAGTGGGCTCATCTTGTAATCATTTCAAATTGTACTACCAACTCTTAGAAGGGTTGAGGCTTCTAACAAGGCCTAGAGTCCCTTAATCAGGACTAAGACACTATATGTATGTAATAGGCTCCTAATTGGGTCAACATCCTTAACTGGATACTTTTGATTAGTGGATCATTGTGGGTATCATCCCCACCGGGGTTTCCCTTGGCCAAGGTTTCCTTGAGAAAAAATAATGTGTTATGAGTTCATTTGCTTTATTTCTATGAATGCTATTTAATTTACTTTATTTTGCAAGCATCAAGTTAATCTATTATATCCATAATTGGGCAAAAGTAAAAGTTTGTAGAATACTAATTCAGCCCCCCTCTTAGTATTCCCTATTTCTAACAATTGGTATCAGAGCATAGTTACTCGGAAAATAATTATTCAGAGAAAGCCTAGCGGCTTGAGTAAGATCTCTATGGATATGGATCAACTACAAAAGAATCTTGAAGAAGCTCTTGAACAGATTGATATACTTATTGAAGAAAGAGATACTCTGAAAGGAAAATATGATGATGCAAAGAACCTCATTGGGAAGCTGAAAAAGAAGCTAGAAGAACTAAAATCAGAGAAGGAATCTACAATTAAAATTGAAGATTGTGATGAAAATATGGAAAAAGAAAATGAGATCCTTAAACATGAATTAAAGATAGTGAATTTGAAGTTAAGTTTGAAAGATGGAAACAACAAGAATAAAGCAAATCTAAAATATGAGAATGAAGATTTGAAATCTAAAATTTGTAAAGTGACATTTGAACTTGAGAAAAAAAAATTGCAGTATGCTGAACTTGAAAAGTACAATACAATTGTGAAAGGTGAACTGACTCAGTCTAAGCAACAACTTGAGAGACTATATTCCACTAGTGGGAAGATTGATGAACAAATGTCTTATCAAAAGCCATTCTATGATAAAAGTGGTCTTGGATTTAACTCATCTAAGGTAAGTGAAGAAAGCAAGGAACCGGATCTAAAAGTTTCTGAAAACATAGATGAAAAGAAATATGATGAAGCTAACAAATCTAAGGATATACCTAAAGAAGAAGAACCACCTAAACAAGAAGAATCACCTAAAGGTACACAAAGAGAATTTAAAGGTAGATGTTTTACATGTAATACTTTTGGTCATATGAAGAAAGATTGCACAGGTAAGCAATTTAAACCTCTTAATGGTTATTGTTATAATTGTCATGGTTTTGGACATAGAGCTATTGAATGTAAGAAGCCTAGATCTAATGATAATAATAATAGTAGAATGTTTAGAGATGCTAACCATGTAGATAAGAGACCTACTGAAGATATGAATAGAGGAAATGGAGTAGTATGTTATAGATGCAATAAGATTGGACACATTGCTAGGAATTGCAGATCACAAATCAGCCAGACTGGATCAAGATATGGAAACAATGGAATAGTTTTTCAGATATGCAAGAAATTTGGTCATACAAGGTTTTGCAGAATGAATAACATGAGGAACCCTAATCTTAGAAGTTATACAAGGAGAAATGAGAATGCAAGCAACAGTCAAAGAGGATGTTGTAGTAATTCAAAAGAAGTGAAATTTGTTAAAGCCGTAGATCAAGGAGACACATTTAGCACAGAAGGTAATATGAAAGGTGAAGTATCTAATGGTAAGAGTGAATCTCTTCGTAACTCATCTGAAAGTGCTTAATTCATAAAGAATGCATTAGAATAGGAACTTAGGATAGTGTAGAAGTTAGTATAGGATGAATTGAGTCTTGTACAGTTAATGCAAGGTAGTATGTGATGTAATGATTCTATGGTTAAAAGCGCATGAGCTAATATGAAGTTATGCGAGTTCACAAGAAGTTTGAAGTTTTGCAGGAAAGTAGGAACAACTTTTTGGAAAGAAGCAACAAAAGAATTGAATGCGATGTCATAATATTGAAGTAAAAGCTTATGACCGGTATTAGTTAATCATTCAAGTGACTACAAGTGTTAAGGAGATCAAAGAAGTAGTGATTGAAGGCAATTTGAAAGATTTGGTGAAAGAACTTCGTGCTGGATCTACGTAAAGCCCTAAATCATGAAATTAAGGTATTTTACTGAGAAAATCTATCAGTCAGTTAGAGAATTTTTAGAAGATATGGATGTTTCATTTGTTCACAGCATAAGAGATACAATTAGACCTAATATCAAAAGGGAACTAGTAGAACCCTTGGAAGAAGACCCTAGACTAGCATTATTGTCTATACCAGATGGAGTTCTACATTTAGAGAATGTTAGAGGCTATTTGGGATGCAAACTAGAAACCCTTAGTGAAAGTGATTTTACTAAGGAATATGAGAAACTGTACAATCAGGATATGTCATTGAAAGTAGGATTTGAACATCTGAATGAAAATGAAATCGTAAGGTATTCACTACAACATGAATTTGATGATGATGAATGCACCAAAATCATTTTGAGCAGAATTCATAATGGGAAGTTTTGGTTAGATGATAGAGTGATTCATATAAAAATAGACCTAATTCATGAAGTGAATGGTTTATCAAAATCTGGAGTTATACCATTTAATGAGAAAAATGTGAAGAAAATTGTACTGGATAATACTAAGTCATCCTACAATGGTAGATGAATAGTAATCAACAAGATACAACAAGATGATGTTAGATATTTATGCAAGATCTTAACATCCAAGTTTTGTGCTAACTCTAGAGAAGATGACATGGCAGCTGGAATGATTCATGCAGCCTATTTGATGTGGGTCGATAAATTTCAAGTGGATATGTGTGAAATTTTGAGAATTCAATTATTTGAGAACCGTGAGAAGATTAAGAAGACTAAAAGTTCACAGTTTAGATTCTCATCCTTGATTACATATATGTTTTTCCGTTTGCTAAGAAGATTTCCATTTACTATTGGAGTAGACTGGAATGACAACATAACCACCATGGACATAATTAAGAAAGTGTATCTAAGATACCTTATAGACAAGGTTAATGAGAGTGTAACCCTAGTAATCAAATCATTTCAGAACTTGATGAAGAAAAGATCAAGAATCCCACAGGCTATAGTTGAGAAGTACAAAGATGAAATATGCTTTATGGTTGACACCAAATTTACCTTTATTGAAGCAGTTGAACCTAGAGTAGAATTCATAGACCCTCTTGGGTATGAAATTTCTGAAGTTGAAGCAGAAGAATATGTGAATAGATTGTTGAAAAGTAAATTGGATGTAAACAAGACTAGATTTGGGATTTTTTAGGAGAACTTCAACTCCGCAAAGTCTATACAAGAAGAAAAGTTATCAAAGAAGAGAGTGGAAAGCACCATTAATAAAATTCTTAAGGATACATGAATGTCAGAACAAGAATTCCTAATTGCAAAGAATACCGCGGCAACACTAAGAGACATTGGACAAAAATAAGTTTTGTCTGTTCCACCCCTATCATCAGTTATAGACGAGACTGAAAAAATTCAAAATGTAGTGAAAGTGGAGAAAGATGAGAAGGAATAGGAAACTAGAAAATCTACAAGATCTTCCAACACTCCACCAGGTAAAAGGGTAAAGGAAATGGCTACTGGACAAGGTAAAAGACATAAAACAATAGTTGCCCCAGTTCAAAGGAAAATATCAGAAATTAAAGATGATGAAGATACTGAACTCAAGAAGAAGAAATAGAAACCAAAGATAGAAAAGGTAAATGATCAAATTATTAATGATGGAGACTTTTCCAAAATGAACAAATATTATGAGTTGTACAATTATTCAGAAAAATTAAACTTGGAGAATGTAGTTGTTAGGCACATGATCTGAACAGATAAGAAATTTGATACTATTCAAGGGAAGATACCTGATGATTTGCTTGAGAAATTAGTAAACATGAAGAAGAGAGTAGCTGAAGAAGATAATAAGATCAAAGAAAATTTTGTGAGAAAGCTCTGTGATATTAGAGATGAAGATCACTTCAAGGAAATCATGAAAGATCTTGGTATTCATCTGAGAACAAAAAGAAGAACAATTCAGATAATGGGAGGAAATTATGAAGAAATCAATAAGGAAACTAAACAAGCAGTCATAAAGGTGATGACTACAGGTGTTAAGCACTCAAGTGCAGCAGATCAAGCTTTGGAAGCTGAGCATCAGAAAATTCCCTCTCCACCACCATCAATTAACATTGAAGATGAATCAATGGATGTGGAAGGAACTCATATTATACTGGACAGTGATAACAATCCTTTTAGCAACCTTGAGAACATTGTTGACAATTCGGCCTTAGAGGAACATGACAGATCAGTTAAGGAAGAAAGGAAGGAAACAAGGAAAGAAGAAGAGAAACAAGAAGAGATTCAAGTAAATACAGAGGTTGAAGGACAGAAAGGAGCACAAAGAAAAGTAGAAATCAGTCCTACCCCTGAGATTGTAGCAAAGAAACCAGAGTCAGAATCAATTTTTGCTAATTTTGGGAAAGAAGTTGATGATGATGATCAATGGAGCTGATCTCATCCCTTAACAAAATTATTGGTAAGAACAAGAAGGTAAAAAGCCTTGAAGGATTATTGCTGGAAGTAACAGAGAAGTTGCATAGTACCGTGACTAGTCAAATAACAGAGGCAAATCCACAAGAAAAAGGTAAAGAAGTTATGAAGGCATTTGACAATGAATTCACTAACTTATCAGACAACCTATGAGGCTAAAGTATTTCATGATATTTGTCAGAACATCAGAAATGATATCAATAATTTGGATGTGTGTATAAAGGACTTAAGAAGGAATTTGAATAAAGGAAAAGATTTGTATATACAATGTACAAATACAAAAAATCATGTATCAGAAGTGACTGAGAAGATAAGAGCAAAAGAGACAGAAATTCAAATAGAGGTAAAACTGTTAACTGACCCAAATGCAAAGATATTAGATTGTGAACAGAGAATCAGTAAATTGAATGATGATATCAAAATTATTAATGATGAAAGAGAAAGGAAATTGAGAAGATTCACTCCTCTAAGAGAGCACATTTCAGTTAAGATAAGCATTATTGAAGGACAATTGGAAGAATGTCTTTCATCCAAGACATCTTATGAGAAATTCAACTTTGCAAACCTTCATGCATGTGAGATTGCATCTTATGGTTTATGTGCACTACCTAGTGTTGTAGACACCATTAAGAAGGCATGGGAGAAGGAGTTAGAGAGCATAAAAGTAAATTTTGCAGATTGTGTTGCAAGCCTATCAGCTCTGCAATTTTGAATCAAAGGTAAACATTTTTGAGAACATAGTTTTTGGCACTTTTTTGTCATTGTTGTCAAAGGAGGAGTGATAGCAGAAAATTGATATATTGTTATATATATGGAAGTATATTCCTAGGGGGAGTATAGATGATATATAAGATATATGGAGATATAAGGACAGTGAAGATATATTTTTGTTATGGCCACAATTTTGAAGTTTTATATGACTTAGCCAATTTTCTCATATGTTGCCACCAATGACAAAGGGGGAGATTGTTGGCAATTTGGCTGAGTTAGATATCTATATGTTGTCATTATGGAAATATATGATCTATATGAAGACCACATATGATAGAGAGCAGTTGTCACAGAGCGCAGAACAAAATTGTCTAAGTGTAAGCAGCATTTTCCCAGTCTAACAAGAGACAGTTTTGATTGGCGATGTCAATATAAGTAAGTTCAGTACTTGCACACTTGAACATGGATACTATGATGTATATTGAAGACTAACCTAAGAGTGCAAGTCTGTACGACATGTACGGAAAAAGTTATTGCAGTATTACAAAAACAAAGTTGAAGCTGACAAGATAAATAAAGAAGACAAAATTAGTAAATAGTTAAGGTATTATTTTGTTTATCAAAATAATAACTTAATCATATAAAGGGATGACATCCTAGATGTTAACCCTTGGGCAGAACAAGTTAATATGTATTTTTGTGTAGTGCTTTATGTTTTGTAAAGCCAACTATAAAAGTTATTATTCTTAATAACCTGTATAAATGTAAGACATATGTAATGTGAAGATAGTAGTAGAACATATATATGAAAAAGATATTTTTGCGAAGTTGTAAATTGTGAAATTCAAGCAAGAAAACTTTGTATGTGCAAGTGAAGTAGTAAAGGTTATATACCTTTCCCTTTTTTGTAATCAGAAATCATTGTACATTACATGTTTGGGCAGTGGGCTCATCTTGTAATCATTTCAAATTGTTCTACCAACTCTTAGTAGGGTTGAGGCTTCTAACAAGGCCTAGAGTCCCTTAATCAAGACTAAGACACTATATGTATGTAACAGGCTCCTAACAGGGTTAAAATCCTTAACATGATACTTTTGATTAGTGGATCATTGTGGGTATCATCCCCACTGGGGTTTTCCCTTGGCCAGGGTTTCCTCGAGAACAAATAATGTGTTATGAGTTCATTTGATTTATTGCTATGCATGCTATTTAGTTTACTTTTCTTTGCAAGCATCAAGTTAATCTGTTATATCCATAATTGGGCAAAAGTAAAAATTTGTAGAATACTGATTCACCCCCCTTATTAGTATTCCCTATTTCTAACAATTGGTATCAGAGCTTGGTCATAGGTTCAAATCCCCTTGGGTGATGTTGAGGGGGGGATTTTTGGAATAACTGCCAAAGTCTCCCTTTGGGATTTGTGACATGGTTTAATAACCTCCTGTGTCTTCTATAAGTCTAGTAGTTGTATTGGGCATTAACAGGTTGATCTTTTGGTGCAACAACAACCACTACTTGTAAAAAGAAGATGCACTGATACGAAAGTTCCTTGTGAGAGGATGGAATCTATTAGGAGTCTTATGAAATACATTCAATACATATGAGTCCTTGTTAAGAGAGTTTGAATACCTGCTAAAAGATTCTAAATCTGTTAGGAGTTATGGAAGATAGAAGGACACATTGCCCAAACAACTTGAGGTGTAAGATCACTGAACACAATGTCCAACTGATCTTTGTATTACTAAATAGAAAAATACCAAAAGATTAATGATCTCAATAATTCAATACTCCTTCTCTGACTGTGCCAAACTGCACAAACTTCTTCTTTAGATCTCAATACCAGATCTCTATACTTCACATATCCTTTTCCAACAAGTATTGCATAATTCCACAGTTCACTTTCAAATACAATTCACAAATACTACTTCATTCCTCATATTACAATAAGGAAAACATTCCTTCCTTTATACCACACTCCAGTAATTACAAATGAGTTGACATAATAATTACAAAATAGAAGTTTCCACACGTTACATAAAAATTAGACAAAACTATCAACTTACAATTAAGATAATTCTTCATTTGTGTGACCTCAGATCTTGTGCTCATGTCTACATCACTAACATCATGTCTTCAACTTCCTCATAACTATGCATGATCAGATTCAATCCCGATTAGGAGATATCATCCAATTTTCACAAACCGCTACTTAGGAACACTGCCTGAATACTACTTCCACTAATTTCCTCATAAATGTCATGAATAAATGAATTTCCATATGCACTCTTAACCATGATATTATAGAACATCATAGATTAAGTCCTCAAATCCTCATAGCTTCATCTTCAATATCCCAAGTGTGCTAACTCAAACACTATTTGCTTCTCTGTTAATTATCAGTAGATCATTGAGTTGACATCAATGACAATCATAGTCATGAATGCAATAAAAACTGTTACAAAATAGCTATGAATACTCCCCCATAGGATATATTCAACATTCATTCCTAACAATCTCTCCCATTGGTATTGATGGCAACATAGATGAAAAAACATCCAAGTCCATGAATACAAACACTGCAACACCACTGCTTTGAAAATGCTTTCAAACCCTCTTCATCAATCAAATCTTGCTTCATTTTCCTATTCAATTCTCTCCAATAGATGATTTCTCATGAATAATTCTCCCCCATTGACATCAATGATAGATGTTTCATCATTATGTTAACAACAACTTCAATGTCAAAAGACAATTTTTCAAAAAATACATTCACTAGAGTCCTCATGACTCAGCTCAGATACACATACTCGCCCATAGAGGAAGTACCACCATCTAGTCCAGAAGAAAGATATGGCTCATATACCACTAGACGGATGCAACAATCTCTATCACTTCTCAAAAGTGGGTTGGAGCATAACCCCAAGCATACCTCTCAGATAATCAAATGTATCCTTAGGCAAAGGTTTTGTAAATATATCTGCAATCTTCTCCTTTGTGCTTATATACTCAAGTCTGACTTCTCTTTCTCGACCACTTTCTCTCTCACTACATGATACTTGATCTCTATATTCTTTGTCTTAGAATGTAATAGTAGGTTCTTAGACATACTAATTGTGCTGGTGTTATCACAATGTATAACAATAGGCTCAACAAATTTTATTCCAATATCCTTCAACATTTTCTTCATCCAAATTATTTGATTACAATTGTTTGCTGCTACCACATACTCTTCTTTTGCTGTGCTCTGTGAAATACAGTTCTACTTCTTTCTTAGCCAAGAAACTAATCTCCCTCCAAGGAAAAATGCTCCACCACTGGTGATCTTTTTGTCATCAAAACTACCTCCCCAATCAGCAACTGTATATGCACATAGGGTAAAATTATCAGATTTTTCATACTACAATCCATACTCAATTGTGCCTCTTAAGTATCTCAGTATCCTCTTTACTGCTGCATAACGTGATTCTCTAGGTTCAACTTGAAATCTTGCTACAATTCCAACTACATGTGATATATCAGGTCTTGTATGAGTCAAATATTGCAATCCTCTAATCATAGATCTATACTTTTTATGTTCCATTGTTGGAGTCTCATCTGTGCTAGATAACTTCTATCCTATTACCATAAGTGTTCCAACTAGTTTACAGTTCTCCATTCCAAATCTCTTCAATAAATCATTCAAGTACTTTGTCTGACTTACAAAGATACCATCACCGTTCTATTATCTACAATCCTAAAAAGTATTTCATTTCATTAATCATACTCATGTCAAATTTAGTCTTCATTTTATTTGCAAATTTATCACTAGCTTCATCTCCTCCTCCAAAGATAATATCATCAACAAAAATAACAACAACCAACAAACCATTTTCAATTTCCTTTGTGCATAGTTTTCTATCAATTTTGCCTTTTGTTAATCCTAACTTTATCAAATACTTATCCAATCTTGCATACCAAGTTCTAGGTGCTTGCTTCAATCCATATAAAGATTTATTTAGTTTACATACCATATCTCCTTCTTGAGTTAAAGGAAAACCTTCAGGCTACTCAATGTAGACTTTTTCTTTGAATTCTCCATTCAGAAATGCTGACTTCACATCCATTCTATACACTTTGAATTTCTTGTAAGCTGCATAAGCCAAAAATATTCTTACTGCTTCAATTCTTGCTACTGGTGAAAAAGTTTCTTCATAGTCAATTCCTTCTTGTTGTGAGTATCCTTTACATACCAATCTTTCTTTGTTCCTTACTACTTCTCCTTGTTTACTCATCTTGTTTCTAAATACCCATTTTGTTCCTATAACATTCTTATCTTTAGGTCTAGGGACCAATTCCCATGTCTTGTTCTTTTCAATTTGATCTAGTTCTTCTTTCATAGCTTTGATCCAATGTTCATCTTCAGAGGCTTCACTAGTAGATTTAGGTTCAATTTGAGAAATTAAACACAATTTTTCTTGTACCTTATTGCGTGTCAAAACTCCTCTGTCTATGCTTCTAATAATTTGCTCAATAGGATGATCCCTTGATAGATTCCTGATAGGTGTCACTGTCTCACTTCTTATTTCTTCTATAGGTTCTTCAATGGTTTCTTCACTATAGCTTTCATTCAATAAATCACTGTCAGTTTCATAGAATAATTCAGTAGTCTCTGGATTAGTTCTAGGATGAATTCCTTCATCTAATTCATAATCAAGCATTCTTTCCTAGATTTTTAACTTTTCATCAATGTTAACATTTGTGCTCTCAACAATAGTCTTAGTTCTTTTATTGTAGCATCTATAAGCTTTTCTCTTCAATGAATATATAAGAAATATACCTTCATCACTTCTAGGATCAAACTTTCCAATGTCATTATCTCTCTTAATATAACATTTGCTTCCAAAAATTCTAAAATATGTAACTGATGGTGCATGTCCAAACCATAGTTCATAGGGTGTCTTGTCTATGCCTGCTCTAATTTGTACTCTGTTCATTGTATACATTGTTGTGTTCACTGCTTCTCTCCAGAATATCTTCGCCAAGTCATTCTCAAATAACATAGCTCTTGCTACTTCAGTCACTGATCTGTTTCTTCTTTCTACAGTACCATTTTGTTCAGGTGTCCTAGGGGCTGAAAACTATCTCTTAATACCATTCACTTCACAAAAAATGTTAAATTCTTTTGAAGTAAATTCTCCACCTCTATCTGATCTCAAACATTTAATCTTCATTCCAGATTCATTCTCAACTTTATTATTAATGATCTTAAACTTATCAACTACTTCAAACTTTTCTTTAAGAAATGCAATCCACATCATTCTTGTAAAATCATCAACAAGAATCATAAAATACCTTTCTCCATAGAATCCTCTAGTCCTCGTGGGACCGCTCAAATTTGTATGAACAATTTTTGACTTCTCTGTTGTTGTAAAATTCTTGCTGGGAAATGAGCTTCTCGTCTATTTAGCCATCACACATTCCTTACAAATCATGTTAGTAGGCTTCATAATTTTTGGCAAATTTGTTATTGCAAGTGTAGTACTCACTTTCACAATGTTATCAAAGTTTATATGATAAAACCTTTTGTGCCATAACCACCTATCATCAATCTTAGTAATCAAGCATGTCATCTTAGTAGGATTCAACTGAAATACATTACCTCTTGTTGAGTGTCATTTTTACACAAAGACAACGGCTAGGAATTTGCATGAGCAACTTCCCCTCTTGGAAGATTGATGGAATCAATCTCAAGGTTCCTTCTGGTTGGGTCTCAACCGCTTGGATAGCTCAATAGAAGACAAATGTGAATTTGTTAACAAGGAGGCCTTTTCTGGTTCTTCTCTTAAGGGAAACTGCAAAACAAACTTTAGGAAACCAAAATATCTATCTTTTTTTATATAATTTTTTGATTTAGGAACAAAAGCAACACTAATTCAATTAATCTACTAAAAATAACTTGCAAGGAAAGGTTAGGAAATGTAGGGTAACAAGAGATTTGAATGAAATTGCTGAAAATAAACCTAATGGACATATGCTAGCATCACACCACCATGAAAATTAAATAACCAAGAAGATGAGGAAACCCACAAAACATAGATCAGATCATGTCACAATCTTCAGTTCAATGGATGCAATCATCAATGGAATTGAACAAATGCAGACATATGATAAGCCAAAACTCATCAGATCAGGAAGCCACCCTAGATGTACGCACACGTGAGACAAGTTAATCTTCAAGCACCAAAGAATAATCTTCTTAGAAATTCATCACAACACAGCAATGCAATACTAGCAAACACCGAACTAAAAGATCACATACTTAAAATCATTAAACAACCAATTGGCTCTTTGAAATAAAGAATGAGCAATTCACACATTCACAAATTTTGCATAGATAGAAGATAAATCACACCATGAATGAAGCACCAATTGTATTTGTTGTATTAATCATCAAGTCGACCCTAATTACATCATTTTATTACAATTTATAGAGCTCTGCTCTTATTTTTGTAGCTAGGGTTTCACTGCAACTAAAACATGAAAGTAAATCTAAACTAAAGCTTGCATTAGAGAAACTACTTCTAAAGCCTAGCTAAGCTATCCTAGCATGGAATTAATCCTTGTGCATTACAAAGATTTGCATAAATTAGACATTAAACAACTCAAAAATGAAGCTGGAACTTGTGCATGCTCTAGATAATCTTCATGTTTGCGCCCTTGACCCTTGGTTCCAGCTTCTCCACATGGACCCAACTAGAAGAGATCCCAAAATCATGCACAAACAATCCCAAAAAGGAAGCCCAGATGACTAGAAAGTGATCTCTGAGATAACTGGAGTTAACTTTTGGACATGCCAAAAAATGCCCAAATCTCGACAGTTGGTCCGAAAAACTCAAGACCCAAAATTGACTAAGTATTAAGTCTTCTATCTCCAAAATTTTGGACTTGTCAGACTTGTAGGTGGCCAAAAAACTCCTCATGGCCGAAATGCTGAAAAATAGGGTCTTTATGCAAAAATTGGCTAAGTCCAAAACTCCATGTTGGGCAGAATTTCAGGCTTTCAGACACCAAAACTCCTAGCAACTCTGAAACTTCAAAAATCTTCCAGCATTTTTGGCATTTCAGACTTTCAGACTGCGAAACTCCGCCAGCTCTGAAACTTCAAAAATCTTCCACTAGCAACTCTGAAACTCCAAAAATACACCAGCACTTCCAACATTTTGGACTTTCAGACTGTGAAACTCTACCAACTCCGAAACTCCAAAAATCTTCCACCAGCAACTCCAAAACTCCAAAAAACCACCAGCACTTTTGGACAACAGAACTCCACCAGCAACTCCAAAATCTACCAGCACTGAAAAATGAAGACTCAGTGTTCTGGAAGAATGTTGGGGTGAGCTCTTTAAAAATTCTCTATCACTTCTTGGATTTCCAAAAATCTCAGTACTCCCATGGATATCAACTTTCCTCGCTATTTCTTCGTAAATCTCAAAAGGAGGGCACCAAACTTCTGCATGAAAAAATAATTGTTAGTAATGTCTTATTGAAAGCATGACGAAAATTCTAACTATCTAAACTAATTACACAAGGAAAATAAACTGAAACCCTAAAGAAAACAAAAAAGAACCCTAAAAAAAGGGGGTCCCCATTAGGCCAAGTGGCCAAAATGGGGCGTGTGTTGTGGAACCACAACAAATAGCCCTGACAAAAGGAGAAATTACCAAGGCATTTCTTTACCAACAAACTTTCTGTGAAAATTGTCTTGTAATAAACCAAACACAAGCACCATTCAAGGAAACATCATTTTATCAACATTTCAAAATTGAAGTCCTTTATTGTTTCATCCAGTGTGTGTATCTGTGTGTTCATTCCTTCAACAATTGGATGAGGGTTTCTTAGATGAGAATCACTTGGAGCTAATCTTTGCTTACTTTCATAAACTTCCATAATCCCATTCTAACCTTGCTCTACTACTAGTCAGGCGTTCATAGCCCTGGTAGAGGTTGCTAGAGTCAGCCTTCTCTATCTTCTGACAAGATATAAGATTCTTTTATTATTTTGAGGCTCCTTTAGTGTCAACAAAATTTTCAAGGAAGGTGACTTTGCTTGAGCCATTGTGCTCTGAATATTGTCACTTCTTCAATTATCTTCATTTTAGGACCTTTTGGTACACTAAGGCAACACTTAGGCTATGCTACCTTAGTGCTTGCATTTCTGATTTGTCCTTTTCTCTTTTCTTTTTTCTTTCTGGAAACCCAGGCAGTGATTAGGCTGTGCCACCCAAGCATTTGAACTTTTCTTTTCCCTGTTGACCTTTCTTTATGCGTTCCTCCTTTTGATTTTGTCTCTTCAAGTCAAGATGTAGATGGAGAAGGGTTCTGAGATCTGAGGTCACCCATAACAATAGGCTCCAATCAACTCCAACTGATGCTTACCCAAGAAACCAACAACCAAAGTATCATGTTTAAAATGTGTAATGTGTTGAGGATGGTCGAATTTGAATATCAACTTGATTGCCAGTAAAATGGTATCACCATTCATGATCCATGTATATAATTTCTTGCAAGACAAATTATTTTAAAAATTTTGACTAAGAAATACCTCTGCCTCCTATCAAGAACCAGTTGGGATGAACCACTTGCCAAGAAAAAGCCCCAACAAAAATCTCTTTTCCCCAGACTGACAAACAAAAAGAAAAAAAAAACACTCAAGCAACAAGGAACAAGACTAACCCACTAACAAAACAAAACTTAACCACTAAAACACAAGGGAAACTAACTAACACCTTCCTAATTACAACTAAAGTTAAATTATATGCAAAAAACTTAGAACAAAAAGTATATGAGTTGCTTATTAACTGATTTTTCTTTCCATGCAATAGTAATCACACACCCTGCATAGTTCTAAGGAATGCAAACTCATCTTTGTACTCAGAAAAATAAAATTTAGATAATTTTTGTTCAAATTCTAGGTACAAATTACACAAAATCAATAGTTGTGGCAACTCTCCATTATCATGATTAATCTACAAACAAGTTTTTTCGCCTTTATCATACTCAAACTGAAAATCATAAAAAAAAAAGGGATAATGGATAGATACAACCTAGTTTAGTGAGTTCCCAACCATGGGCATATACTCACTCAATGTGATTTCTTGTTCTGGAGGTCTTATCTCATGGTACACCAATCCATTCTCCTCAAGTGCATGCACACCATAAGAAAACATATGCATTAGTGATGTACTATACCTATCATTACAACAAGGTTCAAGAGGCAAATCATCTAGATTGTGATCCCTGTTATAATTATCATTAGTCGTAAATAATAAATCATCACATTTGACCTCATTAGGACTAAGAATTTCACTCATAAGCATGTCTTCAAAATTGCAAGAATTGTTAGAATCAGCATTCAAATTATTTTCTCGCTCATGCCTCAAAGAGACATGTTCAAAGTTGTACTTACCTTCTAAGGCGATCTCCCAAGCTAACAAGAATTCAGGACAACTTACCTCTGAATGTACCTCAAAAGGATGAATCCTACATGAATTGGCTACTGCAAGGTTTGATATATGCATGGAATACCCATAAATGGACATTTCGTTACTCAAACATGATACCAAATCAAGAACCTTGTCTACCTCCCCTGATGACAAAAACTTAGAGTCATCTTGTTTGTTGATTTGTAAATGCTGATATTCCCCTACCTTAAGGCACAATTTTTCATCTTCATCATCTTCCTTTTGATCATCCTCTTGAACTTCTTGTATCTCCTTTATTTGGGCTCCATCATGATTAGCATTAAAAAAGGGCAGCGCATCATCACTTACGATTTCATGAGAAGAGACCTTTCCACTTTCACCTTTCATGAATAAGTCTATGAATGTATTTATGATTTCACTCTCCTCATCATTGGGAATTTTCTCGCCCTCAATTTCTTGTATGTCAATCACTTTGTCTTTCTCATTAGGTAAATCCACATCTTCCAAAGTCTCATGAATTTGGTCATGTTCCTCTTCTTCTTCCCTTGATTGACTATCCCAATGATCTGCTATAGGAATTAATACCTCTTCAATAGTCATCTTTCCCTTCAAATATAGAAGTCCATCTTTCCAAGAAAAATAGGGCAATCCATCTCACAATGTTGATTTGTGAGGTGTATTCTACATCCTTCCATCCATGAAAAATCTGATAATGACATAGGAATACCCAATTCTTGTAACTTCTCATCCAGTCTACTTTGTTCAAGTGGAATATCTACCCAACAATGACTATATGTGTCTTTGTCGTGTGAATCTTTTTCAGCATCAAAAGTGTCATCAAAATTACCTTGTGAAGATGACAAACATTTTGTACTTGTTTCTCTTTCATGGCAATAATTCTAGGGCAACATTGAATATATCTCATCCTCTTGGATTTGTTCATCATTTCTTGTTATCCCATGACTAATTTTTGTCAAAAAATCATTTGGTAACTTGCATTTTGAATTACAATCAGCATTTAGGACCATTTCACTTTCATTATTGCACAACTTATCATGCTCATATAACTGACCAACAAGCTTTCCATTTGAAGTATCATCATGTTTTGATGGATTGAGCAATGGAGTATAGTAAGAATATGACAAGATCTCTATAGGAGCATCATTGAGCGGAAAAATACTTGTGTCCAAGGTTGTATCATGGGAATTTTGACCCCAAATATGATCTCAAAATTGATTGATCTGATTCTTTTGATTGGCTGATTGCATCATATGGATATCAGGCGTGTTGTCATTGGTTGAATGAGATGATTTGATGTATTCACCGGGTTGACATAGAGCTGTAATGATTGGCAACATTCAATCAATTGCATATTGAAACTTCCATCAGGACCATTTGTACCATTTGTAACATCACATCCACATCGTGCCAAGAAAAGAGCCTTGTTGAATGCATCATGTAAGGTAGTAACCTCACCAAAAGATCTGATTGTGCGTGCAAATAAGACATCCAAACACCATAAATAATGCTCTTTTAACATTGAATCATGCACCATCCTTTCCAAATCTTGAACCCTTTGATACATGAGAAGAAATCGATGATTAAATTGGGCAATAGACTCTTGAGGTGTCCTTACAACAACAAAATAAAATAGTGAATCTTATGAAATCACATTGGGATCAAATTTAATTAAGAATAGATCCTTTAATTTAATCCATGAGCAAATAGAATTGGATGAGAGTCTTTCATACCATTGAAGCGCTTTGCCTTGAAATGTCTTGACAAATAAATTGCAAATAACATCTTCATGTTCAATTTTGAGAAAGAGCATTAGATCCTTGCAAATCCTTACATGATTTGTAGCATTTTCTCCATTACTACAGAAGAAAAAAGGAAGCCTATTATGTGCATGCAGAGGAATCTCATGGAGACCTCCTGGTATACAAAATGGACTATCCATTGAAGCTATATTTTCCCAACATCCAACTTGTTTAGTGTGATTATAACTTGAAAATCTTTTGGTTCAGGCCCTCCTTCTAGTGCCACTTCTGTTGGCGTGATGATGGAGGGTTTGCATACCACCAAATTTTTTATTTTTCCAAGTTCTTCCAAGGTTGAATTTCAATTAGGCCCTCCTTCTAGCGCCACTTCTATTGAGCATCATTTTTACACGAAGACAACGGCTAGGAATTTGCGTGAGCAACTTCCCCTCTTGGAAGATTGATGGAATCAATCTCAAGGTTCCTTCTAGCTGGGTCTCAACCGCTTGGATAGCTTAATGGAAGACAAATGAGAATTTGTCAACAAGGAGGCCTTTGCTGGTTCTTCTCTCAAGGGAAACTCCAAAACAAACTTTAGGAAACCAAAATATCTCTCTTTTTTTATATAATTTTCTGATTTAGGAACAAAGGCAACACTGATTCAATTAATCTACTGAAAATAACTTGAAAGGAAAGGTTAGGAAATGTAGGGTAATAAGAGATTTGAATGAGATTGCTGAAAAAAAACCTAATGGACATATGCTAGCATCACACCACCATGCGAATTAAATAACCAAGAAGATGAAGAAACCCAAAAAATTGAGATTAGACCATGTCACAATCTTCAACTTAATGGATGCAATCATCAACGGAATTGAACAAATGCAGACATATGATAAGCCAAAACTCATCAAATCATGAAGCCACCCCAGATGTGCGCACACATGAGACAAGTTAATCTTCAAGCACCAAAGAATAATCTTCTTAGAAATTCATCACAACACAGCAATGCAGTACCAACAAACATCGAACTAAAAAATCATAGACTTAAAATCATTAAACAACCAATTGGCTCTTTGAAATAAAGAATGAGCAATTCACACATTCACAAATTTTGCATAGATAGCAGATAAATCACACCATGAATGAAGCACCAATTGTATTTGTTGTATTAATCATCAAGTCGACCCTCATTACATCATTTTATTACAATTTATAGAGCTCTGCTCCTATTTTTGTAGCTAGGGTTTTGCTGCAACTAAAACTTGAAAGTAAATCTAAACTAAAGCTTGCATTAAAGAAACTACTTCTAAAGCTTAGCTAAGCTATCCTAGCACAAAATTAATCCTCATGCATTACAAAGATTTTCATAAATCAAGCATTAAACAACTCAAAAATGGACCTAGAACTTGTGCATGCACTGGATAATCTTCATGTTTGCGCCCTTGACCCTTGGTTCCAGCTTCTCCACACGGACCCAATTGGAAGAGATCCCAAAATCATGCACAAACGATCCCAAAAAGGAAGCCTAGATAACTGGAAAGTGATCTCTGAGATAACAGGAGTTAACTTTCGGACATGCCAAAAAATGCCCAAATCCTGACAGTTGGTTTGAAAAACTCAAGACCCAAAATTGACTAAGTATTAAGTCTTCTATCTCCAAAATTTCGGACTTGTCAGACTTATAAGTGGCTGAAAAACTCCTCATGGCCGAAATGCCAAAAAATAGGGTCTTTATGCAAAAATTAGCTAAGTCCAAAACTCTATGCTGGGTGGAATTTTGGGCTTTCAGACATCGAAACTCCCAGCAACTCCGAAACTTCAAAAATCTTCCAGCATTTTTTGACATTTTGGACTTTCGGACTGCGAAACTCCGCCAGCTCCAAAACTTTGAAAATCTTCTACCAGCAACTCTGAAACTCCAAAAATACACCAGCACTTCCAGCATTTCAGACTTTTAGACTGCGAAACTCTGCCAGCTCTGAAACTCCGAAAATATTCCACTAGCAACTCCGAAACTCCAAAAAACCACCAGCACTTTCGGACAGCGGAACTCCACTAGCAACTCTGAAATCTACCAGCACTGAAAAATGAAGACTCAATGTTCTGGAAGAATGTTGGGGTGAGCTCTTTAAAACTTCTCTATGAATTCTTGGATTTCCAAAAATCTCAGTACTCCCATGGATATCAACTTTCCTCGCTATTTCTTCATAAATCTCAAAAGGTGGGCACCAAACTTCTGCATGCAGAAATAATTGTCAGTAATGTCTTATTGAAAGCATGATGAAAATTCTAACTATCTAAACTAATTACACAAGGAAAACAAACTGAAACCCTAAAGACAAAAAAAAAGAACCCTAAAAAAAGGGGGTCCCCATTAGGCCAAGTGTCCAAAATGGGGTGTGGGTTGTGGAACCATAACACCTCTGGTTCTAGATCTAGTATCAATCAAATTTCCATCCTTATGTTTGATTACACAAGTTTTCTTAGTAAACCAAACTTGATATCCCTTATCAACTAGTTGTCCAACAATCAAAAGATTATGTTTCAAACCATCGATAAAGTAAACATCATCAGTATTAGTCTTTCCATCAAGAGTAATAGATCATATACCTTTAATCAATAAAGGTGCATTATTTCCAACTCTAACAAATCTCCATCATAATTGTTAAACTTTATGAAATTTTTCATATCTCTAGTCATATGATGTGAACAACCACTGTCTATGATCCAATCGGCTTTCTTTTGTACTTGAGAAACTAAAGCCTTTTCTTCCTTAATTTTTGTTTCAGAATTTTCTTCTTTAATTGCTACAAATCCTATATCATCATTCTTAGTATCACTTTCACTCAAAGATTTTTCCAAACTAGCTTCAAGTTCTTCATCATTTGCATAGTGTAGACACGAAAAATTGGCCAAAGGCTTAAATCAATCAAAAGGTGCATCAAATCATCAAAATAGCATGAAAAATCAATAAATGGAACAAAGGCAATTCAAATCAAAGAAAAATTCAATTAAATGATTAAATGATTAAATAAAGCTTGAAAAGGGGAAAAACACTAAGAAATTGATTAAATTCAATTAATGACATAGTTGTTGAAAGCAAAAATCAAAATGAACCTCTTACCCTTCATGGCTAAATTTAATTCCTTTAATTAATTAATAAATCATAATTTCCCTCAACAAAGCAAAAAAGGAGACAAAATGGACACAAATCACTCACTTTTGTTGAAATGGTCTAGCCTTTTGAAACCATTTAAATGTTTGTCCCCCAATTTAGGGACAAAGCAAAGCCAATTGACCTTACCCAAGCATAACCATGGTTATCTCACTCTACCCCCTACCCTTGGGAAAATCTTATAAATAGAAGGCATTTTGAGGCATTATTCATCCACTCCATATCTTTGAATTGCAGCAAAGCTCTTGCAATTTGCATCCACATCACTCACTTAGCATTTTCATTGATAATTAGCTTCAATTGTTGATCATTTTGTAGATTTCTTATCAAATAGAGCTAGAATTTGATAATTAGATCTAGTTTGCATATCATTCTTAGTTCAATTCTCATAATTAGAGTGTCACTAGTGAGGATTTGCAGCTGAGAGCCTCACTTACTACTTCAATTTAGAAAACCATTAGATGTTGATAGATTAATTGTGCATTTGTTAGATTATTTTTCTCTAATTCTTGTTGTTCTTAGTTAATCTTGTAATTTCATGAAGGTGTAAATCACTCACACACAAATGGCACCCACCGTGGGGCTCTAGGCCTCAAATTCATCATAATTTCCATGTTATTTACAAAATTTAGGCTAGAATTGCATGATTTTGCTCACTGTTTGCAGGTTACAGAAAAGAAATCACGCCTGCCGGTAAAGAAGTCATGCCTAAAGCAAATAGATGTCATGCGCAGAAATCAAAATGTCACCTGGAGTTTGAACGATCACGCTTTTTAGCCTGCAGAATCACGCTTTTGGCGAAAGAAATCATGCCTGCAGAAATTAAACTCTCGCGTCACGGACAAGCAGCTGATGCCTTTGGTCATTAAGATGTCACCTAGACAGAATTAAAAGCCATGGCCAAGGAATCATTTTACGCCTGGTGTAAAGGGAGTTTCCTGCCTTGTTCATTTAATTTCTCGCTTTGATTATTTTAAATGTCGCTTTGAATTGATGAAATGTCACTTTTCTGGAATTAATTTGTCATGTCTAGTAAAGAGTTCACGCGTTATTATAATTTGATATCGCACTTTATTATTTTAATCTCGCTTGAGCCCCTTATGGTGACGCTCGCGGTTAAAGTAATTACGTCTTTATTAAATTAGATCTCACGTTTAGCATAGACAATGTCGCCTAATTGAGCATTTATATTATATCAGAGTAATTACTGTTGTTGCGTGTATTAAAGATTTCACGCTTTGCTAAAATTTGATATCGCACTTGCCTATTTTAATCTCGCTTGAGCCCCTTTTGGTGACGCTCACGGTTAAAGTAGTCACATCTTTGTTAAATTTTATCTCGCCTGTAGTCTGGATGATGTCGCCTGGCTGTATTTTCTCTATTTTGTCAAAAATGTTAAAATGATGACTATATTCTAACTTCATGGTCATTTTTTTGTCTCAGGAGCATGGTCTGTCATAAGAAAGTGCAAAAACCAAAGAGAAGGCATAACTTAGAGGAGAAATTGATCTCTAAAAGGATAAGAAAAGAAAACCGGGTACATTCTACCTTTGTTCTCAACAATGATTTAGAGAAAGAAGTAGAATTATATGCTAAATACATTGCTGTTGTAGATGCTTACAAATGAAAATATGTCTCATTAAATTGGGAGTTTAGTCCTTAAATTTGTAAGAATTTTGCAAATATTTTGGTAAAAAGAATCAAAAGCATAATCAATTATATCATTTTAAGCTTTGATTTTGGTTTCCCCTCACTTTGTTTGTATTGTGCTGACTAACTTGTTGGTGGAGGGAACGTTTTGCTAAGGTAAGAGAAGGATTTGGAGAGAAAATGAAAAATCTACTACTTAAAAATGCGCCTAGCCTTTGCTAGCATCGTTTGAGGTATTTTTCTCATCAAGCTTGCACATTCCCTTAGCTTGTGGCATTTCAAAGTTCAAAACATAGTTTAATCATAAAAGGAAAAAATAAACACTTCAATTCTAAGAACCCCTTTGTCACGGGGTTGAAAAAGAACCAAATTGATTGTGAGTGTTTGGGATAAGGGAAAAGCAATAGGGATATGCTCTTCACTCTTTGAGTGAATCAAATTCCCAAACTTGCTCTACCAAATCCACTTTTCATGCTTTCAAATGAACATGTTTAAAACTTAGTGGGCTCGCCTCTCGAGATTGCCTTAAAAGGGCCGGTGAGAGGGACAACCCAAAGTGGGATACACTTGCTTTTGCCGTGAGAATCTGACCCACTATAAAATGAAATGCGGGTATCCTTAATGGGGTACACGACAAAAAAGATTTTAGCTCTTTCGAACTTCCTCTAGTAGTCCTAACGGATTGCGCAAAATCATGCTTTTGTGCGTGTGGGAAGCCCCTTAACATATTTGGGGGATGAAAAGCTAAGATCTATTTTGAACAGAAAACTTACTACATAACGGTAAAATAGCAAAACTACCTATTAGAGCCATGTTTACGAACCAATTATGTGCTAGGTAGATTGTGTGGAAGCTATTCTTGTGTTTAAACCTGTGAAAACGTTCAAAAATATACACATTAGAGCATTCTAGGGATATGGTACCCAATTGATGTGTGTGTTGAGATTATTTTTATTTTCAAACAAGATATTCCAAAGTTATTGATCAAAACACCATTAAAATTTTTAACCATTTAAAATTGATCAAAAACTTTTACCTTATTCCAAAAAAATAGCTTATCAAGAGAAGAAAGTCAACATACCCTTAAAGTTTGTTCATGCCTGTTATTACAAGGTCACTCTCTATAAGGAAAGCATTACAAACAGACGGGACCTACAACGGAGAAGAGCTCCCATTTCCAAAGAACACTTTCATTACTTCACGAGTGACTGAAAAACCCACTAAGGCAAAGGACATTAACAAGATGTTTAGTGGTACCCTAGGAAATACCGATCCCAACAACCAAGGGAACAACATGAATGGGGGTATAGATCCTAACAACAATCAAGGGAACAACATGAATGGGGGTATGGATCTTAACAACAATCAAGGAAATTCTAATAATGGAGGAAGAGATCCTAATTCTCAAGAGGCAAATTCACAAGGCAACAACTTATTTCCTCCTCATAATACAAACTTACCCCCAACTGCGGAAGAAGCCATGGTTGAAAGAGCGTTAGAGGTAAGACAATGTCCTTATTTCATAGAACTAATGAAAAAGACCATGCTTATGGATAAAGAAAAACACTTCATGGACTTAATACAAATGGGGGTAAAGCTACCTAAAGATTTTGACATAGAGCAATTAAAGCCCAAGAAAATAGAAGACCCTATGGAAGCAATAAGGGAACAATTCAAGGCATTACAAATGGAAATTGACAGTTTGAAACAAAACGGGGCTCCTAAGCCGTTCTCTATTGAAACATTATGTCCTTTTCCATTCGATAAGAGTTTGGTCATGGTGCCTTTTCCCATTAATGTAACATTTCCTAAATATGAGAGGTATGAAGGAACATCTGACCCACATGATCATCTTCGGGGGTTTTGTGCATTGAGTCTTGAATTCATGCATGAATCAACTTATTTAATGAGACTATTCCCAAGAAGCTTGGGAGGAACGGCCATGGATTGGTTTTCAAAACTACCATCTGGTATAAAATCCTTTGAAGAGTTAGCTTCTAAATTTGTGACTCATTACTCTTATAACATCAAACATGAGGTCACAATGATAACATTATGTAACACGAAGCAACAAGATGGAGAAGCCTTTCTCACATTCTTGCAAAGATGGAGGACTGCATTTGCTAGATATCCAAGAAGTGTACCAGAGAAAGAAAAAATGGATATCTTTATTAACGGTTTAAGAAGCGAACTGAATTATAGACTAAGGATGCAATGTCCTAAAACCTTCCAAGATTTGATTGATAACGGAATTACAATGGAAGAAGTGTTGATTAAGAGTGGAGAGTTGAAATTGTACAAGGAAAATAAGAATAACTCTAACTCCAACAACAACAATACCAACAATAACAACAATCCAAATAAAAGTTGGTACAACAACAATAGTCGTTATGTTGCAAAGAATAACAACAAAGGCATTGTTAATGATGGTGTAGTGGAATCCAGTAACTTGAAGGTGATTCCATTTGCCCTTACAAAGACACCAAATCAAGTGAATAATACTAATCAAGCATATAATGCACCTTCCAACAACAACAACACTGCCAACAAGAATAATCAAGGAAACAAGGATCAAAATAGCAAGTATGATAAGTATTTGAAGCCCACTCCTGCAAGACACTTTACACCCTTGGGAGAATCACTTGAAACTGCATTAAAGGCTCTCATAGCTAACAATGTTATTACATTACCCGCTATTAAGCCTTATGAACCAGAACACAAGCCGGGCTGGTGGGATGCTAAGCATCATTGTGAATATCATAGGATTCGGGGGCACACTACAAATGAATGTCTACAATTAAAGAATGTGGTGCAAGACTTGATAGATAATAACATAATCACTATTGATGGACCCCAAAATAATGAAGATCATACGGCCTTCAAACAACCTTTTTACAAACATGATAAAGGTGAGTCATCAAATGGCAAGAAACAAAGTGCCAATAATCTCAACTTTGCGCCATCATATGATCATATTGTTAATGCTATCATCATTAATGAATAGTCTCAAAAGGAAGCAACAAATGTCATTACAAGAGGGCAGAATTCTAGAATGACTTTACAAGGGATATTCCCTCAAAACACCAATATCCCACCATCCAACATTGTGGTCAAACAACCTCCTATAGCAGCAAGGCCTTATAGTTTGGTGGACCAATTGCAATGTACTCCAGCACAAATCTCAATCTTAGAGTTATTGAGTTGTCACCAAATCATAAAGAGATTTTGGAAAAAGCTTTGGAAGAGACACATGTTTCTACTACCTTAGGGGAAGAAAAATTTCAAAATATGGTAGGACATCTTGTGGCTCCTCATTGTCTTTCATTTTCCGATCAAGATGACATGTCTATAACTCATCCTCAAAATTTGCCATTACATATAGAGGTTTTGATCGAAAGGCATAGAGTCAAAAGAGCCCTTATTGATGGAGGGGCTGGCCTTAACATATGCACATTGAGTCTTGTAAAATCCTTAGGTCTATCCGAGTCTTGCATTGACCCTACAAAGAAAATCACCATAAAAGCTTATGACGAAGCTGAAAGAGCTTCTAAAGGCATGATTGTGTTGCCCATCCAAGTGGGACCAGTCAAGAAGGAAACCAAATGTCAAGTGTTGGACATGAAATTAACCTATAACATCTTATTGGGAAGACCATGGATTCATGAGATCCAAGCTGTCCCATCCACATACCACCAATGCATCAAGTTCCCATACATGGGTGAAGAAATCATAGTTGGAGGAGACTCAAATCCATTTCAATATTGTAATGCACTCAGACCCTTGCATGAATTATACATTCCACATAATTGTGAAGGAGTTGTTCCAAGAATCACCAATGAAGATGCACAAAATCCTCTTCAAGCTAGCTCAACTACATCAACTAAGGGCAAGGAAAAAGTGAGCTACGAGGGTCCAAATGTGATGGAAAGTCCATATGTGGCACCTAAATTGGAGACAGTGATCTACAAACCTACTAAAGAGGAAAAAGAACAAGCTAAAGCAGCTCATTATCAATACATGAGTGAGATGATGAACAAATTTGACAAACAATGCAAGATTAGTTCAAAAGGGGTAGGAGAATATTCGGTTTCTCTATTTGACATGCCCATGTCTCCTAAGTCACATGGTAAACCCTCAAAAGAACATCTTCCACATAAGTATAATTCTTATTTTGTGAGGGAAGATAGCAAAGCAACATGGGATAAAGAAGAGGATGATGTCCTTCAATGGCTTTATCATGATGAGGATGGTACCTTAGACACTCCCATGGAAAGAATTCAACATGACAATATACAAACAGAACAATATGGGAAAGGATTTGATATTATGCAAAAGATGGGATACAAAGGAAGAGGACCCCTAGGCCAAAGAAATAGAGGATTATTAGAACCTATTGAACCTATTTGGAGGGCAAGTCATGAAAAATCCGGAGTAGGTTTTCAATATAAGGGAGAAAGTTCAAGTCCAATGCATGATTTTCATCCTCAAATAAATGCATTAGAATCCGAAGGAGATAGTGATGACTCTAGGGATTATGAATGGGATACTTTATCAGATGAGTCATGTCAAGATAAAGAAGTCATTGCTATACATACTTATGCAAAAATCCCAAAACAAGATGCTCCAATTAATGAAGAATCTCCTATTCAAAGGCCTAATATAGAACAAGCATCTAGTAGTGGAGCATGGATAGAAACATTTTGGACACCTTCAGAGGAGGGAAATTCAAACGTTAGTTTTAACCCGCTTGTGGCTTTTCCCACATTGTTTCCCGTAGAGGTCGACGAGGATTCAAGCAAAGGGGACTTTAACCCTGCTTCCATGGATCATCTTGAGGAAGCACACATCATAGATCTAAATGATACAATGTATGAACCCTCAAATGAAGTCATGTCCATAAATCCTATTGATGATACCTTACCCAATAACTCCTTAATTTTGATACATCCAGACCTCATTGATTGGGATCAAACCGAACCACATGACTTACTTTACTTCCCAAATGACCAAGCAACAAACCAATACCTCAATGCGGTTGAACCCTCTTTCACCAACGAACTCAAT
The DNA here is from genome assembly GCA_027943335.1 of Chamaecyparis obtusa. NCBI lineage: Eukaryota > Viridiplantae > Streptophyta > Pinopsida > Cupressales > Cupressaceae > Chamaecyparis > Chamaecyparis obtusa. Next base: position 1,849,198 of record BSBK01001169.1, read on the forward strand.
ATGGACATGATGACAACAACAAGGGTCCAATCTCTTAGTCAAAAAAAGAAAAAAAAGAAAAAAAATAAAAAAATGAGAAGTTCTATTGGTGAAAACCCAACTGTGGCACCATTAGAACCAAAAACAATGAAAATAAAAGATGTTTCTTTTGGTGAAAACCCAACTGTGGCACCATTAGAAGAGAGATTGGATACTTTTCCTGAACATGAAGAAGAACGGTCGTCTATTCTTATAAAACCAACAGAAAAAGTTAACATTGGTACAGAATTAGAGCCAAAGGTTGTACACTTGGCTGCATCACTTACATCTCTTGAAAGAGAGGACTTTATCAAATTCTTCCAAGAACAACAAGTAAATTTTGCATGGTCATATGCTGATATGCCTGGACTGGATCCTGATTTCATAATGCATCATCTAAATGTTAAACCCGGAGTTAAACCGGTGAAGTAAAAACTAAGGAAAATGCACCCATATGTGGCTCTCCTAGTCAAGGTAGAATTGGAAAAATTGTTAAAGGTGGGATTCATAAGAACAATAGCATATGCTGATTGGATCTCTAACATTGTGCCGGTTACTAAGCATGATAAATCTATTCGTGTGTGTATGGATTTCAGAGATTTAAACCTTGCATATCCCAAAGATGACTTCCCATTGCCAAGCATTGATACCATAGTGGATTTGACAGCAGGTCACGCAATGTACTCATTAATGGATGGATTTAGTGGCTACAACCAAATCAAGATTACTCTCGAAGACCAAGAAAAGATAGCATTTACTTGCCCTTGGGGTACCTTTTGTTGGAATGTCATGCCCTTCGGTTTAAAAAATGCTGGAGCTACATATCAAAGGGCCATGACAACTATTTTCCACGACATGATGCACACTTTCTTAGAAGATTATGTGGACGACATTCTAGCAAAATCCCACAATAGAGAAGAGCATTTACAAATCCTAAGAAAAATATTCATTCGGTTAGAACAATTCAAAGTTAGATTAAACCCAAAGAAGTGTGCCTTTGGTGTCCAATCTGGCAAGTTATTGGGTTATATAGTGTCAGCAAAAGGCATTGAAGTTGATCCTGAAAAAGTACAAGCCATTCTAGAAATGGAGATTCCAAGAAATATTAGTCAAATGAGGTCACTACAAGGAAAGATTCAATCAATAAGGAGATTTATCTCTCAATTAGCAGAAAAGTGTCACTCCTTCACCAGATTGTTACACAAGGACACTACATTTATGTGGGATGAAGAATGTGATAAGGCCTTTGCTACTTTGAAGACTTATTTGATAAACCCACCTATTCTTATGTCACCTATCAAGGGTAAAGAACTGTTGTTATACATATCAGCCACAGAAAGGTCTCTAGGCATATTGTTGGCACAAGAAGATGAGCAAGGAAAAGAAAGGGAAATCTACTATCTTAGTAGAACCTTAATAAAATATGAACTCAATTATTCATTCATGGAAAGAGCATGTCTAGCAGTGGTTTTTGCATCTCAAAAACTAAGACATTATATGTTGATGCATAAGATCAAATTAATTGCCAAGATTGATCCTCTCAAATACTTGCTAAGTAAAACTACCTTAACAGGTAGAATAGCAAAATGGGTCATGATCCTAAGTGAATTTGACATTGAATATGTTGATAGAAGAGCAATTAAAGGACAAGTGATAGCAGATCACTTAGCAGATAACCCAATGGAGTCTACACAAACCATGCAAATTGAATTTCCAGATGCAGAAATTGTCAACATAGAAACAAAGACATGGAAATTATATTTTGATGGATCTTACACACAAGGAGGTTCTGGAGTAGGTATATTATTGGTTACCCCTCAAGGGTACACCATTCTAAAGTCCTATAAAATCTTATTTCCATGCACCAATAACATAGTGGAATATGAGGCATTAGTCATTGGCATCAAAATGGCTTTGGAATGGAATATTGCAGAATTACAAGTGTATGGAGATTCCCAACTCATAATCAATCAGGTTAATAATGAATACAATACCAAAGATATAACATTGATGAAATATAAAACTTTAATTGATGGATGGAAGAAGTACTTTGCTTTGATCACATTTGAACAGATTCCAAGAGAAAAGAATAGAGCAGTAGATGCCATGGCTACCTTGGCTTCATTGTTACAAAAACCAGATCAAAATGAGAAGTATGAGTTCTTGGTGGAAGAGTTGGTAAAACCGGCATTCAACCTTCCTGACACCCAAATTGTTGCTCTTTTACATGGACATGACTCTCCTTGGTATGGACCCATCTATACTTACCTTAAAGACCAAGTACTCCCCATAGACCAAACTCGTGCCCAAAAATGTAACTTCATACGCCAAGCCGCCCGTTGCCTAATCCTTTCAGACACATTGTATCGTAAGGGTCTTGATGGGACGTTACTTAGATGTCTAGAGGAAGAAGAGTCTAAGTTAGCTTTACGTGAGGTCCACGAAGGCATTTGCGGGTCACACTCAAGCGGTCTTAATCTAGCTAAGAAAATCCTTCGTTTAGGGTACTTTTGGACAACATTAGAAAAGGATGCTTGTCAATTTGTGAAGACATGCAGCAAATGTCAATATCATGGTAATATGATACATGCACCGGCTCAAGAATTACACCCATTCATTACACCATGGCCTTTTTATCAATGGGGTTTTGACTTGATTGGAATCATACATCCTCCATCTTCAAACGGACACAAGTATATCATCACAGCAACAGAATACTTCACCAAATGGGTGGAAGCAGTTCCATTAACAAAAGCAATCGGCAAACAAATTTCAATGTTCATTTTGAACCACATAATTTGTCGCTATGGTATTCCACATGCCATTATCACGGATAATGGGAAACAATTCAAAAATTAGGATATTGATGAACTTTGCATGACATTTCACATTACACATCATTCGTCATCCATTTATTATCCACAAGGCAATGGACAAGCTGAAGCAATGAACAAAAATATCCTCAAAATATTAAAAAGATCAGTTAACAAATCAGGAAGAGATTGGCACGTGCAAATAAATCCCACACTATGGGCTTATAGAACTAGTATCAGAACACCTACAGGAGCCACCCCATTCTCTTTAGTCTATGGAACCGAAGCAGTTCTACCATTAGAAGTTGAAATTCCATCTCTACGGGTTTCATTAAGAGGATTGATCACTGATGAGGATTATAGGATTGCCAGACTACAACAATTGGAATTGTTAGAGGAACACTAGACTCAAGATTATGAGCATTTAAGAGTTTATCAAAATAGGATTGCACACAATTACAACAAACACATCAAACCAAGAACTTTTCAAGTAGGAGACTTGGTACTAAGAGAAAATCCCAAAAATCAAGCTGAAAAGGAAAAGAAAGGAAAGTGGGAGGCTAATTGGATAGGCCCATTTGTGATAGTGTCATCCTTTGGAACTGGAACATATAAGTTATCAGATTGTAATGGTGAAGAATTACAAGAACCCATAAATAGCATTCATTTGAAGAGGTTCTACACCTAAAGCAGATGAAAGAGTATAAAGAGTATCAGATGAGAGAGCATCATAATTATTGTACATAGTTGAAAAGGGATCTTGAAAATATCAAAAACATTTGAAAATGGAAAATCCAAAAACATTGGAAAAGAAGAAAGATAAAAAATAGTGGAAAATTGAGCATGAAGAAAGCAAAAAAACATTTGAAAAACTATCTCTTGGTGAAAACCTAACAAATAGGTGCCAAGGTGATAAAGAAAAATACAAAAAAAGCAAAAAAAGAAAAATACAAAAAAAAAGCAAAAAAGAAAAATACAAAAAAAGCAAAAAAAGCAAAATACAAAAAAAAAGCAAAATACAAAAAAAAGAAAAAAAAGAAAAATACAAAAAAATGAAAAAGAGAAAAAGTGCCTTGGTGAAAACCTAGCAAATAGGCGCCTCGGTAGCAAAAAAAAAAGAGAGCACCCAAAGGTGAAAACTTGGCAACAAGCACTTTTGGTTCCCTTAAGTCATTTCTTTCCTAGCCACATGTGTACATAATGCATCTCATCATCTCATTTGTCTAAACCTTCATTGCATTCGTCATTTGTACATAGTCATAATAACATTTTGTAGCATCATCCTTTGCATTGCCCAAAGTTGTCAAAACTGATACATCAAATACTTGGGGGCAGCATAAATGGATTGGAAAGTGGGTACCTCAAAAAGGGTTCAAATGAGCAACATTCAGTCACAAGCAGAAAGGGATCAACATTTTCAAAAGAGAGATCAGATTTTTGTAAACCTTTGATTGATATCATTGTTTACTAACCAAGAAGTTGACTACCACAACAAAATCCTTGAGCCTAAATTGACTTATTATTCAGGATTAAAAATCAAACATCATTCCATGATCAAAACACTTGGAAATATTTTTTTGAAGATCAGAAAACAATGCAAAACACTTAGATTCTTTTGAAAAGTTGGTTAAAAATCTGTTTACTTACATTAATTCAATTTGTATCTAGTCTTTTTAGCTAATCAATGATGTTTCGACTAGATTGGCAATGATGGAGACATGATATTTTTCTTGACTATGAAGTGACTGTTTGGAGGAAGATTCATTGCCTTATGAGAATTCATCTAAAGACATGGTCATCAAAGAACCATCGAGGATTATCTTATAAAACAATGAGTTAACCTTTGTTTTTTTACGCAACCGGATACCTTAGATATTTAGATTCTTCATATCTAAATGACAAAATCCACTTGCAACATAGAATCCGACAAAATCAGTATTCGTACTCTCATGATTGTGGGTAATCAGTGATAGTCGTATCGATGAGACCGATGGGAAAGCAAAACGGAGGTTACCATATGAGTAATAAAAAGTGATATTCATATCATCATGTCAGTGGGCAGTGGTGATTGTATCGACTTTCCGGTCCCAAGTGCTCAATGATGAAAATATATCCTCAAGGCATTTATTTGCTAAAAGCTAGTGACACTTAGCTGCATTCATAAAAGGTTAAATGCATTCTCATGTTAGATTAATTGCACATGCATTTTTTCCCAAGGCTTTCATTTCGCATCAAAAAGGGGGTACATAACATCATCAACAGGGTTAAATCAGCAAGGACAACATCACTTCAATATCATCTTTTCTACAATAAAAACCTGAGATTATACTTTTTGCATTCATTCCATATCATTAATCATTACATAGATATATTATCAAGGAAAAGAAGGAAATAATCATTTACATGTGCATACATACAGATTGCATACATGAGAAATAACATATCAAAACTGCATCCATACATGAGAAAGAAATGCATCCATCTATCTATATCATACATAAGATACGTTGCATCCATAAACACATCCATCCAAAAACAAATGCATTAGATAAACACATATAGCAGCATCTAAAGGAAATCTCATGTATCATCAAGTAAAAGCAGGAAAGATCATAAATGTCCTCATATCACACGTCTACTCACAACTCAATGCATCAAGTATAACAATGATATCATAAATCAACTCTATAATCGCCCATCAACAGGGGCATCAATGTCAACTAAGTATCAAAGTACAATTGGAAAGGTGACACCAAGGTCACAAGACTATGGTACAACATCAAGTATCTCAGCATCAGTACACAAATGATCAATAAGAGCACTCATAGCTCAACTCTCGTCACCACTGGGAGGAGGTCCTGGAGGAGGCTGTGGAGGAGGCTGTGATGGAGGCTGCTGAGGCGGCTGAGGAGGCGTCTGACCAACCATAGCAACAAGGAGAGGAACTAATGGAGCCAAACCTGATACTAACTGTTGAATCATAGAAGACATCTGTGATACCTCTGTCTGTAATGCTCCCACATCTGCTCATAGCTGGGTAGTACTAGAACTCTCCCCAACCTCATAGGTACTCTGAGGATCACCTGTATCTATAGGAGCTTTTCCCTGATCACAGGAAAAAGCTGCTGGCATCTGTTGTGCACCTGTATCCTGACCATCCATGGTACCCTGCTGTAATCCTGCTCCCGTATCCTGTCCTGCAATTGGATCCTGCCTAGCAGCCCTCACATGATCCTGACGATCTATCCTCTGTCTCTGTGCTACTATAGGATGAGAAGGAGGAGGAGGTGGTGCCTGTATCTATACATCTCTCGCTCATCCTCTAAGTCTAATCACCACCCTACCTCATGGTCTACCTCTGCGTCTCCTCCCACCACCGACATCATCACCATCATCATCTCACCCAGGCACTGGCTCTGCAGGGTCTGTAAATTGAGACATAGGATGCTCCATCAACCAAGCTAGATACTCCTGAGTAACTTTAGCATCTCTAATGTGTAACCTCATATCCCAGTCCATATAACCCAGCAGTGATATCTGCTCAATAGCATCATCGTATGAAGGCATGTGACCCCAAGTAGCCTGCTCTGCACTAGAACGAGCATATACTGTAGATCCCTGAGGAATAGGTTGAATCTGCCCAAACTGCCGTAGCACTCTACCTGCCAAGAATCTCTCAAGAACAGAGTCGATCCTGCCAATCATCCATCGAGGAGCAAACATATATGGTAACTCCAAGCTATCCTCTCTCCAATCCTCGACCTTGACATATGGTCTCCAATAGACCTCATCCATGTCATCAATCTGACGCTGCCAATACTCCAAATGACCCAAGTGATGCTATGTCACCATACCAGTATACTGCCATGCAAAAGGATATCCTAAGGGTCGATCTCGATCTGATATAGGACGACTGACTGGTAAGTGCTCCCATATCCACAGCTGCAAAATATGAATCCCAGCAGATAACGAAGCTGATCTCCTATAAACCACCTCATGAAGATCGTGATAAAGCTGTGCCGGCACACAAGATCCCCAGTCAAAGTGTCGAGGTTGATGTAGCAAATCCTCGATAATCCTACCTCATCCCACTGAAAATCCATGACCTCGCCGATCAGGTAATAATACACCACCAATGATAGCACCTAATAACGCTGGTAAAATAGGAAATGAGGCAAACTGAGGCCATAAGATGCAATCATCACCTATAGATGGATCTCCGAATACTCATCGACAATACATCCCATCATAGACTGCATCATAATATGCTATCTCTCCATGAGTCAGGATCCGCAGCAATCTATAAACATCCTCAGGAGTAATCGTCATCTCGCCCTGTGGTAGCCAAAATGTGTTTGTCTCAGAGTGCCAATGCTCTGCGACAGCGGTAATCAAACCTTGATTCATCTGGAATCAAGGAAGCTCTAATACACATAGTAAACCGCAACGCCTAATCACTTGCCTCTCGACATCAGTCAACTGCTCCCTAAGCTCCATCACCTAGTGTGGTACAGTCCGGAGGTACAGAACAGGGACATCCTCCTGTTTAATCAAAACAATGGAATCACATGAGTAACTTACTATCAAGAAATCAAACAATCAATCATAGTCATCAATTTAAATATACCTATCAGACCTATCAAATCCTAACTCTAAGCATTGAGGAAGGATGATCCTAGTTTTATGTCTCTAAGCATTTGAGCATAAAATGAATGGACGATTAGATCCATGACCTATCATTCGTGATGAAGATTGATTTACCTTATTCCTCGATATTATAGTTACCTATGTCCTAATTCATTGTTGAAATCAAACAAGGGGAACACCCTAACTGAACATTCGATTGAATTCATTGATGTGATCGATATCAATCAAGTTGACGCAATCGAGCAATCAGACATCCTAGAAAAGTCTCAAATAAATTTTTTACTTACGCGACTTTTCTTTCCGGCATCATTTCTTTTACCAGAGGTGACATCTATTTCTCCATACACATGATTTTAATCATCCGCGTGACTTAATTTCATGGAAGCGGTATAAGATTTTCCGCAGGTGACATTTTATTATTCAAAATTGTCACGCGATACACAATTAAAATGCTTAAAACCCTAAGCGATATTAAATTATCCGCAGGCGATAAAGGATTTTCTAAATGCGTGAGCAAACCTAAGGAAGGCGATACCAAATTTACCAAAGGCGACATTTTAAATTTTCAGGTGAAATTAAAAAGCACGGAGGTGACATTTCTTTTCACAAACGCAGAATCAAAATTTTAAAATGCATTAAATGAGGTCATAAATGCAACTTTCAAAACATGAGGAAAATTTGAATGACATACCGGAGGACCATCGGTCGCTCTCCGGCTGAACCGGCGCGCTCTCTCAAACCAATGCTTGTGATGTGGGACCACCATCGTATAAAAAAGGCTAAAATCAAAGCTCAAATCTCAAGAGGGAACGGTGCAAATGAATAGTAAAATGAGGGGTTTTACCCTATTTAAGGTGAAATTGGTCCTAATAAACACTTAAAAAATGCACTTTGGACCTATTATATGACATTTTCATTAACCGGGGCATGAATAAAATTTGATTGTTTCTTTCAAACGGTATCAGAAATCAAAACATATTCCAACTACTCAAAATCATTCAAATCAAGGGATTAATATGTTTTATTTCTGAGGGGGCATCAGAGTATCAAATTGGCATCGCATCAAAAACATTTATCAGTGGGGCATATCATATCAAGTATCATATCATATCAGGATATCATATCAGTATCATATCATATCAGTATCATATCAGGAGGCAAATCAGTATGAGATTAATCTACTATCATATCAAATCTATCAATGTATCAGCAATCAATTAACCCAGGACCTTTATCAATTAACCCAGGACCTTTATCAGTGAACCCAGGACCTATCATCAAACCAGGACCCATATCATATTAGAGGCATCAAAATCATATCAGCACCATCATCAGAGGCACATCATCATCATCAAGAAGTACTTCAATCAGAACAATCAGAGGCATATCAGAACCAGGACCAGAATCAGATCATCATACTAAGGGAATCTTTGAATCGGTGTTCTTCGCACATCGACTCAAAGAGGGGCATTTGTAGACATGAAAAATTGGCCAAAGGCTTAAATCAATCAAAAGGTGCATCAAATCATCAAAATAGCATGAAAAATCAATAAATGGAACAAAGGCAATTCAAATCAAAGGAAAATTCAATTAAATGATTAAATGATTAAATAAAGCTTGAAAAGGGGAAAAACACTAAGAAATTGATTAAATTCAATTAATGACATAGTTGTTGAAAGCAAAAATCAAAATGAACCTCTTACCCTTCATGGCTAAATTTAATTACTTTAATTAATTAATAAATCATAATTTCCCTCAACAAAGCAAAAAAGGAGACAAAATGGACACAAATCACTCACTTTTGTTGAAATGGTCCAGCCTTTTGAAACTATTTAAATGTTTGTCCCCCAATTTAGGGACAAAGCAAAGCCAATTGACCTTACCCAAGCATAACCATGGTTATCTCACTCTACCCCCTACCCTTGGGAAAATCTTATAAATAGAAGGCATTTTGAGGCATTATTCATCCACTCCATATCTTTGAATTGCAGCAAAGCTCTTGCAATTTGCATCCACATCACTCACTTAGCATTTTCATTGATAATTAGCTTCAATTGTTGATCATTTTGTAGATTTCTTATCAAATAGAGCTAGAATTTGATAATTAGATCTAGTTTGCATATCATTCTTAGTTCAATTCTCATAATTAGAGTGTCACTAGTGAGGATTTGCAGCTGAGAGCCTCACTTACTACTTCAATTTAGAGAACCATGAGATGTTGATAGATTAATTGTGCATTTGTTAGATTATTTTTCTCTAATTCTTGTTGTTCTTAGTTAATCTTGTAATTTCATGAAGGTGTAAATCACTCACACACACATAGTAACATTCTTTAGATCTCCTAGGATTAAATTTATTTCTATACTTCTTAATTCTCTTAGGACATTTAGATGCAAAATGACCAAATTCTTGACAAGTCCAACATTAAAAATTTTTCTTCCTTGTCTGGTTCTCTTTTCACAAGCAAGGCAATACCTTCTTCAATCTTCCTATCTTCTTCATTTCTAGATCTGCTGCTGCTAGCATAATCTCCGCTTACACTGATGCTTCTTGACAAAGTAGGAAGAACACTAAGAGAACTGAATGTTGTCTGTATTCTAGGTAAATCTCCTGTTAGCCTCAAGTTCATCTATTCTACTTCCAATCTTCCAAGAAGAATTTCTCTGGTAAAGTTCGTAGTACAAGGTATAATTGGTTCAATCATCTGTGTTGTCTGCTTAAATGCATGAGTCAATGTCCTCAAAATTTTCCATATCACTTCATTCTCTATCTTCGTTCCTCCACAAGATTTTATACCTGTAACAATCTCTGGCATTCTACCAATATAGCTTCTAATAGATTCATCTTCCATCATTCTTATATCTTCAAATGCACATATCCAATTATGTAATCTGAATTTCTTTGCATGTTCATCACCTTCAAAATTAGATTATAAAGCTAACCAAATTTCATGAGATGTTTTTAGATATTTTACTTGACTGTACTCATTTTCTAAAAGGGCTGACAAGAGTGCTTCTCTGGAAAGTATGTTACACATGAATAGATCTCTTTCCTCATTAGTATATTCTTCAATCTTATCCTCATCAATGACAGTCTTCTGATTCTTTGTGATTAACCAATAACCTGGACAAAGTAAATGTGTCTTCATCTTTTCTTTCTAGTTGTCAAAATTTATTCCATCAAACTTAGGGATTTCTTTCCTGAAATGATTTGCCATGGATCTCCTTAACCTGTTAAAATTTTCCTTCAAGGACCTACCGCTTTGATACCAATTGTTAGAAGTATATTCCTTCCTATGTTGTCTGAATATACTTTAAGATTATACTATCAACACTCCCCCACTCTTCCTTGTGAGAGGATGGACTCTGTTAGGAGTCTTATGAAATACATTTAGTACATCTGTGTCCCTATTAGGAGACTTTGAATCCGCGCTAAAAGATTCTAACTCTGTTAGGAGTTATGGAAGACAGAAGGACCCACTGCCCAAACAACTTCAGGTGTAAGATAATTGAACACACTGTCCAAATGATCTTTGTATTACTCAACAAAATAATACCAAAACATTACTGATCTCAACACTTCAATACTCTATCTCTGACTATGCCAAACCACACCAACTACTTCTTTAGATCTCAATACCAGATCTCTATACTTCGCATATCCTCTTCCAATAAGTATTGCACAATTCCACAATTCATTTTCAAATAAAATTCACAACTACTACTTCATTCCTCATATTAAAATAAGGAAAACATTCCTTCCTTTATACCACTCTCAAGTAATTACAAATGAGTCGGCATGCAAATTACAAAATAGAAGTTTCCACACGTTACATAAAAATTACACAAAACTATCAGCTTCCAATTAAGATAATTCTTCACTCATGTGACCTCAGATCTTGCACTCATGTCCACATCATTAACATCATGTCTTCAACTGCCTCATAACTGTGCATGATCAAATTCAATTTTGATTAGGAGATATCATCCAATTTCCATAAAGCGCTACTTAGGAACACTGCCTAAATACTGCTTCCACTGATTTCCTCATAACTATCATGAATAAATGAATTTTCGTATGCACTCTTAACCATGATCTTATAGATCATAGAGTAAGTCCTAAACTTTGCATAGCTTCATATTCAATATCCCAAGTACGCTAACTCAAACACTTCCTACTTCTCTGCTAATCATCAGTAGATCACTGAGTTGACATCAATGACAATCACAGTCACGAATGCAACAACAACTACTACGGAATGGCTGTGAATACTCCCCCATAGGATATATTTGGCATTCATTCCTAAAAATCTCCCCCATTGGCATTGATGGTAACATAGATGACAAAACATCCAAGTTGAATGAATACCAACACTGCAACACTACTGCTCTGAAAATGCTTTCAAATCCTCTTCATCAATCAAATCTTTCTTTGTTTTCCTATTCAATTCTCTTCAATAGATGATTTTTCATGAATACTTCTCCCCCATTGACATCAATGACAGATGTTTCATCATTATGTCAACAACAACTTTAATGTTAAAAGATAGTTTTTCAAAAAATACATTCACTAGAGTCCTCATGACTCAGCTCAGATACACATACTCCCCCATAGAGGAAGTACCACCATCTAGTCTAGAAGAAAGATAGGGCTCATATAACACTAGAAATATGCAAAAATCTACAACACTTCTCAAAAGTGGGCCAGGGCATAACCCCAAGCATACCTCTCAGATACTCAAATGTATCCTTAGGCAAAGGTTTTGTAAATATATTTGCAATCTGCTCCTTTGTGCTTATATACTCAAGTCTAACTTCTTTCTCTGCCACTTTCTCTCTAACTAAATGATACTTTATCTCTATATGCTTTGTCTTAGAATATAACACTGGGTTCTTAGACATACTAACTGTGCTAGTGTTATCACAATGTATAACAACAGGCTCACAATTTTTTATTCCAATATCCTTCAGCATTTACTTCATTCAAATTATCTGATTACAATTGTTTGATGTTGCCACATACTCTGCTTCTCCTATGCTCTGTGAAATACAGTTCTACTTCTTGCTTAGCCAAGAAACTAATCTTCCTCTAAAGAAAAATGCTCTACCACTGGTGCTCTTTTTGTCATCAACACTACCTCCCCAATTAACATCTGTATATGCACATAGGGTAAAATCATCAAATTTTTCATACCAGAATCCATTCTCAATTGTGCCTCTTAAGTATCTCAGTATCCTCTTTACTGCTACATAATGTGATTCTTTGGGTTTAGCTTGAAATCTTACTACAATTTCAACTGCATGTGATATATCAGGTCTTGTATGAGTCAAATATTGCAATCCTCTAATCATAGATCTATACTTTTTCTATTCCACTACAGGAGTCTCATCTGTGCTAGATAACTTTTGTCCTATTACCATAGGTGTTCCAACTAGTTTACAGTTCTCCATTCCAAATCTCTTCAATAAATCATTCAAGTACTTTGTTTGACTTACAAAGATGTCATCACCATTTTATGTTATCTGCAATCCTAAAAAGTATTTCATTTCATGAATCATACTCATTTCAAATTCAGTCTTCATTTCATCTGCAAATTTATCACTGGCTTCATCTTCTCCTCCAAAGATAATATCATCAACAAAGATAACAACAACCAACAAACCATTTTCAATTTCCTTTGTGTATAGGTTGCTATTAGCTATGCCTTTTGTAAATCCTAACTTTATCAAATACTTATCCAATCTTGCATACCAAGTTCTAGGTGCTTGCTTTAGTCCATATAAAGCTTTCTTTAGTTTACATACCATATCTCCTTCTTAAGTTAAAGGAAAACCTTTAGGTTGCTCAATGTAGACTTCTTCTTCCAATTCTCCATTCAAAAATGCTGACTTCACATCCATCTGATACACTTTGAATTTCTTGTAAGCTGCATAGGCCAAAAACATTCTTACTACTTCAATTCTTGCTACTGGTGCAAAAGTTTCTTTATAGTCAATTCCTTCTTGCTGTGAGTATCCTTTACATACCAATCTTGCTTTGTTCCTTACTACTTGTTCTTGTTCATTCATCTTGTTTTTGACTACCCATTTTTTTACTATAACATTCTTATCTTTAGGTCTAGGGACCAATTCCCATGTCTTGTTCTTTTCAAACTAATCTAGTTCTTCTTTCATAGCTTTGATCCAATGTTCATCTTCAGAGGCTTCACTAGTAGATTTAGGTTCAATTTGAGAAATTAAACACAATTGTTCTTGTACCTTATTTCATGTCAGAACTCCTTTGTCCATGCTTCCAATAATCTTCTCAATAGGATGATCCATTGATAGATTCATGTTAGGTGCCACTGTCTCACTTCTTGTTTCTTCTGTAGGTTGTTCAATGATTTCTTCACTGTAGCTTTCATTCAACAAATCACTATCAGTTTCATAGAATAATTTAGTAGTCTCTGGATTTTTTCTAGGATGACTTCCTTCATCTGATTCATAATCAAGCATTCTTTCCTGAATTTTGAACTTTTCATCAACTTTAACATTTGCACTCTCAAAAATAGTCTTAGTTCTTTTATTGTAACATCTATAAGCTTTTCTCTTCAATGAATATCCAAGAAATATACCTTCATCACTTCTAGGATCAAACTTTCCAATGTCATTATCTCTCTTAATATAACATTTGCTTCCAAAAATTCTAAAATACTTAATTGATGGTGCATGTCCAAAGCATAGTTCATAGGGTGTCTTGTCTATGTCTACTCTGATTTGTACTCTATTCATTGTATACACTGATGTGTTCACTGCTTTTCTCTAGAATATCTTTGCCAAGTCATTCTCAAATAACATAGCTCTTGCTGCTTCAGTCACTGATCTATTTCTTCTTTCTACAATACCATTTTGTTCAGGTGTCCTAGGGGCTGAAAACTGTCTCTTAATACTGTATGAACAATTTCCAACTTCTCTACTATTGTAAACTTCTTGTTGGGAAATGAGCTTCCCTTTTGTTTAGCCATCACACATTCCTTACAAATCATGTTAGTAGGCTTCATAATTTTAGGTAAATCTCTTATTACAAGTGTAGTACTCACTTTCACAATGTTATCAAAGTTTATATGACAAAACCTTCTGTGCCATAACCAATTCTTCATCAATCTTAGTAATCAAGCATGTCATCTTAGTAGGATTCAACTGAAATACATTACCTCTGGTTCTAGATCTAGTACCAATCAAATTTCCATCCTTGTCTTTGATTACACAAGTTTTCTCAGTAAACCAAACTTGATATCCCTTATCAACTAGTTGTCCAACACTCAAAAGATTATGTTTCAAACCATCCACAAAGTAAACATCATCAGTATTAGTCTTTCCATCAAGAGTAATAGATCCTATACCTTTAATCAAACAAGGTACATTGCTTCTAACTCTAACAATTCCTCCATCATAATTATTAAACTTTATGAACTTTTTCATATCCCCAGTCATATGATGTGAACAACCACTATCTATGATCCAATCGGCTTTCTTTTGTACTTGAGAAACTAAAGCATTTTCTTCCTTAATTTCTGTTTCAGGATTTTCTTCTTTAATTGCTAGAAATCCTATATCATCATTCTCAGTATCAATTTCACTCAAAGATTTTTCCAAACTAGCTTCAAGCTCTTCATCATTTGCATAGCAACATTCTTTAGATCTCCTAGGATTAAATTACTTTCTATAATTCTTAACTCTCTTAGGACATTTAGATGCAAAATGACCAAATTCTTGACAAGTCAAACATTTAAAATTTTTCTTACCGTCTGGTTCTCTTTTCACAAGAAAGGCAATACCTTCTTTAATCTTCCTGTCTTCTTCATTTCTAGATCTACTGCTACTAGCATAATCTCTGCTTACATTGATGCTTCTTGACAAAGTAGGATGAACACTAAGAGCACTAAATGTTGTCTCCATTATAGGTAAATCTCCTAATAGCCTCAAGTTCATCTCTGCTACTTCCAATCTTCCAAGAAGAGTTTTTCTAGTAAAGTTCTTAATACAAGGTATAACTTGTTCAATCATTTGTGTTGTCTGCTTAAATGCATGAGTCAATGTCCTTAGAATTTTCCATATCACTTCATTCTCTATCTTCGTTCCTCCACAAGATTTTATACATGCAAAAAATCTCTGAGATTCTACCAATATAGCTTCTAACTGATTCATCTTGCATCATTATTATATCTTCAAATGCACATATCCAATTATGTAATCTAACTTTCTTTGCATGTTCATCACCTTCAAAAGTAGATTGTAAAGCTAACCATGAGATGTTTTTAGATATTTTACCTAATTGTACTCATTTTCTGGAAGGGCTGACAAGAGTGCTTCTCTGGCAAGTATGTTACACATGAATAGATCTCTTTCCTCATTAGTACATTCTTCAATCTTATCCTCAGCAATGAAAGTCTTCTGATTCTTTGTGATTAACCAATAACCTGGTCCTAAACAAAGTAAACATGTCTTCATCTTTTCTTTCTAGCTATCAAAATTTAGTCCATCAAACTTAGGGCTTTCTTTCCTAAAATGATTCACCATGGATCTCTGTAAGCTGTTAAAATTTTCCTTCAAGGACCTACCGCTCTGATACCAATTGTTAGAAGTATATTCCATCCTATGTTGTCTGAATATACTTTAAGATTATACTATCAACACTCCCCCACTCTTCCTTGTGAGAGGATGGACTCTATTAGGAATCTTATGAAATACATTCAGTACATATGAGTCCCTTTTAGGAGACTTTGAATCCATGCTAAAAGATTCTAACTATGTTAGGAGTTATGGAAGACAGAAGGACCCACTGCCCAAACAGCCTGAGGTGTAAGAACACTGAACACACTGTCCAACTGATCTTTGTATTACTCAATAGAATAATACCAAAAGATTACTGATCTAAAAAATTCAATACTCCTTCTCTGACTGTGCCAAACTGCACCAACTTCTTCTTCAGATCTCAATACCAGATCTCTATACTTCACATATCCTCTTCCAACAAGTATTGCACAATGCCACAATTCACTTTCAAATACAATTCACAACTACTACTTCATTCCTCATATTAAAATAAGGAAAACATTCCTTCCTTTATACTACACTCAAGTAATTACAAATGAGTCGGCATACAAATTACTAAATAGAATTTTCCACATGTTACATAAAAATTACACAAAACTATCAACTTCTAATTAAGATAATTCTTCACTCATGCGACCTCAGATCTTGTGCTCACATCCACATCACTAACCTCATGTATTCAACTACCTCATAACTACACATGATCATATTCAATCCTGATTAGGAGATATCATCCGATTTCCACAAACCGCTACTCAGGAACACTGCCTAAATATTGCTTCCACCGATTTCTTCATAACTGTGATGAATAAATAAATTTTTGTATGCGCTCTAAACCATGATCTTATAGAACATCATAGAGTAAGTCCTCAACTCTGTATAGCTTCATCTTCAATATCCCAAGTGCGCTAACTCAAACACTGTCTACTTCTCTGCTAATCATCAGTAGATCACTGAGTTGACATCAATGACATTCATAGTCATGAATGCAACAACAACTACTATAGAATGGTTTTGAATACTCCCACATAGGATATATTCAACATTCATTCCTAACAATCTCCCCCATTGGCATTGATGGGAACATACATGAAAAAACATCCAAGTTCCATGAATATGAATATTGCAACACTGCTGCTCTGAAATTGCTTTCAAATCCTCTTCATCAATCAAATATTGCTTCGTTTTCCTATTTAATTCTCTTCAATAGATGATTTTTCATGAGTACTTCTCTCCCATTGACATCAATGACATATGTTTCATCATTATTTTAACAACAACTTTAATGTCAAAAGACACTTTTTTAGAAAATACATTCACTAGAGTCCTCATGACTCAGCTCAGATACACATACTCCCCCATAGAGGAAGTACCACCATCTAGTCTAGAAGAAAGATAGCTTTGATCCAATGTTCATCTTCATAGGCTTCACTAGTAGATTTAGGTTCAATTTGATAAATTAAACACAATTATTCTTGTACCTTATTTCATGTCAGAACTCCTCTGTCTATGCTTCCAATAATTTTCTCAACAGGATGATCCCTTGATAGATTCCTATTAGGTGTCACTTTCTCACTTCTTGTTTCTTCTGTAGGTTCTTCAATGATTTCTTCACTATAGCTTTCATTCAACAGATCACTATCAGTTTCATAGAATAATTTAGTAGTCTCTGGATTACTTCTAGGATGACTTCCTTCATCTGATTCATAATCAATCATTCTTTCTTGAATTTTGAACTTTTCATCATCTTTAACATTTGAACTCTCAACAATAGTCTTAGTTCTTTTATTGTAACATCTACAAGCTTTTCTCTTCAATGAATATCCAAGAAATATACCTTCATCACTTCTAGGATCAAACTTTCCAATGTCATCATCTCTCTTAATATAATATTTGCTTCCAAAAATTCTAAAATACTTAACTGATGGTGACTGATGGTGCATGTCCAAACCATAGTTCATAGGGTGTCTTGTCTATGTCTTCTTTGATTTGTACTCTATTCATTATATACACTATTGTGCTCACTACTTCTCTCTAGAATATCTTCACTAAGTCATTCTCAAATAACATAGCTCTTGCTGCTTTAGTCACTGATTTGTTTCTTCTTTCTGCAATACCATTTTGTTCAGGTGTCCTAGGGGCTGAAAACTATCTCTTAATACCATTCACTTCACAAAAAATGTTAAATTCTTTTGAAGTGAATTCTCCACCTCTATCTAATCTCAAACATTTAATCTTCATTCCAGATTCATTCTCAACTTTATTCTTAATGATCTTAAACTTATCAAATGCTTCAAACTTTTCTTTAAGAAATGCAATCCACATCATTCTTGTAAAATCATCAGCAAGAATCATAAAATACCTTTCTCCATAGAGTCCTCTAGTCCTTGTGGGACTGCTCAAATCTGTATGAACAATTTCCAACTTCTCTGCTGTTGTAAACTTCTTCCTGAGAAATGAGCTTCTCTTCTATTTAGCCATCATACATTCCTTGCAATTCATGTTAGTAGGCTTCATAATTTTAGGCAAATCTCTTATTGCTGTATGCACCCTAAAATGGTCGCCTAGACTTTGGGCCTGATTCTTGCAATTTATCAAATCCCTGAATCAATATTTTCAAAAATTAGGATTTTCCAAATATATCAATTTCCTTGATGAAGTCCTATTTTATCATTTTTTATTATTTTCCTTGGGCTAACCATTTTATCCTAAAGTCTTTGTTTATTCAAAAGGAATATTTCCTCCCCTTTTAATAAATAAAAATCCCCCACTTTTCATCTTATCCTAAAGTTGCACAAATAAAGCATTATTCCTATTTTATAAAAAGGGAAAAGAACTTTTTGTCTCATATGGACACAAAAGTCAACTCTTATTTTCTCATTGGAGTATATTTGTGCACATGGATTGCTCCTCTTTCAAGCTCCACCCTTGATTAAATCTTTTGCCTCTTAATCTCCATGGTCCATTTCTTCTCATTTCCTATAAAAGAAGAGATCTCACTACCAGGTACAGGCAATAGTACAGTCACCAAAAATGTCATGTGACACTTCTCTATATACAAAGGTGATAGTTTATCTCCGAGTGACCGTTCGTTGACCTACAGGTGACAATTTATACCAAACAGTGCGACACTTTCTGTCAAATAGTGCAACACTTTTAACTGGTAAAGTGTCACCCTGCTATACAAGAAACTGTCGCATGACACTGGAAAAATGTTGTACGACACTCTGAGACAGAAAAATAGAGAGCCGAAAATGATGCTAAACTATGATGAATTTTTTTTGAAAATGCATGAAATGAAGGACAAAACAATAATGCTCTACCCCACGGTGGGCGCCAGAAATGTACACACTCAAATGGTGCACTTCTGTGGATCATTACAATAAAAAAAACTCAAGAATGAGGTCTCAAAAATTGATCCATAGCTCTCTATGTATGGAGTTGCAAGATTTAAAATTGCTCTCAGCTAGAGCTAATAGGCTTAATGACCTTGCTAGTCAACCACACAATGAGAGATTCAAGTGAAGACAAGGGCAAGAATGCCAATATCTCCAAGAATCACTATGAATGAAATGCAATGCAAGATAGAATGAGATGAATATGCAAGTTAATCTATTGAAATGGAAAGAAAAATGCAACTAATCTATGAAAGGAAAGAACAAGTGTTACAAATCCTTCCTATTTAGACTATGTGAGATTAATCTATGGCATAAAGGAAATCTAAACTATGAAAGCATAAATGTGGAACTACTATGAAAGAATGGAAGCTAAGCTATGAAGAAAATTAAGAACTCTAAGATGTAATGCAACAATGATCTCAAAAAAGCTCTAAAGTCTTCAAGAATTCTTGCAGCATAAAGTTAGCATAAAAACAATTGACCTAGAATGAGGAAGAGAGCTCTTCTTTTATAGGAAATGAGAAAGAATGGACCATGGAGATTAAGAGGCAAAAGATTTAATCAATGGTGAAGCATAAAAGAGGAGCAATTCATGTGCACAAATATCATCCAATGGGAAAATAAGAGTTGACTTTTGTGTCCATATGAGACAAAAAGTGTTTTTTCCCTTTTTGTAAAATAAGAATAATGCTTTATATGTGCAACTTAGGATAAGAGGAAAAGTGGAGACTTTTTATTTAATAAAAGGGGAGGAAATATTCCTTTTAAATAAATAAAGACTTTAGGATAAAATGGTTAGCTCGAGGCAAATAATTGAAAATGATAAAAGGATTTGATCAAGGAAATTGATATATTTGGAAAATGCTAATTTTTGAAAATATTGATTCAGGGATTTGATAAATTGCTGAATGGGGGCCCAAAGTCTAGGCGACCATTTTAGGGTGCATACAACTGCAAGTGTAGTACTCACTTTCACAATGTTATCAAAGTTTATATGACAAAACCTTATGTGGCATAACCGACTGTCATCAATCTTAGTAATCAAGCATGTCATCTCAGTATGATTCAATTGAAATACATTACCTCTAGTTCTAGATCCAGTACCAATCAAATTTCCATCCTTGTCTTTGATTACACAAGTTTTATCAGTAAACCAAACTTGATATCCCTTATCAACTAGCTGTCCAACACTCAAAAGATTATATTTCAAACCATCCACAAAGTAAACATCATGAGTATTAGTCTTTCCATCAAGAGTAATAGATCCTATATCTTTAATCAAGCAAGGTGCATTGTTTCCAACTCTAACAATTCCTCCATCATAATTGTTAAACTTTATGAACTTTTTCATATCTCTAGTCATATGATGTGAACAACCTCTGTCTATGATCTAATCAAATTTCTTTTGTACTTGAGGAACTAAAGCCTTTTCTTCCTTAATTTCTATTTCAAGATTTTCTTCTTTAATTGCTACAAATCTTATATCATCATTCTCAATATCAATTTCACTCAAAGATTTTTCCAAACTAGCTTCAACTTTTTCATCATTTGCATAGTGACATTCTTTAGATATCCTAGGATTAAAGTTCTTTCTATACTTTTTAACTCTCTTAGGACATTTAGATGCAAAATGACCAAATTATTGACAAGTCCAACATTTAAATTTTTTTTTACCATCTGGTTCTCTTTTCACAAGCAAGGCAATACCTTCTTCAATCTTCCCGTCTTCTTGATTTCTAGATCTTCTATTGCTAGCATAATCTCCACTTACACTGATGCTTCTTGAAAAAGTAGGATGAACACTAAGAGCACTGAATGTTGTTTCTATTCTAGGTAAATCTCCTAATAGCCTCAAGTTCATCACTACTACTTCCAATCTTCCAAGAAGAGTTTCTCTGGTAAAGTTCATAGTACAAGGTATAACTTGTTCAATCATCTATGTTGTCTGCTTAAATGGAGGAGTCAATGTCCTCAAAATTTTCCATATCACTTCATTCTCTATCTTTGTTCATCTACAAGATTTTATACCTGCAACAATCTCTGACATTTTATCAATATAGCTTCTAACAAATTCATGTTCCATCATTCTTATATCTTCAAATGCACATATCCAATTATGTAATCTGACTTTCTTTGCATGTTCATCACCTTCAAAAGTAGATTGTAAAGCTAACCAAATTTCATGAGATGTTTTTAGATATTTTACCTGACTGTACTCATTTTACGGAAGGGATGACAAGAGTGCTTCTCTAGCAAGTATGTTACACATGAATAGATATCTTTCCTCATTAGTACATTCTTCAATCTTATCCTCATCAATGACAATCTTCTGATTCTTTGTGATTAACCAATAACCTGGTCCTAAACAAAGTAAATGTGTCTTCATCTTTTCTTTCCAGTTGTCAAAATTTACTCCATCAAACTTAGGGCTTTCTAAATTGAAATGATTCACCATGGATCTCCTTAAGCTATTAAAATTTTCCTTCAAGGACCTGCCACTCTGATACCAATAATAAAAGCACCAAGTCGGCCAACCAAATCCTCAAGAACTCTAGTCGGTAAACTTGAACTACCGAGCGCTAGATAAAAAATTGAGCACCAATGAAACAACTGACCACTCCAAGCATCACCAGGAAAGCATGTCGATTGAGCACCATAGGTATCGCTGAGTACAAGTTCCACTGAGCACAAGAGGTTTCACCGAGTTCCCTTAGCGATCGAGCTTCCTTCAATAATCAAGACCATCGATTAATGCTGCAATCGAGTAACACAGAACCAAATCAACACACCACCATGAAAATTCATCGAGTACCCTAGAATTCCTATGCATCATATCTTGTAATGGTAGTCGGGTGATGGCTTTGTCAAGATGAAGGGTATATGTGGTATGTGGGGAATCCCACTTGTAATCATTAGAGTCCATTCTGAATGGAACTCCTCAAATGTCTCAATTTCATTGTAAACACAAGCATTAATGTCACTTGGTAACCAAATATTTGAGATTCCCCCTATAGGTGATCTATAACCTAAACCTTGATGCCTTGGATTTTGAGTAGGAGCTATTGGCTCTACTATTCCTTGCTCTTTCTTTCCTAGGCCTGAATGCTCATTGTACCCCTTATTTTAGACTATGGTATAACCCCTTCCATATTTGTGTACTGGGACTATGTGCTCTGGAGGTTCTTCATCTGTGTATGACTAGGAGGATAGATTATTTTTAATGATCTCTTCATTTATATCTCCCCATCTTAGAAAAATTATGGGTGGATAAATAATCGTTAGTTTTTTGCTTCCTCCCTAGAGGTTTCCTTGGTTTTCCATATGACCTGGGTGAGATAGGTAACTTGCCTACACAAAAGAATTTGGCATAGGTATATTCTCCACATTCATTTTCTTGTACTTGGATTTTTAGTTCTAATAAGGGTTCTGCTATTGATTTTTTCAGACTTGTGGGATCTATACTCTGAGAAGAAGAGATATTTGATGCCTCTTGATTTTTGGGTACACCATTTGTAATAAGGTAATAGGGGATCAATAGAAACACGCAATAACATAGAAATCTCAAACACAAAGAGATAGTTAATGCAATTAGTATTCACAATATTCAAGAAAGGATGCAAGAAAAATAATAATCACAATCAATCAAACATTATGAAATCAGTCCAAGACATGAATATGAAAACCATAAAATACTTCCTTGGTGTTCTCTGTTGGAAAAATGGTTAGTGCTCCCCTCAGGATTCATGACATCACTTAACCACCTCTTGTGTCTTCTATAAGTCTAGTGGTTGTATCGGGCATTGACAGGTCAATCTTTTGGTGCAATGACAACTACTACTTGTAACAAGTGGTATTAGAGCTTGGTCATAGGTTTGAATCCCCTTGGGTAATGCTGAGGGGGAGATTGTTAGAAAAATGGTCAGCATTCCCCTTGGGATTTGTGACATCACTTAACCGCCTCTCATGTCTTCTATAAGTCTAGTGGTTGTATCAGGTATTGACAGGTCGATCTTTTGGTGCAATGAAAACTAATACTTGTAACATTCTCTTTCTCATGCAATGTGGGCTCTTAGAATTGAGCTCAAGATAGTGCCAATATAAGAACTCAAAGAATTGTGGTTTTTTATTAAATATGAGAAAATGATCTCTATTTATAATATTTTAGGGGTTTCAACCAAGAATCCATGATTTAAGGGTTGATTGACTATGATTGAGGATTTGAACTCAGAGTGAGTCAGAGTTCAATTGAGTTGATTGCTTGGTTTAACATATTGATTGATTTGTCAACAAATAGATTGGAGAGATGACTTGAGTTGATTAAAGAGATAACATAATAGATTGGTGAGTTAACCAATTGCATGGATGAGTTAACTGAGTACATGGATTAGTCAACTGATTGCATGGATTAGAAGACTAAATTGATGGAGGATTTAACTAATTGTTGAGGGAGGAATTAACAATGTGGACTAAATAGTTAGGAGAGGGAATTGTAGAGTGAAGAGTTGTGATTGAAAATCTAACTCAAAGTGAGTGTAAAAAAAGGTAAAATAAATTTTATTATTTGTTAAAGAAGAAAAATATTAATGAGAAATTTTGATGGGGATTATTTCCATAGCCACAAAAGTCACAAACTATTTCTTCCTTTCAAGGCAATAGGAACTCAAAATGCAAACAATAATTGTTGGAGATAACAATGCCCAATCAATCCTTGGAGATATGATTTCCTCCTTGATAAGCCCAACAATTCTCCACCAAATTGACATGCTTCTACAATACATTTGATCTTAGGGTGTCACTACTATTAGTTCCAGTACAGAAATCACCCCCCTTTCTTTCCCTTTCTTAATTGATTTATTTTCTTCCTTTGCCTATCCTAATGTCCCCAAACCCGATGTTTGTATCGTTTAAGCCATTCCTCTATTCTTGTGATGGATTTGGATTCCTCCTACATAAAGACCAATGAATTCCTACCCCTATTGAGGTCTTTTCTACTTTAAAATATTCTAGTGATTGAATCCTCTCCCCAAATCTGTCTTCCTCCCCTGACCCAAATGATATCAATTATTCCTTCTTGTAATTTCTCCAACATCGGTAACTCTCATCTACAAATATTCATCAAAATAAACTAACAACAAACTGACTAATTATCGTAAGGGACTAAGAAAGGAAGATAAAACTTAACAAAAACACAAAATGAAACATAATTAAGGATAAGGACGATGCCCTACATCAAGCTCCATCCGTGATTTTTTTGTGAGTGTGGCTCACAAAGGGAGTTGGGTAGTAGAACTACCCTTCCAAGTTGTCATCAACTTGCAACATACCCCCTATTCTTGAAATTGGAAAACTTTACCGATTTACTTCTTTTGTTTCTTCCCACTTCATTCTGGTACACAAGTTGCTCTCCTCTACAAAGATTTTCTCCTCTTCTCTCCTCTTCCATGGGCTCCATCCCACCACAAATATACCACCTTCACCAAATTTGATCACCAATATCCTCTAGTACTTCCACATAAAAACACACCATTTCAAAATCCAGTTGGAAAGTAAATTCTTTGATGCATTTGCTTGTACATTCTTATTTACTTCTACAACATGAAGATTAACATCAATTCTCTTAATAGAAATATTAAGACTCACCACTGTAAACTTTGCACTTTCAATCTTCTTCAAGTGTTCATTTGATGTGAACAAGTTTTTTCTCTTCTCAATCTCTTCCTCAATTACTTCACACTCTTCATTAATAATTAATTTATAGTATCTATACATTAATATGCATTGAAATGAAATATTTCCATGTATCTATTCTCATTTTTCTCTACATCCTCCCTTTCTTTTATCATTCCAAATGTAGAAAAATCACAACTCTAAATTTTTACCTCATTTTCTTTTGCTACACCATTCATCTCCTTAGGTTCTTTTGTAAAATCTCCTTCTAGCAATATATCAATGGTCTTCATCTCTTCTTTCTAATGAAGTTTATTTCCCTCTTTTCCCAATTTCTTGTGAAATACACAATCTTCTAAATTTATCATCTTAGGTTTTCTATTTGTTGTAGTCTCTTCAACAATTGCAATCTCATTCTCCTCTACTTTGTTTTCAACCTCTATTGCACTTAGCTCCTCATCAAACTTAATATCAAATTTAGGAGTCTCTAGGTCCATTTTTGGAACTTCTTTCTCTTCTACCTCAACCTAGCTATAACATTCTCTCTCCACATTCATCTTCACTCTCAAATAAAAATCTATTTTCTCACACCTTCACATCCTTTAAAGGTGTTACTCCGAAGTGGATCAATTATTGTCATTAGTATTCATCTGTACAGTAGGTAAATAGTGTTGGAAAGTTGTCTATACTGAGGTATATGACTAGATATAATGTTGTCATTATGACAACAAAGTCATATAGTAGTTTGGAGTCAGCGCACTTGATGTAAAGATCAGAATTTGGTTAAGTGTTGAAGACTGGACAATATATAGAGTTCCTGCAGCTCAGAGCATCAACGCACATGTGTACGGATGAATTATGGTATGCACCTTGGAAGTTAAGTTTGTTAGACTATACTCATTCTTAGTCTATGAGTGCATAAGTAGATGTGCAAGGATGAGAAAGTTACAATCAATTGAAGTTGCACAACCAGTGTGTGCCAGCAATGAATAGAGCATGGAGCCGACAGTTAGCATTTTGGTTTGTGATTATAATGTAATGTTGTAAAGGCTATGCACCCATTGTATTTAGGTTGTCGACATGTTTATATGTATAATTGTAAGCATGCTTAAGCTAATTCATTTGGAAGCCTTGTTTGTAATTAGTTATAGGGCCGACCTAATTATGTATTTTGTATGAGCGCATAAATATAAGGTGCACCCATTATATTCGGTATGGAAGTTGAAATAGAGTTGTGATAAGCAGAGCATAAGTGTGTGAAGACACTAGAAGATGTATTAGAGCTTTGCAAGAGGTCAAAGCATCAATGCATCAAAGGAACTGATCTGACAAGCAATGTCACAATGACAATTCATACTGCAAATATAGTGTGTATTTGAGATCAGAAGGTTGTAGCCTTCACCACTTAAGTAGTGAGCTCTTGGATAGTGCATCCTCTCCCCTAACAGGGATGATTGTAAAAGACTCCTAATAGGGTCTGACCCTTAACAAGGTCTACTATACTTAAAGCATTGTAAAGCTACTCCTAACAGGGTAAAGGAACTTCTAACAAGGATCACAAAACACTAGTGAAAAATATTAGTGGGTATCAATTCCCACCAAGGTTTTACGTATTTGGGTTTCCCCATAATCATATTAGTGTCATGTGTTGATTTCATGTTTCATGCATATGTGAATGTTTATTTTAGTTTAGCATAAAGATTACAGTGAAAAGTTAAAATATAGTGAACATTGATTCACCCCCCCCTCTTAGTGTTCCCATTCCTAACAATTGGTTTCAGAGCTCTGGTCCTCAGAAAAGAAGTTTAACCACTTGAGGAGATCATGGACAAAGCAAAAATGAAACATCTGAAAATAAATCTTGAAGCTGCTCTTGAAGATCTGGACAAGTCAGAAAGAGAATCTAAAGAACTAAAGGATAAACTCAGTGATGCTCAATTAGTCATCAAAAAGCTAAGGAAATATTTGAAAGAATGCTCTACCAGTGATCTAGGGACAATGGTTAAGAAGCTCAATGAAGAAAAAAAATCCTTAAAAGAACAACTTGAAGAATTTGATGATAAGCTGACTAATAATCAGGAAGTATATGATGAACAGATCAAAGAGAACCTTCAGCTGAATGAAGAACTAAGGCAAGCAAACATGGAAATCTTGGAGCTAAGGAAAAGCAAAGAAAGCTTGGAGTCTGAATTGAAAGAAGCAAAGAATCATATTGACAAATTACACACCAGTTCTGATTTGGTAGAATCTCAGTTGTATGCAAGAAGAGCCAAAGGAGACACTAGTTGTATTGGATACAATGAAGCACAAAATCAGATTGACAACATGCGAGTAAGAAAGGATTCACAAAAGGACTCTACTGATGCTGAAAAGATTGAAGATCAAACCATAGATAATGGTGGACCACCTAAGAATGAGCACAAGCAAGTAGAACACACTTGTTTTGCATGTAACAAGCATGGAAACATTGCAAGGAACTTTATAGAGGTAAGACCTTTTAATGGTTACTGTTATTCATGCAATAAATTTGGTCATAGAGCTATGAATTTCAAGACTAGCAAGAAGAACAAGATTCAAAAAGATTAGAGAAATCAGAATTAGATAAATGTAAGAAGTTCTCAGAATGTTACATGCCAGATATGTAACTATAATGGTCACACAACAAAACAATGTAGAATGGTGACTCATGTCAATGCACCGAGGAATATAAGACCTCCAGTCATTTGTCACTCTTGTAACAATGCTGGACATATCTCAAGGTTCTATAGATCAAGAACGCAAGGTCAGGGAAGCCCCAAAAAGGCCAAAGAACCAGTTTTGGATCCCATAGGAGAAGTAAATTTTTTCAAAGCCTCAGATGATGCAACCATGATTTGGTTAGAGAAAAAGAAGGACAAGACTAATGAGAATGTATTGGATGCATCCGTAGTGGATGCACCTTCTACATCTGGATGAATGGCCCTCAGGGTCATAGGGGGAGCTAATTTAGCTCTAGACCCCTGCATGGCTAGTATACTCATCCTTAGAGTATGCACCTTTGGACTTAAGCTTTTGGAGTTTAAAGGTACCTATGTGCAAGAGCACACATGCTGATTGTTAGTAGAACTTGAGTTGCAAATTTTGAAGTGACACCCTGGTTTACACGACTTGCATTAATGGTATAATTTTCACTTTTAAGTACATGGAAGTTATTTGATTGTTCATTGCATTCAAATTTAGAGTGATAGGAGAGAGGAAAGAGCCTTGGAAGTTGTTGTGAAGACTTAGAGATTGATCTATCAGTGTTTACAATGAATTTGGTCAGTTGCAGAAACCCTAAACTGGTTGCGCCAATTTGGAAGCCTTCAAATTATCTCAAAGTTCAGTTGGAAAGTGTTTACAAGTAAGTCATGGCCACTCCCATTGTTTATGATGTCGCTGAGAAGAAGAGATATGTTTTCAAGAAACATCCATTTAAATCAACCCTAGATGATTTAGAAGGAGCTTTCTCCCGCACGCCTATGGGCGTCATGCATGTGGAAGATATTAGGGCATATATCTACTATAAGAATGAACCAGTTGGACTGGATAGGCTAAGAGCATACATGGATACCATGCTGAAACTAGACAAAACATTCATGGATGAATATGCTAAATGGAATGATCACCCTATTGTTGAGTATGCTATGGCATATGAATTCTATGAGATAGAATGGATAAAGATCTTATTGAGCAAGATTCATGATGATTGTTTTGGATTGGTGATGTACCTGTTAGAATCACCAATGACTTGATACATGAGACGACGAGCCTTTCTAGGTCAGGCATCATCCTTCCTGTGGGCAAGGATGTCAGAAAGATGGTTGAGCAAACATGTAAGTCAAGGAGTGATAGGCACAACATGACAATCAAGCCTATTGAGCAAGAAGACATCAAATTGATGTCAATGATACTGGGATATAGGTTTCATCACACTAGCAGGGTGAATAGTGTGTTTGCGGGCACTATTCTAGAAGACATCAAACTTGTGAAGGGAGATGGGGAATTTAACTTGTGTGAGATCTTGCGCACATAGTTGATTGATAACATCAAAGCCATCAAGCATGGCAAGAAAAAGATATTCAGGTTTGGTTCATTAATTATCTACATGTACCTTCATATTGTTGGAAAGATATTAGATTTGTACTTGGAAAAATCCATTCCAACCATGCCTCAGATATCCAACAAAGCATCCATTGAAAGTACATTAAGAGATTATATCACATTGGAATTGAAGAACTTTAGAGTCAAGATGCAAATGAGGTACATAATCCTAGAGAGCATTGTGGAAAAGTATAAGGATACAATATGCTTTATGGTTGAAACTGATACAACTTGTATGGAAGTTGTTGAAACAAGAACTAAGTGGATTCATCCACTTGGCTATGAGGTAGAGGAACAGGTCCTTGAAGCATATGCATAGGTACTACTTTCAACCCCCAAAGATCCTAATGAACCTAGGTTGGGAACATATGAAGAGAAAACCAGAGAAGTAGATGCAAAGCTTAACAGCGTAGCAACAAAAAGGAAGGTTGCTAAAGTCACATCAGAGATCTTAAGGATTCATGGTGTATCCCAAGAAGACCTTGACAAGGCAAGGGAAGAGAAGATTTCTTTGGAAATGAAAAGCGCAGCAACAAAAGAACAAGAAGATCCTAAGATGAAGAAGATAAAAATTGAAAAAGATGATAGTCAGAAGGATATGACTGATTACACTCCTTCTATGCCCAAAGAAACTAGTGATTCTAATGCTCCTTCAGAGTATAAGCCAATAGCCAAAAGGAAGAAAGACACCAACACTAGTCATCCATCCTCATGAGCTACAAGGAGCAAGAAAAACATTCAAGCACCTCCTAAGGTAGGATTCATACCAAGCCTCAAAGTATTGAGCACAAGAATTGTTAATGAAGGTAGAATTGATCAAGTAGGGAAGTTTTATGAAACATAAAATGAGATTGATAAATAAAAAATACATGATATGATTGTTAAACATATGATAAAGTTCAAGAAGATAGTTCTTGAATTGAAAACAAAAATTCCAGATAAAGTATGGGAGATATTGGATACCTTGAAGAGACAAGCCATTGAAGAAGACTTTAGAATAAGGGAAAAAATTCTTGATTCCACTCTTCCAGTATGTTCTGTTGAAGAAAAGTCACTATTGTTGAATTTGGTGAAGCCGCACTTAAGGTCAAAGATGAGAACACTACATCTCATGAACAAAGACTATGAGCTGATCTCTAAGGAAATAGAGAAGGCCTTTGAGAAGGTATTCTTAGAACAGTGCATGAAACCTATGTCTGCACCCATCTCTCAAGTACCTAGTAAGCAAGACAAAGTAGAAGAGACTATCAAGGAATAGTCTACAGGTCCTCAGGATTCAGTGCCTATAGTGGAAGTAAAAATAGAGTTAGATAAGTATGCACCCATGTCTGATTCACTCAAGGATAGCACCATTATCATTGATAATGTGGAGATAGCCATGGCAGCCATTGACACAGACTTAGATAAGTTTGAGGAAGATTTTGTGAGCACACAAGAAGCTGAGATTTTATGTAGCAACACACCTCCCACTCATCAAGAAGAGGTATTAATTGAAAATATATTAGATGAGAAAGAAGAAGAGAAAATAGAAGAGGAAGAAAAGAAAGAAGAAGAAGAAAGAAAAGAACAAGAGAAAGGTGAAACCTCTGTTGATCTAGCCAAGGTAAAACCAAAAGTGATGGATAGCACTCCCATCACTCCCTCCTCAGCATTGTTGTCAAGTTTGACACCTGACACATCTAGTTTGGACTCATGGAAAGAAGAAGACCTGATTAAGTTCAGCATCCTAGCTATGGAGAAGGCAAAGGAGAAACAAGTAATGAGAAATCCTCTCCTTGTGGAATCAGTGAACATACTGAATAGTTTGTTTCCTATGGACATGAAAGTGAATAAGGTACACTCGGTTGATGATGTGAGTACAATTATCTTACAGTTCAAAAGTAATTTTTCTAGCCTTGAAGAATCTACATCCAAAGTTGCAAAAGAGAAGTACCTGAAGAAGAGATTGAATGAGTTGATGAACAACTTTGCACTAGATCTAAATTCACTCAAGATAGGACAAACATCCTTAAAAGAATTTGCTAATCAAGGAAGGAAATTCATTGCAGACTGCATGGATCAGGATAAGCTTACTAATGCCCATCTTAAAACAATACAAGAAGTGGAAGCTATGATTGAGAAGGTAAAGAATTCAGTGAAAGACACATCCACTTATGTGAACATGTGCAACAATGTCTACCAAGGTCAGTTGGACAAAATTGAGAAAGCAAAGAAAGAGATGGCAAAGATAAGGTCTAGACAGACTTAGTTGAGGAATGCTCTTGCACCCTCACTAGACATTCTCAATTAGAACATCAAGGAGATAGATTCCACAATGATAACCTATGATCAAGGTCTGAGCACATATCTGAAGAAGATGGAGAAGCTTCAATATGCTTTATGCACCCATCTCTAGATAGTTAACTCTTTGATAACTTTTTGGAAGAAGGAGATCCAAAATCTTAAGATAGCATATCTGGATGTTTTCCCTAAGTAAGTATGTGTAGATACCATTTTTGCTACACCTTTGTCATTAATGTCAAAGGGGGAGTTGTGTATAGAATATGGAGTATAATATGTATAGGGAGATATAAGATTATGTATAAAAAATGTATAGAAGACAAAAGTTTTTTGTGTTAAGGGACAGTTAGCAACTTGGCCATATTCCTTTGTTGCCATCAATGAAAAAGGGGGAGATTGTTGGAAAGTTGTCTATACTGAGGTATATGACTAGATATAATGTTTTCATTATGGCAACAAAGTCATATAGTATTTTGGAGTCAGCGCACTTGATGTAAAGATTAGAATTCGGTTAAGTGTTGAAGACTGGACAATATACAGAGTTCCTACAGCTCAGAGTATTAGCGCACATGTGTACGGATGCATTATGGTATGCACCCTAGAAGTTAAGTTTGTTAGACTATTATCATGCTTATTCTATGAGTGCATAAGAAGATGTGCAAGGATGAGAAAGTTACAGTCAGTTGATGTTGCATAGGCAGTGTGTGCCAGCAGTGAACAGAGCATGGAGCCAATAGTTAGCATTTTGGTTTGCGATTATAATGTAATGTTGTAAAGGCTATGTGCCCATTGTATTTAGGTTGCCAACATGTTTATATGTATAATTTTAAGCATGCTTAAGCCAATTCATTTGGAAGCATTGTTTGTAATTAGTTATAGGGCCAACCTAATTGTGTATTTTGTATGAGGGCATAAATATAAGGTGCACCCATTGTATTCGGTATGTAAGTTGAAATAGAGTTGTGATAAGAAGAGAAGAAGTGTGCAAAGACACTAGAAGTTGTATTAGATCTTTGCAAGAGGTCAAAGCATCAATGCATCAAAGGAACTGATCTAACAAGCAGTGTCACAGTGACAATTCATCCTGCAGATATAGTGTGTATCTGAGATCAGAAGGTTGTAGCCTTCACCACTTGAGCAATGAGCTCTTGGATAGTGCGTCCTCTCCCCTAACAAGGATGATTGTAAAAGAATCCTAACAAGATCTGACCCTTAACAAGGTCTACTGTACTTAAATCATTGTAAAGCTACTCCTAACAGGATAAAGGATCTTCTAACAAGGATCACAAAATACTAGTGTAGAATATTAGTGGGTGTCAATTCCCACCAGGGCTTTACCTATTTTGGTTTCCCCATAATAATATTGGTGTCATGTGTTTATTTCATGTTTCATGCATATGTGAATGTTTATTTTACTTAAGCATTTAAGTTCAGCATAAAGATTAAAGTGAAAAGTTAAAATATAGTGAACACTGATTCACCCCCCCCCCCTTCTCAATGTTCCCTTTCCTAACAAATAGAGTAAGATAGTTCAGTCAGTTACAACTATGTAGTAGTCACTGAGCATAGAGGACACTGAGTATAATAGTTACCGAGTACATAGGATTACCGAACACTAGAATATACCAAGACTGGGAGACAACATTTACTGGGTAATCCAAAGTTCACATAAAAGTTTGGAATGGAACATAGTTCAAGGTGAACAATTTTTTGTCGAGCATGAAAATAGTTTATCAAGATTGAGGTGAATATTTATTATGGATGTAATCATTTAATGAATGATGATTCCTATGTAATGATGATCTAGGTTAATCATATGAATCATTGATCTTAGGTTTTCTAAGATAATGTAAAACCCTAATTAGGTCAAATCAGTTTGATATAAGTATATGTTAAGATGTCATTTTGATGATGTATCATGAAGAAGTAGCTGCACTCAAGGATGTCTGAAGATTAGATAGGGTTTTGATAAAAAGGATTTTGACAGAGCATACAATTTATCAGAAACAGGGATAAGGCTATCAAGTAGTATAGAAGGACATATTCATCACAACAAGGTGATATTATTATTGTACTTAATGGATCTGATATCATCAATTTGAGTTGTATTTCATACAAATTATATATCATTGTTACTCTCTAATAATTGTAGCAGATTCAAAATATCCTAACAGAGTGAACTTAACAGTTATGTATTAAATCTCCTAACTGAGTGCACACTTGCATAGTGTTATTAAAATTCTCTAACTAGGTAGATATAGCTGATCTTATTGTTACTCCTAACAGGGTAAGATCACCAGAAGTAATCAATCTTTGTAAGCCTTAATCAACAACTTTATTTCTACAGAAGTGAAGCTTTGTGGGTTCCATCCCCATCATAGTTTTTACCTTCTAACAAAGGTTTATGTGATAAAAAAATACATGTGTCATTTGTATTAAAGTTTAATGTTTGTTTTATTGATTTGATTTCATGCATTTACATTTCAGTTATGTTATTAAGTGTATGGTGAATGGAATTGACTCAGTTAGTTATTGAAGTATATATTTACAAGGATTTAGTGTGAAAGTTTTTAAGGGTATTGATTCACCCCCACCTCTCAGTACACACCTTTCCATAATTCCAATAATTGGTATCAGAGCTAGTTATCTTATTGAGGAAGCTGTTAGAATAACTGAGAGGGGGGTGAATCAGTTATCTAGTGTCCCAAATCAAAATGTATAATCCAAAACAAATTCCTCAACTTCTGCTACTTGGTAAACATAAAATACTTTCATTGTCTGTGTTTTTACCGATTGTCAGTCTAAACTTTATAACAATTACAGATCAAATCTAACATGTAATATGTAAAGTATGATAACAAACAAATATCACAATCAACACATAACACAAGAGATTTAACGTGGAAACCGTGTGAAGGGAAAAACCACCTGGGACTGGCAACCCAAAATTGTTCACTCTTTTGAAGTGAGGTCAGTGAAGACCCAACCCTGTTAAAGGTTACAAACACACTGTTAGGTGTGACCTTGTTAGAGGATTTTAGACCAGAAGTTATCATCCAACCAGTAGTCACTCTGGGGTTGACAGGATAACAATGTTCACTCTATGAATGAAACATCAAAAGACTTTCATAGTCTTCTTGGTTAAGAGATTTGACTGTGTACAATGGTTAAATATGTAACAGTAGATGATCTACCTTGAAACAACTTCAATTGTAGTTTACAGATCAATGTTCAGCTCATTCAAATCTTTTTTTATCAATATACCACTTTAGATTCAATACAATATCAACTTACTGTTTGTCGGTAATTACTCTTTTTAGCTTGGTAATTATTCTGTAGCTCGGTTCTTATTAACTAGTATGATCAGAATGCATGAAAACTTGTTCACGCGATAATTCTATAGTATCTTCTTCTTCCGACAATGTTTCAACAATGGAACCAATGTCTCTTATATAGATGAGTAAATCATTTTCTTTTCCTCCATCAAATTTTGCTGCTTAATCATATTCATAGATTTTGTCACTTTAAGCTTCCTCAGCTGATGTGTTAATAACACATTTCAATCTGCTCCATTAGATCTTTTTTTATTTATGTTAGCCATCAATCTTCATAAAAAACCTTATATGTTACCTCGATTTCATACACTTTACAGCTCATCACTTTATCAGCTAAACTGATCATTTAATTCCTTTTTGTTTTTCTTGATTAACAAAGAAATGCGTCGGTGATCACAAGCTTAGTTAACACTACGCTTGGTATACACTATATTCCATCGGTGTATACTAGAATGCTTTATTTACTGACAACACTGCTTTATGTCTTTCATCTCTATCCTTCATCATAGATGAATGCAACATAATAAATTAAATTTCATCAAGTCATAGACTCATCAAAAAGTTACTCAGTGTATTCCTTATCCTAATCTGACATATACATCTTCCTCATGTAGATATTTATGTTCTTCATCTCTTTCACCTTTCTTCAAATGTGTCAGTATGTAACTTACAAGATAAGTACTGTCAAGCTAGTTGACATCAATGACAACATAATACTGATTTAATCATCTTGCATATCTACTCAACAAATCCTTAGTAATCTTGAATTATAGATTCTCCATTCAGGTTCTAAATCAGTTGTAGTTCATCAATCTCTCCCTTTGGCATTGATGACAACTCAAGTAATATGAAATGTACCATACCCATACCAAACATGTATTCTACAACTCTGTAATC
Organism: Chamaecyparis obtusa; assembly: GCA_027943335.1. Taxonomy (NCBI): domain Eukaryota; kingdom Viridiplantae; phylum Streptophyta; class Pinopsida; order Cupressales; family Cupressaceae; genus Chamaecyparis; species Chamaecyparis obtusa. The sequence goes on from BSBK01001169.1 coordinate 1,884,969, forward strand.
AAATGATGTGTAAGCTCTCCCTAGCTTAATATGTTTAATCACTACATTACTAACCAACATTATAAAATACAACTTTGTCATTTTGTAGATATAATCTTTTCAACTCTCAAGTTCCTGTTCATGTTTCTTTCTTTCAGATTATCTCTCCCTTAGATAGTTCTCATCGGTGCATATTTCTCCTTTTCCTTTTCATATTATTTATCTCTCCCTTTGACAACAATGCCAAAGAAATAAATAAACAATCAGATCTTGTAGTAGCTAAGTAACTCTCTATTGTTCATTACTTCCTCTGTATCTTAGTATACTAATATCCCAATCTATTTCAGTTCTTCAAACTTAATCACGACCTTGAACAATATCCAAAGTGTGAACTATGCTACATCAACATGTGTGATCATCTGATAAGATTAGGCTGATGCAACATCCAGATCACATTAGTGACTGATAGACAGGGGAAGGACCCCAAGTCTAGTCCTCAAATATTCAAATGTGTCCTTCGGTAGAGGCTTTGTAAATATATCTACAAGTTGTTCTTTGGATGTAACAAATTATAACTTCACTTTCCTCTCTTGCACTTGTTCTCTTTAGTAATGATACTTAATTGATATATGCTTTGTCTTAGAGTGCATCACTGGAATCTTTGAAATATTAATAGCACTTGTGTTGTCACAGTATATAATCATCGGGTCAGTGATTACCTCATTCATTCCTTCCAACACTTGCCTGATATATGCAATGTTTGAGCAATTAGTAGTAGCAACAACATACTCTACTTCAGCTGTAGACTAAGAAATACAAGCCTGCTTTTTACTTGTCCAAGTTACAAGTCTTTCACCAAAGAAAAATGCTCCTCCAGTGGTACTTTTTCTATCATCCACATTTCCAGCCCAATCAACATCAGTATAAACCTTCAACTCAAACTTACCTTCCTTAGGATACCATAATCCATAATCCTCTATCTTTTTCAGATATCTTAAGATCCTTTTGGTAGCAATCATGTGTGATTCTCTGGGATTAGCAGAATATCTAGCAACAATTCCTACATGTGCTATATCTAGTCTACTGTGAACTACATACATTAGCTTACCAATCATGGATCGGTAAAGTGTTTGGTTTACCTCAGTATTTTCATCTTCCTTTGTCAGTTTACTTCTAGTAGCCATCAGTGTTCCTATAGGTTTAGCATCTTCCATGCCAAATGTCTTCAAGACTTCCTTTATGTACTTGGGACTGTGTGATGAATATCCCATCACTCTCTTCTAAATTACTTGAAATCTGAGAAAGAATTTAATCTCTCCGAACATAGAAATTTCAAACTCATTCCTCATGTCATCAGCAAAAGATTTACATACATGATCTTGACCTCCAAAAATAATATCATCAAAAAAAATTTCAGCAATAAGAATAGTGTCATCAGTATCACCTTTCATGTACAAATTATTGTTTTCACTAGTTCTTACAAATCCAATACTTAACAAATAAGTATGCAGCCTTTCATACCAGGCTCTCGGTGCTTGCTTCAAACCATATAAAGCTCTGTGTAATCTACATACCATGATTCTATTATCTGGATCAACAAATCCTTCAGGTTGTTCTATGTAGACCTCTTCTTCAAGTATACCATTCAAAAATGCTGACTTCACATCCATTTGATAAACCTTAAATTTCTTGTGTGCAACATATGCAAGTAGCATTCTAACTCCTTCCAATCTAGAAAGAGGTGAAAATGTCTCACCATAGTCAATGCCTTCTTCTTGTACATATCCCTTGCATACCAATCTCACTTTATTTCTTGTCACTTCACCATTTTCATTTAGTTTGTTTCTGAATATCCATTTAGTACCGATAACACTTTTATCTTTAGGTCAGGGTACTAAGGACCAAGTTTTGTTTTTCTCTATTTTCTCTATTTCCTCTTTCATTGGATTAACCCATTCTTCATTCTCTAATGCAACTTTCACATTCTTTGGTTCAAATTCACAGACTAGACATGTACCTTGTCTTGTTTTGCTTCTTGTATGCATTCCAACTTGTCTATCTCCAATAATTTGTGTCTCAGGATGATGTCTTCTAACAAAACTAGCCAGTACTTGGTTTCTTCTTTCTTGTTCATCCTGTTCAGGTTCATGTGCTTGCTCGGTAGCACCATCTTATTCGTCAGTTTCCCTTTGATATTCCTCGGGGTTATTTTCCTGTTGACTGGTTATCACAGGTTGCGACTTTGGTAGATAATCAAGAAGTTCAATGTAAGTGAATCTACCATAGTCTTCTAGTTCCTTTCTCTCTTATGTGTTCTTATCATCAAACTCATCAACACGAACATTAGTACTTTCAATTATCTTATTTGTAACCTTATTTAGACATTTGTATGCTTTACTCTTAGTAGAATATCCTAAGAATATTCCTTCATCACCTTTAGAATCAAATTTCCCATTTCTCTCATCTTTCAGAATAAAACATTTTCTTCCAAAAATCTTGAAATAACTTATAGTAGGTTTGTGTCCAAACCATAGCTCATAAGGTGTCTAGTTGGTGTCCTTCTTCAGTTGTACTCAGTTAAGCACATACACAGTTGTACTGAAAACTTCTCTCTAATATGTATGAGCAACATTCTTTTGTATCATCGGTGTTCTAGCACAGTCAATGATTGACCTATTCCTTCTTTCAACAATCCCATTTTGCTGAGGTGTTCTCGGTGTAGAGACCTGTCTCTTAATACCATGCTCATTACAGAAATTAGTAAATTCATCAGAGATAAATTCACCTCCTCTATCAAATCTTAAGCACTTAATTTCTTTACCAGTCTCTTTTTCTACTTTTTCCTTATACCACTTAAACATCTTAAATGCTTCAAATTTCTCTTTCAAGAACATAACAGTCATCAATCTAGTATAGTCATCAACAAAAAGAATAAAGTATCTATGAGTTCTCATAGGACCACATAGGTCGGTATGAACCAATTCAAGTATCTTCTTTGTTGAGTAGTATTTTCTCTTAAAACTAGACTTAGTCATCTTACCTTTCTGACATTCATGGCACATAGCATGATCTAGTTTTGACAAGTTAGGAAACCCTCTAACTCTTTTCTTCTTACTAATCTTGATCATGTTATCAAAATTCACATGACATAACCTCTTATGCCACAACCATGCATCTTCATCCTTCATTAATAAACAAGAAGACTGATCAATATCAAGATAAAATAGATTACCTCTGGATTGTGTACCAGTTCTGACAAGTCTTCCTCCATTATCATAGATTCTTACCTTTCTACTCTCAAAAGAAAGTCAGTGGCCTGAGTTATTTAGCTGTGCCACACTTAACAAATTATAGTTTAGTCCATCTACCCAATATGCATTTTCACATTTTATTCTATCATTAATCATTAGTGAACCTTTACCTCTCACCATACAAGGTGCATCATTTCCCATTCTAACAGATCCTCCATCATATTCATCAAGTAGATCAAATTTCTCTATATCACTAGTCATATGATGTGTACAACCATTGTCTATGATCCATGTATCATTTCTGCTCACTTTAGAGATCAATGTTGTTTCTTCATGTTTCTCTTCTTCCTCTGAATCATCTTTCATAGCAACAAATACTACTTCTACATCATCATCAGTGTCAAATTTAGATTCAAATTCTTCGGCTATGTAACATACCTTTTTCCCTTTGTCATAGCTATCTCGATTATCTCTGTTGTTGTGTCGGTAGCCTATGTTGACTCTTCTCCCATAGCTTCCTTCGGATCGGTCTTTAGATCTATCATCATCTTTCTTATTCGGACATCTAGCAGAGATGTGGCCAACTTCTTTACAATTAAAACATGCTAAGGGTAGCTTGCCTCTATACCTTCCCTTACCTTTGGGAAATCTTCTGGCTATAAGAGCTTCCAGCTCATCAAGTTCATCATCAGTATTACTATCACTATCATTATTCTAATCATTCCTGCTACTAGACTTACCGATCTTCAAAGAGGACATGAAAGTGGATTCAATAGAAGGTACAACACTATTGTCAAAATTATTCAATTCAAAGGTTGTAAGCTTACCGATCAGAGTGTCAAGAGTAAGGTTGGATGTAGCCCTTGTTTCATGAATTGCAAAGATCCTGATCGCATAAACCGGCAGCAAAGTTATGAGAATCTTGCTTATCACTGTTTCATCATCAATAACTCCACTGGATGCTCTAATAACATGTACTACCTCTTTTAGTTTTTTTGTGTATTGCACAATGTTCTCACCTTCTTTCATCTTCATATCATCAAATCGACCTCTTAGGATTTCTACTCTGGCTCTCTTAACATTCGCATCTCCACTGTATATTAGAGTCAGCTTGTACCACATCTTCTTAGTTGTATCACAACCCTTGATGTCTTCAAATTCAGCATTGGTACAGGCAGCAACAAGTTCCATCATAGTAATATTGTGTTCATGCCTATCCTTCAGTTGATCAAGAGTTAAGGGACTAGTGGTTGGTTCAATGTAGCCATTCTCCATCAGTTCTAGTACAGAATTCCCAATTCCAGATATGTGTAACTTCATCCGGCTTTGCCATACTATGAAGTTATCTTTGTTTAGCTTTGGCACTTCCCTCTTATACATCTTGAGACCTTTTGGCTGGAGTCCTTAAAACTCTATTCTAAGAAACTGTTGCTATGATGCCAATTGTTAGAATAACTGAGAGGAGGGTGAATCAGTTATCCAGTGTCCCAAATCAAAATGTATAATCCAAAACAAATTTCTCAACTTCCACTACTCAGTAAACATAAAATACTTTCACTGTCTATGTTTTTACCGATTGTCAGTCTAAACTTTATAATAGTTACCGATCAAATCTAACATGTAATATGTAAAGTATGATAACAAACAAATATCACAATCAACACATAACATACGAGATTTAATGTAGAAACCTTGTGAAGGGAAAAACCAACTAGGACCACCAACTCAAAATTGTTCACTCTTCTAAAGTGAGGTCGGTGAAGACCCAATCCTATTAAAGGTTACAAACACACTGTTAGGTGTGACCTTGTTAGAGGATTTTAGAATAGAAGTTATCATCCAAACATCAGTCACTCTGGGGTTGACAAGATAATAATGTTCACTCTATGAATGAAACATCAAAAGACTTTCATAGTCCACTCGGTTAAGAGATTTGACTATGTACAATGATTAAATATGTAATAGTAGATGATTTGCCTTGAAACAACTTCAATTGTAGTTTACAGATCAATGTTGAGCTCATTAAAATCTTTCTGATCAATATACCACTTTAGATTCAATACAATATCAACTTACTATCCATCGATAATTACTCTTTGTAGCTCGGTAATTATTCTACAGCTCGGTTCTTATTAACTAGTATGATCAGAATGCATGAAAACTTGTTCACATGATAATTCTACAGTATCTTCTTCTTTCGGTGATGTTTCAACAATGAAACCAATGTCTCTTATATAGATGAGTAAATCATTTTCTTTTTCTCCATTAGATTTTGTTGCTTAATCATATTCATAGATTTTTCCGCTTTAAGCTTCCTCGACTGATGTGTTAGTAACATGTTTCAATATGATCCATTAGATCCTTTTTGATTTATGTTAGCCATCGATCTTCATAAAAAACCTTATATGTTACCTCAATTTCATACACTTTACAACTCATCACTTTATCTGCTAAACTGATCATTTAATTCCTTTCTATTTTTCTTGGTTAACAAAGAAATGTGTCGGTGAACACAAGCTTAGTTAACACTATGCTCAATATACACTACATTTCGTTGGTGTATACTAGAATGCTTTATTTACCGACAACACTGCTTTGTGTCTTTCAACTCTATCCTTCATCATAGATGAATGCAACATAACAAAGTCAATTTCATCAAGTCATAGACTCATCAACAAGTTACTCAGTGTATTCCTTATCCTCATCTGACATATACATCTTCCTCATGTAGATATTTATGTTCTTCATCTCTTTCACCTTTCTTCAGATGTGTCGGTATAGTAACTTACAAGATAAGTACTGTCAAGCTAGTTGACATCAATGACAACATAATACTAATTTAATCATCTTGCATATCTAATCAGCAACTCCTTAGTAATCTTAAATTACAGATTCTCCATTCAAGTTCTAAATTAGTTTTAGTTCATCAGAAGTTTAATCATTCAAGAGAAAAGATCTTAAAGATGGAAAGTTATTAGCTTGACAAGACTATTGAGAATCAAAAATTGTAGATGCAGATCTACATTGAAAAATTCAAGGAAGCCAAAGAAAAACTGAGAGAGTTACTGGTCAAAAGGAAGGATGTGACATTTCGGTACAATGAGACTGATTATCATGAAGAAGAGATACAGGATCCATTCGAAGTGTTTGGATCTGGATCTAGTAGCATATCAAATGCATCTAAAGAAATGATATCAAATCTATTTGAAAAGAATCAACATCTTACTTAAAAAGTGAAAGTACTACAGATTGGTCAAGAGACACAAATGGTTCGAGTGATTGATGTCATGAACAATGCAAGATAGATTGAACAAGAAAGGAATTTGGCTATTGAAGATAGAAGACTAATGACCGATAAGCTGCAAGAAAAGGAATTTGAAATACCGAGGCTTACCAAACTTCATTTTGAAATTTCTAATCAAATGGTTGTCATGAGTCGGGAAGTCAAGTGAGTGAACAATAAACTTACTAAAAAATTGGAAGACATTGGTCAATTGAGAGAAGAAAATGAAAGACTGAAGAATGAAGTGAATATTCAACAACAACACAATGAGATGATAAAGAAAGCTGGAGAAAGTACTAAAAGAATGGATGAATTTATAGATAGTCAAAGAAGACTTGACATTACTATTGGTTTAGGCTATACCAAGTAGGGAGAACTTCATCAAAATAGGTTGAACAAAAGAGCACCTATGAAAATCCAAGGCCAAAGAATCTCTCATGCTATCATTATGGAAAACCATGCCACACATCAAAGGTTTGCATAAGCAAAGAAAAAGGTATTCCTAAATCCACTCCTAATTTTGATAGTTATTGTTATAATTGCAACAAGTATGGACATCAAGCACATGAGTGTAGATAAAAGCTGAATAAGTCACCTAAGAAGAATTATATGGAAAAGAACTTTCACACTTGCAACATGCATGGACACATATCACAAGAATGCAGGACAAAGATGAAGAAAGTCTGGAAACCAAAAGGAAAAAACAAGACATATCAACCGAGAAGACAAGGTAATGCATACACTTAGGGTTATAACACTTGGGTTAATTGCACAACATGTGGTAGATATGGACACATAGCAACTAATTGCATGAGAAAGCACTAGAGATGAAGATCTCAAAATTGGACAAATTTTGGAATGGCATGTTTGCACTATCATAAGGTCGGTCATTTAAGTAAAGACTGTAGAGACCAAGTACCAAAACTAAGTACTAATGAAAATGGAAACACAATTGAAGAAATCATGAGGATAATAAATCAAATGTGGAGAAAAGCATCAAATGACAATGTTGGATCAAGCACAGCAGTCGGTGACACCCCATCCATTGGATTAGGTGATCTCACCACCTCCACCTATGAAAAATCAAGTATGGAACTGAATTTCAATCGCTTATATCTTACAACAATTCATTATATATATATATATATATATATATATATATATATATATATATATATATATATATATATATATATATATGTATATATATATTGTGTGTGTGTGTGAATACCAAATCAACATGAATTAATATGCACTAGGGTATTATATGATGTTAACTTGAAATAAGTTCAGTAGGTTAAACTAGATCGAGTAAGAAATTATAGTCGGCGAAAGTGTTAGAGACAACCAAGTTGCATAGTCAACTAAATACTAATAGTACTCATCGAGCTGAGGTATCTATAGTGTTAACCGAGCTATTTGATTATCAACTGAGTGGTAGCTGACAAAGAATTTAAAGCGTCGATCAAGTTTTGATTATAAATACATGGGAGATGAACTCATTTTTTTACACAATGATCAAGAGCGAAGCAAAGCGATTTGGGTGAAATTTGAGCAGAGTGAATTCAAGCATTTCACAGAGATCTAAATCACATTTTGAACTATTGGAGATTGAATCAAGTAAGTTTAGAATTAACTGGGCTCTCTGCACACAATTTTTTGAAAGCCCTAAATTTAGCAATCACAATGGCTTCATCCTCACAAACCATTCAAACCAAGGAAGAAAAGAGTAAGAAGGTTATTCTATTCAAGAATACAACATGCACTAAGCCCCATTACAAACTTCATCTAGAAGTTGCAACTCAACCCGATGGCAAGGGTGCACTCTCATTGATACCGCCTAGGGTTCTACTTGTGAAAGATGTTAGATCTTTTATCCACTGCAAAATTAATGAAATCAACATCTTTGAGCTCCAGTGCACATATCAAGAGCTTTGCACCGATGGAAAGATAAAGAATGATCACAAGAACTTAGAGGTTAAAGGGTTAAATAATGCCCTATATTTCCTAAAACAATTCAAAATTGAATGGATACGTATCATGTTGAGTCGTGTAAATGAAGGGAATCTATGGATGGATGAACCAATGAAGATAACAAAGGATGTTATACATGCAATGATAGGGTATCCCATGAATGAAAAAGCTAAAGCCCTAAGGCACCCGACAAGAATTGAGATTGAGAAGTTAACCACAACAGAATGGGATGGTAGAGGCTTGAGAATAAATACCATCAGCGACCCAAAAATGAAATTTGGTGCATATGTTATTACATATAAGATTTTCCAATAAAGAAGACCAAATAATGTTGCATGTGAAGTGGTCGACATTGCCTATAAGATTATGAAGAAGGGTTTGCAACTCGACCTAGACGATTTAATGTTGAGAAAACTAGAAGAGAATATGAGAAATATTAGAGCTGCTAGATCAAACACTTGCAAATTTGGCTCATTGTTGGTATGTAAATTCTTTTATTTACAAAAATTTTTCCCATTAGTCGATAATGTAGAATGGGATATCAATCGACCAATTATTGTTCAAATTAGTGAATTTATCCAGAATTTAGATAAGAACTTTGAACCTATCATGGAAGATTACTTTGGGAAGTTTAAGGAAAGAATGGAGAAAAGAACAAGGATACCAACCCATTTGGAAGAGAAATTTTAAAATGACATTTATTTTCTGGTGGATACCGACACCTCCCTAATTAAAGCAGTAGAGCCAAGAACATCTTGGCTACCATCCATGGATTATGAGATAGACATTGACATAGCTACAAAATCAATTAAGGCTTTAATTTCCAAGCCTAAGGATAAATAAGCTACATGCTTTGGAACCTATGAGGAGGCTAAGTCTAGGATAAAGATGGGACTTGTAGTTGAAAACATGGGCAGGAAAAAGGAGAAAATGATGAAAAGTCTTAAGAAATAATTTGGTGTCACTGATGAAGACATTGAGAAATTAGTTCAAGAAGAAACCGAGGAACAAGCACCAATCAGTGAGAATGAAGATGAAGAGGCCATCAAGTCTGAGGAACATGCACAGGAAGAGCCACATAAGGCTGAAAAAGGTAAATGCAAATAGGTTGATACTTCAACTAGGACTAGGAAAAGGTCATAAACAACAAGTTCACAACCTTTGAAGAAAGGGATTGCAAAGATAACTTTCAAGAGAGTTCTAGTAGAATTTGCGAACAACATACCAAAAGAATTGTATGATAAATTTTCTGCTAGATGGACTTATGCACTCACAATTGAGAAAAGGATGAGAGAAAGATCACTCATTTTGGTAAGATCTAACTTCTCTATTGTAGAAATTGATGAAGCTCTAAAGCAATATGAAAATAAATTTTTAATGAAGGCTAGAGCATTCAAGATTCTTCAAGGGAAACTGCAAGAGGTAGATGATGAAAGAAGGAATATATGGACTAAACTCCTAAGTCCAATGAAACAAATTGAGGCAACTACATCAGAAGTTAACACCGAGGAACCTCAATCGAGCATATAAGCAAAAGAACCTATAAATATTGAGGATGAGACAATTCACATCTCAAATAATGAGCAGCCCAAGGAAGAAACTAATGCATAAGAATTAATAACTGTTGATGATAATGTGATGGAAGGAATCCCAAAAATTTTAACTACTCTAGGGGATGAAAAAGTATTGATTGAAGACATTATAGAAGGTGACCCCGATGATGAGGCTAAAGAAGATGAAATAATTATTGATGCTATTGAGAACCTTGGAGAAGAAGAAGCAACTGAGGTAGCTTGAGAAATGGTACCAAGTAATCTGCCTAAATTGGTACAAGCTATTGAGATACAAAATGAAGAAGATCCACCCAAGCAAGGAACAAAAACAAATGAAGATACAGGTGAAGAGACTGGTAAGGAGACCAAGCACAATGGAAGAACTACACAAGGTGAAGCTCCCACCGAGACCATTGATGTGATAGAAAATGAACAAGGAACACAATTAGAGACAATGGTAGACAATTATACCACCAAAAATAGGTCACAAGCCCCTACACCATAGATTGTAGAATCAGTAACCGAGCAGCATAAGGAAGAAGAACACTCCACTGAGCCACCAAAGGAAGATCTTGAGCATAAGGCTCAACTCTCTATTGCACAATCACCATCATCTAGTGTGCAAGAGAAGAAGAAAAAGAGGAAGTGGGGAAGTAAGGGTCTGGTCACACTCGATGAAATCATAGAAATACCAGCATGTGACCCAAGGACACTTGATCCTGAAGCTCTTAGGAAATATGGAGAGCTATGCACTTGAAAGGTAGCACAAGAGAAGCTAAGACAAGAACATAATAACACAAAGGTGCTAGAGGATGTCAAGGAGATCCTAATGCAAGTTTCTCTAGATGTCAATATTGATGAATCCACCCCCATCATTAACTAACTTTCATTTCTCACAGAGACTATCAATGGTCCCACTATCAACATTGAGCAGATGATTGAAGAAAGAGATTATCAAAAGATTCAGTATAAGTTAACTGAAAAGATCAGCCAAGTAGTGGCAGTGAACAAGGTAAAGTTGGAAGTTGTAACTGAATTAGAAAGCATTATTGAAAAAGTCCTTACAATTTTGAAATAGTTATGCACTCTAGATCACTTCACCACCAAGGTTGGTGAAAAGATAAGAAAATTAGATGAAGATCACTTCAGTTATGTTATTAACTGTATGGTAAATGGAATTGACTCAATCGGTTATTGAAGTATATATTTACAAGGATTCAATGTGAAATTTTTGAAGGGTGCTGAGTCACCCCTCTCCTCTCAGTACACACCTTTCCATAATTCCAACAAAAGGATATTGCAAGATCTTTAATCCCTTCAATTCTTTAAGATTCTTCTTGCCCCAACATCTTTTGCACTTTCTTCTTTCCCACCTTCTTTCTCCATCCTTTTATCATGGCATACTACTATAATTCCTTTTACCACTTCTTCTTATTTATCATGCATTAGATTTAATACATGTTCTTTACCATCCTTGATTATGCTATATGTGTTATCACTATCATTGTGTACGTCATCACTATCCCAAAGCCAAGGTTGACCCAGTAAAATGTGACAAACATTTATGGGTACTATGTCACATATAATTTCATGCTTATATCTTCCAATGTGAAAATTTACAATGCTTTGTTCACTTGCCTAAATTTGATGACCTCCTTGTAACCAAGAAATGTGGTATGGCCTAGGATGCTTCATCCTTTTAAGTTTAGCTTCTCAACCATGTCCACTTCAACCAAATTATCTCTACTATGATTGTCCATTGTCACCTTGGAGCACTTACCATTAGACTGACAAATAGTTTGCAACACATCACTCCTTTAGATGGGCTCTTGTTTTTGTTTTCATCGCTTGACAAATTCCTTCATCATCAACAAACATTCTCCTTGTCTCCAAAACATTCTACCAAAAAATGTGATACACTCTGAATCCACAACCACAAACAATTCAAAGCTAATGCTATTTGCAATTACAAGTTCACCCTACAACAAGACTCTCACTACTATCCTCTACCCAATAGGATTATGGAAGATGCAACACTCTAAGACTTCTACCCAGTTCCTTTTAGTGGAATAATTTTGCACATGTCTTACCCACCTTCATCTTTATTGGTGGACAATAAACATGACTCTCATAGAGTCAATTTACTCTTCACCAATCTCCACTTTCAGGTTAGGCATAAGTTGCCTCATGTTCAGTGCTCTTCTTAGACACTCATAACCTCTCTCTTTGATACCAAATGATGAGAACAATTCCCATAACCACAACAATTAAAAATTGTATCTGCCTTTTAGGATGACAATAAATAAAAATGAAAACAATAATCATTAAAGTAACATGAACTTTATTACTCTAATATCAATTGATGGGGACAATTTTTAGAACCAAAAAACAAACACAACTTATTATGTCTTCATAGGTGACATGAACTCAAAATCCAAACAATTGTCATTAAAGTGATACGAAGTTTATTTCTCTAATATTGACAGACTTGAACAAAATCAATGAAAGTGGGGCATTCAAACAGTCAAATAACTCTCATCTCATTCAATTGACAATGAGAGACCGTTCACAAATCTGATTTTTTGGTTCATACTTTATTTTTTGTAGACAAACATTTCAATTGTCAATCCTTAAGGATTTGATTTCCTCATTAATAAGCCTGACAGTTCACCAACATGGCCCACTTCTAAGATTTAGTCCATTTGAGGGTGTCATAGCATTCAATTCCAATATAGACATCACCCTTGTTCTTTCCCTTTTCCCAATCGACTTATTTTCTTCCTCTACATGTCCTAATGTTCCCCAAATTGGTCTATGAACCCTCTGAGACATTCCTATCTTCCTGCAATGGCTTTGGTTTCCTCCTGCATAAAGACTAATGAACTCCCAATCCTATTGGGTTCGTTTCTCCTTCAAAAGATGCTAGCCACTGACTCCTCTCCCTAAATCATTCTTCCTCCCCTCCCCCCACCATCTTATTTAGTGCAAGATCATTTTACCTCTTCAATTTCTAAACATTCTTTTTTCCTCTCAACATCTACTGCACTTTTTTCTTTCACCTTATTTCTCTGTGCTTTAATAAGGACATACTATGACAATTCCTTTTACCACTTCCTCTTGTTTACCCTACATTTTATACAACACTTATTCCTTCCCATCCTTGATTATGCTATATGTGTTATCACTATCAATGTTTATAGATTCCCTATCCCAAATCCAAGGTTGAACCAATAAATGTGAAAAACATCCATGGGTATTATGTCACATACAATTTTATCCTTATATCTTCCAATGTAAAAATTTGCAATGCTTTGTTCATTTATCCAAATTTGTTGATCTCCTTGAAACCAAGAAATGTGGTATGGCCTAGGGTACTTCATCCTCTTTAATTTCATCTTCTTGACCATTTCCACTGCAACCAAATTATCTCTACTATTGTTGTCCATAGTCACCTTGCGACACTTACCACCAGACTTATAAAAATTTTGGAGCACATCACTCATTTAGATGGGCTCTTGTTTTTGTTTCTATGGTTTGACAAATTCTTTTGTCATTAACAAACACTCTCCTTGTATCCAAAACATTTTTCCAAACGATTGTGACACACTCTCAATCAATAAACACAAACAATTTAGAGCTAATGCTCTCAACAATTACAAGTCCAGTTTGTAACAAGAATCTCACTACTATCATGTACCCAACAAGATTCTAGAAGATGCACTACTCCAAGACTTCTTCAACATAATTCCTATCAATGGAAGAAGTCTATGCACCTCCTACCCACCTTCATATTTTCCATAGAACAACCACCATGATTCTCATAGAATCAATTCACTCTTCACCAATATCCACTTGTAGTTCCTAGCATAAGCTACCTCATGTTCAATAATTTTCTTGTACACTCAGAACCTCTCAATTTGATACCAAATGATGGGGACAATTTCCATAAGAACAATAGTTAATAACCATTTCTTCATTTCAAGGTGAGAACTTAGAATGTAAACAATAATCATTAAAGTGAGAGGAACTTTATTTATATCTTACCAATTGATGGGGATAATTCCCAAAACCAAAAAACAAACACAACTTATTATGTCGTCAAAGGCGAAAGGAACACAAAATGCAAACAATAATAATTAAAGAGACAACAACTTTATTGCTCTGATATTGACAAACATACACAACATCAATGAAATTAGGGTATTCAAACAATCAAATAAATCTCATCTCATTACATTGACAATGAAAGGTTGTTAACAAATCTAAATAAAAAATTTGTTCATTCTTTTATTTCTACAAACAAAGATTTCAATGCCTAGTCAATCCTTCAGGATTTGATTTTCTCCTTGTTAAGCCCAACAGTTCTCCACAAACATGGCCTGCTTCTACAGTACATTTGATCTTAGGGTGTCACAATTGTTAAATGCACTACAAATGTCACCCCTCTTTCTTTTCTTTTCCCCAATCAACTTCTTTTCTTCCTTTGCCTATCCCGATGTTCCCCAAAACTAATCTTTGTACCCTCTGAGTCATTCCTCTCTTCCTACAGTGGTCTTGGTTTCCTCCTCAAAAAAATAACAAAATCACAACCCTATCAAGGTATTTTCTCCTTGAGAAGATGCTAGCAACCAAATCCTCTCCCCAAGTCAATCTTCCTCCCCTCCTCCCAAAGATATCATTTTTTAATTCTTTTAATTTCTCCAACATCCATCATTGTCATCTACAAATATTTATCAAAAGAAACTAATTGCAAGCTAACTAAATACCACCAAGAGGGACTAAGAAAGGAAGACAAAACTTAACAAAAACACAAACAATGAGAAACATAATTAAGGGTAAGGATGATGCCCCTACATTAGGCTCCCTAGATGAGTTGCTTGGGAGCATAGGTCACAAAAGAGGTTGGACAATGAAACTACCTTCCAAATTGTAATCAACTTGCAACATATCTATAGTGCCTCTCTTACCTTAACCAAGTCCTTAGGGAATTTGAATGTATCCTTTTTATAAGGACATGTAAGAATTATGATCATCTTATAAGTTTTCATTTTAGCCTGATGTTAGATTTTGAAAATGTCTTTGAAAGTCAAGTTTAGTGATGTTAGTAATTAAGTCACGGCCTCTACTAATTCATTTTTTAGTCAGCCGGCTATATTCCCATCCTCCTTCTCCAATAGCTATATAAGGTGAAGAAAATCATTAAGGGATGGGAGAGAAATGAGTTAAGGAAATGGCATTTTGTTGGAATAGTTTTCGTGCATTGGCTTTATCTCCACATTCAATGTACATGCCAAGGGGCAACTTTGATGACAAAAACCTTGGCAAAACACCCATCTTCTGTAGATCGTGTTATCATCAAATTACATGAGATCACATTTCTTTGAGGTAGTCATCTCTAAATCTCTCCATTTGGTTCAAACAATCAAAGGGATAATGCTAGCATGGGTAATTATTAATTAAGGTGGTTGGGGGATTTTGTTTTAGGAGTTGATATAGGATATCATGCGATAAATAATATTGTATTCATTCTAGTTTGGTGCTTGGTAAGAAATTTACTATACTTTCACTTTAAGTTAAAATTTGCATAATATTCTTTAGATTTGTGGAAATGAATTTGTATGTGAGTTTGTAACTTGTTTTTTGGGGGTGATTTGTATATCTTAATTTGTCTTAAATTGGTTTGAGTTGTTATTTAGAATCTTGTATTAAAGTATGTTGGTTTATGAAACATCTTAGGAGTTTTCTAACCAAAAGTCTTCCTCTTGTGTCAAAACCCTATGTCCAATTTGATGATTTTGGAAGAAATATATTGATCGAAGTAGAAGTAGAAGTTTGCAAAAGTACAAACCCGTGTCACACTTTTATAAAGGAAAATGTCAACAACACACAAATTGTTCAACTTTAACAACATAAAAGTGGCATTTATGTTTAGAATTTGAAGAGTATGTAAAATGATGAAATGTGTAAAAGTGGATGAAGTTTATGTCTATAATTTTTTATTTTTTTTAACAAGAATTGACATAGTTTTTTAATTTTTGAAGTTCACCTTTTAATTGTTAAAAATGTTAAAAAATTAAGGTCTAGTTCCCACCAAAAAAATATATGCAAATAATTTTTTTTTCCTCTGATTTAAAAATATGTTATAGATGACATGATTAGCTAGTGCATAAAAGAAGAAAGATTTGTTTCCAATGTATATTTTCTTCGTTATAACTAATCAAAGTCAAACTTATCCAAAATCGACAATTTTTGTCTCCCGTCAAAGTTCCCTTATCAAATCTACATCATTAAGAAAACAATTAGATATTCTTGAAGAGGACTCTCTCCTCTAGTGCTAAATATAAATTTTAGATTTTTCTGATATGAGTTACTATTTTTTTGCTTTTTTTGAAATAACATCTTCTCAAATGTTGAAATACCCACTCGCAGTATTTTGAAATTATAATATATTAGGTCTAATCAAAATACCATAAAATTTTATGATGCTAATCTTGACTGTGAGATCTACAAAAGGGTATTTTATATTTTTTTAAAAATGTCATTAAAAAGAGTAGGAGTTATTGAAACATTTATTTTCTGAAATAATTTTATTTCTTTGGTAATTGGACCCAAATTGGTATACAACATGCATTTAATAGACATTTCCAAGTGGAGAAGTTGAAACACTTATCTAACTTAGCTAGAATGAATCTAGCTAGACCATATGCTTGATGAAGATTATTTTTTAGTTAGAAATACTCAAATTCAGTTGTGTTGATAAGTTAACCTGCAACATGACACAACTTTGTGATTTTACCAGGGTAAAAATAAAACTTACCCAAGTAATCATGCAATATGCTTAAGACACCCATATCTTGAGTTGATGTTTGATCATAAACTAATAAGATAATGTAACACATTAAAAAAAAAATCAAAAAATTATAGTGGAAGCCATAATAATTAATTTCATGAAAAAATGCACATACCATATGCTTATGTCTGAATGTTAACCTCTAATTCAGCCATAGACACAACATAGTCATTGCTCAAATGAACGAATTACGACAATGAATATGAATTATTCACTTTGCAATATCACTTGAATCAACCTGTCGCCTCCTATTTAGGTGGGATGTTTGAATTACTCTTAGAACGAGAGCCCAACAACCATAGACCAATTCTAAAATGAAGGATTTTAAAGTGCATAAGAAGATTGAATTGCAATTAAACTAAGAATGATTGTGCAAATTAAACTATAAACTTGAAGGAAATATGAGAATGCAGATTTAATCTAAGGCTTGAAAATGAAAGATGAGAATTAATCTAAGCATATAGTAAGCAAACTAGATTAAAATGAGTATGCAATGTTATACTAATAAATGCAAATTACTCTAAATTGCAATGAGAAAATAGCTTAAGAAATATCAAAGTGAGACAAAAATTCACTATAGTTTTAGTGCTCTCAAAAATTGCCTCTCTCAAATGAGAAAAAGGAGTCCATAATATAGAAGAGCCTAAGAGAAGGATGAAGAGTTTCTTGGAAAGAAATGGCTGACTCTTCATTTCCATGGAGGAAGGTGAGACAAATTGAAGGATATTATTTAATTAAGAAAATGAATTATTTCCACATAGGTCTCTTTTCAAAGTTTTTGAATTATTAAATCCAAATGAGAGTAATCCAT
Organism: Chamaecyparis obtusa; assembly: GCA_027943335.1. Classification (NCBI taxonomy): domain Eukaryota; kingdom Viridiplantae; phylum Streptophyta; class Pinopsida; order Cupressales; family Cupressaceae; genus Chamaecyparis; species Chamaecyparis obtusa. Next base: position 1,902,670 of record BSBK01001169.1, read on the forward strand.
TTAAATAACCAAATAACATTTAATTCCTTTGATGTGTATTAGCTAAAGGGGGTGGAATTAATTTAATTTAAAGCACTAGGACTTTAGAATTAAATTAATTAATCATAGGGATTATTTAGCCAATAAATGTCAAATATTTAGGAATTAAATATAGTGTATGATTTATGCAAATTTAGGGTTTTTTGCATTTGACACCAAGTCAAATAAAGTCAATTAGGAGACAGAATTGCCTAGTACAATAGGACTTTAAAGATGTAGAAATTTGAAGGAATGCACCAAAATTGATTAGAATTGTAAGGTGCCAATTTTGGGGTATTGCATTTTGCCCCTCTTTGAATTGATGTGCGAGTAGCACATTGATGCAAAGAATAGTCTGATGTGACAAATGATGAGATTTTAGGATTATCTCCAGAACATAGTTTAACCCTTGGAAGTCGAGGTTAGATTACCAAGACACCGATCAGATTGAGTTGCAGAACCATCTCCAGAATGAAGCTTGATTCTCTGAAGCCTGAGTTTGATTGCGAAGACAACAGTCAGATTACCACTTGAGAGAAGATTGTCCCTAGAATGAGGCTCAATCTTTAAGAGTCAGGGTTAGAATGCCCAATACCTATTGATTAAATGATAATTGATGCAAATTTAGGACTATCTCCAAAACAAAGCTTAGTCCTCCGAGACCCGGGTTAGATTTCCCAGATAATGGTCCAAAAGAGATTTTGAGAGCCATCTCCAGAATGAAGCTTGACTTTCAGGAATTAGGGTTAGATTGCCCCAATACCTAATGAGATTTCAAGAACCATCTCTAGAATGAAGCTTGATCGTCAAGGATTTGAGTTAGATTGCTCAGATACCTAAAAGATAGATGACAAGATGACAAGATGTGAGGCCCAAAGATGCCCCTAGTGAAGAGATGCCCCAAGCGATGAGGAATTTTGATTCAAATCAGACTGATTCAAGAATTGATTCGACAAGATTCAATGATGTAATCATCCTTCCCCCTCGAAAGTGAAATCAAAAGATGACATGTCCGAAAGATGATTGACAGTAAAAAGTTACAAATATAGATAAAATTAGAGATCTAGAGGAACTTAGAATGGATTAAGGAAGCATCAAGAGGATGCAGAAGCGATTCAGAGAGATTTAGAAGTCTTGTTGACCAAGTTTGACCATGGTTGACCAGATTTGACTAGAGTTGACTTTTGATGAAAACATTGAAGATCTCAAGAAAAAGATGATGAGATAAGATTGGCCTTAAAAATGACATCAGAAGAGTGACTACACAAGGGTCTGATCCTGATGGTCCTCAAAATTTAAAATGCAATTTTGAGCTATCTAGGAGTGTCGGATTTCAATTTCAATCTCAAAAATGGATTCAGAACAGTCGATTTAGCCAAGGGTGAAGTTTTCATGCAAAACAAAGCACTTTTGAAAATTAGGTCAAAAGCTATATAAGGCTCGGAGGGGTCATTTTCAATTCATTATTCACTTTTGTTTTTAGTGAATTTGAGAGTTCTGAGAGAGATGGAGAATGTGCCAGTGCATTTGCATCAATTTGAGCACTCCCAATGACAGAACCGACCATCGGAGAATGACGCACCTGTGAGTAGTCGATAAACCATCATGCATTTCAAGTTTTAATGCTTTCTTAGGTCATTTTAGGTAGATTTGAATTCTTTTAGGGCTTAGTTCATCCAATGTCACACAAGGAAACAATTTCCTCATGCCGGTCCAGGTCGCCTCCCACACGAGGAAATAGTTTCCTCATGGGGGTTAGGGCTTTTTTGCATTGGGCTCCTCCGCAAGCTCACACGAGGTGGTTGGTGATGCCACACGAGAGTTCATCCTTAGTGATGAACTCTCGTGTGAACAGGGATCCTGTCTCACATGATAGGGAAAGCACGCATGGGGGAACACTTTCCTTGTGCAGGAATCTACTGTAGCATTTTAGAGTCTTTATCCAATTTTTCATGAAATCAGCCAATTAGAGTGTCCAAGAGTCATGTTCAAATAGGTACATAGTTTCAGTTGCTGTTATTGTTTTGAAAAGTCATCATGATTGAGATACTAATCAAATCTCATCGCTTGCATTGTAGGTTGACTTCCCAGATATTGCATTCCAGTCTCACCACCGAGTCGTCAGGGAGTTAGTGTGGAGACTGGATGATGCCGAGGGTGCCCACATTAATGGATTGGGCCTGACTTATCTACGCAATCTGCCTAACATCCAGGTGAATCACAGACTACTAGTAGCATTGGTTGAGTGTTTCCACTTAGAGATGAACACCTTCCACCTGTCGATGGGGAGATGACTGTCACTCCCAAAGACATCTATAGGATTCTGAGGTTACCATTCCATGACACCCACGTGGAGTATGACATTCAACTAAGAGCGGGCACACTGACATTGAGGGCCATTTTTTAGGATGACTTAGTGATGGGTTGGGCCATCTCGTGGGATGAGCTGATCAGCTGATATGGAGCAAGACATAGGTTGGTGGTTGTCCTAGCAATATTTTTGAGCTTTTATTTGATGCCAGATCGGGGACATCATGGACTGGAGTGCGGTTGGGGACACACGTTAGAGTGGATGCTAGAGCAGCCACCAGTGTGATTTGGATGGGGCAAGTGCATGCTCGCACAGATGTACCATGAGATGCATGAGATCATGTATTGGAGTGTGCAGACCATGGCTGCAGGATTTTTCATTTTACATATTTGGGCCTAGGAGCATCTCCCTATATGCAAGCTGATTTTTCATGATACTCGACATCCCTTAGAGCCATATATTTACAGGTATGTAGGCTCCATGAATCAGCCAACATTGGGTAAGATAGAGCAGTGGCATGGGTAGTTGGATGACATGGTTGCAATGATTTGGTGGCCATGGGAAACTACAAAGATATGGGATGATGCCCAACATGAGCTGCCACATATGTTTTTCTTATGTCCTCTGATCGGATAGACTATATCTATTATTAAGTGCTTCCCGCTCACACAAGTCTTACAACAGTTTGGGAGACCACAGGATGTCTCCCAGGAGTACTGTACCTATGCCTAATTTGTTGATGAGATGAAGAAGGGATGGTAGCTGAGACTAGACCAGGGAAGGTGCATGATCAAGGCACAGATACCACTAGCTTGGTGGGATTATATGGCGGATGTGACCAATGCAGGGATGATGCCTGCATACAAGGATTACATCTTGGCACACCCATACCCTAGGTTCATAGATCCTATTGGCATGGGCCAATGGGTACTATAGGTAGTACAGAAGTAGTCTACATAGTAGTAGGCACAACATTAGTAGGTACCAACATAGCAATAGATACCAGCAGAGCAGCAGCCTGCACAACAGCAGGTTGCTCAGCAGTAGCAGTAGAGGGTTTTGAGATCGAGGAATGGAAAAACCCCCATTCCTCTGAGATAGATGGGGTCAGATGTAGGTGCTGGTGGTAGTGGGACCCAGGATAGGTCCACTAGGTAGAGGACAGGTGACACCTCTAGGCATCTACCTCCTAACAAGGGGGCACAGGGTGATGATATAGATATGCAGGATCCACCTGCAGGAGGGCAGGTGCCACAATTATAGGAGGCTCTCTGGAAGAGCCGAGAGAGGATTAGACTGGTGCAATGGGAGCAGGATGACTTTCACACACAAGTCATTGTGCAAGAGACCCGAGTAGCAGAGTGAGAGTGAGAGATCATAGGGCTCCAAGAGACACTAGCTAGGGCACAGCTCGAGGCTAGATATGAGGTTGCATAATTAGCATATTATTAGGCAGCTTATGTCAGGGTAGTGCTAAATTTAGTGGAGTAGGTTCCACCATTTTCAAAGTATGCTGGGGCATGGGCCATTCCATAGGGACCACCACCACAGGCACTACCGCGGGCACCACCGCAAGCACCACCACCTCCACCTCCACCAAGGAAGAGTTAGCTCTAGGACATATGATATACATTGATGTATTTGACCCATTTTTGATAGATTGTGCTTGAGTAGCACCATTCTTTTGATTGTATTGATATTGATCGATTGATATATATATATATATATATATATATATATATATATATATATATATATATATATATATATATATATATATATATATATATATATATATATATATATATATATATGAGCTTGATTTTGGCATCATTGTACTTGTATGTATTTTGCTTGAGATGTTTGATGTTTATGAGATGTTTCCTATATGCTTAGTTGTATGGATTAGATATGAGATGCACATGATTCCTTTATGTATATGCAGATGAATATGCACATGTTTTATTTTATATATGAGTATGCAATGTGAAATGCAATGATAGATGGTAGATGAATAAATGCAATGTATGATTTGATTTATGCTTATAATGAATGCACATGTATATGAATATGTAGACGTAGAATGCATGCACATGAGTTTATGGATGCATTGAAAATGCAATGGATATGGTACTAATCATCTCATGTAGGATGTCGCAATACATGACAAGTACTAACCGAAAGAATGTTTGAAGATCGAGAGCGAGGATCAAATACTTGTGCAGCCAAGATGAACTCGGGACTAAAGATGAGAACCCTTAGCGAATGAATCCAGAAGAAGATAATGAAGAGAGCATCAAACCATCATCTCAATACAAGCCTAAGAATGAAAATGCAAGCCTAAGCTAAATGCAACCCTAGGACTTGGTTGTTGGACCCATTTTAATATCATCATAGAGTTTTTAGTAACCGATGCTCGTAAGATGTCATACAACCCTCACTGACATTGCAATCATGAAAATATGAATATGACATTAGTCTTAGATTTTACGGAATGAGGTGTAAGCATTAAGGCACAAGAAGCCAAAATGACCTGAACACCTATTCCTTTTGATTTAGCAAATTAACATAAGCATCAAAGCATAGTTTCTAGAATGACCTGAATGTTTCTTATGTACAAACATGCCAGACAGGTGAGAGTTTCTTCCTTTTTCTAAGTGAATGATAAGCATATCAAGGTGCTCGTAGTGACCCTTACATTCACTTCATAGGATGAGCGTTTGCAATTTCACTTGTAGCAAAAAGAAGTCACTCAAACAAACAAGGAGAAGAACCAACCTCATCAAAGTTTCCATATAAAAGGAGTTGAGGTACACATGGCCATCCAACACATGATGAAGGCTCTCATAATGGGCACCCCTCTTATGTGGATTTATTGGATCATTGGAACTAAACCAGCAAACTGAAAGCAAAGAAAAGGTCATGTCCCCAATCTTCGCTTCTCTCAATCAAGAGAGACGTCTTAGAGTTTCTCAAGGAGGAATGATAAAGTGAAAAGACAAGCACACAAAATAAAAACTAAACATGCTTCAGAGAGTTACAAATTCACTTTTCAGTTTCTATTTCAGCAGATTGATGTTGGATTAGAAGTATATAGCATGAGAAGTCTCAACAGATGGCAATAGTAGACAGACATAGTGAGAACTACTGGTGACTAACGCAAGAGACGATCTCAAGGAGAAATTAGAGTACTAACGAAGTATCAACAGGCAGACACAGTGAGAACCACTGGTGACTGATACAAGAGATCTTCAAGGAGAGAGATATGAGAGTGAATGAAACATCAGCAGGCAGATGCAGTGAGAACCACTGGTAACTGATGTACGAGAGATCCTCAAGGAGAGAGATTCAAGTGATAGCTAGGTATCAGTAGGCAGGCACAATGAGAACCACTGTCGATCGATACAAGAGATCCTCAAGGAGAGAAATCTCAAAAGTAGCTAGGCATCAGTAGGCAAACACAATGAGAACCACTAGTGACTGATGCAAGGAAAATCCTCTGAAAATGATAGGACAATGCCCCCTAGACCAGGAAGGTGCCCCCAAGTGTGACCAGTTTCAATCCATATAGAGTCGAGAAAAATCTCAAAGATAACTAAGAGCAAGTGCATGAGCTAACAAGCTAAAGCAGGAAACAAACTAAAGTAGGAAACATGAAAGAAAACTAAAGCAGGACATCAAGAGCCAAGCGGTGTGACAATAGGTATAGCATTGGGGAACAAGAGGCACCTATTTACTAGGTTTTCACCATCTTGGCAGAGATTCTATTTTTGCTACCATGACACCTGTTTACTAGGTTTTCATCAATGGCACATTTTTTTCTTTTTCCAATTTTTTTTGTACTTTTCTCTTTTTTGATTTTTTTGTATTTTTGAATTTTCACTTTTTTTTGTATTTTTTGAATTTTCTTTTTTTTTTTTTAATTTTTAATTTTCATTTTTAAAAAAAATTATTATCAAGGCACCTGTTTACCAGGTTTTCATCAAGATAATAGATGCATCAAAGTGCCTGTTTACCAAGTTTTCACTAAGATGATCATTTTTTCAAGACATTTTGCAATTTTTAGGATTTTTTCAGAATAAAGTATGTAGAGGAGCATCTAGAGAATGTCTCAACTGTAGAACCGCTTTAGGTGCAGAGTGTGATCGACTCTTTGAGCTATTCTCCTTCAGTAGTAGATAGTTGGTAAGGACCATACCCAAATGTTGCAATGATAATGTACAAACCGAGTCAGTTTGGTTCAAATTTTCCTTTCTGGATCCACTGATGTTGATTCTTGGGGTTCTCTCTCAGGATGAGATCACCCACTTGGAATTCCCTTGGTCTGACTTTCTTATTGTATCTCTTAGACATTCTTTTCTAGTATGCTCTTAGATGATCAAACGCCACTTGCCAACGTTCATCCTGTAACTCTAGCTCTTGTAGCTGAGATATTCTAATGTCTTCATCGATAATGAGGTTCTTCAGAGAGACTCACAATGTAGGAATCTCGACCTTAATAGGCAACACAACATCCATAACGTAGACTAAGGCAAAGGGTGTAGCCCTTGTTGGAGTTTGAATGCTTTTTCTATAGGCCCATAAAGCTGGATTAATTTGGAGGTGCCAATCTCTACCAGATTTATGAACTGTTCTGTGCAGGATCTTGAGGATCACCTTGTTGGAAGCTTTTGCCTATCCATTACCCTAGGGATAATAGATCGAGGACCAATGTTGAATGTGTAGACACCTAAAAATCCTTTAGAAAATAAAGTATTTTTATTTTTTGAAAAATCCCTGATGACATCATCATTTATTAATTAATTAATTATTTAATTAATTTATTTATTTTTATGCCATTAAATCCCTTTACCTTAATTAAAAATATTTAATTAAGGAATCCCTCCCAAAAATGTTTAAATCTTATTTAAACATTATTCCCCTATTTATTAATTATTTAATTAATAAATTGACCAAAAATCTCAAAATAAATAATTTATTTGTTTTTTGCCCAAAACTTGGCCAATTTCCTTAAGACCACTAACCTCTTCTAGAATCTTCTAATCCTTCTTTAATTTTGATTAAAGACTAATCCCATCATTTCCTAACCCTAATCCCAACTCAAAATATTTAATTAAGATTAAATATTTAATCTTGATATTTATTAAATTTATTTTTAATAAATATTCTCAAACCTAAACCATGGAAATAAATAAATCTTTATTTATTTCCTAAAATCCATGTTTATCCTAAGGATATTTTAGACTCTTCTAGAAAGTCCTAATCCTAATCCTAATCCCCTCCCTAACCTTGTCACATTCCCTAACCAAGGTTAGCCAATTCCTAAGCTTAACCCAAAGTCAACAAACTTTTAGAAACTTCTCTTACATACATTAAATGCATTTAAAGCCTCCTTATCCCTCTTACATGCATTTATGATGCATTTAAGAAGCCCCTCACCCCTTTCTTACACTTTTTGACCTTAGGCACATTTTCCAAATTGTGCACATCCCTCCCATCTTTCAACCCAATGCCCTTGTGACAAGTGGAGGTGGCCCTGAACTAGCATAATCCATGTGCTCCCCTTTGAATGAATCTTGGCCTCTCTTAAGGATTTTGATCCTGACCATTCATTCCCCCTTAGGAAATCCTATAAATACCCTCATTTCTAAGAGCATTCATTGACCTTTTATTTGAAGCATTGTTATCATGCTCATTTAGCTCTAGACTTAGCATAATCAATACTAATTGTTAGTTTTTCATCATTTTTAAGCTTTCTTAAAACACATCTTAGCATAGATTTAATGGATTAACCTAGTTTCTTCCATTGTTTTGCATAAGCATAGCATCATATCACATCTCTATTTGGTTTAAAATCAATCTTAGCATAAACATCATGTAGCTTAATCTTCATTTCAGCATCATTTGGATCCTTGAGGCCTTAGGGGAAAATCAAGTGTTCTATACCTATTTTGTGCTATTTATAGGGTTTTTATGGATCTCAATCCTTCCAAATCAGCATTGGGAACATGCTCCAAGTGCTTAGAGAGCACACCCACATCCCCTAAGCAAGAGCAAATCAAACAGTGTTTGGGTGCACTTGTTTAAGCTCTATCTGAGGTGGCTTAGCTTAGAGTTTTCTTTGTTTTGGATTGATTTCATGCTAGGTTAAAATCTAATGTTTGTTTGGCTTGAAGCTTTCAAAACAGGTATCCTCAAAAGCCTAGTCTACATTCTGGCACGCTCGGTGGGACCCCTGTCCTGATCATCTACTCCAGAATCAACATTTTGTGGCCATTTTTCTCCTCTTTTTTTCTCAAAATTCTAGGTTTCAACATTCTATCATATCAAAAACTGCACATTTATTGTCTGTAATTGCGCATTTGCACAAAATTTTGTAAATCTATGCATTTATCATGAAAAACTATGCATTTATAATTAAAACTACACCATTTTCACTAAAATTGCGCATTTGTTCAGACTTGCTGCGCATATGTTCAAACTTGCTGCGCATATGTTCAGACTTACTGCGCATTTGTTTTTTGTGAAAATCAACATTTTTAAAAGCATTCTGGCAGAATAGATGTAGTTGTGCATGCATTCTCTGTTATTGCGCATATGTTCAAAATTGGAAAAGTGCGCATTCATCACATATTCCTGTGCATTTGTTCTCTATAACTGCGCATTTATTCCAGAAAGAGGTAATCTGATGTTTTTAAAGTTTTTGAACTTTGATTTTTCTTATAGGATCTAAACTCTGTGTTTTGTAGGTACTTCTTGGAGGGAAAGAAAATCACCAAAATGATAAAGCCTTAAGGCTCATGAACCTTCTTGCATGTTTAGGAACCTCAAACTTTCATTTGGTTGGCTTAAAATAAACTTCAATGCACTCTTGAATGCCTTAACAAAATCTTGCAAAAATCTTTGTTTTTTCATGCATCAAAGCTAAATTAGGAACTTGTCTTCTTAATCAAAGCAAATGGTCAAAACAAGTCTTGAATGAAACTAAGGGAAAGAACTTAAGTCCTAAAGCGTCATTGTCCATTTGAAAATCAAACCCAATCTTGAATGCATTAAAAGAACAAACATCTCTATTCCCTCTTTTTTAATTCAAGAAAAGTGCAAATTCAATCTTGAATGCCTTAAAGAATCAAAACAAAGCACTTCAAAGTTATTAAATCAACACGCAAATCTCAATCTTGAATGCCCAAGTCAAAGCAACTGCAAACACTCGAAAGTCTTTTGGAAAAAGAACAAATCAAATCTTAAGAACTTGTGTCTTCAATTTCAAAGTTCAAAACACACTTAATCCATTTGGGAAAAAGAACAACTTGCTTGATGTGCATTTAGGAGTTTTTCAATTCTTGCAAAATCCTTGTTAAAGTAAGCAACGTAAAACATTTGGACTTGGACAAGTTCACTTGTTCTACTTTAAGCGAGGCCTGTCTAGGGAGAAAAGCGCTTGCTCCTTGGAGAATGACCTCAAACCGGTATCCCCCCCAGCTGGTATATAAATATAGTGAAGGCAAAAATTACTCACTTATATCTCCTAATCCACGGGCATTTTGTGCCAAATGCAAATGTCTGGGGATAGGTAAATATTCCTCCCCCAGCGTTGTTGGCTAGGCTCTTAAGTGAGTCACAGGCGGTCAGCATAACCGGGTATGGAGACTCCATGGAACTATTAAAAACCTAATAAAATAGAGGCTACCCTATCTACATCTGAAAGTATCAAAATCCTTGTGCAAGGACCGATTCCAAGGGGTTTACCAGGTCACCTCAAGATTACTCACCATTTGTATTCCCTTCTAGGGGGTACCAAGCTGTGGGCAAGTGATTTTGATACTCACCTTCCTTAGGTAGATCTGTTTGAAGTGCTTGATAGTCAATACTCTATGAAAACATTTGTTGGAACATACACTTTTCAAAGCCTTATCAGAGTTAGTTATCTTGTTTGTATCCCACAAGGTTGCTTTGTCCCTTGTGGAGATTTCTTTTCCAAAAATCTTTGTTGAAATCTATCCTTTTCCATTGGAAAAACATCAAACTAATCTACAACTTGGTTCAAGATACTTGAAACAACCATGTCAGTCCAAATCCTCCCAAAATCTAGAAAATGTCCAAAGCTTTCAAAATCTCAAATCATGGTCTTTGAGTCATATTCAATCCATTCTTGTCATCCTTTCCTCCTATCCTAGGTTAGCAAAGTCATCTTGGTCATCCCCCATCCCCTTGTCTGTCTTCCTCTAGAGTCAGTTTTCTTCCAATATTGAGCCAAATCCAATCCTAGTCTGATCCTGTCAGTCATTCCAATCTGAGTCTTAGTCTTCCAATCCATCTTCATCCTTCATCCTTATCCAACTCATCTACAAGTCAGCATGTCTCAAAACTATTATGATGAGTTTGGTTATTATGTCTCTCCCCTCAATCCATCCTATCCCAAAGATGATGAAAGCCTTGTAGATCATGATGCATATTTTGAAAATCCTAGCAAGTTTTCTCCAAACATCCCCCAACATCCAATCATTCCTCCTAAATATCCTATCATGCCTTCACACTTATCCACCAGCACTCCCTTTCATGTCCTCGGCAAGGCAAATCCATTATCTTATCCATCCACAACTTATCCCTATCTTAAACCTACACATCCTCCATATGCATCCTTCATACCTCCATCTCCTGCTATGGTCATATCCTAATCACCACCATCCCCTTGAAACACTTCACACTACTTCCCTTATCTAAAACCTCCATCCACTTATCCTCCAAAACCCTTTCAAAACCAAAAACCAAGTCTGCCAATCCTTTTCCCCAATCCTCCATCCTATCTCAATCCACCATCTTCTATTCCAAACCACATTTCCAAAAATCCCCTCCCACAAGTAGAGTGCATCCTTCAAACCGCTTCATATCCCATACCTCGATCCATCACCTCTACCTCTTCAGCACCATCATCCCCTTAATCAAGTTCAAAATCTTCTACCCCACCTTCATGTGAGGACCATCCAAGCTCCCCATCTTCTACACATTATAATCCCTCACCTCCTCCAATCTGGAAGTCTCCAAGGAGTTTCACAAGGAAGCCAACAACAAATCCCACTCCTAAAGTTGAAGGGCTATGCCATCTCAAACCTTCATGTGAAGCCATCACTGATGAGGCCCATCCATCACTCCCATCTATCATCTATCTTCCGTACATTGATCCTCTTCCATCTCCTAGGATCATTGAGTCCCTTCCATCTGAAGTCTCCATCCAATACCTACCAACATCACCTCCTCCTAGCATTATCCAAAGCACATCCAGTGAGCCCCATGAGTTCACCCTTCTTCCTACCATCACAACTGCATAATCTTCCATCCTTTCATCCATACCATCTGAAGAGTTCTTCCTTCTTCCAGACATCATAGCTACTGAATCTCCCATCCTTCCATCCACCCCATCTGAAGAGTCCATCCATGCATCTCCCAGCATTCTATCCACACAAATCCTACCATGTCAAGATCTTGTCCAAAAGAATGTTGAAATACTCACAGAAGAAAATCAAGATCCAATCCCTTCACTTCCCCCATCACATGTTCTATTGCTTCCATCACCCCCAATCCAAAATCTTACAATCCCAATTCTTCCAATCCAAGATCCTACAATCCCTATTCCTCCATCTCAAGATCTGTTACTATCTCCCAATCCCAGTCAAGATCCCATCATCCCATCCTCTCCTCTTGAGGATCCTCCAATCCAAACTATCTAGCTACCAGCACTCTATCCTCTTGGATCACTTACATTTGTCAAAGGTAGTCCAATTGAAGTAGAAGAAATTAGTTTCATATCTTCCATCAAGGAACCAGAAACTGGATGTTTATCATATTCCCCAAGTCAGAAATATCCTTGTTCGGATAAAATGCTCAAGAAATGGAATTATCAAGGCGAAGGCCTAGGCATCCATGAACAAGGAAATCTGGAGCCTATCCAAGACAAGAAACATCCAAAGTTATGTGGCATTGGTTACACATCAGAAGAAGGCACTTCCTCCAGAAATGTTGGTACAGCTAAAGTTAAATTCAAGCATCCTTCCAAACCCACCATCACATCTTCCAAGGCATACAATGCTATTCCTCCTCCTCCATCATTATAGCCTAGGACAACCTATCACATTCCTCTTTCATCCTCCAAATCCATTTTGGGTCCCTATGTCCCAAAATCTACCAGCACATATCCTTCACATACCAAATCGATTTTGGGACCTTACATCCCAAAATATCATCCCCCATCTTATCCTACTCAGTCCTTCATCCAAAATCCAAACATTCCTAGTCAGGATCAATAAAGGCACATACCCACATATCCTATCTACCAATCTCCTTCCATCTCTCCATCCATATTTCCTCCATCCCGCATAGCTCCTCATATTCCTTCCAATGCTTCTCACAATTTGGATGCCATATCCAAGATGCATAAAGGGAAATATCCACAAAGATCTAAGGATTTCCATGTCCAATCTAAACGACATGCTCAAGCAAAGCAAAATCCAATCAAGCAATCTAAAGCATTCCTATGGCCACAAAGGCCCAGCCAAGTACAAGAAAAATCTACTACATGGCCACTAAGGCCCAGCAAAGCAAAAGCAAAATCTGATGCATACCAATGGCTACAAAGGCCCACCAAAGCTAAAACAAAAATGATGTGGATCCCAAAGCAAAAAGATATAATGCATCTAAAAGAAACATCCACAATGGCATCCAAAGTTGCTAATCCCCTAGCTACTTAGTCTTCTCCTCCATCTCCTAAATCTATTTTGGGTCCCAAAGATTCAAAATTTCCTAGCATAAATCCTCCATCCTATCTACCTCTATCTTTCGAAACCCATCCACTTCATCCATCTTCCTCGCAACATGTGCCAATGTTGGTCCTGACAACATCCCCCTATCATGATCACTTTCCATCCTTCCATCTAAAAACTTTATACCACCATATTTCCCATCTCCCCCATCTCATCCATGCCTTTGCATAATTCCTCCATCCTAACAAAGTTGTACCAACATCCAAGCACATCAGAAAGATCAGTGAAGAAAGTCAGTGACAAATCAGAGAAATCAGCAGGTCAGCAAAATCAAAAAGTCAAAAACATGACAAACATCAAATCAGAAAGTCAGCAACACATCAGAATATCAGAAGGTCAACATCTAGTCAGTAGAAAATAAAAAAAATCCATAAAAATTGGAAAAATCAAGTGAAAAGTATCAAAAAAGAAAAGAAAGAAAAAGAGAAAAACATTCACCCAATGGTGAAAACTTGGCAATTCAAGTACCTTGGACAAGTACCATGGTGAAAACCTAGCAAATAGGTGTCATGCGTAGGCCTCCCCCCCAATTCCTTTCTGTAGTTGGGGGCCATTCCCTTCTATCACCTCCTATCCAACATCTCCTCCATCCCATTTGTCTCCCACCTCCTTCATCCTCCTTTGGATCTTGATGACAAAATAAAGACTACCAGGTATACATGCTTTTGGGCACCTTCTTGGCATCCATCACACCTTTCAGCTACATATCCTCTATCCAATCCATTTATCCTATCTTCCATCTACCTTCCTCATCCTCTTGTCGGCATATCTTCTGTCAAATCATACCCCATCCTAATGCCTCTAAAATGAATGAACTATCCTAAGCAGGGGGCATCTTATTCCTTGGTAACATATTCCTTGGAGACTATCTTTCATCCAAAATCTTCCATCTCCCAAATCCTTAAGCAAATCCACCATCCAATCTCGCCAAGCATTCCTCTATCCAGATCCCTCAGTAGTTCCTCCAGTATTCCATCTTCCAATCCTCAAGCAAATCCACCATCCAATCTCCCCAAATCTTCCTCTATCCAATCCTCAAGCATTCTTCCATCCAAATCCAAATCTTCCTCCATCCAAATCTCCTAGTAGTTCCATCATCCTCATCCTAAGCATTTCCTCCATCTTTCCATCACTTGGTATCTTCCCTTGTCATTGGTATCTAGCTATAGGCTACCCTCATTGCAATCCAATGCCATTCATCCATATCCAACTATTCCTAGCAATATTCCAACATCCTCCAATCCTATCCATATCTTCAAGTTATCCAACATCCAAGATCAAACCAACCAATCCAATCACATCCTTAGTCTTGTAGCAAGCCTTGATCTCAATCCAATCATCATCATTGGGATATGTCCTTCCCAAATTTATGTCATTTTAGGACACATTTACTGTCAGTCCATCTTGGCTTTTTAGCCCAACTGGGGCATTGTCTTGCATATCTTTGGAGTTTCAGCTTCACCCCCAGGTTCTTTGTACATCCTAATCCTGAGCTTCTGTACATACCCATTGCAAATATCCTCGCGTCTTGTTGTACATATCCTTATCAGTCCTGCAATAACATTTGATCAGAAATCTTGTCCTACACAGCCTTGCACTTCAGTAATATCAATTGTCAACTATCGTTGATCATCATGGCCATCTTTGAACCGCATCATTTGCCAATCAGCAACACAACATTCTCCCCATCAGCATAGGGTCCACACAGATGTATGCTTCTATTTTGTCTGACCTAAGCCTAATCTTGGGTCCCCTCAGTTGTATCCTTCCTGTCAAACCCTGTCTTCCACCAAGCACACTAGGTCCATGTCGATGTATCCTTCCACATGTTCAGACCAATCTTCCCACCATCAATTCAATCAGTCACATCACATCTCTCTCCTTGGCAAAGGATGTCTTTTTGGAGTTCTCATTTTGGTCTTGGATTATCCTCATTCGCCACGATCCTTTATATCATGGTGCGCTGCGAATGAGGATAATTTGGGGCAAGGTCTTTTGATCTTTTGATTTTTCCAGTGGGTCAGTCATGTGTTTGTGGTTTCTCCAGCATCGTTTCTATCCTACCTCCTTCTCAGGATCATGCGTGATGCTGGGGCAACCCTACGTGTCTTTTTAGCGTCAGTCCTATGCAACGCTGGTGACAAGGCCTCGTGATCCCAGTATCCTTGGTAGGTCTCTAGCATTGCTCTATTAAACTAGGTTGTGCTCTCCACATTTGCACTTGGAGCTTCCCCAAATCCCCTGCATCTTGCATCATATAGATTAATCTTGCCTCCTCATATAGCTGCATCTTGCATTTTGCATTCCATCTCATCTTGCATTCACCCATCTTTGCTCTTAGAAGCTTGGTTATTTATCTCCCCTTCTTCCTAGGTCCTTCCTTCTTTGTTTCCTTTCGAGAAAATTCCACAATGTTTACTCCTTGCGTTATTTTCTCGAGGGGGCACAACCCATCATTCCTCTAAATTCTAGCCTGGGGCATCTTATTTTCTTGTCTTTGACGCCATGCCACTTGCGGCATTGCATCAAAGAGGGGAAAAATGTAGACACCTAAAAATCCTTTAGAAAATAAAGTATTTTTATTTTTTGAAAAATCTCTGATGACATCATCATTTATTAATTAATTAATTAATTTATTTATTTATTTATTTTTATGCCATTAAATCCTTTTACCTTAATTAAAAATATTTAATTAAGGAATCCCTCCCAAAAATGTTTAAATCTTATTTAAACATTATTCCCCTATTTATTAATTATTTAATTAATAAATTGACCAAAAATCCCAAAATAAATAATTAATTTATTTTTTACCCAAAACTTGGCCAATTTCCTTAAGACCACTAACCTCTTCTAGAATCTTCTAATCCTTCTTTAATTTTGATTAAAGACTAATCCCATCATTTCCTAACCCTAATCCCAACTCAAAATATTTAATTAAGATTAAATATTTAATCCTCATATTTATTAAATTTAATTTTAATAAATATTCTCAAACCTAAACCATGGAAATAAATAAATCTTTATTTATTTCCTAAAATCCATGTTTATCCTAAGGAAATTCTAGACTCTTCTAGAAAATCCTAATCCTAATCCTAATCCCCTCCCTAACCTTGTCACATTCCCTAACCAAGGTTAGCCAATTCCTAAGCTTAACCCAAAGTCAACAAACTTCTAGAAATTTCTTTTACATGCATTAAATGCATTTAAAGCCTCCTTATCCCTCTTACATGCATTTATGATGCATTTAAGAAGCCCCTCACCCCTTTCTTACACCTTTTGACCTTAGGCACATTTCCCAAATTGTGCACATCCCTCCCATCTTTCAACCCAATGCCCTTGTGACACTTGTCACAAGGAGGTGGCCCTGAACTAGCATAATCCATGTGCTCCCCTTTGAATGAATCTTGGCCTCTCTTAAGGATTTTGATCCTGGCCACTCATTCCCCCTTAGGAAATCCTATAAATACCCTCATTTCTAAGAGCATTCATTGACCTTTTATTTGAAGCATTGTTATCATGCTCATTTAGCTCTAGACTTAGCATAATCAATACTAATTGTTAGTTTTTCATCATTTTCAAGCTTTCTTAAAACACATTTTAGCATAGATTTAATGGATTAACCTAGTTTCTTCCATTGTTTTGCATAAGCATAGCATCATATCACATCTTTATTTGGTTTAAAATCAATCTTAGCATAAACATTATGTAGCTTAATCTTCATTTCAGCATCATTTGGATCCTTGAGGCCTTAGGGGAAAATCAAGTGTTCTATACCTATTTTGTGCCATTTATAGGGTTTTTATGGATCTCAATCCTTCCAAATCAGCATTGGGAACATGCTCCAAGTGCTTAGAGAGCACACCCACATCCCCTAAGCAAGAGCAAATCAAATATTGTTTGGGTGCACTTGTTTAAGCTCTATCTGAGGTGGCTTAGCTTAGAGTTTTCTTTATTTTGGATTGATTTCATGCTAGGTTAAAATCTAATGTTTGTTTGGCATGAAGCTTTCAAAACAAGTATCCTCAAAAGCGTAGTCTATAGAATGATTTTTAACTTAGTACATAATTCCTTTAGATCTTTGTTCTTGAATTGCCCCCCATTGTCAGTGATTATTGAGGAGGGTACACCATATCTATAGATGATGTAATTTAGTATGAACCTTGCTATAGATTTTCCATCGGCTATAATTAGATGCATTGCCTCAACCCATTTGGTAAAATAATCTATAGCTATGATAATGAACTTGTGTCCTCTTGAGGAAGACAGATGTATCTGAACCACCAAATCAAAGGCCCATTGCTGAAACAGCCAGAAACTGATGAAGGGAATGAGCTCCTTGGTAGGAGCGTGAATCAGATTTTCATGAAGCTGACATTATTTGCAAGATTTGGCATATTGTATAGCTTCTTTTTGCATATCCGACCAGTAGTAACCAACTCTAATAAGTTTACGAGACAATGTGAAACTGCTCAAATGAGAACCACAGATGCCTTCATGCACCTCAGCTAATGCACATTTGGACTCATCACGTTCTAGACACCTAAGGAGGGTACCATCTAGACCTCACCTATACAAGTTGTTGGCTACAATGACATATCATGAAGCACTATGAATTAGGTGGCATTTTTCATTCTGGGTATAAGTGTCTGGGATAATTTGGTCCCAGAGGTAGGAGTAAATATGTTGGTAGCAAGATGAATCATGTCCAATGACTGAACATATCATCTTGGATTTAGGGGTATTGTAGGCTGGGTAGCGTAATGTCTCCACCAGAAATTCATGTCTGAAGTCATTTTCTGGCATCTGTAGCATGGAGGAAAGAGTTTCCATGGCATCTGCTACTTTATTATCTGCTCTTGGAATTTTTTGGAAAGTAATGTGTGCAAAGTACTTTTTCAGATCATCCACCATCCATTTATAAGGCACCAACTTTTCATCCTTGGTTTGATAGATATCATTGACTTGATTGATAACCAATTGTGAGTCTCCAAAGACCTTAAGTTCATCCACATGCCATTCAATAGCTATCTTCATGCCATTGATTAAAGCTTCATATTCAATGATGTTATTTGTGCAAGGGAACAACATCTTATATGCCTTTGGTAAAGAGTATCTCTATGGTGTGACAAATAGTATTCTGGCACCCGACCCCTACTAGGTAAATGAGCCATCAAAGAACATATTCCATGTTTGATGTGTAAGAAGCATTATAGACTCATCTAGAAATTGAATTTTCAATGGTTGATGATCCTTGAGAGGAGCTTCTACCAGTTGATTTTCCATAGCTTGTCCTTTAATAGCTTTTCTCTCTACATACTCAATGTCAAACTCACTGAGTATCATGACCCATTTTTCTAGTCTACTTGTGAGGGAAGCTTTGCTGAGTAAGTACTTTAATGGGTCAATTTTAACAATAAGTCTTGTAGTGTGAGCAAGCATATAGTGTCATAATTTTTGTGAAGCAAACACCACTGCTAGACAAGCTTTTTCAATGACTGAATAGTTTATCTCATAAGAGACCAAAGTTCTGTTGATGTAATAAATGGCTCTTTCCTTGTTATTTTGGTCTTCTTGAGCCAAAAGAGCACCCAGAGATGTATTTGTAGCTGAAATATAAAGGATGAGTGGCTTACCATGAATAGTAGGCATCAAGATTGGTGGATTTGCAAGATATTGTTTGATTTGAGTGAGCCCTTTGTCATATTCTTCATTCCACTCATAAGTCACACCTTTATGTAGAGTTTTGGTGAATGGTTGTGACTTATTGGCTAGTTGTGCAATGAAGTGCCGAATAGATTATAGTCTACCTTGAAGTCCTCTCATCTGACTGATGTTCTTTAGTGGAGGCATTTCCATGATAGCTTGAACTTTCTTGGGATCTACCTCTATGCCTTTAATAGATATGATATAACCCAACAATTTTCTAGAAGTGACACCAAATGCACACTTTTTTGGATTGAGTCTGAGACTAAATTGTTCCATTCGATCCAGTATGGGACCTAGATTTGCAAGATGTGTTTTCTCTTGCATTCTCTTAGCCAAAGTGTCATCTACATAGTCTTCCATTATTTTGTGCATCATGTCATGAAAAATAGTGGTGACAGCTCTTTGATATGTAGCTACAACATTTTTCAGTCCAAAGGGCATGACATTCCAATAGAAAGCTCCCCAAGCACACGTGAAGGCTATCTTTTCTTGGTCTCCTGGCATGATTTTTATTTGATTATAACCAGAAAATTTGTCCATTAGAGAATACATTTGGTAACCATTTGTCATGTCCACTATCATGTCAATATTGGGTAATGGAAAGTCATCTTTAGGACATGCTTTATTTAGGTCTCTGAAGTCTGTGCACACACAGATAGATTTTTCATGCTTTGTAACTAGAACAATATTAGATATCCACTTTGCATAATCAATAGCTCTAATGAAACTAGCTTTGAGAAGTTTTTCTAACTCAGCCTTGACTAAAAGTGCCACATGTGGATGCATCTTTTGAAGCTTTTGTTTGATGGGCTTAATGCCTGGTGAAATGGATAGATGATGCATGATTAGATTGGGATCCAATCTAGGCATATCAGAGTAAGTCCATGCAAAATTAATTTTCTTGCTTCGAAATAATTGGTGAACTCTTCTTTCTCTTCTGCAGATAGAGACTGTGCCAAATGAATAATCTGAGGTGTAGCTTCCGTACCCAAATTCACTGGTTGTGTTGGCTCAATCAATACTGATGATCTCTCTTGAAAATGACTTGGAAGTGTATCAAGTATCTCATCCTTGGGTGCCTCAGAGAGGTTTTCACCTTCAGATATGTCTTTTATTTTTACTTTTTTCGGCTCTGACACTGCCACAATGTGGTTTTCACCATCAGAGCACCTATTCTTTTTTATTTTAATTTTATGACTAAGATACTTGATATCAGCTTCAATCATGTTGATACTATCTTCACTGGTGGAGAACATTACAAGTTCGACACTGTTAAGATAACAGGCAAGAGTGTAGTCATTCTGGAACATAAGGACTTTGTTGGTTGGGGAGGGAGAGTTCCAGTTGATAAGTTCAGGATGGTGGAGTGAAAGAGAAGTGGTGGGTTCAAGTGCATTCATAGTATAGCCATTGAAATCATGGATGAGTAAGTCAAGACCTAGAGCGATCTCATCCAAAGGTGTGTTTGATTCCTCTCGAGTCCTCACAGTGGAAGTAGAGGGAATGTTAGCATTAGTAAATTCACACTTGATCATCCTAACACTAGACCCTTTACCTACTTCAAAAATGTTTTCATACACATGAACAACATCTATATCTTTATCAAACATTGCATCAAATAGAGAATCAAACTCATATTCATGTGAATTAGTGATGCTTGATATGAGAATTCCATCAACACTAGCTGTACCATTTGACTCATCTTCATTTGTTGTAGTATTAATGGTTTGCTAAAGTTGATCTTGTTCAAACCACTTTTGAAAATGTGGTGGTATGTACCATTCACCTTGAAAATCAGGATTAGCCATTTTCATTGCTCTCCATTGGTCATATGTGAGTCGATGCACTGAAGCGGTGTCATCAAAATCACTAGCAGTCTCTACTAGATGGACATGTATAATAGGTTCATCTGGTTCTGCAAAGAGTGCAGCAAATTCCAGAGGAATAGGATATGGAAAAGTATCCTTGTCAGAACTATTCTCTGATTTATCAGTTGTGGTAATGTCTTCAGATTCTGGCCAGAATTTTGGCTCTAGTTCTAGCTCTGGTACAAACTTGTTAATCCCTAGATGAAATGGGATTTTCCTGAAGCCTAGACCTATGGTGTCCTTGGTGCGATGACCTATGGCTTCAATTGGTTCAAGAAAACCATTATCATTCACTCCTCTACGTCCACTCCCTTTATAATCAAAGCACTTAATGATTTTGAAGGCTTCACTGTATGGTTCTTGTTCTAAGTCACGAGCAGGAATGATTTGTTTAGATGTTTCTTTTCCTTTGTAAAGCCAAACTGTAATATCTCTTTCCTCATCTTCATCTTCTAATGGCATTGTGGCCTTGACAAAGGCACCATCATAGACTATTTGGGGAGAACAAGTAGAAGGTTTGTTGTTCTCAGAGGGTCTCCCATAGGAACATGGAGACAGAGGTAAAGCTACTAATGATAACATAGGTTCAATTTGATACCCTCCCATGCTTGTATCCTTAATCTTCGGATTTTGTTCCATTTATTTGAGCTTGGCATCATATAATTCAGTGGACTCTCTATTAGTTGGGACAAGACTATCTGTAGATTGTGTAAGTGTGTTGCAAGAATAGTTGGTATTGGCAGGTACCGTCACTTCTGCTCCATGGAACGGGAACTTGATACATTGGTGATATGTGGATGGAACCACTTGCATTTCATGGATCCATGGTCTACCCAAAAATATATTATATTCCAGAGGAATATCTAGAACTTGACAAATGACATCTCTTTCAACAGGCCCAACTCGGATTGGCAGCACAACCAGACCTTTGGATTTGTGTTTTTCTTCATCATATGCCTTAATGGTGATTTTATTATGGGCATCTATGCAATCTTCACCATAGCCTAATTGGGTGAGTAGCTTAGCAAAGCAACTATTGAGGCCAACACTATTGTCAATAAGGATGTGGCGGATGTGTTTTAGACCTATCATGACTTCTATATGCAAAGGAGCATTGTGTGGATGGCTCAACGAGTGGTCATCTTCTTTGGAGAAGGAAAAATAATGTGGTGATGTCAGGTGACCCACCATGGATTGAAACTAATCAAGATCCAAATCTTTTGGGATGTTTGCCTTGGTGAGAGCTTTATCTAAAATCTGCCTATGAGCAGGCGAGGTCTTCAACAGCTCAAAGATAGTGATCTAAGCGTTGGTACATTGCAGCTGGTCTAGAATGCTATAATTATCCGCTCTAGGTGTAGGGACTGATTTTGAGTTCTTGTTGGTAGGACCAACATCAACTTTATCCACAAGTTTCTTCAGAGTGGATGTAGAAGGGTTATTACCCTTAATGGTGATTTTCACACGAGAGCGAGTAACAATGTTTGCGCAATCCTGAGATCATTCAATTTTGGAAGAATGAGACCCGAGGTCTCACAAGACAAATGGAGTCTTAGGTTTAGGAGCATCCTCGCTTGACTTGATAGTAATCACATTGCAATACTCAACCTCAACAGGTTCAACCATGTTAATGACATTGTCATTGGTAGTGTACATGTAGTTGACCTTGGCATTGGTGTTCTTAGTCTTGGAAGATTCACCTTTCTCATGAGGAGGAAAGGGATCTTTAAATGCTTGATGATCTAAATTATTGTTATGGTTTTCCACAACAATGTCACTATTTTCAATCAAATCTTGGACCTTATGGTGCAGCTGGAGACAAGTAGAAGTTTTATGACCCTTATTTTGGTGATAATCACAGTATGCATTGTCCTTCCACCAATGAGGTCATGGTAGCAGATCATAGAGATGCTTTTCTGAAGGAGTGAGTATTTGGTTTTGCATGAGAGTCTTATAAACCACATCAAGTAGTTCTCCTAAGGATGTGAACTCACGCTTGGGTCAAGATACCCAAGGCTTGTTTTTAGCTAATCTTGAAGGCTATTGAGTGTCAGTTGTAGCCTTTTCAATAGCTTTGACCGCCTATATACTAGAGGAAAGATTGAAAATAGATTTCGTAGGCTTTGGGGTCACATTTTCAACCACTCCATCATTTACAACATCTATATTCTTGTTGACAAACTTCCCTTTATCTTTGTTTGAGGAAGAAGACCCTTTTGCAAAGTCAACTCTCCTTTCTTGATCATAAATGCTTCTATTCACACAACTTTCTTAATCATGCTATCGAAAGTTAGGAGACCTTGTAGTTGTACTTGATATCCAAAATCTAGGACAAGATTGTCCAAAAAAATGTCGAGTCTCTCAAACTCTGGTAGTTTACGAGGATATTTTGTACATCATTGTCTCCATCTCTAGAGAAATGCCAAGAAAGGCTCCCCTTGTCACTCTTTTAGATTGCAAAGGTCTCAGATATTGACTGGATGCTGAATATTGTGGGAATAATGTTGGATAAATAGATTAACAATCTCATCAAAAGATTTGATTCCAGTGGGTAACCGAGAAAACCACTCCATAGTCGACCCACCCAAACTACAAGGAAAGAGGAACATAAGATAAGTCTGATCATGTATGAATTCCAAGAATAGCATTCCAAACTCCCTCAAGTGATCATGGGGATCAGTAGTACCCAAGTAGTTATCATATTTAGGTAGCTCTACACCTTTGGGAAAAGGTGGCGTGTGAAGATTCTTATCGAAGGGGAAAGGAAAGATGCTTTCCATTGTGAACTATTGTATTGGTTTATCCTTATCCTTCACAAGTTGGCTAATTTGGTTTTGCATGTCTTGAATCATCTTTTGCAACTTTACGGTCTTAGTCTCTTCTTCTTTGGCCACAAGTGTTTCAACTTGGTAGTCTAGGAGTAACTTGGCCCCTTGTTTGGCCAGCTCAAGAAAGTATTTCTCCTTCTCTTCTAGAAGGAGGATCTCCATCATCTTGATAAGACTCTTGTTTCCTTTTGTAGCATCTATGTCATTCTGAGTTATCATCTCATTGTCATTACCAAGGATCTCATAAATACTCAGGACTTGGTCTTGACTCTGGTCATGTGGAGGAGGGTGATAGTGATATGGCTGCCGATCACCTTGAGATTTGTTTTGAGATAAGTCTTGATTCTGATCATTTTGGGATTGATCATAACATTGATCATTTCAAGATTGACCAAGATGTTGGTTGTTTTGAGATTGCTCATGAGTTTTGATGTATTGGCCTTGTTGGAAGTCGAAATTAAATGGGTCTCCCATCTTGTCAATGTGGGATTGTGCAGCGAGTGTAGAATCAGTAAAATGATATGAATGATGTTGAAAGGGTGTAGCTAAGGTAACATTTGGCATGTTAACAGGATCAAAAGGATCGATAGGTTCAAGGGGGTCAATAGGATTAATTCTAGAAAGTGACCCTTCAGAGTTTCGTTGATCTTGGAACAATGGGTTATGTTTTTCTCGAAACAATAATTCAGGTTGTCTTTGAAACAAAGGATTATAACACTCCTGGAATACTGGAGATGGAGATTGAGATGGGCTATCTTTCAATGTACTCAATGAAGAGGAACTTGAGGATCCCTCTTGACACTCAGGTTGGATAATGGGTTCAGAATGATCTATTTCTTGATTACGAGGCTTACCTCTACCTTGTCCGATACCCCAGATGGGGAATGTGTTTCCGCTTCTAGTCGTAATAGGCATAGATGAAAATGTAATGAGAGAGGACTTGGGATTATGCTATAAATCTATCTCTAGGATAGCAAAAAAGGAGATAAGAGGCTAGAATGGTCAAGATGTGAAATGCACCTGGCATGAATCATCGAGAGTATGGCTAGAACAGCTGAGATGTGATTATCATGCTACAAGGTACAAAAGCACAATAAGATAGGACAAATAATAGAGAGACAATACAAGTTTAAGTAGTAATCATTTGGTTCATAGCTTGAGACACTCAGTTTCAGATAGTGAACAACAAAAGAACAGACAAAAAGACCTCATAAAAAAATCAGATCAGGTAGAAAATTCACTAGTCAACGGGAAAGAGCTCGCTATTTTGGAAATCAGGGTAT